>JARBWK010000007.1:126708792-127326496 GCA_030556195.1 Anolis apletophallus
CCAGAAATCACCCCAATACCTGATTTTAAGGGATTGTACCCTTGAGCCCTTTCACACTACAAACTGCCCACCATATCCATGGGTCTCCATAAAACATTCAGAAAAAAACTCCTCGGGCTCTCCTCAGCACTTATTTGAATTGCTCAGCCTTTTATGTAAATGATACTATTTTAGTATGACGTTGTATGTAATGGGTCTTAAGCACTCATGGATTTGGGTATCTGGAACTAAACTCCAGTTGATACCAAGGGCACACTGTATATTATCATTTTTTTCATTTCTATCACACTTTTATCCACAATAAATAGATCAAGGCATCTTACAATATGTTTAAAACAATCCAGATTAAAAATTATACAAAGCATCAGCCAATTATAACTATAAAGTTACATAGAAGATAATTACATTATTAACAAAGTTAAAACTATTAATTTCTATGCCATGGAATCCCAGGAAGGCTGCTGTTTGGGGAAGAGTACTTAAATTTTTTTAGACTAGATAGCTTTGGTGCCCTGCCAAACTACAAACCACAAGATAACACAGGATGTTACAGTTATCATTGAAGTAGAATCCTATCAGTATATTGTGCACTGTGAAAGGTTATCAGGGGATAACTGCAAGTGCCTTTGGATCCTGACATAGATATTTGCTTCCACAAGAAGACCTGATGTATGGAGCTTTTTACCAGAACAGCCTAGTAGCTAATTTCACTCCAGTTGGTTTCAGAACTGAAGTGTAACTTCTTTAATGCGGAAACAGTCCTGGACTTATCATGGAAAAGTGAAACTAAGAGCTCTACTGAAATGAATGGCATTTGTGAAGCATATCATAGGACTTCATCACATGCAAGTACCCCCCCCCCCTTCCATGCATTTCTTTAAACAGTTCATAGATGAAGTACCACAGAGCCCATCACATGATGCAGACAGACTTCTGGCTGTCATCCGTGGTGTTTTGTCAGTGAACTGTGTCAGAAGTGTGGAGAAATGAGGAGAACTGAAGCTGGGGAGAAATAATCTTCTGAGCTCTTGATGTGCCTGAAAATAGAACAAAGCAATTTAAAATATGTGGGATGGGATCTGTTAGATTGACCTATGTTGAATTGTTTCAGTGATGTGGAGGAATGGGCGTTCTTAAGAAGAGTGCTTACTTGGCTCTTCTCTAAGCAGATGGTTGAGGCAGGAGGAAGCAATCCTGAGTGATGGGGTAAGTAAATTATCAGCCTTCTTTAAAATCAGAATCCCATGCAAAGAAGTCAGTTCTACACACAAGAAGTCTATTTCTCCCACTTTCCCCAGCTCCATCAGTTGGAGTCATTAGAATTGCAGTGAAGGACCTAGCAAATGCCTAGAGAGAAAATATTTTTTGATATGGCTAACTGAAACCACAGATAAGAATCCTGAGAATATCAGAGTCAAACTGTGTGTGCCTTCAAGTCTCCTGCCAACTTTTGTTTTTTGAGATCAGGACCATTCCCGTTTGCCCTTTGCTTTCAGCACCAAGTATGCCTAGATGGTTGTCCTTCAAAGTATTAATCTGGCACAATCCTGATTATCTTCCAAGATTGAATGGGGTACAATGACTTTGGGGGAATTAGTTTTAAAGAAAGGAAATATTGAAGAAATAAAATACTGGTGGAAGGTAGGCTATAAGCCAAGGATCTCACATCATGGTCACTGTGACTTAGCATGAATCTGGACAGTATGAAAACGCAATCACAGATCCCCAGCCAGCTATCATAAGAAACCCAAAAGTTCAGTTGAGTGCTTAAATACAGTTTAGGCATCCAAAGAAAAAAGGCTAACAGTGTTACCAGGGGATTACAAACACAGAAAATAGAACAGTTCTTGGTGTGGACGATGTTCATTGCTTCCCTCAGGTTGCTTTGGCCCTGATGAATGAGTAAGCCCAATAAACCTTAGTGACATTTATTTACTTCTGAGTAGACACATAGAGGATTATGCCATAAGTGAATCAATTTATAAATATATTTAGACACAACCTTTTAAAAATTATAAGTGAGAAAAATCTATATTTGAAAAGTCTTTCATTCTGTTTTTGAAAGCTCCCAACTACCACTAACTCCAAACATTCAGACACTATTTCTTTTTTTCAGGGAAGGAAGTGATTTTGCAGTCAGTGCCTGTCTTGCTCTGCTGTCAGAGGAAACCAGTGAAATGAAAATGAAGTGATAATATACTGTAGGATATTTAAGAGACAGAAATGCAAGGGAAAATGGTAGCTTGGGACTCTCCAACAGAGCCCTGAAATAGACACAAACACTAGAGTCTCAGCAGCTGCCAAGAATAGTGAACTGTAAAATTACCTAATACCTCTGTCATGTTTACTTTACATTTGTAATGGGGAGGGTGGGGGAGAGATGAGGAGCGAAGGACATCAAATGGACCCCATGTTTGATACCCTTGCTGGTCTCCATCTACATATTTCCTGCCAACTGGCTTTCCTATTTTCATTTTCCTTAATTATTTTATTTTATTTTGTGTCCTTTTTGTATTATCAGCATGACAGTATTGCCCTTAAAACTGCTTTAATGTCTGCAGCGTATTGCTTTTAGAATTAGTGGCATATTCTATGCAATCGCTGTCCTCTGGAAAGATCTGCAGAGTTGCAAACTAGGAGAGAACTGGCACGCAGTTTAGCAAAGAAAAAAATGCTCTACTTTCCTGTATTAACTGAGAGCAAGAAAGAAAAAGAAAACAGCTAGTAGAAAAGAGTTCTTTTTATCCCAACTTTCTGGAAGAGATTTGATGAATGGTTTAGTTTCTAAGAAAGACCTCCTCCTGGGAGACTTACAAAAATACCTGCCAGTTCCAAAGCACTAACTTTTTTAAAAAAACCCTTCAGTGATTAGGCTGAAAAGTTGGCAGAATGCTATCTTACCATCAAAATGCTTATCCTATAGTAGTTCAGCAGATTTCAGTTGAACTAGGTCTGGATTAATCATTATTTCAAGTAGGCTGAAGAGTATGGAGGGGCCCTCCATAATTTTTGGGGAAAGCTTGCTATTCAATGGTAGAGCACATGCCTTGCATGGTCTCTTGGTGGTGCTAGCAATGACTACCTGTTTCATAATTAGGAAGGAGCAGGATTGTTTTCTAATGTCCTCGATACTAGGACTTGAAGCAATGAGTACAAATTACAAGAATGGAGATTCCTTCTGAACATAAGAAAGAACATATTGATAGAATATGTATATACAGAAGGTAAAGGGACCAAACCTGTAATAGAAACAATTGATTTTTGGAAATAAGTATTGTAACTGGCTGGTCTGGGGAGAAGGGTTAGCACTGTGTGATTGGATAATATGTAATGAAGCGAGAGCATGGAATATTATAGACAATAATGAAGGAGACTCATTGAGTTGCAGAAGAAACGTCAGGAGAAAATGCTACCAAAGCATAAGCATAGAGAAGAATGCAGAGATTAGCAAGCACGTTAGAAAACAGCAGTGATTGGCTTAGAAGAAAAGCCACCTCATTGGTTGTCCTTGATGCATTACAATTGGTTAGGAAAACTCCATGTGCACTTTGTTTACCAGCCAGAGATTGGTTTGGGAGACATTGCATGTGTTAGCCTTCTGATACACCCACTTGGCAGGACCGGTGGGAAAGCTTATCCGAGAAAGTAACAATATAGGGACAAGCTACGCACATAGAGATAGCTTTAAGAATTGGTCAGAAAATAAACTGCGTAGTGCCTTTTAGCCAATGGAATATTAGATTACCTAATGCATTGTTAATTGGTTAGAATTAATACACATCATAAGTGATAGCCAGTTAAAATGAATGAAGGAGGCATTGCTTAAACTGACTCCATTGATTGTATAAAACTGAATGACTGAAAGGAGGGGCTGTTCTGTTCCTTGCATCTTGTTACGCCAAAAAGGGCAGACCCTGCAGCTGTGGATCTGGAATAAACTGTGTTTCCTGGAAAGTAACCCAGTTGTCACGTCTTCTCGTTCCTGCGCCTGCACGAATAGCAGCCTTGGAGTCAAAGGGGTAATATTTGGTAGGATTTTTCCTGCTACAGTTCGACATACCTGCGTTGAGAGCCCCTCCCCCCAGCACCAACTGACACTCTGAAGCCAGAGTGAAGAGGGGGAGCCAGGAAGGCAGATTTCTACCATGTCTCCTGGGTCATCGGTTGAGAGCCCCTCCCCCCAGCACCAACTGACACTCTGAAGCCAGAGTGAAGAAGGGGTGCCAGGAAGACAGATTTCCACCATGTCTCCTGGGTCATCGGTGGAGAGCCCCTCCCCCAGCATCAACTGACACTCTGAAGCCAGAGTGAAGAGGGGGTGCCAGGAAAACAGATTTTCACCATGTCTCCTGGGTTATCGGTGGGGAGCCCCTCCCCCCAGCAAAAATACTACATCTGCCTGCGATCTCAGGAGGAGAAGGAAGGAATCCTGCTACTTCTCCCCCTCCCCTGCCCCCAAGCCAGCTGAGAGGAGAAAGGGGGATTGAAGAAGAGACTTTAAAAACACCTGTCTCCTGGCTGCTGCTTATTGTTTCTGTTGTGATTTTATATTGTATTTAATGTTTTTATGTGCATTACTTGCTGCATGTAAACCACCTTGAGTCGCCAAAAGGCTGAGAAAGATGGTATACAAATACAGTAAATAAATAAATAAATACATGCTCTACAATTCGTTAAGGGGAAGTGATATCTATAAGAATGTTTAAACACTGAATATGTTAAAACTATAATAAATAAAAGCTTTTTTAAAAAGAGAAAAAAGAAAGAACTTCCTGACTATGAGACCTGTTCAGCAGTTGAACTTTCTGCCTCAGAGCCCTTCCTCACAGCCCTATATACCAGAATTTCCCTGTCGTGGTCTTCTGTTAATATGTACTGATGTATAATCCCTGCGCCTGCGCAGACAGTTCGGAATCTTTAAAAAGATAATATCACTTTAAATGGAAGCCCCGCCCACTCCCCTTGAGTATATATAGCCAGTGGGAGGGGCTGCCACCTCAGATCCTTTTTTCCGCCGCAAGTGCGACAGCTAGGAATCGTCTCATATTTTTATTTATTCTTATTTAATTTTATTTATTTTTGACTAGTTTATTTAGATTTCAATCAAATTTAATCTAATTTAATCGTTGTTATTCAAAATTAATTACTTGTCGCATTTGGCTTCCTCCAATTGCGACTATTATATCTAAAAGCCTCAGTGGCCTCTCTTTGTCTTTGGCCCATTGACCCAGGCAAGGGAAATTATGGGATTTTTACCCATTTGGAACAGTGGGACTCACACATCTGAGTTTTCATTACTATTTACTTATGTATTTGAATTTTATTTTATCTAATGGAACTATTATTTAAATAAATAAATTATTACTTGTTGGGGCTGGTTGCCTAAGACTCTTTGTCCCTGGATCAATGACTCACACAGGAGAATTTATGAAATAACTCATTTTTGGATCAGTGATCTACCATAGTTGAGTTTCCGTTGGAAGCCAATATGGCAGCACCAACGGTCAAAAAGTTAAGGAGAAGTGCCTCCAAAATGGCCGCCAACCTCCTTGGAATGCACTCAGCCTGAAAAAAGCCTGAAGAAGCGGTAGAAGGGGTTTCCCTGGGCCAAACTGGTGACAGCGCCAAAACTTGTCACCTTCGGGTAATTAGTTTTAATGGGATACAAGTGACATGGAAATCTAAGGAAACAGTCTCCCATTCAGCCACTGCTGAAGCCGAATTTTCTGCTTTGTCTGACTGTTGTACAGAACTAGAGTGGATAAAGGACTAGTAAACGAGTTCCAAAGTTTTGAAGATAAGATATCTTTATTTACTGATTCTCAATCTTGTATAGCAATATCAAATGCTGAACCTTTAAAGCAGAGAACAAAATATATTGGGGTAAGGTACAAAATGTTAGAAAGTTAGTACGGATGGTTTTATTAATCCTGTGTATGTCTCAGATGAGAATATGGCTGATATGTTTACAAAAGCATTGACTAATTGTAAATTAAATGTATTTTGGAAGATATTGCCTAAGTAATGTGTGTACTTGTGTTGCTCATGAAGGACAGTGTCAGGCATTTTGAATAGCAATTCATGAGTCAGCACAAGATATATTTTCACAGTTTGAGATGACCTGCAGTGTGACATGTTTGACACCAGATGGCGCTGTCTCAAGACTGCTAAATGGAACCTTGAGGAATTTTCGTTACAAAGTGACAGTTGGGATTTGTCAGTTGGGATTGGATATCTGTGAGGAAAGGATGTTTAGAAAGGTAGCTGTGATGGCTGGTTTTTGATGTTTTGCCAGTTATTGTTAAATACAATTCAATACAAAGGCCCTTTACCTTGTGAATTGAATGAGAGTTTCATTATTCACTCGAACAGAGACTGGAGATTTTTTGGGCATGAATTAAACATATTTCTGTTGCCTATCCGCTGTGACATAAATACTCGACGTCAGGGCTCCCGCTCTGATAGGCGTTGAGCTGAGGGCCCGAGTTGCCGACGCCGAGCAAGCCATGGCCAGACAGCTGGCGATGCGCTCACTCCTAGCGCACAATGTTAGGGGCGCTCCCAACATCAGCAGCCCCGAGTGCGCCGTGGGAGAGATGAAAGACCTTCCAGCCCAAGCTGAATCTCGACCATGAAGTGGTCGAGTTCAAGAGCACGCGCGCGTTCCCAACCTGAGGGAGGAAGGGCCTTCGAGCCCTCAGTAAAGCTCAACCATGGAGCGCATCCCTTTCCCTCCGGCGTCGACGGATCGACGCGCACACCCTCGCTCCTCCCATGTCTCCCGGGGAAAGGCTGGGAGACTACACAAAGGTTCCGCATAGAGCGGGTGATGCACATGCGAGCCCGGAGGAGAGCCTTTCGCCTGAGCTGCTGCTGGCAGGAAGTGCCCCTCGGCCACATCACAAGAAGTTCGGGAGGAGGGGCAAGATGGCTGGCGCGGCTCCTCAGCTGCGGCTCCTTTGCTTTACCTTTTATATCGAAGGGCCTCCGTGTGCGGCGAGGGCTCTCCCATTCCCCCTCAATGAAGAGGAGAGAGGGAACAGATGTACTCCAAATGGATGGCGCTCTCGATCCCGAGAGTGTTGAGGCGCTGATTGTGCAATCGCTGATGCGGACAGGAGAGGGCGATCAGCTGGCTCTCTCCCTGCCTCCGGCTTCACCTCAACCCATGCCGTCGCAGAGCGCTTCCCCTTGCGTGGAGCGCTTCCTCCTTAAGTAGCGCGATGGAGGCTTCATTCTCGACATCGCTATGGAGGCGCCAGCATGGAACGTCTCCCTTAGCTAGGAGACTGGAAATTCACCCCATCTGGTATGGCTCTCTGAGTGACACGGATGGGGGAGGTGTTGGGACAGAAAAGTTTAGTCCCTACAGTTTCGAGGCCACGACAATTGATGGGCTTGGTTCCATCTGGTTAGTCTGGCTACGTGACGCGGGTTGCTCCTGTGGCATCTGGCAACCTAGCAAAAGGCAGGTAGATGTGAGTACATGCCGGCTGTGTGCCCTTGGAGGTGTCTGTGGACGTCACCGGGGCATTGACTTGTAGATAAAGATAAGCACCAAAGTCCCAGCCACAAGTCCCAGATACTTATGTCAGAGGAACCCTTACTTGAGCCTAAGATATTATAGGGGATATTCCTACTTGTTATTGATGGCACTGAGATCAATGTAAATGTGAGTAGATCAATAGGTACTGCTCTAGTGGGAAGTAACAGCAATCCATGCAGTCATACCAAGCCGTATGACTTTGAGGTGTCTAAGAGCAACAACAGCTCTCAAAATCAATTAGAGACGCACAGCGAAATAATAATAAAAACAACTTGGGCCTGACATAATTATAATAATATGTTTACTTGATCTTGAGGGCACTGGAGTGCATGTGGCCTTACATAATAGATAACAGGCATGGATTGAGATACTGTAAAATTGGCAGGGCTCTAACTACAAACCTAATAGCATGTTTTAGTTTACCAATAGGATGTTCCTCATACCCTCCTCGAGGCCACAACAGGTCACTATCACCCTTACTTATGGGACTCTCCCCATTGCTTCTTAGGAGGACTCGTCACACGCTCTATACAAGCGTGTTGATAACTAAAAGGCCAACCTGAGGAAAGCAAGTTCGCTTGCAGAAAGCACAGCAGAAATCTCATTGGGTGAGATTGTTTCCAAGTTGCGTTTCTTTCTGCATTGTCTTTTCTCTGAGACACCTATTTGACATGTCTTCTCAAAGATGCCACAACATGATGGATAGTGCATCTCCATGCCTCCAAATGTGAGGCCAGGGTGGTTCATTGCTGGTGATCTATATGGCCGAGCCTGAGATGTTGTTATAGAGAGTCCATTTATCTCTTTTGGGCTGAACTGGGGCAAGTTATAGAGGACTATCTTTGGAAACCAATATACCTCCATTCTGTAGACACGCCCTACCCAAGTCATGCAGTCATGCTAACCTTGTAACATTAAAGGTGTCTATGTTAGACACCAACTCTTGACTTAGAATGCAAAGAGCATTACAGTCCCAGTCACAACTGGATTTAATGTCAAGGGAAATTTTATTTGGGCCTTACATAGTAATAATGATATGTCTACTGTTTCAGTTAGCATATATAGTGTATCAGGTGCAAAACAATGTATTTGAGAGATATGGAGTGTAAAACCTAAGGGCAATATATTGCTCGATATCGCTAGCGCCAACTATTGTATGTTGACATGTCACATAGACTGGTCATAACGGGGGCAACAACCTCGGCTAAATCAACAACTGGGCCCTTCATTACAGGCTTGCTGTGACCTCAATGAGGACTACAACCAAACCTGGGAATTAAAATTATTTACCTGGACTACCCTGCCCACCAGAGCGCGTCAACAGGATGGCCAGAGTAAGTTAATTTCACTAATGCCTAAAATGTCTGGAGAATGGCGAGCCTCCCTATACACCTTCAAGGAGATGGTGGCAGGGCACAAATAAGGTTATTGTGTATTGCTACAGTGCTAATACACACGTATGGTCCTTTGAGCATAACCATACATTTATATATCTTTCTGCCTATTCCTTAGAGACATGTTATGTTATGTTCAAATGAATTTACTGCTGAGTTTACTCTTCATAAGATCTCGACTGACCAGAAGGTCATGAGTTCGAGGCCTGCCCTGATCGGGGTGAGCACTCAACCAATTTGTGTAGCTCGTTGTCGACCTTTGCAATCCAAAGGCAGTCTCATCTGTCAAGTAGGAAATTTAAGCACCTCTATGTGAGGAGGAAAAATTGAACTTATTTCTGGAATGTTAAATTGCCTCTGAGTATCTGTCTATATATGTTGTATATCAATGGCATTGAATGTTTGCCTGTATATGTGCATTGCTATTCACCCTGAGTCCCCTGACAGGTGAGAAGGGCGGATTATGAACTATTAACAATAAGAATGCTAAACAAAATACTAGCTTCTGTAAACCATTAGTCTTGATAGAGTTGTTTTATATCTCTATTTAACAGCGATGCATTTATTTAATGCAGCTATGCTGCATTCCCTATGACATTGTCCCCTAATCAAGGGGTGTCAAATCCTTCTCATGCCTTAAGGGGGCGGTACCCTCCATCCTACTTGGAATTGTATTATGTGTCGGAAGGTTTGCTCAGGCCTGTTACCCCTTTGTCACAAGCACTGAGCTCTATCATACGTACGCCTCAGGAGCCTCTACTAAGTGCTCTTTTACTTCCAGTGGACCCATCCATTGATTTAAGGTGACTGAACCTTTCAACGCAGATCTTTCTGTTAACCTTTCAGGTCTTCAGGTCTAGAAGCCGAGGGTTTATGCTTCTTTGTTGTAAGGTTTCCGTTCCGGCCTCTGGCCTTCTGCGTACGTCTTGATCAATGCCATGTTCCTTAATTTCATTTCCTGAACAAGGCGTGTAAGTGATCTTCACTCTCTTAGCTCATACGCCCTTTGGTCAAAAGACAGTACCATTTCTCGTCAAGATAAACTTGTGCTCCTATATGGCTTAGGAAATAGTTTGGTGACCTTTCCCAGGACGTCCCTTCTTCCATCCTTCGAATGCCTGGGAAGTTGACAGGTCATACTCTTAAAGCAACAGGGTTCAGACAGTCGTCTCAGCTATTCCAAGGTGACGGGAGGATGCCAGTGGTCTCCCAGTGTTTCTGCGTCTACTGTCCTTTTCAACCATATCGGCAGTTTGTCTGATTCACTAGTTGAACCATCACACTCATCTGGGCAGGTTACGGATCGCTTCACTAAACCTGAGGTATCCTGCACTGCCCCTCAAAGGGGCTTTCTTTTGCAAGACCACAAGATCTGTTAGGCAGACTCTTGGTCTACTCAGTTCACCCTTCTTGGCCTACTCAGTTCATCCTTGTTTGTTCACAAGCTTGATACATACTGTTAAGGCAGACACATACTGACATACAGATGTCTTATGCCGTCATATTCTTGACGGACCGGTCCTCTTCTTGGTGATGGCATGACGCCCACCAGCCGCATTATTAGCTCGGTAGTCCATTACATCAGTACATATTAACAGAAGACCACGACAGGGAAATATTAGTTGCTTACCTGTAACTGTAGTTCCCTGAGTGTCTTCTGTTAATATGTACAAACCCGCCCATCCTTCCCCGCTGATGTCATGCCTCAGTCCTTCAAGCTGCTTTTGCGGCGGAGTAAGGATCTGAGGTGGCAGCCCCTCCCACTGGCTATATATACTCAAGGGGAGTGGGCGGGGCTTCCATTTAAAGTGATATTATCTTTTTAAGATTCCGAACTGTCTGCGCAGGCGCAGGGATTATACATCAGTACATATTAACAGAAGACACTCAGGGAACTACAGTTACAGGTAAGCAACTAATATATCAAAGCAGAAAATCCCACAATATCTGCTTTGAACTGGGTTACATGTGTCCACACTCAGATAATGTTGGATATTCTGCCTTGATATTCACCGGGAATGTGGCACAGCTGGCTAAGTGTCAGCTGCATAAGATCTCTCTGACCAGTAGGTCATGAATTCGAGGCCTGCCCGGGTCGAGGTGGCTGCTCAACCTTTAAGTGTAGCCTGCTGTCGACCTTTGCAGCCCAAAAGCCAGTTGCATCTGTCAAGTAGGAGATAAAGGCACCACATTAAGTGGGGAGGCAAATTTTGACTGAATTATGAGGCCATTGTTGCCCCCTTGGGCCTTGGGACCTGACCTCCCAAGTTTTATTGATTAATAAGTTGAATAAAAGGTTTGGAGGCAATCCTTATAGTGTCTCCAAATAGCAGCCAAAGTCAGGGAGTAGCAGGATAGTGTGATCCGTGGCAACAGGATCACAAGTGGAGGAAAACGGGGACACAAGCCGGATGCAAGGAAAGTTTTTCAAAGGATCCCAGCCGGAGTAAATAAGGCTGGGTTGACTTGCTTAAAGGCAAAGAGTTCAATAAAAAGCAACGTCTTTTCAGGATCTATCACAGGGTCTCGACGATGAACAGGAACAAGGCACAACGCAGGATCAAGTCAGCCCGGCGTAGGCTGGCTGGCACAAGCTTGGCTGGGAGGCCCGATGTGGCCTTTTCCCCAGTAGCATCTCCTTAGCGCGGCGTTGGTATGAGATACTTGCAATGGGCATCTCTTGGCGATTATAGTATTCCCTGGCTTTGAAATAAGTACGTCGAGTGTCACAGCTCTATGCTTGATGATTGTCTATATGTTATGTTACCTCAGTCTTTCTGGTATGCGCAGCTCATTAGTGGGTACCATCTGGATGAGAGGGAGGCTCTCGTCCTTCGGGACGCTTCGCTATCAGGGAGGCTAGATGGTATAACCTTGAGCTGCCTATGTTATGCATTCATCCCTGGCTTCTCACGGGAAAGATCGGGAGGCTCAGGGCAAGGTTTGAGAGTGAAGCAAGCTGGCTTGGGCAGCACTTTGTTGCTGCCTTGACTATAGTCCCGCTCAAGCAAAAGTGATGCCTGAGGCCCTTGAGGTGTGACAGCCATTAAAGAACTCCAGGAACACTGAGGAATGCGGAAAGAACAACAAGGAACGCTGAGGAATGCGGAAGGAACGCTGAGAGAGGTGGAGTGCGTCAGCTCCCCCTGGTGGCCAGAGTTTGCCTCTGTTCGTCTATATGTGTGTATGTGGAAACGGCAGGGATTGTCTTCTAAGTATGTATACCTGTAATCCACTCTGAGTCCCCTTCGGGGTGAGAAGAGCGGAATATAAATAAAGTAAATAAATAAAATAAATATTCTCAGATATAGGACTGTGTGGAAGGGCCCTCAGAGTGTGGTGGAAGCTCCTTCCTTGGAGGCTTTTAAACAGAGGCTGGATGGCCATCTGTCATGGGTGCTTTCTGTTTTTCCTGCCTGGCACAGCCCATGTGGTCTCTTCCAACTCTATGCGTCTATGAAACTCATAGTTCAACCATTGTAGCCTTCCTGTTCTATGGCCATGCAAAGTCTTGGAGAGAGTGCAGAAGATCAATTAAACATCTGCCTATCTCCCCATAGCTGGACACAGGGTAATGACATAATCTGCTGAGATGTGCCAGATTCCTCTTGAGCAGGGGTGCTCATTAGGTAGCTCGGGAACTACTAGTAGATCTTCAGCCCTCTTCCAGGTGATCTTCGGGCCTCACCAGCCAGATGGGGCGCTCCTGCCATGCGCGCACGCACGCTCCTGCTGCTGGCTTTTGCTCTCGCAGTGCTTCCTTCTCCTGCGGGGCATTGTAGGAAGAAGGAAGCACAAGGTGGGGCCTCTGGAGAGAGCGCCCTGCCTCTCTCTCGTCCAGAAGCAACTGTGCAGCCTCTCTTGCCGGCGAGACAGGCAGGGCGGAGAGCTCCCTCTGGATGCGCTGCCTCGTGCTTTCTCCTTCCTGCAATGCCCTGCAGGTGGAAGAAGCGCTGCGCGGGCAGAAAACAACAGCAGGAGCATGCACGGTGGCGGGAGCGCTCGGCGGTGGGAGCGCGCAGCAGCAGGGGCAGGTAGATCTTTTGGACTTGGTTGCTTTAAGAGTAGCTCACATGCTGAAAAAGTGTGAGCACCCCTGCTCTAGAGGACTCAACAAATGGCCAATTCATGCTGCTTCTGGCTGTGGGGAAAACATGCTTCTCTGATCTTTCCTGATCTTCTCCAGCCATTGGATGTTCATCGGAGGCTGAGACAACTAAATGGTAAGTTGGTGGGGGAGGGTTTTGATCATTACAGAGGAAGAGAAAACCAACTTCTACAATGACCATAATTATCTAGGACTCTATCACATGGGGGGATAGGGGTGAGGAAGTGTCATATTAACGTGACGTTATATCACATGGAGTTATAAAGCACATCCCTCCATTTCTCATTCCTCTTCACATGGTGTCTTTGTTTGCCAGTTTTAAAAATTATCAGTTTTCAGATTTATCCCATGAGCCAGTGTAGTCCCATTTTTAAAAGAAAATCATTGGGGGGAAAGCTTATGGGATACTAGACTTTCTCCTCTGATCCAGCAACTCTACAGTACAACCAAGCAACTGATCTTAAACTAGACACCACTTGAGGTGAAACTTCAATTTAAAAAATTACCATGCCAAGCTCATGAAGCAGGATCTTGAGAGAGAAATGTCAATGCTTGTCAGCAGAGTGCCCATAGGATGTCCCTCACTCAATGTCACTGAAGCAATTCAACCTGGGCAAATTTCATAGCTCCTATCCCACGTGGTTTGGGGTGTTTTTTCCAGTTATATCTTGGCTTCTGGGTCCAGAAGACAAGCGTTGATCATCTTCTCATCCCCTCCCTTTTTTGGACTGTTTCAGGCATTTCCCTAACAAAGCATCACAGACGCAGACAAGAAGTTGCCCTGCATCATGGGAAGGGCTCCATCATAAATTGTACTGTCAATTGATTTTAAATATTTAGAAATTGGGAGGGGCAGTATGGGATGATGTCCTAAGTGTTAAGAAATGGGGGAGGGGTGAAGTGTGGGATAACATCCTCACACTTGCATGTCTCTCCCAACAAGATGCAAAGAAGACTTCCATTAGTTTTAAGGCACATACATTATAACATATATATTATGGAAATATATATTCTAAAATCCCTATTTAGGAACAAAGCTGTGCTGTAAACAGAAGAGGAAAAAACAAAATCTTAGGAGACTTCAGAAATTCAAGGTGGAAATTTCAGGGATGTTTGAGACGGGAACATTCTGCACTGTATCTCTGATATTTTATGCTTCATCAAGCAACCAAACAAATATCCACCAAACGTTCTGGTTTTGCAGAGATATCTGTCTGGTTAATCATCTGCAATCCCACTTTCTCAGTAGCTCATAAATAAAATGTTCCAATCCTATTTTCTTATACTACTTTCCCCCTTGGTTTGTTACAATACCTGCTAAATTATACAGGGCTAGATTCAGTGGCAAACACTGATCTAGTCTTGGTCATCCACCCACCCAGCTCCCATCAAATGACGTGCTGACTCTGTGAATTCAGATGGGCAGAACTGGCATGCTGCCACTGCCCTGGCAACATGGGAAACTTCCTGTGTTGCCCAAACTAAAGGGGGAAGCTGCATGCTCCATGCTTCTCTCCATATGACCGCTGTCCTGGCAAGAAGGGTGATGCAGGTGATGTGGATGATGCAAGGCATGGGGTGTCTGATTCACCACATCTCAAGCCAAAGTGGACTGCCACTCCCTTCTGCTGCCATCCATCCAATGTGGCGGTTAGTTCAAAGTGTCAAGTAGTTTGCACTCAATTAACTCAGCAGATAAGAGAGGATATGAGAAGTAATATAAAGCAAGACCAAGCAAAAGCAAATTGCTGCAAATTCTCCTATCTTTGGAATAAGACATCCTGTGTGTCACTCAAATTGCTTCTTGAACTAAGCAAAAAGCTTATACAGAAAATGGGAAAAGGAAAGTCATCCTCATGTTACCCAGCCACATGTTTCTGAATTTTCATCTGTAAAATATTGGAGGGCATGTAGCCCATGTTCTCATAACACAAGGAAGCAATCACAGTAGGAACTATAGTGGGTTTGGCTGCAATCCCTGTGCAGATGGAAGTAAGTCACATTGTATCCAACATGATTTACTTCTCAGCAAAGATGTACAGATTGTGTTATTAATGATACTACTTTTAGAAATTATGTGAAATGCCAACTAGGTGAAATGTGAAATTTTCTTGAACAATGTCTATTGTGGAAACATATGAAGGTTTTCAAGCTACACACACTTCTTTGTCATAGAAAGTGTTGCTCAGCAGATGCAGACTTCAATTTTCTAACAGAACATGACTGAATCAGTTAATTAATCAATTTCACTAATTAAAGTGGCAAAAATTCACTAATATACAGTATGTGCTCAATATCCGATCACTAAATTCACCAATGCAAGATCTAGTTCACTACTTTAAGTGAAACCAGATCTTTATCTCTGAAAAAAGAATTAACATGATCTACCTTGCAGACTACATGTTTCTCTGTGTAAAAAGACCTGCAAAATATGTTATTCTGCATTGAAACTGTCCTAGATTTACCCTGTCAACACAACACTTACTTATATCATATCAGTATTGATAGCCCCACATCTCCTTTGCCCAAAGTCACAATGGCATTCTGTTTTTCTTCTCTTTAGCAATAAAATAAATAATTTAAATTAACACACTGTGTGGGAAATAGCACTGATCCCTTTTTAAAAAATTGTGATGCTTGTCATGTGAAGTATGTCACCAACTAATCTATCCTATCCTCTTCAGCCCCACCACAGGTCTAGATAAGAAACATTAGCAAAAGAAAAAAATAATTGAAAGTGCAAGACCAATGATCCCATCAGATGGCTGCTAGGCTCTGTTTCCATATACTGTGGAAATGGCCCTATGGGAGTCCCATGTAGACCATCATATGTTTTATGGGCACTTCTAGTGGGGCACCACAGGGCTGCATTGCTGCAGCACATGGAAATAAAGCCTAGTGGCCATCTTCAGGAACATATGGGAGAAAGCGGAGGAAAGTCGGGAAAAGGTGGGGTAAGTATGAGGATGGCTGGCCATCCCAGAAGATGGGGAAAGATGGGAGGGAATGGACAATTCCCTTTGCTTTCACCTGATTTCCCCTGCTCCATCTGATGAAGTCCAAAAATTAGTTTTTAACAATCTTGCCTAAAAGAAGCTCTTTCATTGTGCAAAATGGTTGTGAAGCACCAGAATAGAAGTTGGTACAGATTTTGTTGCCTGTACGAATGAGGCCCAGCTGACCTTGGGCATGTCATACTCTCTCAGCCTCAGAGGAAGGCAAAAACAACCCTCCATTTGGTTTATCTTGCCAACAAACCCCATGATTCACTTTAGGATCACTATAAGTGAGAAGCAACTTGAAGGCAAACAGAAACATATGCACAGATCCCATTCTTTTCATACCTTTTTACTTAATTACTGCATTAGCTGACAAACCAGGTTAATCAACAAATTGCTGAACAATTGAATGGTATACTTCTTAATTTAAATAAATTTTAACTGATGGTGAAGGAAATGTTGACACACTAAATTAGCTAGAGAATTTAGATACATGTTGAACAAAATGGATCATTACTAAGCTTCTACTTGATTGCATCGTTTATTTATTTGTTTATTGGATTTATACAATTTTCTTCTCCTTCTCCCCCCCCCCCAAAGAATTCAAGGCACCTCCCATGCTAAATGAGAGAGGGTAAATCAATTCTGTTTTCATTGGATGACACTTTTTGTATTGAAAGTTGTATGAACAACAGTACTGCTTGTTTTATGAACGCCATTAACACAAGGGAAAGAAGCAAAGAAGAGGTAAGGCAAGTAGAAGTGGCATTAAATGAATTCATAGTTATTCCCTGGAGAAGTTACTTTTTTGTACTACAGCTCCTAGTATTCCCAGTCAGCATGCCCAGCAAATATGCTGGCTGGATTTTACTTTTCAGATCTCTGAAGTGTTTAACAGATTTATCGCTGAATTGTGACAGAGAGATCCACCACCTGGTAGCCATCTCATTACTGCTAAAAGATAAAAGAGCTGAATTCTCTCTCTCTCTCTCTCTCTCTCTCTCTCTCTCTCTCTCTCGGCATTACTTCGTGAATGAAGATTCAGGAAGGACTCATCCCACGCTTTTTACAAGCGCCTTGATGACTAAAAGGCCAATCTGAGATAGGCAAGTTTGGTTGCAGAAAGCACAGCAGAAAGTCTCCTTGGGTGATGTTGTTTCCAAGTTGCGATTCTTTCTGCGTTGTCGTTTCTCTTCGAGACTCATTCGGCATGTCTTCTCCAAAGAGGCTGCAGCATTGTGGACAGTGCATCTCCATGCCTCCCGATGTGAGGCTAGGGTGGACCATTGTTGGTGATCTGGCCGAGCCTGAGAGGTTGTTTCAGGGAGTCCTTATATCTCTTTTTGGGGCGCCTCTCTTGCGCTGACCCGTGGTGAGTTCACCATAGAGTAGTATCTTTGGGAGGCTGTGGTCCTCCATCCTAGAGACGTGTCCTGCCCAGCGCAGCTGTGTTCTCAATAGCATGGCCTCAATGCTGGTGATCTCTGCTTGCTCAAGGACAGCAACATTCATTACATAGTCGGTCCAGTGTATATTTAGGATTGTGCGAAGATAGCGCTGATGAAAGCGTTCGAGGAGTCGTAGGTGTTGGCGATAGGTTACCCATGTTTCAGACCCATAGAGGAGAATAGACAGTATGATAGCTCTGTACACACTGATTTTGGTACTTTGCCTCGGGTTCTTGTTGCTCCAGACTCTTTTGTGAAGCCTTCCAAATGCACTATATGCCTTTGATAATCTGTGATCTATCTCTTTGTCAATCTTGGCGTCTGGTAGGTGAACTGCTGAACAGATTTAAGCACAGATGTGCCTATGCTGATGTGGGGATGATGGTGTTCTTCCTGTGGTGTGGGCTGGTAGAGGATTCCCATTTTCTTCAGGCTGACTTCCAGCCCAAACAGCTCTGCAGCTGCTGCAGGAAAAGAGCTGAATAAACACAAGACAAATTGGGCTTTATATGGACTCCTCCTTGCTGTTCCTTCCCATATCTAGGTTCTTCTCTACAATCATGACTTTCTTGGGTGTAGGGTTCAGCCAAAAATACAACATTGAAGTAATAATCTATGACTTATCTAGTTGAGTCTTGCTTGCTGAATAAACCAAAAGAAGTGCTGCCAGCACTTAAATTTGAACAAATGAACAATTATTATCATCTCATTTTAGCAGAAGAGTAGCTGTAATCGTCTATTGAGCAAAAGAACAAAGAGTGCTATGCCAATTTAAGAGATGTTCAACTTGGGTTTGTACCAGGGTGAGTAAACGTTTGGCTTTTTTGATCCATGCATCCTTGTTTTGAAAAGTACTTGTCCTTGACTCATATGTGATACAAAATAAAACCTAAGTTGTATTGTTGAAGGCTTTCATGGCTGGAGTCACTAGGTTGTTGTAGGTTTTTTGGGCTATATGACCATGTTCTAGAAACATTATCTCCTGATGTTTCGCCTACATCTATGGCAGGCATCCTCAGAGGTTGTGAGGTCTGACTTTGAGATGACAACTCCTGTGCTGGCTGGGGGGATTCTTGAGTTTATAGTCTCACAGCCAAGTTTTCTAAATGCAAAGAAATACATGGCTATGACAAATGCCATATGTGGATGCTTACCTGTAAGATCCACAATTCACCAAGTAAGAAAGTTTCCATCCTGTCATTTGCTATACGTCTTCCTAGCAGCACGAAATTACTGTAGACATTTCTTTGGATGTTGTGATGAGAAGAGAATCAGTATAAATTATATTCTAACTTGTTTTATTTGGCAAGAGCTGAATGGCCCTTAATGTGGGCAAACTAGATTGCATGGGACAGGCCGGATTCTTTTCTCACAAGCTTGTTGAAGAAAAGTTGTACCCTGTTATATGATACAAAAGGATGGAGCTTCTGGCTGCCAGAAATTCTCCTCGTATTTGCTGGAGAATCACTCCTGTCCATAATTAGATTTGCTTGTTGATTGGCACAAGGATGCTGCCTCAGATTCCACTATGCACTTTTTGCATGTGAGTAGACCTATCAGATCATAACGTTACAGAAACTACAGGTGACTTTTCTAGTCAACAGTAGCTCTATGTGTAGGAATGAAGGCTATACCATAACTTTCCTAACTGGAGTGAATCAGAAGAGATAAGAAAATCACACAGATAGGGATATGTTTGATAGAACTCAAATATCATTAGATATGCATCCCCTCTTTTTTCAGTTTGCCAGATGAATATATGCAAAGCCATGGCTTGCTATGCAAGATATTTTACTAACTGAAATAAATTATAATATGGCAAACTCCAACCCACACAGGACCTGCTTGCATCTATGGCAACCCTAAGTACATTGTTGTTGTATACCTTTGAGTCATGTCTTACCAATGGTAAGTCTATCACAGAGTTTTCTGGGGCTGAGAGTGCATGGCTTGCTCCAAGCTACTCAATGAGTTTTCAAGGCCGAATGGGATTCAAACGCTGGTCTCCACAGTCATACTTAACCCACTACAGCTTGCTGGCTCTCACACCTGTATGCACAGCCTCTACAAGAGGAATTTATGAGACAGGTAGCTAAATTTTCTTCTGACACTGTTGATGGCATAATCTTTTATATGGCATTACTGGGTGTCTGGTAAATATTTTTTTTCCATAGAGAAATGAGTGAGAGGGGTACAAATGTAGTCCCCAAACACCACCTGAAGCAGTTGCCTCATTCTGTCTCCTGGAGAATTTGCCCTACCTGTGATGCTACATGTAAGTTCATAAGATGATAAAATATTATGCAGCCTTGCCTTAGTGTGAACTAGCATTACAGCAGAACAGCATAACTGTGGAGAGGAGAAAAAATAATATGATAAAGGAGGGCCACATTTAGGGTTGTTGGCCAAAGTAAGAATTACGAATTTGACTGCTCTGTTGTAATTTGCCTGATTAAGTCAATTTCAACAATAGTTGACATCTCTGCGTTGTTTTGCGAAACTCTGTCACTTGTGCTGTAGTGGAAATCCTGTTACTGCAATATGTGCAGTATCAACACCTGGGCCATTCCCGTCATTAGATACACTGCTGGATTTGTGAACTGGACACAAGCAGATCTGGATGATCTTGACAAAAAAACAGAAAACTGATGACAATCCACTACTCATTACACCCACATAGTGATGTTGACAGACTTTCTTCTCCCTTATCTTGGCTTTTCTTCGTGAAAGAAGATTCGGGAAGGACTCATCCCACATATGCACTAGATATTGCTTATGTACAGGCACTCCCTGAGTTACATACACCAGAATTATAAATTATTCATAAATTGATTGATTGATTGATTGATTTTAATATTTGTGAGTCGCCCTCCACGTCAGTGCTCCGGGCGACTTACACATAGAACACATAAACACATTTCAATAGTTAAGCTAAAAAAAAAAATAAGAATTTGGTTAAAAGGTCTAATAAGAACAGGGGCGAGACAAAAGGAAGTGGGAGACATCTACCCCTAGAAAGATAAATTCACTCATGGAAGAATTATCATCGAGTGAAACAAGCTGATTTTTCCAAAATCCAATCATCACAGTGACAGAAAGTGAGGTGGAATGTGAAAAGAGGCACAGACAGCAAAACAAACAACACAGGAGTATTAACCCTTCCCTATACTATCCAACCCCCATATATAGAGGGTTATACTAAAAATGTTCCGACTTACAAACAAATGTAACTTAAGAACTAATCTACAGAACCCATCATGTTTATAACTTGGGGATTGCCTGTACATAATTTCTTTGCAGCTCTGAAGTCCTATAGAATGCTTATGCTTGAAATAATGTCTAACTATCTCAGCCAGTTCTGTTAGTACGTTGGCCTGAAAGAACTGCTGCACTTGGTAGTTCCTATGGTCAAAATTATTCTTAGCTGTCTGTTTGCCTTCTTGCATAATTTTAGGTCTTATCCTGATTTCTGTGTCCTACCTGGAAGGATAGGATACTGTTGTGATAAATTCAGATTTACTCTACAGTATGAGATGCCAAATGGTGGGAAGCTTTCTCCCATATTTTGGAAGTTAGCAACAATCAAACCCTTCAGTACATTTACACTTTGTCTGCACAACTTGGGTTGATAATCTAGCCACATGCTTCTGGTGCCCCTCAAATGGCTGGGTTTGACCTTGGATCCTCCCATTTCCTTATGATAAAGTTTACCATTTGTTTTAAAGCCTGGTTCTCTTGGCTGGAAGCCAAGAGAGACCTTACATCCAATAGAAGAAGTGACCTCATTGGAGAAGTATTCATTGAATCAAGAACGCAATAGATGCAAGCAGGTCTCATCATATTAAAGTCTTTGGGAGGCAACAGAGGCGGCTTAAACTAAATCCTCTTCTCTTATACAAAAGACCCTGGGGAAGATATAACATGATCATGGTCATATTGTCTTGTGGGTAAATGGGTTGCTGTATCTGCTGTCATATTTAGTGTTCTTCTAGGCTAAAAGCAATTTACTGATTGTAGAAAAAGAAAATTAATTGGAATACTTTTTAGCTCATTCTCCTCTGCAATAGCCGAAACACTTGCCCATTTAGTTTAAAGTGCCATGCTCAAATGACTCTCCCACCCAACTTGGTACCAAATTGTTAAAATTGTTATCATGCTTATACTCAGGCACTGCTAGTTTACTTCTCTCTACAAGAGTTTAGGCACAATGTATATTAATCTCATTTGTTTTAGGTCTCAGCCACCTTTTCTCTCTATATTAATAGATCTACAGCAGGGGTAGACAATTACCGGCGCTCCAGGTGTTTTGGACTTCAACTCCCAGAAATCCTAGCCAGTTTACCAGCTGTTAGGATTTCTGGGAGTTGAAGTCCAAAACACCTGGAGGGCCGGTAATTGCCCACCCCTGATCTACAGTATGAGATTGTTTGTCCATCATGTCTGGCAAGCACATTACAGAGCATCTCACCAGAAAATATTATGCAACCATCAATGTTTGTAAGTTATTCCACTTTGTATGATTTTACATTATTACTTCAGTGCAGTTTAATTGATCCAACAAATCAATGTATTTCAACCAGAAATCTGCATTAGACATAGGCCCCTTCTACACTGGTTTTTAAAATCCAGAATATCTGCTTTGAACTGGATTTTATGGCTGTGTAGACTCATATAATCAAGTTCAAAGCAGATAATCTGGATTATCTGCTTTGATAATCTGGATTATATGGCAGTGTAATAGGGGCCATAGACACAAGTGTGATATGATATTGGGTTTTAATGACAATTACTAAGATTGCCCTTTCTGGATCATTATGCTCTGATGTAGATGTGATATGGATTTGAAAAATATACCATATATTATCAGAGTTCTGCAGTTAATTGTTAGTCCTGACTAGAACAGAGGCTTCATTAAGAAACCGGTAAATCAAACATTCATAAACTTAATCTATTTGTTTAGGCAACTCTAGTGGGGACTAAGAATTCCGTTCATCCCTTTCTGTTTTCCAGTTACCATAATGGTAAAAGAAATATACTCAATTGAGTCCAGTTGAATTATAGGTTTGTATGCTTACTCCCCATAATCCTATATCATTTTTCATCCTTTTAACACTTTCTGTAAATGAAAAAATATATAATAGTGGAATAAGACCAGAATGCTTGTAAACATCCATTGCGGGACTGTCCCTTTAGCATTTTAGGATGATAAAAAAGGTAAGTGTGATTAGGTTCCTAGGGTGCATCTACACTGTAGGATTATTACAGTTTGACAAAACTTTAATTGCCATGGTTTATTTATTTATTTATTTATTATTTCGGCTTGATAGACCGCTCTATCCGAAGCTCAGAGTGGTTTACAGCCCATAAAATATACCAGGTTAAAACACATTAAAACGACAAGATAAAACCCATTTAAAACCCCGCTCCCTACAATCAAACTGTTCAATACTACAGAATCCTAGGATTTGTAGTTTTGGTCAGCCACCAGCATACCTTTGCAGACTATAAATTCAAATTCCATGATTCATGTTTTGGGCCTTGGCAGTACTTTGTTCAAAATTCTTCAGTGATTATAAGCAACTTATCCTTGTTTGGATCATGATCTGGAATGTGCATCTTTAAAGAATGGAAAAATTACATTTTGGATTACAGCTCCAGAAGGTTTTGGACTCCTAAACTCTAAGAATTATTCTGCTTTATATAAAAAAGTAAGTTATTTGAGCTTTTGTCCTCTTTCACTGGTCAATGTACTATGGCGAGAGCTCTTGGATACAGCAGGCTATAATAGACACACTCTGATATTGCTCAGTTACAAGTGTCCCAGTTTTCACCTGTGAAATACTAGAGGGTGTATCATGATAGTTGGGTGTACCTGCCATTATAACAGTGGTTCTCAACCTGTAGGTCCCCAGATGTTTTGGCCTTCAACTCCCAGAAATCCTAACAGCTGGTAAACTGGCTGGGATTTTTGGGAGTTGCAGGCCAAAACACCTGGAGACACACAAGTTGAGAACCACTGCATTATAAGGTCTTGCAGTTTTGCAGATGCCCAAGGAGCTGCTGATAATGGTTTTGATAATAAGAACTAAAGTACTGCCCTGTTCTATATAGATTGAGCATCTTTTATCCAAAATTCTGAAATTCTCCAAAATTGTCCTTTTGGGTGGCTAAGATACCAATACTTTTACTTTCTAATTGTTCAGTGTACATAAATTTGCTTTCATGTCCAAAATAATTTAAAATGTATAAAATTAGCTACAGGTTATGTGCATAAAGTGTATATAAAACATAAATTAATTTCATGTTCAGCCTTGAATTCTATCTCCAAGATATCTCATTATGGTCATATAAGCAAATACACCCCAAAGCCCCAAACACTTATGGTTCCAAGCATTTTGGATGAGGGATACTTAACCTCTACTAATATTATTAATGCACACAAACCAGTATTGGGGAAAAAATAGAGTTAATGATCGGCTAAAGAACATGTGCTTATTTACTGCTTTCCAAGTGAAGACCAAAGAACATTAATGTAAATAAAAGGCTCTTGTAGAAACTTTGATTAGTTGGTCCATTAGTCTAATTGCATTTGGATCTTAGGACAGAAGTGCATACAAGGATGGAGAAACACTTTTAATAAGAGATGGAGATAGTGAAAACTGTTATGTTATAATGCCTTGAAAATCTGTTTTTGTGCCCTGCCAGTCAAGAGATATTTTGAATTGCATTTACATAATTATGCTTGGGATTTATAGTTTGGTGAGCCATCTGGTTGAGAATTTTAAATATCTCAAGTAAAAAGATATATCAGTGATAGCAATGTCAGAATCATCCTCGCTCTAGTATTTTTAGTTTCTATGTAAGGCTGGGGAAGCAGGACAGTGAAGAAAGCTGACATGGGGAGAATCAACTCATTTGAAATGTAGCACTATTGGAGAAGTCTGCACATATCATGGCCAAAAGATCAATATTGGGGTCTTAGAGAAAATCATACTTTTCTTCCACTAAAGTCCCTTAAGTGTTGAGGAGCCATAAGCAATGAAGCCTGGTCCAGCTAACAGATGTGTCTAAAAATCAAAAGATAAACTCCCAATTCACTCTATTGCGATAAGCATCTATTTTCATGTAAGATTCATGTTCCATTAGCTGACCTGGTGACTCAAGATTAAATAGTTGTAGTTCATTTTTATTCTTTTTCATCTTCATTTCATTTTGTAAAATTTGAAGTTGGTGGTTGTGGTGGTGATATATTGTACCATCTGAGTGCATAGAGTCGAGTGTAGTCCTACCACTTCACCTACACTGAAAACTTAAGAGGGTGTAAGCCAGGGGTGCTCAGAACGGTGATCGCGATCACCAGGGTGATCTTCAGGCCTCATCCAGGTGATCTTCGGGCCTAGACAGGTTGCTCGCTGGATGGAGCGCCAGCTGCGCAGCGCGCCATCCACGCCCGCTCCCTCCTTTCCTCTGCTGCACTCCACCTCCCTCCCTCCTTCCGCTGAGTTCCAGAGGCAGCGGAAGGTGTGCTGCGTGGATGGGGCAAAGAGGAAGAGGGCCAATGCAGGGAGAGCACATTGGCCCTCTTCCTTCATGTTCTAACTCTCCCCGGCATTTAGCCGGGGTGTGGGGAAAGAGGGCTCCCTTTCCCCATGCCCTGGCTAAACGCGGAGGAGAGTTGGGGTGAAGCAGGGCCAAAGCAGGGAGAGAGCGCCTCCCTGCTTTTGTTCTTTCCTTCCTGTTCTAACTCTCCCTGGCATTTATCCAGGGCACAGAGAAAGAGGGCTCCCTTTCCCCGTGTCCTGGCTAAACGCGGGGGAGAGTTGGAACAGGAAGGAAGAGGGCCAAAGCAGGGAGAGAGAGCGCTCTCCCTGCATTGCCCCGGATGTGTGCCCTTTCTTGGACTGGCACTGTGGTGCCCAGGGGCATGGAGAGGAGTGTGCAGCATGCACCAGCCTCCCCCCCTGCTCTTTCTAACCCGGGGTGCTGCTTGCCTGAAGGAGCAGCCTGGTGGCTCTGATGCCCTGACTGCACCAGGCAATGGATGCTGCGCTTCTCCTGAGGGCTGTGCCCACACTCATCTAGGACCCAGGAAGGAGGCCTCTCCCAGAGCTGGTGATTGAAGGTATTGCAAATCCCATCATCATTTATAAATCCTCCAATCCCCTCTAGTATGTTCTGTTGGCCTGTATGCCAAGTTTGGTTTAGTTCAATAGTTGGTGGAGCTCAGAATTAAGCGGCTGAGAAGGATGGCCACATTGATCAGCATTAAATGGCCTTGCAGCTGAAAGGTCTGTGTGCTTTCATTTTGCCTGTTTATATCTGTGGAATGATGTCAGGGTGGGAGAAGGAACTCTTGTCTGGATGCATTTTTGAATGTTCCATTGGCCACATTGATCAGCATTGAATGGCCTTGCAGCTTCAAGGTCTGTCTGCTTTCATTCTGCCTTTTTATATCTGTGGAATGATGTCAGGGTGGGAGAAGGAACTCTGAGAAACAAATGGCTTTGCAGCTACCAGGTCTCTGTTTACTTTCTGCCTGATAATATCTGTGTAAATATGCCAGGGAGGGAGGGAGGGAGAAAGGGGTGCTTGGATGTATTTTTGCATGTCCCATTCTTTACATTTCTGAGAAAGAAAGAAGCCCTGTGCGGACGGAAGGTGGCAGCAGGAGTGGTTGCGCGCGCATGTGATCTTTTAAACTTGGTTCTTCATATGGTAGCTCCCATGCTGAAAAAGTGTGAGCACCCCTGGTGTAAGCAATTGAATATTAATGGGTTGCTGTGAGTTTTGTGGACTGTATGGCCATGTTCCAGAAGCATTCTCTCCTAACATTTCACCCACATCTATGGAAGGCATCCTCAGAGGTTGTGGGGTCTGTTGGAAACTACGAGAATTGGGTTTATATATCTGTGGAATGTTCAAGGTGGGAGAAAGAACTCTTGTCTGTTTGAGGCAGATGTGAATGTTGCAATTGGCCACCTTGATTAGCATTGAATAGCCTTGCAATTTCAAAGCCTGGCTGGTTGCTGCCTGGGGATCATTTGTTGGGAGGTGTTAGCTGGCCCTGATTATTGTTTAGCATTCCACTGTTTTTTGAGTATAGCTCTTTATTTACTCTCCTGATTTAGAATTTTTTAAAAATACTGGTAGCCAGATTTTGTTCATGTTCATGGTGTCTTCCTTTCTGTTGAAATTGTCCACATGCTTGTGGATATCAATGGCTTCTCTGTGTAGTCTGACATGGTGATTATTAGAGTGGTCCAGCATTTCTGTGTTCTGAAATAATATGCTGTGTCCAGGTTGGTTCATCAGGTGCTCTGCTATGGTTGACTTCTCGGGTTGAATTAGTCTGCAGTGCCTTTCACGTTCCTTGATTCGTATTTGGGCAATGCTGCATTTGGTGGTCCCTATGTAGACTTGTCCTCAGCTGCATTGTATATGGTAGACCCCTGCAAAGGAGCCCTCTTGTCCTTTTCTGAACATAGCATTTGTTGGATTTTCTTAGTGGATCTGTAGATAGTTTGTAGGTTGTGTTTCTTCATCAGCTTCCCTATGCGGTCAGTGGTTCCCTTGATATAATAACTCTTTAAAAGATCTGGGAATTTTCCATGTTAAACTAGGGCATTTACATGTATTGGTGTTTGTGATTTTTGGTATGATGTAAATGAAACAACTCTTTACAAATTGTTTGACACAAAATTGCAGTGCCTTGTATAACTTCAGATTTAAACTCAAAATGGTTTCACAATTCTTCTGATATGAAATCACTAGTAGCCACCACTGTTCAAGACACAAACCAATTGAGGTTATAGCCACACTGTAGATGAAAGGTGGAAAATTGAGCATTCAAATATTGAACTGGCATCACTTCCACACCCTTCAATATTTCACAGATGAAAACTGGAACACAAGTTGACATGATGGCAAAAGTTATTTATGAAGAGAAACAGACAAGCTAGAAAGATATAGCAGTTTGTTTTTGCCCGACTCCATAAGGAAGGGCAAGATTCTGCCCTCACAAGAAGCTAGCTTGATATCCTTTCTGTTTTCCCCCCTTGCAGACAAAGACATTTTCGTTTACCCAGACCTTTTAAATATTGACTCTATGTTGCAAAAAAGTATTTCAATAAAAAACTTATCGCTTTTGTATTTGTATCATTATTATCATCATCAAACTGCATTTTTATTTTTTTAAAATTTGTTTCAAATATAATTCTTTGTTTCATTGTTTATTTTAAAACATTGTAATATCCTTTTTTAAAACACCAGTGGTGAGAACCTTTGGATCTCAAATTGGGAGAAAGGCGGTATATAAATTAAGTAATTAAATATCTAAAAATGACTGCTCCACATGTGCACTTTCTACTATAGTGCCTTTCTTCCTGATCTCCAGGAGATTCAATACATTTGCTTTCATCTTCAGCACTAGCAACTCTGTCGATTTTGTGAAAGGCTGCAAAATGGAGGATTGGTTTTAAATGTGGTGATTCTAAAACTGGTTTGTTCCATTAAGAAAGAAAGAGTTTCACATACATCACAGGTTGCTTGAAGTTGAATTGTACTTTGCAGAGACTAATTTACACAGAGAATTACTGGATTGGAGCCAGGCAGTCCATTTGCGAATGCCTCCATAGATACGTTCATCATGAGAATAAACCACAACTTTACACATGACCACAGACATAAATAATGTCATTTGACTTGTGCTTCATGCTCCTGTTCAATTATCCTTCTGGCCAATTCAAAGCAAGCATCCAGGCAAAAATGTTGCAAGGACAGGAAGGTCTCAAAGATATCTCAGATCTCTTTATGTAAACGTCATGAATACTAGCCTGAATGTGTGCTTGCACTAAAGCCAGGGAACATTGCTGTTGTAGTATGTTTTCGTTAGTTTTTCTTTATTTTAATTCCACCTTTTCCCCATTTTGGAGACTTGAGGTGGCTATAAAAATAAAATAATACTAATTAAAAACAATCCAAAGACATTAAAAATATAAATACAACACTTAAAAATCAATTAAACAATTTATGCTGTTAAAATAATTGCACATTAAAATATTAAAATTTATTACAATTTTATACAGAACTTAAAATCCCAGTCATGTTGCCTATAAAGCCATCTGTTAGGTGGTAAATGCCTGATGGGGGAGAAATGTTTTCACCAACTGACCAAAGGTGAGCAGGGATGGTCTTCCTGACCTTTCTAGGGAGGGGATTCCAAACAACAACAACTGGCCAAGGAAGAAAATGTAGGTACAATAACTGGGACCCACACTTCGAAGAACTGAGATTTATGAGCAGAAGAAATGTTACGGTGAGTAGATGTGAAATGGCTTTGTTGGCTTTAGGACACAAACCTAACCTACATTAAGAAATAAGTAGTTTAGGATGATGGTATGTGACTTCAAATAATTTTGAGCCACTCATTAGGTTTCTTTGGTGAGATTGTTTTTTTTTCAAAGGAAGTGTGCTATTACCTTCCTCTGAGGCTAAGAGTATATTTATTTATTTAATTAATTAATTTATATCCACTCTTCTCATGGCTGAGCACAGATTCAAACTATGGCCTTCCGGTGTTCTAGTCTAACACTCAAACCACTACACCACACTGCCTTCTGTATACAGCTTTAGTCCTTTCAATTTTTTTCCCATGCAGAGAACATGGAGAAAGATCAGAGTCAGTCCTGCCAATAGGCAGAGTAAGAGCCCTTCCACACAGCCCTATATCCCAGGATATCAAGGTAGAAAATCCCACAATATCTGCTTTGAACTGGGTTATCTGAGTCCACACTCAGATAATGTGGTATTTTCTGCCTTGATATTCTGGGATATAGGGCTGTGTGGAAGGGCCCTAAGTCAACAACCTCAGTGGCATCTTCCTAGTTCTTCTATATGAACACTTTGCCAATAATGTTTTTTTTTCTTACATGGGAGAGCTGCATAAATTACACAATCTGGGATGTGCCCTTTACATTAGCCTCCTACTGTTTTCAGGTGTGGTAGAGTTGAAGGATGCTACCTCACTGTGAAGGCTGAAAGGAAGTGTCAGTTTACTCACTGCCCTTAGGGAAAGTACAATCAAGCAACTTTCAATTTGTACTGTTAAATTCTTTTCTTTATTATAATGGTTTTTAATTGTTTTCCTGTTTTATTCATTTTTATCCATGTTCATTGATTGATATCAATGCCTAGACCATTTCAACACTCAACTAAAACTATCTGGCATAAATGTAGATCTTTGCCTCTAACATTGTCACTTTTCGTATTCTGTATATTTCTTAACATTTCTACCTGATGAGGAAACTTGCTTGATAACTTTTTGCAGTTTGGTTGGCCAATAAAGTGTATTTTTTATTTTGCTGCATGTTGCTCATGGCCTGAATATTTCATCCCTTATCAGAAATCTTTGGAACTATGAGTATTTCAGATTTAGGAATATTTGCATTATGAGATATCTTACAGATGGGACCTAAGTCTTAATACAAAATGCATTTATGCTTCATCTATACCTTATACACAACCTTATAATTATCTTACAAAGGTAATTTTATACACAATATTCTTAATATTTTGTGCATGAAACAAAGTTTGTGAACATTGAACTGCCAGAAAACAAATGGGTCACCCACCCATGTGGACAATTTCAGTTTTTGGAATGTTTTTTATTTCTGGATAAAAGAGTGCTTAACTTTTGTCAAAAATCATTAAATCAGCAGAGTTCTTGTCTGTTTACGATAGCAGAAATCTGTATTATTCTGTTTCATCATAAAGGGGGGTGGGGTGGGAGAGGCAAAAATGTGTGAAGGAAAGAATTCAGTGGCACCTTTAAAGCTGGTTTCTTTTATTTATTATTTATTATTATTTATTTATTAAAATTTGTGAGTCGCCACTCCCGGGTAGCTCGGGGTGACTTACAACAAATTCAAGATTAAAACAGAATAAAAGCACCATAAAACACTCAATACAATAAAATACAATAAAAAATACATCAGTATGGTACAGAGCAAGCCGATGGCACAGATGTAAATAGTTGCATCGGCATACAGGAACACAGGACACAGGAAGGCGAGGAGCCTACCTATCTTACCGTTACTACCCAAAGGCCTGCCGAAACAGGAGGGTTTTGCACGCCACCCGGAATGCCATTAAGTCCGTAAGAACGCGGACTCCGGAAGGCAGTGCATTCCACAGGATGGGAGCAATTATTGAAAAGGCCCTCCGCCTTGTGGCCGTCAGATGGTACATTTTGATGCTGGGCACCTCTAGTAGTTGACCCCCCTCTGAACGTAGTGGCCTAGCGGGACAATATGGGATAAGGCAGTCCCTAGGGTACGCTGGCCCCAGACCATTCAAGGCCTTAAAGGTCAAAACCAACACTTTGAAGGTGATCCGGTGTTCCACTGGTAACCAGTGCAGCTCCTGCAAGACAGGTGTTATATGGGTGGTCGTCGAAACGCCAGCCAAAAGTCTAGCCGCATTCTGGACCAGCTTCAGTTTCCGGATCACCGACAGAGGAAGGCCAACGTAGAGAGCATTACAGTAGTCCAGTCTCGAGATGACCGTGGCTTGGACCACTATGGCTAGGTCGTGGCAGGAGAGGTAGGGAGCCAGCCTCCTCGCCTGACGAAGGTGGAAGAAGGCAATTCGACTGATGGTGGAGATTTGCGTCTCCATCTTCAGTCGAGAGTCCAGAGTGATACCAAGACTTTTAACTGTTGACGACGGGCATAATGTCACGCCATCCAGGGGAGGAAGCTGGATCTCCACCCCACCCGGACGACCCAACCACAGGATCTCTGTCTTAGCTGGATTCACCTTCAACCTACTGGCTCGCAGCCATCCAGTAACGGCTTTGAGGCATAGATGGAAATTATCGGGTACGGTTCCGGGCCTGCCCTCCATCCCCAGAACGAGCTGGGTGTCATCTGCATACTGGTGGCACACCAGCCCAAAGCTAAGGACCAGCCAAGCAAGTGGTTGGACGTAGATGTTAAATAATAGAGGGGACAGGATTGCCCCCTGGGGCACTTCACAACAAAGTGGGGAACCCCCGGAGACATCCCCGCCCCTCCTCACTTGCTGCGAGCGGTTCCGGAGGACTTAAGGCCGTCCCCTTCACCCCGGCCCCGGCAAGGCGGTGGGTCAAAAGATCGTAATCGACAGTATCGAACACTGCCGTGAGGTCTAATAGCACGAGCAGCGCCGATCTGCCCTGATCGAGCTGGCACCGCAGCTTATCTGTGATGGAGACCAGGACCGTCCCCGTCCCATGCCCCGAATGAAAGCCAGACTGGAAGGGATCTAAGCAAGTAGCGTCCTCTAGGAAGGACTGCAACTGCTCCATTGCTGCCCTCTCAACTACCTTGCCCAGAAACGAAAGATTTGAAACTGGGCGGTAGTTGGAGGGGACCGTAGAGTCTAAACCCAGCTTCTTCAGCAATGGAGTGACCACCGCCTTTCAAAACCTCTTCAAAACCTCTGGAAACACTTTATTTATTATTCAATTTGCTCAAGGGAGGTGTTAATTAGTCTCAACAGAGAGGCGAAAAACATCTCCACATTCAGGTTTAAAACGCCTCCAGGCAAGCTTCACAAGCCAGGAGGGGCACGGATTGTCGAGGGAGCATGTGGTCGATCTCTTGGGGGAACATACGTTGCAGTCACTACCCCATCGACGGCTTCTGCGTCCAGTGGCCGAAACCGGTGTAAGGTGGGCCCAGCAAGAGGCCACGGAGTCTCGAGTTCAATAACTGTATCAAGAGTGGGCGGAAGGTCCCGGCGGAGGACCGAAATCTTGTCCGCAAAAAAGCTCTTAAAAGCCTCGGCGGAAAGGGCCTGATCATCATTGTTTGGGACGGTAGGGACTGTCGTCAGCGACCTAATTACTTTAAACAGTTGTGCCGGGTGTGAGCTAGCAGACGCTATCAAGGATGCATAATATAATTTTTTCGCATCCTTGATAGCACGCTCATAAGCATCCTTGAAAAGCTTATAAGCCGATTTCGGAACTTCATCTCGGAGTTTCCTCCACTTGCTCTCTAGCCGTCTCTTTGCCCGCTTCATCGACCGGAGTTCCTCGGTAAACCAAGGGGATCGATTACGACTGGGTCTGAGAGGGCATCTAGGGGCAATCTCCTCGAGAGCATCAGAAAGCCTAGCATTCCAGTTGTTGACTTGCTCTTTGATGGAGACGCTGACAGACTCCAGGTCCCTCAGAGTGTTCAGGAACCTAGCAGGTTCCATAAGTCTCCTTGGGCAAACCCAAATCGGTTTGGTGCCCCTGCAGGGTGGAGGAGCCAGTTTCAACTGGATTCTCAGGGCACCGTGATCCGACCATGGCACCTCTAAGATAGAGGTTAGGGTCACTTGGACACCCGCGCTGAAGACTAAGTCCAGGGTATGACCGGCCTGATGGGTGGGTCCCAAGTTACACAGGGAGAGTCCTAGTGTTCTAAATACACAAACAGGAGTGATTACTGATCAAGTGAAACAATCAATCTGAACACAGTAATGAAGTTTTAACAAATATATTGTATGACACAGTGGAGTAGGCAAAACATCAAACATAAATCCCCATTGTCGGGTTGCTACTCACACATGCGAAGACAAACCTTATTACAGTCCTCAAAATGTTCAATGCGCATGGTGCTGCAGTTGTTCATGTGAAATAAGGTTGTCTGTGTTTGGCCGTTAAACACAAATTTATAATCCAAACCCCGATGGGTTATTTGTAATCCAAACCCCGATGGGTTGTTTCATGGAAGCCACAAGGGCAGGGAGACTGGAAACAGAACGCTGGCTTCCAGGATGCGCGGCTCAGTAGCCTTCCGAAATTAACAGGGGGGGTTGCCAGGTTTGGTCTACATGGATTCTGGCCGACGAGGACACCAATGCTGCGGAGTCCACCCTCGTTTCGACCCTTTGCAGGTCTTTTTCAAGGCCAATAGAAGTAGATATTCTCCCACCATGGTAGACACCAGTGTTGCCATGGTAGACACTAGGCATGGTTTCGAATCCAAAAATGGCAATTCTAAAATCAAATGTGGGGGATTTTTTTTATTAGTAAAAGAAAGACTTACAAAAAAATTTCCAAAAATTTCTAAAATGTAACTTAAGTACTAATGAAATTCGTTAGTAATTCGTATGCCAGAGCATGCGCATTCCAGATGGTTTTGGCCTACAACTCCCAGAAATCCTAACAGCTGGTAAATTGGCTGGGATTTCTGGGAGTTGTAGGCCAAAACTTGAATAAACCACACTGAATTCTAGATGGGACTCTCCAAATAGGAAGGAGGGAGGGAAGGAGGAAGGGAGGGAGGGGGGTATTCTATTCTTGGAAGCAGCAAAAAAGGAGGAGGGAGGCCCCCTCGCTCCTCGCTGCCTCTCTCTCACCCCGATCCTGAGGGAGCGAGGGCCCAAGTTTGCCCAGGCTGAGAGGAAAAGGAAGAGGCCTGAGGCTGTGAGGAATGGTGGGAGTTGAAGTCCAAAACACGTACCTGGAGGGCTGAAGTTGGCCCCTGCGATGGGGCATGGCAGCAGAGCAACGGGGAAGAGAAGCATCTGAGAGAGCGGGAGGGAGAGAGGAGGAGAGAAGCGCGTGTGTGTGAAGCTGGCCCCTGCGATGGGGCATGGCAGCAGAGCAACAGGGAAGAGAAGGGGGGGGAAGCGTGGAGGACTACACTTTCCAGAATGCATTGCCTACCTAGCAGCAGCGTCACTTCCAGTTCCCCATAGAAATGCGGGAAAAAGAAGAAGCTGAATGAAGGCGGGAAGGAAATGAGGGGGAGAAGACAGGGAGAAGTGAGTACGTAGTACAATAATTAATTAATTAAGAATTAAGAATTTATTACGATCATAACGCAAATTGTTGGCCTCAAGGACCGTAAAGGAAGTCTACTTCCGGGTTCGCGGCAGCGATCCGTAAAAGCTCAAAAGTCCCATTACATATGAATCTCTTACGAATCCTTTTAATTTCCGTTTCATTTTTCTCATGCCTAGTAGACACCAGGCCCACTGCTGCAGGTGATAGAGAGGCTGTGTCGACATGGACATTGAAGTCCCCCAGAACAATAAGCATGGGAAACCTCAATGCCCAGTCCGACACAGTCTCCAACAGCAGGGATAGACTCTCTGCTGGTGCGCTAGGCGCTCGGTACACCAGCAGGAAGGCTATGCTCTCCTGGGAGTCCCACACCAATCCGGCCGATTCAATCCCCGGTGCATTCAACGCAGGAACCGCCCTGAGAGACAACACGTCATGGGAGAACTCCCCGCCTCCCGTTCCTGCATTGGTGGGTAACAACATATCCTAGGGGTGTAATTTCTTGGAGAGGGATAGTGTCGCCTTCCTGCAACCACGTCTCAGTGACACAGAAAAGGTCAGGTCTTAATTCTGAGATAAGGTCATTTAGGGTGGCAGTTTTATTCCTGATTGACCTCGCATTCACCAACACCAAAGAGGAAGGGGAGGAAACTGGCCGTCTGTCAACAACGTGCCTAGGGATAGGACGCAGGTCAGAGGGAGCAGGAGTCTTATTGAGACTCCTGTTTCCTCTCATGTTCGGCCTGCACCTACCGCCATATATCCCGGTCCCGCTAAGCACCTTTTCAGCATGAACTTACCAGAAGAGCAATGCATGAAAGCTCATGCTGAAATAATTCAGTCTCTGAAGAGTTATTAAGACTTTTCCTTCACGCATTTCTCCTGCTACCCTTTTTATATCTTTACAGAGTTACCAAAAGACTAGGCTGCCACACATCACACGTGGTCATATTCTCCTCGTGTATCACATTTGAATAATAATAATAATAATAATAATAAATGTATAATTTGCATTTCAACATCAGCAAAACAGTTTCTAACTGCCTATCTTTTGAGATAAATTGGTTGGACAGCTAATTTGCTGCAGTTTCAAAGAGGTTGATTAAACTGGTTTAGCATCTTATATATAACCAACAATAGGTAAACCAACCTTGCCTGTTCTTATAGAGGTCAGGTTTGGCTCATTCGAAGAATTCATTTGGGCCAAGTCTAAAACATAGTCTAGCAAAGCACAGGAGTGAACAAAATATCTCCTTTCAGTCAAAGGTTAAAGACACTATTATTTCTGGTTAGAAAAGCTTTACAATTGGCATTTTCCTAAAATGGCAGTAATGAAACGTTATTATAATTAAGAATGAGGTGCCAAACTATTTTCAGAGTAACAGAAGGTCAAAGAAATCCGAGATGATGTCATGAGCTGAAGCTTAAAATTCCTAGACTGATATTGACACATACGTCTTTTTTTTCATAAGACATCATCAATTGTAAAATGCACCCCATGCAGTAGAATCAATGTTTCTCCATATTTAACAAACAGAAATTCATGGTGCCCTTCACATGACACAAGCTTTATTTATGGGGTTAAGGTATTTTGCCATTTCTAAAGTATTAGTTTTCCAACAATTCCTAAGCTGGTTGGCAATCGACTTATTTTTAAATTCCCCACATAGAGATGGGAAAAAATAGCAAATTTCCCTGTGTGATGTTGATCCCAGTTGCCTGCTTGTAAATAAAATGATGTTGTGTGTGGGAGGAGGAGCCAAAATGCCCATTTCCACAATGATCCCAATGCAGAGGCTTGGGGAAAGACCAAGGTTGATATATTTTTTTAAAAAAAACAAGATAAATATTTTAAATCCTGGGGGAATAATGGGAGGAAACAAATCTCTATCATGTGATGGCAAATCAAATGGATAAATCCTAAAGAAAGAGAAAAAGATAAGGTGTCAAAAAACCATCAGTTTCCTTTCCAAATGGGGTGTTGCAAAGATTAAGGGAGAACGAATGATCCCAAAAGCTTTAGTTATTCCATGAAGTGAAGTCCCACCACCAAAAATATGTAAGATAGACTTGTGATTCTAAGACGCGCATTATTTTTAGACATGTTTATCTAGGGGGGGAAAGCTAGTCTTAGAACTCAAGAAATACAGCATATATTGACTATGGACTATCACTCAGAAAGGAGAGGAAACGAGAAAGACATGCCTTGCTCTCCCATAACACTGGAACTTGAGCCCCTTCCACACAGCTGAATAAAATCTCACATTTTCTGCTTTGAACTGGAATATATGGCAGTGTGGACTCAGATATCCCAGTTTAAAGCAGATATTGTGGGATTTTCTGTCTTGATATTCTGGGTTATATGGCTGTGTGGAAGGGCCCTCATAAAATATAATCAGTTTGCAGTTGATTAAGGACAACTACCTTTTCATGCAACGACTAGAACATTAATAAAGTCGGTTTTCAGCACACTTTTTTTTGAAATTATAAGCAAAAGGGGAAGAGCACTATATGAAATATGAATCAATTGAGATGTGCAAAAGTAGATATGGTATCATGGTGACTAACACTTGTTAAGAGTCAGGACCCATGCAAACCTAGGGTGCAAGGTTGAATAAATCTTATATAACAAGATGGAGACAGGGGCAGGATTTTTCTTGAGCCTTAGGAGAAATGAAATCAATAATGGCTTTTCCCACATCACAAGATACACCAACATTTTCCTATTTTCTGAAGTATTGATATGAGTTTAGGTGGTTTACTCATACTTACAGAAGATCCCTTGAAATCAACAAAACCTAACTTGGTCATAATTAACTGAAATCCCATTGATTTCAAGAAATCACCTGTGAATATGGCTAAAGTTTGTTCCATCCCTTTTGTACAGTTTACAAATGCCAGTCATTTTCCTAAGTAATTACCTGTGAAGCAGAGATTTCTTACTTGTTACTAGTGCTTTTGCTAAGAACAAAATGGCTTCCTCCCAGCAGGAGAGGAAAACAGGGACATAAAAAGCCCAGCGGGCTGCCAAGTTTATCAAAGCATAACAGCAGAACATACTTTTCTCTGTGTGCTTCAGTTTTTACTAGTCTTTGGAAAGATGAATCCTACTTTGTTGCTGTGCTTGCCGTTCCACTCCATTGCAGCACTAACAAATCAACACGGCTTTGAACAGATATCTCAAAATTAGCACCTATAGGTATTGCAGTGTTCCAGGATGAATGATTTGTACCTCAAGTCCAAATTTGCTTTTAACTGCTAAAAAAGAGTGAGTATATTGCTCCTATGACTCCCTTTTTCTAACAGCAACAAAAAAGGAAGTGCCTATGTCACTTTCTTCCATCTGTTTTCATGCATCCTTTGTAAACTCAGTCAGATAAGTAAAAAACTGAAATTGGAATTTTCTTTGACCCTTTGTCCATGAATAAAAATGCTCAAGTAAATCCTCCTCTATTTTTATACATAGCCAATCGGTTGGTTGCATGCTTGTACTGTAATCCATGTTGGTCAAGGGCAATACTGAAACAATACTGAAATAAAATGATGGGTCAGCTGTAACTGTGCTGAATACAACCTTTTCCTAGTCTGAGGATAATAACCCCCCCCCCCAATTGCCCCATTATGTTCTTACACCATCCCCTTACCTTATGTCAGGAGATCTTAGACATCAGAGCAGTTCTGCTGGCAGTTTCCTCTATTAGCAGATCTGTGGCATCAACTGGAAAGACAACTGCCCAATCCTTTTTAAAATTTAAATTTTTCTTTGATTGTTTTTTTTGGGGGGGGGGATTATTTTATTAATTATTTGACACAAACTAATATAAAATCAGAAAATATACATTCAAAAATAATGAAACGTGTCTAGATCTGTATTCAAATGGTATCTTGAGCAAAATAAGTGTAACATACTTTACCATTCACTCAAATTCAATACATTTTCAAAATGCAAATTATTCCTAACTAGAATTATTTTTGGAAAAATGTTTCCATCTGGAAAATAGCAATAGTGCCACCAGCTACTTCTCTCCACCCCCTCCCATATCATATGCAAAAATCTGAATGTTTTTTTAAAAAGAAACTCCTCACAAGGCAGGGAATATATCTTTATGATTTGCAACTTTTATCCTGCTGTTATTATGATGTATTACTGTTTTATTGTATTTTTAATATGTATATGAACCGCCCTGAGCCGGCAGGGAAGGGCGGAATATAAGACCGAACAAATAAATAAATAAATAAATAAATAAATAAATAAGAGAATTGCAGAATATGTCTAAACACATCATGATATCATATTAATAAAAAAATAACCCCCTAAAAATGGGAGCAAGCAATAAAGTTTTTTCTTGGATTTTAAAAAAGTAAGTAGAAAGAAAATAGAGGAAGAAAGATGAGGACAACGTGTAAGATGTCGATATTTTCCAGGTGTACACATGACTTGGAAGTCTATTTGTGCATTACAAGTCTTAGTTCTTCTTGGGGATGGTTGGATATTTTTCTTCAATACAGAATGGTCATAAGTATTGCATATGTTTTGTCTAGATCCAGTTTCAGTTTATTTTTTCTCATACAGCCCATTACCTCCTCCAGGCATTCATTCAGAGGATACATGCTATCCTTAGCTAAAGCTGTTTTTGAAGGCATGGAGAAATATAGTTGGGTGTCATCAGCATACTCGGAGCCCCCCGGTGGGGTAATGGGTTAAACTCTTGTGCTGGCAGGACTGAAGACCGACAGGTCGCAGGTTCGAATCTGGGGAGAGCTTGGATGAGCTCCCTCTGTCAGCTCCAGCTCCCCATGCAGGGACATGAGAGAAGCCCTCCCATAAAGACGGTAAAATATCAAAAACATCTGGGCGTCCCCTGGGCATCATCCTTGTAGACGGCCAATTCTCTCACACCAGAAGCGACTTGCAGTTTCTCAAGTCACTCCTGACACAAATCAGCATACTGATATCACCCGGCCCCATGCTTATGGATGATCTCTCCCAGCAGCTTCATCTAAATGTTAAAAGAGCATTGGAGATAGAACGGCATCTTGTGGGACACTACATAACAGCTCCTTTTTGGATATGTCCTCTTTAGCATTCTCTAGGTCCTCCAGCATGATTATATGCCATTCGTGGTCCATAAATACTTCAATTCAATAGAGTCTATTATTTACAATTTCACATATCCACCCAAAGTCCAGAAATTGATCCCTCACAGAATCATACTTTTACCAGACCAGAAAGGGGTAAAAATTTAATATACCGACATCATATGTTGCTGGGAAGCATCTGCATTGCATCTCTTAACATTTAGTTGAGGTTTTGTCTAATCCTAAACTGCTACAGCAAATGCATTTTTGAATTAGGAATATAAAGTGAGGCATGCATACACAAAAGTAAATCAGTCATATCAGCCAGGCTTATATTTTTAAAGTATGTATTAATTGAAAAATAATAATACCTCTTCAAATGAACATATTTTATGTTAGAACACATAAGAAAGTGACTAACCTCTCCCCCCTGATCTTATTTTACATCTTTCTGAGTCTATAATGGTAAATATCCCTGAAAATCTATACCATATTATTTATCTGCATATGTAGAGATGGCTCTTAAGTTAAATGCTTTTGCCAAGGGATTGCAGAGTACCCTGTTGTACTAATGACAGAGTAATGGGCTATTATGAGTAAAATAAGCACCATGTTTCCTTTATTATTATTGTTGTTATTTTGAAACCCTTTTAAAATCAAGGCCTTGTTCAGACTTCTGGTGCTCAGAACCCAATTTCTCCCCCCACTCCCTTATTTCTGTATAATTCTGCTATGTGTGATCATTGTGCTTCTTCCTATGTAATTTTCATTTGCTTTATTGAGCTCTTTTTCCAGTATAATGGGCCTGATTCATCAGCTGTGCAAAGGGTGGCATAGATGCAAAGACTTGGAGGTAGGCAAAAAAAAACAACCACGAAACAAAAATAGTCCATGCCAGGCTGAAATGTTTTAAGCCCTGGGAAATGCAATTAGAGTTGTATTGACAAATGGCTGTTTTCTGGACTGAGAACCAAAAGTGGGATATGAGAGAAACTTCAGTTTAGAAGGTTTGTTGTGTGTGTGTGTCATATGTGTGTAACAGGCGTATTTGAAAGAGTGTACAGTACTAGGAAACATGCACAACTTTCTATCAATACTATATGAAGTGGGAGATCCATGAAGTACAGTTAATCACCCACATTTGTGAGTTTGCCTTTTGCAGATTTTATTACTTGCAGATTTGATTAAAATGTTTTTCTAGTGTTTTTTCCCTTCAATATTCATATTTTTCTACTTCTGCATGGGTCCTGTAATACTTTGCAAATTTGATGTGTTTCCCATAAGGTATCAGAAAAGTTACTTTTTAACTATAGTCCTAAAATCCAGTGGTAATCCTGGCAGGGGAATATTGGAATGGTTATCCCAAAATCATACAATTTTCATACTGCATTCAGTATCTCAGTTATTCTTACTTTAACTATGCAAAGCAGGTCAGCAATATTATCCCCATTACTGAGCTTTAAGTAATTTTGCAAACTACATATACATAAAGTCTGTGGCAGTGGTAAAATCTAAACCAAAGATTCAGTTACTAGTTTGAAATTCTTTCTGAGCCTAATTTATTCACTCATGTACAGCAGAATGAATACCAGAAATGGATAGCTCTGAAATGACCGACATATAATTTGTTGTGTTCCATTTTATTTCCTGTTCTACTTTTTTGCACCTCTTCTTCCAGCATGTGCCTGTCCTAGATCTTTATTTATTTATTTATTGTTTGTTTGTTTGTTTGTTTCGGCTTCAATTTTATATTCACACTTTTTATCTCAAAAGCATCACCACAAAGACTTTTCCATTGTAGTACTTGACAGGATCTTTCCCAAACCCCATATGGATACGAGGAGGAGATTGCTACAATTAGAATGCGACTGGATAATCCGCCTCAAAAGCGAAACCCCACATGGGTTAAATGATAAATTAGCCATTAGTGATTTATTGGTCTAACATTCACGGGAGATACTGGTTATCATTTGGGAGTTGTTCTGTAGGCGTTCCGAAGTAGTGCTAATTGCCAATTACCCACCTTTAAAACTGCTGAATTCTCTCCACTTGCTTTGTCCATGATTTGACCACAAGGCATGCTGCCTCGACATATATATCTTTCATTTGAAACTGGTATGTATATCTGACCTTCCCGGTGTGTTTTCCTTTGGGAGCTACAATGTATTTTCTACATAGTTGTTATTACTTTGTATTCCTTAGCATTAACCTTAAGCGAAACCGTGACTGCAAACTGAAGGCGTCCCGGGTCCAGAAGAAGCTTGCATTGGCAAAACAATTCGGCGCTTGGAAACCCATTGATTGTCGACCCTTGGAAAAGCCATCTTTGGGATCCTATATTGGATTGACTCTTTTGATTTGGACCTCTGTGGTCCCCCGTAGCAACGGGAAAAGAGGACTATTTTCCCCGAATTAGGACGCTTTTCCTTTTAAAGGGACTCCACAGCATGAGTACGCTACCGGGAGAAGTTTCTCCCCGCTTGTGTTATTTGCGGCACTAAATACTGTTGTATATATACAGATGTGATAGCAAGCTAAGTTGTATGCCTGTATTGACACAGTGATATTATATGAAGATTGATTCATGTACTAAAACTGATTATATTGATATTCTTGAAAGCTCTTACTTTGAGTTTTACCTTCTCCACACTCACGTCATAGACTCCACTTTATAGCCCCATTTCTTAAGACTGGCTCTGCATCTCATGTAAGAACATAAGAACATAAGAACATAAGAAGAGCCATGCTGAATCGGGCCTCAGCCCATCTAGTCCAGCATTCTGTGTCACACAGTGGCCCACTAGTTGTACACAGGGATCTCTAGCAGAAAGGAGGGCAGAACCCTCACCTGCTCCCGACCCCCCACAACCAGTACCCGGGGAAAATCCTGCCTGCCTCCATCAACACAGAGGTGGCACTTGGATGTCCATTTCAGTTGCTACTGATTCCCTTGGTATCCATGAATCTGTCTAATCCTGCCTTGAAGCTGTCCAGGCTGACAGCTGTCACAACCTCCTCTGGAAGTGAATTCCATAACCCAATGACCCTCTGGGTGAAGAAATATTTCCCTTTATTAGTCCTAACTTTCCTACCTTGGAGCTTTAGGGAGTGCCCCCTAGTCCTAGTGTTGTGTGACAGAGAAAATATTTGTTCTTTATTCACCTTTTCTATCCCATGCATGATTTTATACACTTCGATCAAGTCACCTCTTAAACGCCGTCTTTCAAGGCTGAAAAGACCAAGGCGTTGCAACCTGATTTCATAAGGGAGCCGCTCCATCCCTTGGATCATTTTTGTCGCCCTTCTTTGTACCTTTCCCAATTCCGTTATATCCTTCTTAAGGTGCGGAGACCAGAATTGTACACAGTACTCCAAATGTGGCCTTACCATAGATTTGTAGAGAGGCAATACAACATTTGCCGACCTATTTTCGATTCCCTTCCTGATCATGCCAAGCATAGAATTTGCTTTTTCACTGCTGCTGCGCACTGGGTTGACATCTTCATTGAGCTGTCCACCAAAACCCCAAGATCCCTTTCCTGGTTTGTCTCGGAAAGCTTTGACCCCATCAATTTGTAGGTGTAGTTGGGGTTCTTTGCCCCGATGTGCATGACTTTACACTTGTTTAGGTTAAAATGCATTTGCCACTTTGTTGCTCATTCACTCAATTTCAAGAGATCTTTCTGGAGCTCTTTACAATCAGTTTCATTTTTAACTACCCTGAACAATTTAGTGTCGTCTGCAAACTTTGCTACCTCAGAATTCACTCCTACATCCAGGTCATTAATGAATAAATTAAAAAGTAACGGACCCAAAACAAAACTGGGTACGCCACTTCTCACCTCTTTCCACCCAGAGAAATGTCCGTTTATTACCACCCTTTGTTTCCTACAGTTTAGCCAGGTTCCAATCCAGGACAAGACCTGTCCCCTGATTCCATGGCTGAAGAGCTTATTTAGGAGCCTTTGGTGAGGGACTTTGTCAAAAGCCTTTTGAAAGTCAAGGTAAACAATATCGACTGGGTCCCCTTTATCTATGTGTTTATTTACACCCTCAAAGAATTCTATCAAGTTAGTAAGACATGATTTGCCTTTGCAGAAACCATGTTGATTTTCCTTCAGCAATGCCTGTTCTTCTATGTGCTTAGTAATTTTTTCTTTAATAATGGTTTCCATCACTTTGCCTGGAACTGAGGTTAGACTAACTGGCCTATTAGTCCTTTCTTGAAGATCCTTTCTTGAAGATCGGAGTTACATTTGCCTCCCTCCAGTCCTCGGGTACAGTGCCTGATCTTAGAGAAAGGTTATATATTTTGGCTAGAATTTCAGCAATTTCACACTTGAGTTCCTTAAGAACTCTGGGGTGGATGCCATCTGGCCCTGGTGATTTGTTGACATTTAGTTTAGTAAGGCATGTGAGAACATCTTCCTTGTTTATCTCTATCTGGTTTAATTCATTTAATTCCCTCCCTGAAAAAACTGACTCAGCTGCAGGCATATGTTGTCTGTCCTCCTGTGTGAAAACGGAGGCAAAGAAGTTGTTTAGCCGCTCAGCAATCTCCTTGTCTTCACTTATTGTCCCTTTCTTACCATTTTCGTCAAGTGGCCCAACTGCTTTTCTAGTTGGGTTTCTACTTGACCCTGCCACTTTTGGACTTTTGCTTGCTGAGGTGTTTCTGCGAGTATCTCTGTAGATCTTAAGAAGCTATTTCTTGATTTAAGGTGTTGACATGCTGGTTGATATCCAAACAGAGGAGTTGTCAATGCCTTGGTCCTTTCATTGCTGGCTGCTACTTCCTGGTGGATATCAGGTGGTGCAATACCAGCTAAACAGTATAATTTCTCCAGCAGTGTTGGGAGTAGACATTCTGTGATAATGCAGCATGTCTCATTAAGAGCCACATCCACTGTTTTAACATGATGAGTATGGCATGCATACTCAGCAACAGATATCTTTGTTGTATCTGATTCCATCAGATAAGAGCAAGATATCTACAAGGGCTTTCTATATCCTCAATACAATTAAACAATTTGATGTCTACAGTTTTATCAATGAATGCCACTCTCTGATGGCATCTTGTAGTGGAATCTTCTTAGAAACTGACAAGTCTAACTTAGTCAAAAAGGGCTAATTCACTCTTAGACCTGGTCATCTGCCAAATGCTTGAGCAGCAGTAACCAATAGGCAGAAAAGTCTTTGATTACCATTCACCAAGTTGGTTATTAATTACAAGCTGTCTTACCTTTTGACACATAATTTCCTTATATAAAATGTAAAAATATGCTTGACATTATGATTATCTCAGAGACAGACTGCTTTATGATCGTGTTTTCCAAGTTTAGGCATGTTAAGTATACCTATGGAAGGTCTGGAAGTAGAATAAATGAAGGGAAGTGCACTTTGAGTAGGACTTCAGGTAGCAAAAGACAGTGGGAAATGGGGGAGAAGAAACAATTAGTCACAGCCAAACCAAATCTTCTCTCAGGTGTCCTGAATGCATCAGCTAATCCAACACTACATTGAAGGGTACATTGACACTTTAAAATAATCCCCATCTCTCACCACTAGAAATAAACACAGAGAAACTAAATCTGATTTCAAGTGATTAAATATGCCAAGCATTGTAATATTGCTGGATAGATAAGGAAACATGGGATTAATTTGGACCAGTTTTCCATTTCAAACTGTCTTTCATTTGTTGATGTGGGCATTCACCAACATTTATGAAGCATCGGCAGTCATGAAATAGTCTGCCCACCTTACTAATCCTTCTTTAGTGTATTCTGTAACAAAATATGGATGAAGATTAGGTTGAACTAGCTCTCATATGCCATGGTAAAATCAAATTAAAACCAAAAGTTTCACTTTGATCCCAAAGAGAATTCCATTTTATTAAGCATTAGGGTTAGCACTGAAGTTGGAAATTATCAGTACAGGTTGACCATCTGTTATCCAAAAGGCTTGGGACCAGATTTGTTCTGCATTTTGGGGTGGTTTTTTTATTAAAAAAATGGCATATACATGAGATATTTTGGAGATGGGACACAAGTCTAAACACAAATTTCATTTCATGTACACTTTATACACAAAGCCTGACTGCAATTTTATACACAATATTTTAAATAATTTTGTGCATTGAAAAAAGTTTGCATACATCAAATCATCAGAAAACAAAAGTATCATTATGTCAGCCACTCATTTGAATAATTCTTGAATATTTTGAAATTCCAGATAAGAAATGTCCAACCTCTTTTTGCATTTTCAATGAGAATTCAAATGTGTAACCACTATGGCCCAGATCCTACATTCAGCACGTAGAGTATAACACTCCACCTATGCAGTTCCATGTTCTCTCAAACCGTATGTCTTTTTGTGGATGGGCTGCAAGGTTGATCTTTTAGCTATTTAAACCCCACCTTTCCATGGCCATCAATCCCTGGGAGTTAGTTCTACTACTGTTTGAAGATAGGGCAGAGCAGTCTTTGGGTGCAACTAAACTTTGGAATTAATGCAATTTGACACCACTTTAACTGTCATGTCCTCTTAAATGCTTGTGCTTTCTTTGATTCATACTTTGGTTCTCTCTCAGCTGGTAGCATTCCACAGTAATATGAGATAGTCCAGAATGGTCAAATGTGCCAGGAGATGGTGGATTTTACTTGTGTAGTTACCGTATTTTTCGCTCTATAAGACGCACCTGCTGATAAGACGCACCTAGATTTTAGAGGAGGAAAATAGAAAAAAAAATATTTTGATGTGACGCTGCTTCACTCCCCCTCTTGCTCCTTCTTTCCCCCCGCCCTTTGCTCGAGTGATCAAAGGGTGGAGGGAAGAAAGGAGCAAGAGGCGGCGGCAGCGCCGCGTCAGAGCCCTCTGACGCGACGCTGCCGCTCTCCTCCTCTTGCTCCTTCTTTCCCCCGCCCTTTGCTCGAGTGATCAAGGGCGGAGGGAAAAAGGAGCAAGAGGTGGGCAAAGCAGCGTCGTGTCAGAGCCCTCTGATGCGACGCTGCTTCGCTCCCCCCTCTTGCTCCTTCTTTGCCCCGCCCTTTGTTCGAGTGATCAAAGGGCGGAGGGAAGGAAAGGAGCAGAGGCGGCTGCAGCAGCGTCGTGTCAGAGCCCTCTGACGCGACGCTGCTTCGCTCCCCCGCTTGCGCCTTCTTTCCCCCGCCCCCTTTGTTCGAGTGATCAAAGGGCGGAGGGAAGGAAAAGGAGCAAGAGGCGGGGCGAAACAGCGTCGCGTCAGAGCCCTCTGACGCGACGCTGCTTCGCTCCTCCTCTTGCTCCTTCTTTCCCCCCGCCCTTTGTTCGAGTGATCAAAGGGCGGAGGGAAGGAAAAGGAGCAAGAGGCGGGGCGAAGCAGCGTCGCGTCAGAGCCCTCTGACGCGACGCTGCTTCGCTCCTCCTCTTGCTCCTTCTTCCCCCCGCCCTTTGTTCGAGTGGTCACTTTTGGTGAGTATATCGCCGCCGCCCCTCTGCCCAGCACCTCCCCCCCCTGCCTGCATCTTTGCTCCATAAGACGCGGCTGATTTTTCATCCTACTTTGGGAGGAAAAAAACTGCGTCTTATGGAGCGAAAAATAGGGTAGTTACTACACCTTTTCCTCCATCACTATAGAGAAAAATCAACTTAAAATCTGGTTTCTGCCTCCTGCAGAATTCTGGTGTTTGTAGTTTCGTGAGGCTGTTAAAGGCTCCTCCCTAAACTAAAAATCCCAGAATTCTGCAGGATGTACAAACTGGATTTTAAGTGGATTTTTCTCTCTCTAGTGTGCTGAAGTGGTAAGATGATGTTTTGGAAATGGCAGGTTTGGGGATTTCTTTCTTTCATGACTGTTTTTATTTCTACCAGCCATGTGACTTTAAAAAACCCCAATGTTATCTGGTTATGTGGCAACCTGCCTTCTACCCCCCCCCCCCCCAGCCCAAACAAATTTCCTTGATAGTGAAGAGGTCCCAGAAATCATCACATCAGGAAGAATTTTTCAATTTTAAACATCCTGAAGTATTGTGGAGAGAAAGAAAGGTAAGAAAAAAAGAAAGAAAGACACTTTTAAAGCAAAGCAGAGGTTTTCTGTCCAAAATCCACAGGATATTGTTTTGTTTCTGAAAACCTGTATGTTTTTCTCTACTAAATAGTTTCTTTGCAACCCTTTGGGACATTTAAATAGGGTGGGAATATTGTAGAGGAATCGTCACAGTTGGACGAAGGCCATTGTGCCATTGTAATTATTGTAATTATTGGTCCTTGCATGTGATGAAGAAAATATTAAGGATTTACATCTCTAGCATGACATGAGCCAGATTCCAAGCTCCATTCCCTTACAGCACAGCTGAAAAACAGCATAGAAGTGAATTTGCTCCCATGTCATCTTAGTTGATAGATTCAAAATCCCCTATTGCGCAGAAATTACAGTCATGGTAAGCATTACTTCCTAAGAAATGGGGAATTTTGGAAAGAAAAATGAAGACCATGCCCTATGCTGGATTACACAGACAATTTGGAATCACCTAATAATGCTAGCTTTGTGCCCACCATTGCCAGAAGACTTCTGCTCTGTTTCAAGGTTGTTTGTTTGTTTTTGTTTTGTTTTGCAAATTGAGCTCATATTTTGAATTAGGCCCCCAGCATCTATTGCAGAAGATCTATTTGAAGAGAAGCTCAAGCGTTCTCTTTCTATGATGAACAATGTCAACGCAAATAATCTTGTGACTACATGAAGAATATTGTCTAGAGACAGGGTGTCTGGTTCATATTGGACATGTGATTTTGTGTAATGTGGCACATGGCAGAATATAGTAGTGAGTGATGAAATGGCATCTTAACAATTTCATTTGTGGCATTAGAGGAGAATTTTACACAGGACAAGAACAAATGACCCTTGGTTTTTCAACCCATGGGCTGAGTAAGTGATTTTGGTAGACTTGTATAATTATTTCACTCAATACCAAATCATAACTCCTAAAGGAGGCTTAACCTATATTTTTGTGTAATGTTCTGTTATTCAGTTGGTTTTCTGTTAATGCAAAATGTAGTGTCCCATGCTGATGTCTAGTGTGTGCTTGAACATCTCCTGTCACTGGTCACTGGCCCTCAATTTGCTTCTAAACTCATCTCAGGTGTTGGCATAGCCTACAGTACAGAGCACAAAATGGCTTGGAGCCAGAATGACTGCCTCTTCCCATATGAATCCGCCCAGAATGTAGATTTTTAATGAAGACATGTCCCACAACTTGAGGCACCAGGTGAGTATGTACAAGAATATGTACCTCTCTGTAGCAGCTATATGATTGGGAAACACCCTCCCACATGAGGTTTTGACCCTACCGAGCTTCTTAATTAAGTCTGTATTATCCTGCAAACATTTGTCATTCTTGTTTAAAAAATATGTTTTTTAAAGTCTAGTATGTCTTGTATTTCCCTTGGGAGAGCTGGTAGACTGAGAGGTAATAAAGAAATGCTTTCAATTACAAATAAAAATAAGAAAGAAAACCATCTTTGAGCATGCTTTCCATAAACATAACAGAGGTGGTGAACTGTTATTCATTATCTCTCTGGTCTCTCCCTCTGCACACACATACTTTCCATCCTTTTGAAAAAATCTGCAAATGTTAATAAGTTTTCCATTTTCTATCAAAAAGGGGAATAAAACAGATTTCATACTCATCTGCGCCTCATCTGCACCATAGAAATACAAATCAGGACTACAATGAATTTTCCAATTTAAAACATGTCTGATATTAAAAGTCTGTTAATAACAGGTTGCAGTTCCAAATCAGTTCCGCAAAAGTCCTTGTCAGTCTTTGAATGCACAAGGACCGACAAACAGATTTTTATTATCTTAAAACACTCAATACTCTCAATGTAGATGGAGGAATCCTGTTGGGTTTTTCTCTCTTTTATTCAAATTTTTAAAATATCAATTTATCCAGTTTTACAAGTTTTATTTCATTTTCACAGTTTTATAACATAAAACAAAGGGATTAAAAAAGAAAGAAAGAAAGACTGGGAGATAAAAAAATATGATATATACGTTACAGAATTTTATTAGTAAATTAAATCTACACAGGAGTCTATTTGTATCTTCAGGTATGTGGAAGGGGAGAGTATTGTCATACATATTATCTAACATTTAAAAAATCAATCTCCAATATCTTCTATTCCAAGTGGATTCTTGTCATTTGGCATTCGTGTTAATCTTCTGTCTTCTTATCTTGTCCCATCTTTTTCTTATCTTCTCCTCCAAGCCTGCATAGTAAGTGTTCGCTGTAATTATTTTATCAGTTTACTTATACATACTCTATTTTCCCTAGTTCTAATAATATCAGCCCTTTTACATATTCCAGCGTAATTTTACTTTGTTAATAGGTTGGTAATACGTATTAGTCTATTGTCTACACAGGTTCTCTCTCTCTCTCTCTCTCTCTCTCTCTCTCTCTCTCTCTCTCTCTCTCTCTAAAATATCCAGAGCATTAAAATTATATACATGTATATTATTGCTTAAAAGTATTAACCCATCTTCCATCTTGTGAGTTTCAGAATATATTCATATATTATTCATATTATTTTAGTTCACAAATCTTTAGTTTTTTGAGTATGTTTATAAAGAGATTCCCAAATTTTGAATATCGTAGTAAAGATCCAAGTAAACTTTCTTCCTTTCCCAACATTTTTACTATCTACTGATATCAGTACAACAAACTCATTCTTGATGGACCCAGCCAAGAGTTATTTAGTCCAAATTCTCAATTCATCTCTCTAGTTTTTCCCTGTCAAGTGCTGGTTTTCAGCTTAACTCCTAAGCCTGTTGCCTTGAATTTGGATGTTGCTATGCTGAAGAGATTCTCTCACAAATCCCACAACAACAAACCAGGGGTGAGCTGGCAGCACTGTCTAGTTTGGAAGAAGTCAACAATGCCATCAGCCAACAAAAAAATAACAAAGCTAGCAGACCTGATGGGATCCCTGCTGAAATCTTTAAAAAGGGAGAACCTGAGCTGACACAACAACTCTACCAGCTCATTGAAAAAGTGTGGGTGGCTGAGAAAATCCTAGCAGATTTAAAGGATGCCACCATCATCACCCTCTTCAAAAAAGGGGAAAGAACATACTGTGGAAACTATCAAGGTATCTCCCTTCTAACCTCCACTGGGAAAATCCTTGCAAGAATCCTTGCAAACCGTCTTCTATTCCTCTCAGAAGACACCCTCCCAGAATCCCAGAATGGCTTCCGTCCCTCCAGAGGAACAGTGGACATCTTCACAGCTCCAAGAAAAATGCAGGGGGGGGGATCAACCTCTGTACATGGCATTCATTGACCTTGCAAAGGCATTCAACACAGTGAATCACGGTGCTCTCTGGACCATCCTCCAAACAATCGAGTGCTCTAACAAATTTGTGAACATCCTGCGGCTCCTCCATGATGACATGATGGCAACAGTCTTGGACAGCAATGGCTCCCAAAGTGACCCATTTAAGGTGGAATCAGGTGTCAAACAGGGATGTGTTATTGCCCCAACCCTATTTTCCATCTTTATCGCTATGATACTTCATCTTGTTGATGGGAAGCTGCCTACCAGAGTGGAAATCATCTATTGGACAGGTGGCAAGCTATTTAACCTCAGCAGAATGAAAGCCAAAACCAAGGTAACAACAACATCTGTTATAGAACTCCAGTATGCTGCTGACAACGTAGTCTGTGTGCATTCAGTAGAAGATCTACAAGCCACTCTAAACACCTTCGCAGAACATCAAGAAAACCAAAGTGCTCTACCAGCAGTCACCAGCCAATCCCTCTCCAATGCCAGAAATACAGCTTAAGGGTGTAACATTAGAAAATGTTGATCCTTTCTGCTACCTTGGCAGCCACCTCTCCACAAAAGTCAACATTGACACTGAAATACAACACTGCCTGAGCTCTGCGAGTGCAGCATTTTTCTAAATAAAGCAGAGATTGTTTGAAGACTGGGACATCCATAGGGATACCAAGTTGCTTGTTTATAAACCTATTGTCCTCCCAATCCTGCTATATGCCTGCGAGATGTGGACTGTCTACAGACATCACATGCAACTCCTGGAATGATTCCATCAGCGCTGCGTCTGAAAAATCATGCACATCTCTTGGGAAGACAAGCAGACAAATGTCAGCATGCTGGAAGAAGCAAAGACCACCAGCATTGAAGTGATGGTCCTCCACCATCAACTCCGCTGGACTGACCATGTTGTCCGGATGCCTGACCACCATCTCCCAAAGCAGTTGCTCTACTCTGAACTCAAGAAAGTAAAACAGAATGTTGGTGGGCAGGAAAAGAAATTTAAAGATGGTCTCAAAGCCAACCTTAAAACCTATGGCATAGAGAACTGGGAAGCCCTAGCCTTCAGCGCTCCAGTTGGAGGTCAGCTGTGACCAGCAGTGCTGTAGAATTTGTAGAGGCACAAATAGAGGGCAAAAGAGAGAAATGTGCCAAGAGGAAGGCACATCAAGCCAACCCCAACCGGGACCATCTTCCACCTGGCAACGAATGCCCTCACTGTGGGAGAAGCTGCAGATCAAGAATAGGGTTCCACAGTTACCTACAGACCCACCGCCAGTACATTGATCTTGGAGGACAATCCTACACGGACAACGAGGGATCGCCTAAGTAGGTAAAGTAAGCTTATCCTCCATTAATTTTTCCAATATTTTTGGAAAAGTCATATTTGATGGGGCTATCTCCATAGGTTGTGGTGTTGGTTTTGGTAAACTGATTAATGGCACTCTTTGAAGATGTCATTTTGCCTGTGTTAAAGAGCTCCTTCTAATCAAGTTTGTATTAATAGATGTTGTGAAAAAGAATTTAGAAAAAAGTTTGTGCTTTCCTCTGTAACTTAATCTGGAATACTTAAAGCAGGCATGGACAAACTTTAGCCCTCCAGGTGTTTTAGACTTCGGTTCCCACAATTCCTAACGGTGGGTAAGACGGCTGGAATTTCTGAGAGTTGAAGTCCAAAACACCTGAAGGGGCGCAGTTTGCCCATGCTTGGCTTAAAGGGTGGAAGTGGGAGGAGAGAGGAAGAGACAGGGACTACAAATGTATGCCTTTTATGGTATTGTATGTAATTGATATCATAGACTGTGACATGAAGATTGGTGCTTTGAATGTGATTTTCCTGCTTTTTGGCAGGGGGTTGGAGTGGAGGTCTCTTCCAACTCAAGGACTCTACGAATGACCTGGCAGAAGAGATCTAACAGATAAATAAGCTGTCAGAATTTAAAACACATCTGAAGGCCTATATTTTCTGGCAGGTCTACCTAGACAAGTTTTAATCATGAATTTTGAACTCATGTCTTGTGTTCACTATATTTTAATCATTGTTCTATGTATTTTAATGTATGTATTTTATCAAAATACTTTTTAATGTGTGTATTTTATATAATGATTATGTGTTTTTATCCATGGGGTAACCCACCTTGAGCCACAAGGAAAGGCAGGGAAGAAATCATCATCATCATAGCCATTAGGTTAGATCTCACAACAGATGTTATCCAGTAGGAGTAGCAGTGGCAGAGATACAGAAAACAAGAAAATGATAGTTTTGATTGTTTCAAGTTCTCAAGAAGGAGAAATGGAATAGGAAAAAACCCCAGAAACACCTGATAATATGACTACATGTTTGAATCTTACTAAAAAAAAAACATGGGAAAGCTGTCTTCATTTTAGTTGTGCTCCATAATACAATGTTCCCTCACTTATCGCAGGGGTTATGTTCCAGTATCTCCCGTGATAAGCAAAAATCCTTGAATTAGGGACGCTCTATTTATTTCAATATTGATACATTATTTTAGCAGGAATACATTATTTTAAGTCTTTATACACTTAAAATAAAGTGAATGAAAGGAAGGAAAGGTCGTTCAAGGCTGGAGAAAGGGAGGGAGGACTAAGGAGGGAAAGTGTTTTGGAGAGCAGCAGCAGCAAAAACCCACAAAATAGTGAAAAAGCATGATACTTATTTAAATTAGTATTTTTTAAATCCGCAAAACAGTGACTTTATTAAATATGGAAAAGCAATAAATATTCCCCCATTGTGAAGGAAATACATTTGCTATGTGAAGCTGTGGGCTGTTGTTCTATATTCACGACAGACAGAAAGATAGGTGAGCCTAAATACATGGGCAAGAGCAAGATACCAAAACATTTTAAAGACTACCTCATGTATTTCTAGGTTTAGATTATTTACTATAGCAATAACAATGGAAGTTCATATTGCATTGTTTACAAACTTCCAACTTATAATGGTTTTGGAATTGCATAACTCCTTTTAGTTTTCATATCTCATTGACTCATTGTTGATTCTGCATAGAAGAGGTTACTATGGTCTGTTTTTGTCAATATAGTTTCCAGGTTTGTCAAGTGTCTATTTTTGGTTTCGGTTTTATTCCCCCCTGTGTGGTAATCACAACAACAGGGCCAGTGTGCTGCTTTTTTCCGAAGTGATCCAATTCTCTTGATAGAATAAATTCCTTGGCTTCTGACCCCAAGATTTATCCACTCAGGAAACCAGTTTACTTCCATACAAAACAGAACACCCCAACGATTAGCACTTAATTATTCTGAAGCCAGTAGCAGGTCTGCTCAAATTGAGATGTTTGGAATGGCTTCTTGCAGATTGCATGCTGTAAGGCTTCCATTCATAGAGGTCGAAGCCCCATCTTCCTCAAAGTGAATTACCCAATGTTCCTCATAGGGAAAGTCCCAAGTTCAGCTCCTAAAACTCCAGCTGTATGTTACCTGTTAAATGCTTCTTCAATTGGTATTGGAGAAGACTGGAATGTCTTGAGAAGTCATCAGTGCCATTCAAATGGTCCCCAATGGAAGGCAGTCTGATAGGTCAGAACTGGCAATGTTTGCATGTCTATACTCACTAGCTGCTGGTTTGCATTGTGGCAGCTTCTTGTTTAATTGTTTTGTCATACAACCAGTGACCATTTTTACTCTTCTTCCCTCACTGCCGTTCATTACACCACTGCTTCCTAAACTGTGGGTAAAAGGTAAATGTAAATGTATCCCCTGACATAAGTCTAGTCATGTGTGCACATCTCCATTTCTAAGCCAAAGAGCTGGGGTTGTCCATAGATGCCTCTAAGGTCATGTGGCCAACATGGCTGCATGGAACACCATTACCTTCTTGCAGAAGTGGTACCTATTGACTTCATATTTGCATGTTTTTGAACTGTTAGGTTGGTAGAAGTTGGGCCTAACCATGGGAGCTCACCCCACTCCCTGGATTCAAACTACCAACCTTTCAGTCAGCAAGTTCAGCAGCTCAGTGGGTTAACCTGCTGTGCCACCAGGGGGCCATTTGTGGATCCCGACCCCGAATTCAGAACATTTTTCGGAATCCCAATATTGAACTTAGCTCAATGTTGGGATCCTGAAAAACGTTTCTGAATGTCACCTAGTGATTCTTATAAACATTTTCATATGAATCTGTTGTGCAATATTTACCGTGCACTTTGGAAAATCAGTTTTAGCAAGCCTTACAAATGCTGATTTGCTATCAGAAAATGTTTTTATGTCTATTTTATAAAACTATATACCCAGGATCACATTTTTAAAATTTTTGAGCCAAAATTGCTCCCAAATGGAAGAGTTCAAACCATGTGTTACACCATGTACTTGATTAGGAAAATATAAGCTGCAAGTAAAACTGCTTTATATGAGTTACAATGAAGACTATGGCTCTCTTTTTCTTTGCTAGATCTGGTGAGTAGATAGATGGGGAACTGGCTGTCCTCCAGCTTCAGACTTGGAAATATGTTATTCAGTGTTAAGAGATTCAGGACTGCATCTCAAGTTCCCAACATACTTCCTCACATCTGTCACATCTGCCACATTTGGATCTCTGGGGGCCCTTCCACACAGCTGAATAAAATCTGACATTTTCTGCTTTGAACTGGAATATATGGCACTGTGGACTCAGATGACCCTGTTCATAAGAGACCATACCCAGTTTAACTCACCTCCAGAGAAAGAGGACTCTACTGTTGAAAGGCTCTTATTATTGGGAAGTTATTTCTAATGTTTAGGTGGCATCTCCATTACTAAAGTTTGAATCCATTGTTCCATGTCCTAGTCTCTGAAACAGCAGAAAATGAGCTTGCTTGGTCTTCAATGTGGCATCCTTTCAAACATTTAAACATGGGTATTCTATCATCTCTTATTCTTCTCTGCTCCAGGCTAAACATACCCAGCTCTTTAAGCTGCTCCTCACAGGACATTTCTAGGTTTTTGATAACATTGGATGCCCTTCTCAGGACACATTTCAGCTTGTCAATATCCTGTTTAAATTGTGATGCTCAGAACTGGACACAGTGTTTTAGGTGAAGAAGAGAAAGTTCCATCCACAAAGCACAGAGTCCAATCTCTAACCATCTAGTCAGAAGGGCTACTTTCCACATTGTACCCTACTTGCTCTCCCCTTTTAGGATGAAGCCCATTACATAAAATATATGTATTTCTTTCTGGGCTCTATTGAGAAAGCAGGATATGCCGCCGCGGCAGCAACATGGGAGGCTTCCCGTATTGCCTTTAGGAAGTGGAGGGAATCTGGTTGGTGACACTTCCCCCCATGAGATGGGAGCCAGGGTAAATTGTACAATGTTTTATTGCTGTTGTAAATCGCTCGGAGAACTCCGGTGGAGAGCGACTCATGAAATAATAAATTGAAATGTGGACTGTGAAGTGACAGGTTCTGCACACCCCACACCAGAACCCTGGAATGGTACACGGTGAATCCATGAACCTTTGTGATGGGGTCCTAAGAGTTCTCATTTCACTTTCACCAACCACTGGCAAGCCCCCAAAATGCCTATTAACTACCCCTAAATGGCTATTTGCAATTTTCTCTCCCAAGCTGTCCAATAAGTCAGAAAAATTAAATCACAAGTGCCATAATATCATTTCTAGAAATATATTCGGAAGGGACAGAGTGGTGAAAATTGCTGCCACCAACTCACTTGTCCATTCTTGGCATACACCTTCCACCTTGAGGATCAGGTCAGTCAAATTGTGGGTATGTAAGCATTCCAGTTGTACAAAAGGTCTAGGTGTGGTCATCAGATACTGTGTTGATTAATATGGTATAAAAACTAGGCAAAGATGGGGTTGTAAGAGTTCTGAGAACTTGCTTGGTCATTGCTTTGTTTTCTAAACTGATGCCCATAAATATTTTATTGAAATGGAACTGGAGTGAGTGTGCTGTGTTGCTCATTTCTTTGGGTGCATTTTCATCCTCTTAAATAGATGTAGTTCTCCCCAATATTAGTTGGTACCTCAGTGTAAAGTTGTTTCCTTTGATATGTCTGTGGTTACCAAAAAGGAATCAATTTATAGATAAAATTAATGCTGTAATATATTCTAGGCATTTTAAGGAATCGGTGCATTTAAAATTGCATTAAAATATCCTTGTAATAAAGCAGAAGCTAAACTTCACAGTTTTACATAGCAGGATAATGAAATGGTTCTTTGTGCTAGATTCCATGTACTGCTATGCTAATGCAACCTCTTATGGGATAGGGCCAAAAATATATGTTATTACTTATTTACTGCCTTCCTGCCAAGCTTAAGCTGAAGTATGCTTTCATATGACATTACTTATTTGTTATCCTTACATCTCAGACATGTATGCCATTTAAGAAAGCATTCCTAATGAAAATTGTCATTCTTTACCATTTTGAAAGGGCATGGAAATTACTATTATTTATATATTGGTAGTCCTGTACATGAGGCATTATGAACAAACATCTCAAGTTAACAAACAGACTGTCTCAATTTGTTGGGGACAGTCTCAATTGATCCTTTGGTATCCCACTTTTTAAGCTGCTTTTGAGGTGTCCCAATTTCTGTCTCTTTCTTTGATGTTCCTTCTTTGTCCTCAGCTTATTTTAGTTACTACAGATTGAATCCAAGGTGGAAAGTGAAATGGACAGAATCTTGCCCTTTCCTGTAGACCAAACAGCTGCAGATTCACCTGACAGTTTTCCTCAGTAATAACATTTCCCACATTAATCACACTTTGATGTCACTTGGCCATATTTGTTTCATTTTTTATCTGTGAAATAATGGAAGATTAAGGCAAGATCTCCACCCTGACAAAATTACGAAAGGGGGGAGGGGGCATAATGAGAGAAAAGAATGGGGAGGGAAAATATATATCATGAGAGTGTCATGTGGTGAATTGGTCTTAGGGCATGGTCAAACATATTAATTTCAGTCTTCCCAGTGCCAATTGCTTTCCACTTGGAAATCCAGTCTTATATTTTCAAAATAGAAGAAAAGTAGAATATATACTGTACGTTGGACCAAAATAACTACAGTTTTAGTAGGCAGGCTTACTTTTTTGGTGATAAAGATAATTGAGGGAGTAAGCCAGATGTTTCCTGGAAATGTTGGACATTGGAAAAAAAAAATACAATGACTTGAATCTGGATTTAGTCACGCTTAGTGTAGAGCTAGTAATTTAGTCACACACACACATAATAATTGTGTCTATCCAATATGCATAGTTATATAAAAGTTATAAGTAAAGGTTGGGAATCTGGATGCACTACTTAGTTATGTTAACTACCTTAATTACATACTAATTATTGTGTCCCACTCTTTGCTTCCCAAATCAATTTTATTGGGCATCAGTTGCAAGGGGAAAAGAGTGGTTATATTGCAAGAAGCTTTTTCCACCCCTCTCCCGCCAAACAGTTGACTATGATAAAGAACTGAGTGAGAAGGAGGTCCTGTTTTTGATTATCACAATTTTTGGGCAGCAGAAGGGAAGCACCATTGTCCCATGACCCCATCACAGCATAATGGACTCTGGTAAAGTAGGTTAGGGTGGGGGAGATAGTACTGTGATCCTGAATATTGTGTACACTTGTGTATAAGTTGATCTCATGTATGTTGAGGGCAGGTTTGGGGTCCAAAATTATGGATTCTGGTATGGGTACATCGAGAATCATTCCACAGAGAAGGGAAAGCACTAGTGCCACTTCAAGTGGCCAGCTGGCCCTGCCTGCCACTGCCATTTTTCCACCCCAGGCATTCAAAAGTCCAACAATGGCACCATAGTGGAGAGAGTAGAGGGAGATCAGTGCTTTTTTAGGTTCCCCCAAGACAGAGAAAGCTCTTGTTTTCACCCAAAGAAGAGGATGGCTCTTTTTTTTGATAGGAGGTATTGCACATTCAATGACCTGTGAATGACCTAGGTTTTGTAACTATTTTTTGATTAAATTTTCTAGGTTTGTACATATATACAGTACAATATGTAGAGACCATGAGTAAAGATCCGCTATGAATGTCTGATTCCTGCATGTTTAGGCAGATTTTTAAAATCATATATCATTTTTGATTAAGCACACTGTTTTTGAATGCACATATGCACCCACAGTCTACATTTGTTACTCGGTTGCATATTATCTCTAGACTCATCACTTCCCAGCCTATTTTAAAAGCTAGCAGCAACTGCATTTGGTAAAAATGCATTTTCAGTTGTCAAATAAGGCACAAGGAAAATGGTTTTCTAACCACCTTCCACCAGCAAGTGAGACTGTGACCAGGAATCACAGCAGGGTCCTGCTTCCAATGGTTATAGTCTTGTATACCAGTAGGAGGACTGGAAAACATTCCCCACCTTGTAACCTGATAAGCAGCTGAACAACCCTCCTTTACCTGCCTGGATGCTTACTGTTCAGGTGAGTGGATTGTTGGGCATTTCTCTAGTTTTTCAAAAAAAAAATGGAGCAGTTACAGATTCATAATCTAGATTATGGATCCATGACTGCAATACATGGTTTTGTTAAATGTTTTGTCTTCTTTGAAATAGACTGAAATTCTCTGAAATGTACAGATCTCTGAAGCATAGTGGGATCACAGGAGCTGCTAAATGAGTGTATTCAGAAGGAAATTCCAAACTCACAAATTCCTTTTCCAGTTCTGTCTGGAAGACAGCAACCTGTTCAAGGATACCTGAGCAATCTACATCCTCTGTTCCCAATGTTATGCCATGCCTACATCCTAAACCATGCCAAGCATCTATTCATATAATCTTATTTTTAATAACAGTCTACCCTACCTATCTTTAAGAGGCATATATATTTTAAAGCATGGGGGAGAGAGGAATTTAATCAGCATCTTCAAAGACCTGCAAGCATAATAAGTTATCTAATATAATCATTGCTTGTGTATGAGTGTGCATGCGCTGTGTATATTTTAAGTGGCTACCATGTCCCATTATCAAGTCACATCTTGGCCCTGGCATCCCTTGGAAACTCTGGCCCCTTACTATCATTTAAAAAATAGCCCCAAGCATTTTGCAAAGCATGAGAAGTTATCACACTGCACTGACAAATATTCAGTTGGCATAATTACATTTTAACACCACATAATTGTGTATAATAATAATTATACACCTCTCTTCATCCCCCATGGCAGTTTAGGGTGAATACGTGACTCTTTACTTCCTGTCTTGACTGTTCCTGGGTGTGATTTGCATAGATTATGGTCAACTTGGGTCCACCCTGCAAAGCTTAGGGCAAAGATTGATAAAACATTCTAAGGACAGTCTCAGCAGGTTTCTCACCATGATAGATACTGAACTTCATCCCCCCCCCCCCCCCCACACACACAATTAGTCATTGCCATGAAGGTGTGTCAATTTCATGATGTTCAAAAGAGGTACAAATAAGCCTTTGTCATGTGCACATTCAAGTCATTTCTTACTTATGGTGACTCTAAGGTGAACTTATCTTCGGCTTTCTTAGCATAATTTGTTAAGCCTCTGGCGTTAAGAGGTTATGGCTTGCCCAATGTCACCCAGTAGATTTCCATGGCTGAACAGGGATTTAAATCCTGACCTCCAGCCCATTGTTCAAACTACTAAACCATGCTGATCCCATATTTATGTTTTCAGTACCGTATTGAGACAAAGATTTGTATATATTTAGAAATAGTTGGAGTTGGAAAACATGTTGATAATGTCATGTGTTCCAATCATAGGTACTAGGCATGGTTTCGAATCAAAAAATGGCGATTCTAAAATCAAATGGGGGGGGGGGTTTTTTTATTAGTAAAAGAAAGACTTACAAAAAATTTTCAAAAAATTTCTAAAATGTAACTTAATTACTAACGAAATTCGTTAGTATTTCGTATGCCAGCGCATGCGCATTCCAGATGGTTTTGGCCTACAACTCCCAGAAATCCTAACAGCTGGTAAATTGGCTGGGATTTCTGGGAGTTGTAGGCCAAAACTTGAATAAATCACACTGAATTCTAGATGGGACTCTCCAAATAGGAAGGAGGGAGGAGGGAGGGAGGGTATTCTATTCTTGGAAGCAGCAAAAGAAAAGGAGGAGGAGCCCCCTCGGCTCCTCGCTGCCTCTCTCACCCCGATCCCGAGGGAGCGAGGGCCCAAGTTTGCCCAGGCTGGTCATATACCTACATTCCATGCACATACAATAATACAGCAGTAATAACAATGGGTATAAGAAGAGGTAAAATTCAAACCGAAGTATTCTGACTGTGCTCCCTCCTCAAACTGCAAAGGCTCTTCTCTGAGTCCCAGAAAAGGCAAAACCCCGGGCACAGCATTTGCTTCCTGGGTGCACACACATACATATTCTTTGGGGGGGATTTGCTGCAGAATCTTCTCTATGAGCCCTGGATTCTGCAGCAAATCTCCCCTCCCAAGAATATGTATGTGTGTGCTCCCAAGCAGCAAACGCTGGCTTTTCCCGGGCTAATTTCCCGGGCTAAATAGAGAAGAGCCCGTTTGCACCGCATGAGGAGAGACCAGTCAGAATACTTCGGTTGAATTTTACCTCTTGTTATTGTTATTACTGCTGTATTATTGCATGTGCATGGAATGTAGGTATGACCAGTTGGATTACTTATAATGTTAGGCACTTACAGTAGCATTCATTCTATTATACATTAGGTTGGTTTCTCACCCCAATACTCTTTGATGCTTTAGATCCTGGCAGGGCAGGAGGCAGGGAAGCCTGGAAAAATGTAAACAGAGGTTTACTCAGAGTAAATTCACAAAGGAGGGCCCTTCATCCAAAGTGCCCTCCTTTGCAGATTTACTTCTGAGTAATCCTCTCTGTTTACATTTTTTCCAGGCTTCCAGCCGAAAGAAGGAGCGAGTTTAGGGCTTGCCTTGCCATAATACTTATTGGCAAGGGAGGCGGGAGGGTGGTGAAAGAGAAGGAGGGTGCCCCCCCTTACGACCTAATAACGACACTTAAGAAAATCCTGGCCCCCGAAGTTCGAAAAAGGAAGTCCACTTCCTGGTTGGCGTTCCAGGTGCGGAAATACTCGAAAGTAGCATTTCTTACGAATTTCTTACGAAACGAATCATTTTCATAACGTTTTTCTCATGCCTAATAGGTACTTATACCTAGAAATGTATTCTGTATAACCTGTCTGGTAAGAATAACGAAGTAATTAATCTGTCCTGGCTGGACCCTTCAGCCCACCTTAACAGAAATGTCATTCATCCATGTTTCAGTTGCCCTTTCCCCATACAGTTGATGCCTTGGAGGGTGTTGGGATCTGATGCTGTCAGTACTCCCCGATGAAATCTATCCAGGAGCAACATATCTTGTGAAATAAAATGGTTCTCTACCCTGATTTAAAATAAACACATTTACTGATACAGCCTTCTTTTTGTTGTCTGCCTGGGATTTTTTTTTGTGACCATGTCTCTAGCTTATAACCCTAGAACTATGTCATTGAATGAAACTGGATGCTGGGAGATTTAGGGCAGATGGGAAAATCATTTCTACAGCAGTACATATTGAAAAAATAGAATTCTCTCACAAGATAGAGACAGCCATTAATTTTGAGAGCTCTAAAGGGGAATTAGTTAAATACATGGAGAGTAGGGAAGATACACAATAGCAGAAAGCTATGAAATGCTGGTACTATGATACTATAGATGTTTTGGCCTTCAACTCCCAGAAATTCTAACACCTGGTAAACTGGCTGCATTTCTGGGAGTTGTAGGCCAAAACACATGGGGACCAACAGGTTGAGAACCACTGTACTATGATACTATAGCAATGGTTGCCAATCTGTGGGTCCCCAGATGTTTTGGCCTTCAACTCCCAGAAATTCTAACACCTGGTAAACTGGCTGCATTTCTGGGAGTTGTAGGCCAAAACACCTGGGGACCCACAGGTTGAGAACCACTGTGCTATAGTGTACAAGTTCACTGTAGCAACCCAGTTCTCGTTCGTGCCTGGGGGGCTAGGAACGACACCGGGGGTCCCACTTGCATTAGAGCCAGCTGGAGCTGAGGTGGATTCTGAGGAGGATTTGGAGGGGCTGGAAGAAGGGGAATTTGAGTTAGCTGGGCCTTCTTCGCCCACAGAGAGCCTAGCATGGGATCCTGGCTGGCCTGACCCTTACGAGAATCAGGAAGACCAGATGGCCGATGTAAGCAGTGATAGTGAAGATTACGAATGGCCGGGGCGAGGTTCGCAAGAAAGAATGTGGGAAACCACGGAGGAGGAGGCCCGGGAAGGAGATAGGGTTAGCTTCTCACGGAGATAGGGAAGCAGGTGCTGGGAGGCAAGGCCGAACCTTTGATAGGAGACAGAACATCGAGGCTAGCAGGAGGGGTTGGTTTCACAACCTAGACCGGCCGCTGTCCCGCAGCACAGATTGGAGGAGGAGAAGCCTAGAGCGTCGGGGGCCTCGTCAAGGGGATTAAGTATAGGATCCGTGAGAACGGATCCTCAGTACCTCGGCCACGTCTATCCTATGCAGATGTGTTAGCGAGGCAAGACCACAGAGCTAAGTTTGGGCTAGTGGCCTGCCAAGGAGTGCCTTGGATCTTGTAACCTTGTTTTGTTTCCCTGATCCGCTTTTGCTGAGCGGAGCCTTGCCAAGTCCTTGGAAACCTTGCCAAGCTTGATTTTGGACATTCTATTCAACCTTTACCTTTGGATTGCTTTTGCTATTTTTATGGACAATACCTTTTCTACTGTTCTTATTCTTCAATAAAGTAGTTAGCTCTGTGTGTGTGATTAAGGGGCCGGTCAAGTCCGTGCATTGTGACATTCACACTAAACTTTTTCCCAGATCAATTTTTGTTATGCTTCAATAAACATATATATTATATATTATATAAATGATAGAGACTGTTTGATAAACTTTAGACTTAAATTAAGTAGAAAGGGGTTGGAGGCATACATGATGGAATATTATGCTTAAATAAGTGCCACTTAAATCTCCGTCCCAACTCTCCAGCTCCGGTTAACTGTTCTGTGACTCACATAGATTCAATGGGTGTTCTCTAGTAGGGGGCAGACATTTGACTTAGGTATCCTTATAAATATTACTAATAGGTAGGTCATTGGCCTTTACTTGTTCTGGATAAGAATAACATTCAACTGCAAAATCTCTCTCCCTCAATGGCATAACGCTGTGAATGCTTATGAGTTCTAATAAATACCACACACACACACACACACACACACACACACACCAACCTCAAGGGGTTCCATGTGTATGAAGGGCACATATGAAAAAATTAATTTGGAAGACAAGCATGTTGTACATTTTTGTGGTTACTACATTTGATCTGGAAGATGTATGTGAATTCCATGTGTAATCTTTACTTGTTGCTGACTTTCCTTGATAGCTTATCAGAGGTAATGGCTGCAATCCTATGTGGACTTGTTTAAGCATAATATTCCATCATGTATGCCTCCAACCCCTTTCTACCCATATCCATAACTAACCAGTTTGATGCTGCACATCCCTGCAGCCAAGTGGCCAGGGGAGACGGAAGTGGCAGTATCTGGCTTCTTTTCTGCAGCTGAGGACCAGAGAGACATTGACACCCATCTGGATCTACAGCAAGAAACTGGAGAATCATGACCCTAACTTGACCATGGAAGCCTGTGCTCTGGCATCAAGCAGTTCAGTGTGTTTATTTATTTATTTACAGTATTTCTATCCTGCCTTTCTCAAGCCCGAAGGTGACTCAAGACGGCTTACAAATTGGCAGCCATTCAATGCCATAACAATCCACAATATACTGTACAATTAAAACATTTAAAACAAAATTATAAAATCAATACAAAAACCATTAAAACATATAATAACTAATGTATTCCTGTTAATCTCATTTTCCAGTAGCATCGTCTAAGCCGTTCCATGTTTCAAACTTACATAATTCCATGTTTGTCTATTGCACTGCATTTCCAAAGGTTTGTTCAAAGAGACAGGTTTTTACTTTTTTTCAAAAAGTCAGGAGGGAGAGGGCCAATCTAATATCTCTAGGGAGGGGGTTCCAGAGCTGAGGGGCCACCACTGAGAAGGCTCTGTGTCTTTGTTTTCATATTTACATTGCCACCACATATGTATATATGTACCAACCTCCTGGCAACCTCTCCAACAATCTTTTGTGGTGATTTTATTAATGTTTGCTATCTTTACTGGTGTTATATACCATTTCCAAACCAATATATAATAATTTTCTTTAACCCGTATTGATAAGTTCCTTAAATGTCTTTGATTCCATAACTTACAGTTAAAGCAATGGTTTAAGAATTGGATTTTAAAAAATGAGGAAGGAGGTAAAGTTACATAATTTGAACAAATGATACAAAAGGAAGGAGCTACGTGAAAATACCACAAGACTCTAAACTATCTAGTCCATGAGCTGCTTTTTGCTGGTGATGCTGCCCTTGTCACCCACACAGAAGCAGCCCTGCAGCGCCTAACATCCTGCTTTGCAACAGCTGCAGAGCCGATTTCGCTGGAAGTCAGCCTGAAGAAAACAGGAAGTTCTCTACCAGCCCACACCACGGGAAGAACACCATCATCCCCACGTCAGCATAGGCAAATCTGTGATTAAGTCCGTTCAACAGTTCATCTACCAGGGAAGCATCATCTCTTCAGATGCCAAGATTGATAAAGAGATAGACCACAGATTAGCAAATGCATATAGTGTATTCGGAAGGCTTCACAAAAGAGTCTGGAGCAACAAGCACCTGAGGCAAAGTACAAAAATCAGTGTGTACAGAGCTATCACACTGTCTATTCTCCTATATGGGTCTGAAACATGGGTCACCTATCGCCAACACCTATGACTCCTCGAACGCTTTCATTAGTGCTGTCTTCGCACAATCCTAACCAACTATGTGACAAATGTTGCTGTCCTTGAGCAAGCAGGGATCACCAGCGTTGAGGCCATGCTATTGAGAACACAGCTGTGCTGGACAGGGCACGTCTCTAGGATGGAGGACCACCACTTCCCAAAGATACTACTCTATGGTGAACTCGCCACGGGTCAGCGCAAGAGAGGCGCCCCAAAAAAGAGATATAAGGACTCCCTGAAACAACATCTCAGGCTCAGTCAGATTGATCACCAACAATGGTCCACCCTGGCCTCACATCGGGAGGCAAGGAGACGCACTATCCACAATGCTGCGGCCTCTTTCGAGAAGACATGCCGAAGAGAAATGACAACGCAGAAAGAACCGCAACTTGGAAACAACATTACCCAAGGAGATTCTCTGCTGTGCTTTCTGCAATCAAACTTGCCTATCTCAGATTGGCCTTTTTAGTCATCAACGCGCTTGTAGAAAGCGTGGGATGAGTCCTTCCTAAGAATCTTCGTTCGCAAAGTAATGCTGAGAGAGAAAGGAATAACCAGCAAAATGTATAAGATAATAATTGAGATTAAAGGGGGGGGGGGATAAAGGATACAATATAAAGAGAAATATAGAAGGAAGATTTAGAAATTAAGAAAAGGAAGTGGATTGGATACAGTTTTGTGAGTTGTCATAACACTGCCTTAATTACACTAAGCATCAAATGATACCAATGCAGAAAAACAGCCAAGTAAATTATCCATTTATGCAAATGATACTTTTAAAAGGAGAACTTAGTACAGATGAATTATTTTGGAACTGATCACTGATTTTGAGAGCATCACAGGTTTCTGAATTAAAGACAAAGAATTCATATCATTTATTTTGGGTAATCATACCAAATGGTTCATTCACTAGACAGATCATCAGATTCATAAATAATATGAAGAACACAGGTCCCAAGACCATTTTTATGTTCCCTAGGTTAAAAAAAAAAGGAAAATGTCCCCACATGCCTTCTGAAGATTGTGATTGTACTCTTTCCACATCCCTTTCACATGATATTTTAGACTCAGAAGAGGCCTTTTTACCACCCAGATATTTCTCTTTAAGGACTCCCATCAGCCCTACCTATATAGGCCTTAGTGAGGATTATTGACTTGAAGTGAGATTTTGTGAATCCCCCAATATTTTGACTTTGAGCTTATCTGATGGCCAGAGTAGATTGATGGTTAGAAGGGCTGTGGTAAATATTTGTTTGTTTATTTACAATATTTATTTTTATTTTTTATTGTATTGTTATCACTTATTTCCAATACATTTACCTTTACTCTACATTCTTTTAATTACAATACATTTTCTCTTTTCACCCTCCTATCCCTCCCCCATTGACAAGTTAGTAATTCTTCATTTATTTGAGCCATTGGTGCATTCTATCCAGGTTTTCCCCCAATGTTCGTCTTCTGGTTTAGCTTTCTGTATCCAGTTTTTATAGGGTGATTTATTTACAATATTTATACCCCACCCTTCTCACCCCTGGGAGGGGGGGGGGAGGGACTCAGAGTGACCTACAAGGCAGCAATTGGATGCCACAGTATAAATATAAAATCATAAAAAATACAACAAATAATACAGTTAAAAACAACATCCAATCAACACTCAGTTAAGCTAAAATAATAGATATATAGGTGAATTATTTATTTAAAGCATTTATATTCCGCCCTTCTCACCACGAAGGGGACTCAGCGCGGAACACAAAATATAAACAGCAAACATTCAATGCCAAAACATTCTAGACTGTAGACTTACAAAACATTAAAATCACTTATCTTGATGTCAAAACCCTCTATTTTTAAAACTGTCTCAAACAGCCATATAGAATTTGGTTGCCATACTAAGAGTTCCTATCGCTGCCTCATTACACAGTCCCAAAGGCTTTGTCCCACAGCCACGTTTTATCATCCTTATAAAGGACAAGAAGGAGGGGACTGAACTAATTTTATTAGGAAGGGAGTTCCATAGCCAACGGGCAATAACTGAGAAGGCCCTCTCTCTCTCATCCCTCCCAGTCGTACCTGAGAAAGTGGCGGGACGAAGAGCAGAGCCTCCCCAGAAGATCGTAATCTCCACGATGGTTCGTAGAGGGAAATTCGGACAGGACTACACAGTACTAAGATTTAGGTTTTTAATTTCAAGCCACATGAAAGTATACCCCATAAGAAACCTAATGTCCACCCAATGTAAGTGAGAGTGAACCGGTCTCTTAATCTATTGCTGAAAACATGAAGAAGAGTCCTGTGGCACTTTAAAGGCCAACATGTTCATTTCATCGTGATCTTTCATGACAAATATATTTGATGTCGACCACTACACCAGAAGCTTGACATTGGGCAGAATTCTATTAGTAACATAATTTCTGTAATTTGTGGCATACGTGAGAGTGACTTTTTTTTGGACAGAGTGGAATGGAGTTATCCAGCTGATGATAGAGTGAGAGGAGTTCAAACATGGAAAATTACTGAAGATTCACAATAATGCACCCAAAATATTGCATGGAAGTGCATTTCACATGGACTCTGTGTACTACACAGTGAGATGACAGCTATGGACACTCACTGTTTTTCATAAAGTGTTATTCAGTATTTAGATTGTGGGGTGTGATGCAGCCATTTGAATGTTGGATTACATCTCTGGAGACCATGGTTTTTCTCAGCTCAGGCATGAAACCCAATAAATTACTTGGGCAAGTGAAACTCTCTCAGCCTCAGAGGAAAGCAATAAGCAAATCTCTTCTGAACAAATGTTGACAAGAAAACCCTGCAATAGGTTTGCATTTGAATCACTGTAGGCCAAAAAGAACTTTAAAGCACATAACAACAACAGAGTGTGGCACAATTCTACTGGCAGACATATATATTATGCTGAGAAAATAGAGTATGCCTTGGTCATCATATCCAGAAATTAAGAAATAAATGCAGCAGTGCAGCACAAATTCCACCCTGAGATTTAGTATGAATTGGAAATGAGCTATCCAAGGTGCTGGACATATTTGGGGGAGACAATGTTAACATATTAGATAGCTCCTTAAATATAGCATAAAACTTAAAGCACATGCACCAGTCCACTGCCGTGAAAGTCACCAGCCACCACTGCTATTCAATACATCTGACTGGAAGTGAAAGCCTAGGCATGTGAGGTTAGAAGGAAAAGAAACATTGACAGTGACAATTACATTATTAGCATTGGCTGTTTACCAGATTGTTGCTCATGAGACCCATGAGACCGCAGCATCTTCATATATATATAAACACACCTGCATATTTAGTATGTACATGTGTGTAAAGAGGACGATTATACCATATTACATTACTTTTTCATGGAAAACATGGCATATGCACATATGCTAAATTTATATTTTTCCTGCTGAGAACACTCTTAAAATCCATCTGTGACAACTGTGCCATCTGCATTTGCTTTTTCTCTGTCAAATGTCTCTAAGATTTATTAATTCAGCTAATTACAGCAATTAGACAGAAAGACTCCATTACTAACTAAAATAAAATTATCTTCATCAGCTGTGTAATATAAACAAATAATTTAGTCATTCAGCAATTCAGGTTGTTTCACCCACTTCTTAAAATCTCCTGAATTCTGTCTTGCTGTTTGGTATTAAAGGGACAAAGAAAGATTGAAAAGGAGGGAGAGACAAGCAGGAACTGAGATATTATTTGTGGTCAAGACTTTTCATTCCATGAGCATTTTCCATTTCCATTTTGCTTAAGAATAGCTAAATGCATCAAAACAGTCTGGCTCATATGCTGGTGAGAGAAAAATAATTTAAAAATCTACAACATTTCTTTCTTGTAAGCATCTGAAAAGTCTAATAATACCAGATAGTAGGCTCTACATGAAAAGGACTGTAGTATTGGACTTTTTCATGCTACATCAATTTTTAAGTGTATATAGACTTTCAGACTTCAGTTCTGTGCACATGGACTAGGGAGTAAGACCCACTGAAATCGTGGTGAGTCGACAGTCGAATCAACAGATAAATGGGGTTTTTCATTAAATATTTTTATTTTAAATTTCATATTTTTCATAAATAATAATTATACAAATTTTTTCACGTGTATATATACACAAACATATGCATTTGAACAATATTTTCTCACAGCTATACAATAATTGTTTCTAACTATGCCATTCCCTCATCCCACTCATCTTGTTGTGGTGACTTCCTATCCACTGGGTTGAAGACAGTCGTATACAACTATGTCCTTCCTTCCTAGTGAAATACTTTAAAAGCAGGTGTCGGTAACTGTACATACAGAAATTCCCAGCAGCCCCAACCAGCACACACAATGTTGAAGGATTATGAGAGCTGCAACATCAAGAGGGTCACAGTTGCCCACCATGGCTTGAAAGCATTTGGCTCTGCACCTATTGAATAAAAGAATGTGCTGGAGGAATGATCTACAAAAGCATGCATTTTAATGAATATTAATGAATATTAAACTTTCTTGGTAAGCGCCTTCAACTTGTTTCTAACTTTATCGTGATTCTAAGATGACTTTAGCATAATTTTTCTGGGGCTGAGAGTGAGTGGCTCCCCAAGGTCATCCATTGGTTCTCCATGATTGAATGGAGAAACAAATCCTGGTCTCCAAAGACATTGTCTAATGTTCAAACCAATATACTATGGTGACTGTAAGTGATTCCCTGGAAACATGGAAGAATATAACCACTTTGAATTGCCCTAAAAGCACCTTAAAATAGGTATTTGGGGAAAAGAAAAAAAAGAAAGTGACTTTGATTATTTTTCCTCAAAAAAGTTTTATTTGTCTTTGAAATGCAGCTGCAGGGAGGAAGCTATTTTCAAGGTCAAGGGTACTCAATGAAGTTCAATGTACCTGATGATGAGTAATATGGATCAGTGCTTTTTCCACTATTAGATTATGTCAGTGTAACTTCAGTCTCTGTGCAGGAGAGGAAATGAGGCTTCACATTGTTTCTGTTTTATGGAGAGCCTAAGGTAATCTTAAGACAGGGCTTTCATGGCAGGGTTTGATCAGAAGGAATTTGCCATTATTTTCCAATAAGGCTGAAGGGGTTATTTGCCAAAGATCACCAGTGGCTTTTTCCCATGGCCAAGCAGGGATTCAAACCCTAGTCTGGTCTCAAAGTCCATCATTCAAACCACTATACTACACTATTTCTCACCAGAGAGGCTTATTAAAATGCCAAAAATTGAAAACAAACACTTGGAGGTTGTTTTGTTCTGCATAGTAGAATAGCAAAAACTAAAACAATAAATTCTTTGGCCATGCTACATACTGTGATTTGGGGAGGAAGAAAATCATTTGCTGCTCCACCTCAGGCAGCAAAGTCTCTTGTGACTGTTTTCTTTAATCACAGGAGTCTTACCCATGAGTAAGACTCAAGCCTATAACTTATGTGGTCTAGCAACCCATTTACCATGTTTCTGCCTCTATAGTCATCCATGAAGTGTTTTAATTGTGAGTTACTTCTAACTCTGTACTGCTTTGTTGCTTCACTTTTTAAGAAGGAAAAATCAAGCCTATAAAGTTAATACTGATACACCATTAATTGTATTTATAATAAAACAATCACAATTCACATCTTGATTGTGAATGTGCCAGCTTGGTTTCCATTACCTGGATATTTGAATTGGGTAGAGTGATCCATCTGCCTTCCTTGGTCTGTCTGGAGAATCAGTGCAGCATTAACTCAGATAGGAGAGTTAAGGAGTTATAAGGTTACTGGCATCTTTGAGAGTTTGTATCTTGTTCTGGACCAGACAAAGAACAGGGATGCTACTAGTATTCTTCTCACCACATTGCCCAACAATAATTGGATTATTGTAGGTTTTTCAGGCTATATGGCCATGTTCTAGAAGCATTCTCTCCTGAGGTTTCACCTACATCTATGACAGGCAACCCAGTGATTCCAGCCATGAAAGCCTTCGACAATACAGCCTCCCTGTTGCTTGATAACCCAAGCTGGAAGTTGTGGAGGACATGCACACTGAGGCCATCCTGTTGTAGTTCAGCCTGTGATTGTGCCTGATGTCAATGGGGATGTAGGTTTTCCTGGGCCTGTGTCTGAAGTCAATGGGAATGAGTGTTTTCCTGGGCCTGAGTCAAGCCCAGGCCTTGCTGAGATTTCTCATGAATGATGTGCTTCTCCTATAGATTCCCAAGGTCAAATTTCTGGAAGAGGCCCACAGCAGTTTTTCTCTGAGAAACTGTCTTCTGAGGATGATTTGTCAGGGGCAGAATTTAATGAGTTTAAAGATAGAAAACAAGATTTTGTAAACTAAGACCAAGTTCTCAAGATTGCCAAAGGTCTGCTAGAAAGGAGAGATAAGAAATCCTTATCTGGTTATTAAGGCAAACGGAATGCTTTCCTTTCCTTTCATGAGGCAGGAAAAGCTTTATATGAGAAGAGGAAAGGATTTTAGCTCAGTCTTGTCAATGTTGAACTTTCATGACGGTCTTGTTTCCAAGTGGATTTCTAGTTTCATGTTCCAAGTTTTGCCAGATTTGTGTTCTGGGTATTGGATCTCCAATCTGTCTTGTTGTTTTAGATTTTCCATCCTTGGATCTTGTGGTTTTACCTTTGTACCTTGAGAAGAAAAGGGTTATTGATACCATCATTGCAAAGCAACCAGTCCAGTGCTTTGGAGCCCATAATCATTTCCGTATCTGAAAAAATTATGAGAAATGAAGAAGGTTGGATGATGTCTGGAGTTTAGGTGGTGTAGGTTAAAGAGCAAGTATGACTGAAGATCAGTAAAAAGTCTTTGCCGAATTTGTTACAATGGGACCGTTGGATTAGGCGAGCCCCCACTTTAGAAAGTTTTAAGAAGAATCTGAAAACCTGGCTCTTCCGCTGTGCTTTTGGAGATTAGCCATGTAATCTTATACCACCAGTAACCCTCAATATTTGCTTTTAGTGTACATCTCCTCCCTGTATGAAGGTTCCTTTTTCGACCCCCATCTTGGAAGAGTTCCTCCCTCACAAATAATCTGTTTCACTGCTATCTCACCTCCTGTTTTTACCTTTAGTATTTTATTCTATTCATGTGGCCCGCTCACTGTTCTGTGTTTGAATGACTTTATTTGCAAATTTTATATTGGTTGCACTATTCTTATAATTTGTGTTTTATATAATTGGTTATGTTGTTGTTTTTGTTTGGATTTTATTTACTGTATTGTGTTGTTGGGCTTGGCCTCATGTAAGCCGCTCCAAGTCCCCTGTTGGGGAGATGGTGGCGGGGTATAAATAAAGATTATTATTATTATTATTATTATTATTAGTCTTACATCAACAATGGAGTCATCAGTTGCTTGTTGTGAAAAGGTTGCCAGGTACCAAGAAGAGAGTAGCTTTTGTTACTGATGAGGATGAAGTGTCCAAAGTTCAATCTGCTCAGATATTCTGGGGTAAAAAACCTGTTGTTGACTGATAATGTCAACATATTGCTTGAATTATGTCCACATCACCCTGGCACATATGAGCTTGATACTTCTTTGTCTTGCCTGATACAACCAATATATTTGAATGGATTGGGTGAGTTGAAAGGCTGGTGAATGCCTTGGTATGCAGGGGGAGATGACTGCTGCCTTGAAAGAAACTCCTGAAAAGGGCTTTTCTGGATCCAGATAATTATTGCTCTGTTAGTTTGAACATAACCTCTTTGGAGTAAAGTGCTTGAACATGTATTGACTGTGCACTTTCAGATCTTGTCAGAAGAAATTGTTTGTCTGCACTCAATACAGTCTCTTTTCAAGCTAGAGAACATTGCAGACATGACCATAGTTACTCTGACTGATTACCTACTTTGGGTAGGAGACATGTAAATACTACCTGACCACTCTCTCCTAGAGTTTTTAATACAGTGGAAAGGGGAACACAATATATTTTATATAGTTTGCTAATGTTTTAACAGTATTTTATGATTGTTTTATTGTTGTAACTGTTCTGGCATCAAATTGTTGCCATTTGTTAACCGCTTCGAGTTGCCTCTGGGCTGAGAGGGGCAGTATTAGGCATGAGAAAAAAGTTATGAAAATGATTCGTTTCGTAAGAAATTCGTAAGAAATGCTACTTTCGAGTATTTCCGCACCTGGAACGCCAACCAGGAAATGGACTTTCTTTTTCGAACTTCGAGGGCCAGGATTTTCTTAAGTGTCGTTATTAGGTCGTAAAGGGGGGGCACCCTCCTTCTCTCTCACCACCCTCCCACCTCCCTTGCCAATAAGTATTATGGCAAGGCAAGCCCTAAACTCGCTCCTTCTTTCGGCTGGAAGCCTGGAAAAAATGTAAACAGAGAGGATTACTCAGAAGTAAATCTGCAAAGGAGGGCACTTTGGATGAAGGGCCCTCCTTTGTGATTTACTTCTGAGTAAACCTCTCTGTTTACATTTTTCCAGGCTTCCTGCCTCTCCTGCCCTGCCAGGATCTAAAGCATCAAAGAGTATTGGGGTGAGAAACCAACCTAATGTATAATAGAATGAATGCTACTGTAAGTGCCTAATATTATAAGTAATCCAACTGGTCATACCTACATTCCATGCACATGCAATAACACAGCAGTAATAACAATAACAAGAGGTAAAATTCAAACCGAAGTATTCTGACTGGTCTCTCCTCATGCGGTGCAAACGGGCTCTTCTCTTATTAGCCCGGAAATTAGCCCAAGAAAAGCCAGCGTTGCTGCTTGGGAGCACACACATACATATTCTTGGGGGGTGATTTGCTGCAGAATCCGGGCTCATAGAGAAGATTCTGCAGCAAATCCCCCAAAGAATATGTATGTGTGTGCACCCAAGCAGAAAACGCTGGCTTTTCCCGGCTCACCGAGACGAGCCCGTTTGCACCGCATGAGGCAGGGACCAGTCAGAATACTTTGGTTTGAATTTTACCTCTTCTTATACCCATTGTTATTACTGCTGTATTATTGCATGTGCATGGAATGTAGGTATATGACCAGCCTGGGCAAACTTGGACCCTCGCTCCCTCGGGATCGGGGTGAGAGAGAGGCAGCGAGGAGCCGGGGGGGCTCCTCCTCCTTTTCTTTTGCTGCTTCCAAGAATAGAATACCCCCTCCCTCCCTCCCTCCTTCCTATTTGGAGAGTTCCATCTAGAATTCAGTGTGATTTATTCAAGTTTTGGCCTACAACTCCCAGAAATCCCAGCCAATTTACCAGCTGTTAGGATTTCTGGGAGTTGTAGGCCAAAACCATCTGGAATGCGCATGCGCTGGCATACAAACTACTAATGAATTTCGTTAGTAATTAAGTTACATTTTAGAAATTTTTGGAAATTTTTTTGTAAGTCTTCCTATTACTAATCAAAAAAAATCCCCCTCCCCCCATTATATTTTTGATTTCCTATTTTTGGGTTCTATACCATGCCTAGGCAGTATATAAATGTAGTAAATAAATAAATAAATAAATAAATAAATAAATAAGTCTACTCAGACATACATTCTAGACTTTAAGAAAGCTGGTATCAAAGTGAAGAGAGTACACGAGGGACTGGCATTTCTTAAAACCTTCCTTTTCCAGCAGGCCTTTGAGTTATGCTTGTAATAGATAATCTTGTTTACTGTTTTAAATCATTGTTTATACTGTGTTCTCATTTTAATTGTGTAAACCGCCCTGAGCCGTAGGGAGTAGCGGTGTATAAATTGAAAGAAAAAAGTGAGATAATAAATAAATTTCAAACAGTTCCAATATAAACTTTATAAAAAAAGGATGAATGCTGAAAGAACTTCTAACTGAGCTAAGATTTAAAAGAAATGAAAAAGGGAAAAATAATCAAAAAGGAATTCAAACAAATAGCCAGAATATGCAGGGAGAAATTCAGACAAGTCAAAGCGCAGAATGCACTTTGGCTTGCTAGAGAGATTAAAAACAACGAAAGGAGGTGTTTTTGGTATGTCTGTAGCAATCAAGGAAATGATAGCACCATTGCATGGAGAAGATGGGGAAATACTAATGCGGAAAGAAACTAGGCAGAATTACTCAACATCTTCATTTCCTTGGTCCTTTGCCAAGAGGAAAACAATACTCAACCTGGGAAAAATGGAGCAGACAATACAGAAGGGGAATGCAGCACAAACTAGATAAAGAAGTAGCACAGAAATACCTGACTACTCTAAGGTCAAATCTCCAGGATAATGTGAACTATATCTAAAGGTATTAAATGAAATGGCAACAGTAATTTCAGAACCACTGGCAGTAATCTTTGAGAAGGCAAATATCATCACCTTCAAAAAGAGGGGGGAAAGAGGTCTCAAAGAATTATCACCCAATCAAGTCTGGCATAAATACCAGGAAATATTCTAAAGCAGCTCATTAAACAGACAGTCTGAGCAGAGAAAGAAATGGTATGATCACAAAAGTAAACATAGATTTCTAAAATATATATATCATGTCAAACTAAGCTTATCTCTCTTTTTTTGGACAGATGTATAACCTTGAATAGAATGATGTCAATATAGCCCATCTTGCTTTCAGTAAGGACTTTGACAAGATCTCTCTTGATCTTCTTGAAAACATGGTTAAAATGTGGCTGGACAATGCTACTGTTAAATAGATTTATTATTGCTTGACCAATCAAACCCAAAAGATGATCGCTGATGACTCCTCTTTATCCTGATAGGGTGCCACAGAATTCTGTTTGAGCACAGTGCTATGCAACGTCCTTATCAATGACTTGGATGGTAGCATAAAAGAAATGCTTAGCACATTTGAATATGACACCAAACTAAAAGAGGCATCTAATATACCAGAGAACTGGACCAGAATTCAAAATGATATGTACGTATTAGAGAGCTGGGTCAAAACTAACAAAATGAATTTCAACAGGGAGAAATGTAAGATACTAGCCAGGAAAAAATGAAATGTATAGATATAGGATGAGTGACATCTAGTTTGAATACAGTACATGTGAAAGGGATTTCTGAGTCTTAGTCAACCATAAGCCGAAATCAATAATGTAATGCAACAGCTAAGAAGCCAATGAAATTCTAGTCTGAATCAATGGGAGTATAGTATATACTAGGGATAGACCTTCTTCCATAGACATGTGCATTTGGGGAAAACCTTGTCCCATTTCATGTCCTGGCTTTTGTTGGGGGCCCTGATCCATATTTTATAAACCTCCCAAAATTGGGAGGGTTGTTTTCAGTTCTTTTGGGTGTCCAAAAACAGACCATTATGGGAGGGGGCTTCCCACCCACTGGCTCCCCTTCCCTGCGTGCATTCTCCTTACTTGGCACCTGCAGTTTTTACTCGATAGTAAGAAGCACTCGATTGCAGACTCTGGGCTTGCCTGCCTGCATGCCCCACCACACACACCCTGCTGCACTCTCCAAGAGTGCATCTGTGGCAGGGCAGGAAGGCAGGTCCAAAGTGCATCTGCAGCCAATCTCTGGGCCTGCCTGCCTACACACCTCACATTCTAAAGATGTTTTAACTTTGTCTTATGGATTTTAGAACATGTTTTTATCTGACTTAAATCATCTATATATTTTAAGTTGTTTTACATCTTTGACGCCCTGGGATTCCATGGTAAAAGGATGGAATTAAAAATAACATCATCAATAAACAAATAATAAATACTAAACAGTTTTGCACAACAAAACAAGAAACAAGTGATTGTACTGGGTATCTGATGCTCAGGTTCACCTGCATAAAAATAAACCTAGGCATTTGATATATGAGAAAAACAGCTAGTATTTCCAAAACTTTCAGCAAAACACCAAGTCTTACAGACTATGCATTATTCATAGCTCTTCTTCTTTCAGAAGGAAAACATAAGTTGTTTGTGAATCCAATTAATAAGCAGGTGGGAAATGGCTAAATTTATATGGGTAAATTATTCACTGTGAACTATTTGAGCAACGCAAGGAGGAGCAGTTCATAGAACACATGTGTCGGAAGATATGAGCTCTCTTTGACGTCCAAAGAGAATTTGTTATGCAGAAATCTTTACTTGAGAGGAAAAGAATGAACACACTATGCTCAAGGTATGCAAGAAAAGATCTGGCTTCTAGAACACTTGGGGCAACATGATTTAAGCACTATGGCCTTTCATTATTTTATTGGGTTTAGGCATGTGTTGTGGTGACCATTTATCATCTGGGTTTTTACTGTGGCCTTTAAATGGATGTATTGGGTGAGAATCCATTAAGTGTACCATCCATTTGCACCAGTGTAGTTGTGCTATATTATTAGGTATTTTATTGCACAGCCACTGGCTCAATGAACAGCATGCCCATACTCTCTCCTATTTTGCAACAGTTGATCAAATTCCCCAACCATTACTAAGAACCATACATATAGAAATTCCTAGCCAACATCGCTAGTTTTGTGTAATGGTTTAGACGAGTGGTTCTCAATAATTGGTCCTCCTGTTGTTTTGGACTCCAACTCCATAAATCCCTGCCAATTTACCAGCTGTTGGGAATTGTGGGAGCTGAAGTCCAAAACACCTGGAGGACCAAAGATTGGGAACCACTGGATTAGATCAACATCACAGAATTTGCACAACTCTAAATGGACTCCATCCTCTGAGCTCGTGGGTCACTTGCATTCTGCCATTTGGGCCAGCATAAAGCCACAAGATCATTCTGGCCAATCTAACTTCCTGTGCATGTAAAATAGCTGATTGCCCACAAGGGTAGATAAAGAAAAAAATCACCATCATATTATAGTTTGGAAGGAGATAACAGATCTGCATTGTCTTATCTGGGGGTCCTCTACACAGGCAATAAAGTCCATTTTGAATGTCAGGGATAGTTCTGCTAATTGCAGATCAATCTGATTCAAGGAACTTTTTCCTACCCCATCTGACAGGATGTCCTGATAAGAAAAAAGGCAGGACAGAGCAACAAGGGAAAAATGAACATCTGCATGGGAATGCTGCAGTTATCTCTCCAGCAAGGATGTATTTGCTTCCTGTGAACTGTTTCTGTTTTTTCTCTCTCTCTCTCTCTCTCTCTCTCTCTCTCTCTCCCTCCCTCACTCCCTCCCTCCCTCCCTCCCTCCCTCCCTCCCTCCCTCCAAGTGCTTCAGTCTTGGTCTCAGCTTCCTGCTCTGTATGGGATTTATACTGACCAACTCCAGCAGATTCTAAGGCTTATTCTGAAATTTCAGATTCATTTTTTTTAATTTAAAAAAATGCTGTTTCTAGCTGGATGCGCATTACAGTGCATGTTGGGGATGCTCATCAATGGGTTCTGAACTAGTTTTCTTTCCATCATGAGGACTATCTTTTTAGTTCTTCCCTTTGCTTCCTATTCCTTAACTGGTTGCTGATCAGAGAAGCTGTTCTGTTATCATAAGAGTGAGAACTGTCTAGCTGTCTAGATGTGATAAATAGTTACGCCCAGCATTCCTTACCACTGGCTATATTAACTAGCATTGTTGCGGGTTATACCCCTTCCACAGCTGGAAAACTACAAAATTCCTATCCTTATCACTAACTTTATTTGGGAACATTTGGTGTGCAGTCACAATCCTCCCATACCATTTTCCAGTGAAAATAATACTCCCTAAATTTTATATTTATCCCATAGAGGAAAAACATTAAATAATTTAAGTGGATACGTTAGTGTGTGTTTTCATCTAAGAGCCATGCCAAGCCATGTGATATTTACTGATTTACCATATGTCTTAGATCTTCTGGTTTTCACTTTGCCAAGGTTATTGGAGGGCAAGCTGCATGATAACCAGTAGCCTCAAAGCAGTTGTCTTTGAGCATGTGAGCAGACTAAGTTATGCAATCACTTCCACAGCTAACATCATATCCTCCTGAGGGCAAGTACAAGCTGAATGGAAAAGAACCTAACAATTGTGATTCTGTGTTACATTTCTTCTGATTCAAGTTAGATCCTTAAATCTTCACCTTGATGAGGTGCAAGATGAGAAGGAAAGAATTTGTCCTTTCCATTAGGCTTGCTTTAGGCATAAACAAAAACATTACTGCATTGAGTGTCTTCTTACTAGTTTCTTCCAAATGAGTTATATTTTAAATACTTGAAGCTACATTCGTATATGAGTCTCTGTGGAGTTTCTATGAGCTGGTTTCTACTCAGCATACTTTCCTGTAGGAAGATTGTATTATTGGTCAAAATGCCCCCCCACACACACACACACACACACCTCCAGTTGCTCCATGTTTGCTGAATGGGCTCCCAGATAATACATACCATTATTCTGCTTTGCCAGCACACAGGAAGTATTGCAAAGTCAATTTGTTCTCAAATATGTTTGAAAAGAAACTATAACAATTCTCTTTTAATGCTGCATCTTGCTGTTTTATTTGAATACGCCTTTGTGTATACTCTGGGGTCAAATTGGCTATTGATTTTCAATTCAATTAGCTTAATGGTTCCACAGAAGAGTTTCAAAACATGTCTTGTTGGTACAGGAGGAGATTTTCAAGAGAATCAATTCCAACAAACCAGCTTCTTAAAAACAAGTACTTGTAATGTCTAAATCAGGAATGGGAAGTGAGGGTTCTCCATGTGTAGTTGTACTGTAACTTGTTGAACTACAACTGAAGCTATCTTCAGCATTGGCAGTGGTGGCTGCTACTATTGCTGAGAACTCTAAACTGGCATCTTGTCAGTGGTATAACAGAAGAGGCATGCTTTTCTCAGATGTTGTAGCATCTGAAGGTCTACATTCAAAGTACCTATTATTGTGCACTAAGTAGTGGGTCCTGAAGCTCCATAGTGGAGTACACAGTGGTCCAATGTATAGCACATATTCAATGTGCATCATATTGCTGATTGTAGTTACATAACAAGTTGTCAGATATGAATACTTACTAGTAATCCACATACATTTGATTCTAAACTCGGTGTGGGGGGGATTCATTTTTTGGTTCGTTATAGAAATTAATACAAAATTTTAAAATACATTTCATGATTGAAAGGTTATTAATAATGAATTTTCGTTATTATTCCTTATGCCAGCTGGGAGGGAGCCCTCCCCTTTTCTGTCCCCCCCCCCCCCAAGAACAGAGGCATCCCCGGTTAAATCTTCTTGGTTGGGGGGAAACGGAGGAGTGGCTCCATTCCCCCACCCCCCGCAAGAACAGAGGCGTACCGGATTATATTTAATCTGGGATGCCTCTGTTCTTGCGGGGGACACGAGGGATGGAGGAGTGAATGGAAAAAGCCATTCACTCCTCCATCCCCCCCCCCCAAGAAATAACCCATCTCAAGGCTTGAGTTGGGTTATTTCTTAGAAAAGAAAAGAGGCGCCCGTGTGGGCAGCCTCTTCCTCGCTAAGAAATAACACGACCCAGGCTTCAGTCGGGTTATTTCTGAGTGAGGAAGAGGCTGCCATGGGCTGCCGCATTCTTCCATATGCCAGAGGTCACATGTGGGAGGCTGGTATGGAGAACATTTGTCTGCTGAATCTTGATCAATAGAAGAATAAAACTCCTGTTGGTTGCTGCAGCAGCTGCCCAGTAAGTCAGGATGTTGTGTCTTTTATGGCTATTTTTTCCCTAACCTAGAGAATATGTAGGGACCATGAAATATGAAACAGTCACAAATGTATTGTCGAAGGCTTTCATGGCTGGAAACAATGTGTTTCCACAACCTCTGAGGATGCTTGCCATAGATGCAGCTGAAACATCAGGAGAGAATGCCTCTAGAACTTGGCCATATAGCCTGAAAAAACCGACAACAACACAGTCACAAATGTGTAACTCTAAGGTTATACGTTTATAAATACAATTGTGAATTCAGTCTATATATATTTGAGTTCCCTTGATTAAGTTTGGGGTTTTTTTCTAGATGGGACAAGCAACTGAATAACGTCCCAAAGCTGGAATCCCAAACTGTTTAGGACTGGGGGACCAGCATATGGAGCAACTGATACAAGATCCTTCTTCTTATAGTATCTTGGTGTCTCGTAAGTTACTACAATTGCTATAACACTGGTGTTTCCCACAGCTTGAGCAACTGACATGTCAACATTGCAGTGGCTCCTGTGGTAGCATGCACTTACCTTTTTCTGACTATAACACTGTAGTGATTCTGAAATTGTCATCCCCAAAATAACTTTTCTAAGTTTGGTCTAAGTGAAGGTAAAGGTTTTCTCCTGACATTAAGCTGGGTCGGGTCCAACTCTGGAGGGTGGTGCTCACCTCCATTTCTAAGCTGAAGAGCCAGTGTTGTCCATAGACACCTCCAAGCTCATGTGGCCAGCATGACTGCATGGAGTGCCATTTGGTCTAAAATATCATTGTTCCTCTTCTTCTTGTTGTTGTTTGTTTGTTTGTTTGTTTTGGAATGTATAAAAATGACCACAGAAAGGTATCCATGATCTCCTTCTCTGCCAGAAAAGAACTGATGATGGCTGGATTGGCTGGCCGCCTCCTAACTTCTGAAATAACTTATTTGAAAATTTCATCATTGTTATAAAGAGGCCAGGGGGAAAGCTGCCCATGTGGGCAATAGTGGTCCATTTGCAGCACCAGTTCCATGATCCTGAAGTCAATGTGGGTCTTTTGCATCAGACAATATTAAGCTATGTTTTTGTAATTGATACACTAACAAGATTCTTACCAATGAGATCTCGTAGCACCTTTATGGGTCATTATTTTTAATGTTCTTAATAGTATATGGCAGTGTCTATAACAGTATATAACAGTATGGGGTGGGTAAAATGTAATTAATAACAATGTCACATGCAGACAAGTTGTTAAACTTTGTAGCTGAGAACGGACATCATGACTACTACTCACAAGAGGCTTGTGGAAACTCATTTGTGTCACACAGACCTGGATTGAGACTTTTCAGTTTATAGTGCTAAAGCCTCACTTACACATAGACCTCAAACACAGCCATACATGGACAGAATTAGAAGAATCTGAAATGCTGTTCCAAAAGACTTCAAAAACTCAACAGGTAATGAGGCAGCCTTGGCTGTCATTGTGATCCTGGAATCTAAGGAGAAAATGAAAACAATATCATGCTAGGAATATACACGGAATGACACACGTCTTTCAAAAAGAGCTACAGATGCCAATTTCTCCAAGGTCTAGCAACTTCTCCTAGACACCCCCACACAATTCAGTCATGTCTTGCATTACATCTTTGATGGCTGTCTCTCAAGCAATGATGAAATTTAACAAGAAAACAGACAATCTGTAACAGCTTTGTAGGCAGTGTTGCTCCAAGGCAGGCATTCAGCTAAAAGAAACCGATGAACCAACTCAGACAGAGAATTAAAAGCAAAATTAAAATGAACAAATTAACATATGGACCACCCTGTTTAAATCTATATGACAGCCCATGTGTTGTGGCTGACCTGGAAGAAATGGAGTCTTGACTTTTCATATTTTCTTTTGATGCTGTTAAGTCACCTTCAGAAGGTCATTTCAAAACATCAGTTTCATATGGTGGATATTTCAAATGGTGAAAACTGGTATTTAGCTACTCCGGTATGCATGAGTTTTGACTAGGTTCTCCTTGTGTAGCAAGTGCCAGCATTTCATAAATAAAGGAACCATGGAATATTAATTAAAACTTAACTTGAGCTAGTGTGGTATTACATTTGGACTGACACCCTGAGAGATTGGGATTCAAAATCCCACTCACATTAGGCAAGTCACACTCTCATAATTTCAGAGGAGGGCAATGTCAAACACTTATTGAACAAATCTTGCCAAGAAAACTCTTCTGTTGATTCAAGTTACACGCTGGTTGGTACCATGAACTGGAAATGACTTGAAGGCATGCAACAACAAGAACAACCCTGATTCAGGTTTGCATTTGTTAGGAAGAATCTTTTATCTTGAAATCATTCGGATGGGGCAAAAATCCATTCACACCAAATAATTTTAACACTACTGTTCCATTTTCCATTCCTTGGAAACTTGGGACTTGTAGTTTGGTATGACACAGGAAAGCTCTAACTGAGAATTCAAAATGCCCCTCCCTAACCTGCAAACCTGGAGATTTCATAGGACAGAACCAATACAGTTAAAGTGCAATAAAAGTGCTCTGAATCTGTAGTGTGAATGGATCCCGATTTACTCATATTTAAATGAGATCAATTGAAATCAGTGCAATTTATGATGAACCTCACCTGAATGTTACAGCAAGTAGTGCAGGGCAGGCTATGCATGTAGTACACACAGTTTTGCTCCAAAGTGGAATAATGAAAAGATTGCCACCACTGTCACTCAGCAAGCATTTTATTTTGCCAAAGGGCATATATATCTTTCCCTGAGAGAGATTCATGATTCCCCAAACTCACATGAGATCCAATAGTATGCAAGAATAATTCACAAGTCACCAAGTATCTTCTATTGCTTCTTTGTCATGTTCAAAGCTGCTTTCTTTCCTTCTACTGTAATGACCACTGCTAGCCTTACTATTACCAATGGCTCCCCCAGGCATTGTAACTGTCAGTTTATATGGCTGCTGCATCTTTTTGCTTTTATGCCTTGTGCTTCTCCATTTAAAAACATCTCATATCTTATTGGCCTTTAAAAATGTAAAATGGCTTCTGATGGTGTCCTTATGTAACAATTGTAAAGGTATTTTAACCAATTTATTTTATTTTATTTTTCTTAGCCATTGAATTTTCTCTTTGGCAGATGGGATTAGGTACAAAGTTCATTTTCAGTTTTAACATTTATGATTTCATCATGTTTCTTTTTAGGACTTTTAGAACCAATGGAAGTCACTATATTTAATTAATAATACAGGCTGAAATTCACTAGTGCAGTTATGAGTCTATAACTTAGAGTTATTGGCATTGCTAGCCCTTCTTTTGCCAGTGATCTCCAGGATGCCAAAGGATAACGCTTTCGATTGTCACATTGAAAAGCTCTGGAAAGGGGGAAGGAAGTTTAAATATCAGTTTGCTGCTCCATGTTCAACAGGAGAATAGACCTACATTGCTCACAGGGGCAGCAGTGGGCAGGCCAAGAAATGATATTTAGTTAAATATAGTGGTTGACTTATTGATCAGTATATACATTTCATGCAAATACATTAATATGTGCAAATAACTATACATATGGACAAAAATATTTGCTTTTAGATAATAATGTAATGTGTCATCTCTGGAGAGGAATCTGCTTAGAAATAATGTTTCTCTTTCTGTTGTTTGCCATCATAGATGTTTCTAAAACTTTGTGTTCCTCCTCCCCTCCATCCTCTTCTGCCTCCCACTTCTCAAAACACAGAGAAAAGATCCTGTTTCAAGCTGACTGAGTGTGAAATTTTTCAGCATACTTGCATAGACAGAGAGGAGAAATCTTCTCTGATGCATCCCTTTCACAAATCAGTGGCTGTTTTGGATGAGAGAGCAACCCTGGGGTAGGGCATAATCCACCAACCAAGGCACTGCCAAAATGTAGGGAGAAGTACCATTGTATAGAGATACTAGATACTTCCTTATGGGGTGTCTGAAAAGAGTGATCTTCCAGATATTCCAAGAGTCTTTTGGTCCAGGTATGGTTTCTAATTAAATGAATTGAAAATCTAAATGGAGGGAGTGGGAGGCCATGATGAAAGAAATGGTACTCCTTGTGCCCTATCAAGTGAATGCAGTCAAAAGAGACAGATGATACTTCTAAACTGAGCATATAATGCAGTCAAAGCAAACTCGAGGCTGTAGTGTACAAGTCTGGCTGCAGTATTTTGAATCAGCTGGAGTTCCTGAACTTGGTACAAGGGTAGCCCCGCGTAGAGCATGTTGCAAAAGTTCAACCTTGAAAAAAAGTACCATCTTCCGGTCCTTCAAATCTAGGAAGGGTCACAGCTGGTGGATCAGCCGAAGCACTCCTGACCGTTGCATCTACCTGGGTTGACATTTGGAGAGACGAGTCCAGGAGCACTCCCAAGCTGCAAACACAGTCTTTCAGGAGGAGGGTAACCCCATCCAGGACTGGTTGGCATACCTCCATCCCTAGAATAGGACCCTTGATGGCAAGCATCTCTGTTTTGTCTGGATTCAGTTTCAATTTGTTTTCCCTCATCCAGCCTATTGCCTCTTCCAGGCATTCATTCAGACACACTATCCTTAGCTGAAGGATCCATTAGCCTTTGAGGACGGACCATTTGAATACGTCCTCCACCCCTGCAAGGGTAGGTTGTAGCTGTGATATTAGCCCTGACCAGAAAACAGTAAGAATCAACCACAGTTGCACAAAGTATATCATTCAAATAAAAAAGACCGAATTTAATAATAATAAATATAAAAATTTATTTATATACCGCTCTATCTCCCCGAGGGGGACTCAAGGCGATTTCCAAGTAACATCACATTTGTAAAATTTAACAAATGAAGAATACATTTATTTATTTATTTATATTGCACTTTATCTCCCCAAAGGGGACTCACATACTTTTTAATACACATATACTTTTCAAGGCAATGTTTTTGCTGTGAGATTTCTTCTTCTCACCCTAACAATTGGAGATAATTCAGGCCCTGAGACTCAAAGTTAGCCTCTGAAATCTTAGAAGCCTCCTGGAAACAATGTAAGAATATTAAGTATGATGAGATAGATAATCAACAATTGCTTTAAAATCAAAAGGTGTGTACATATTAATTTAAAAAACCCAAACACACTCAAAAGCATTCCCAAAAGATGATTATTACATATTTTACAGTTATTACATATTTTACAGGTAATAAGAAAGTATTACTGCAGTAATTTACTGGTATTACTATTATAGAGCCTAACAATTCAGTGTAATATTCACAATTGCAGGTTTAACTTTTGCAGATTTTATTATTAATGGATATGATTAATATGCGTTCTCTAGGAATCTTCAGGTCCTCCAATTAAACATAATGGAAGTTGACCATAGAGTCACACTAGAGGACCTAAAGATTCAGAAATAGAACACTTCTCTAGACATCTGTAGCTCCTCCAGCTTGATTCTGTGTTCAATTTCCTGTAGACCTTGACTATAGAGTTGTGGTCCAGGCCAGGAGGGGGAGCCAGTGGGGCCATAAGGGGTTGAGATGTGAGCCAAAAGGGCAGGGCTGGGAGAGGCAGGGTGGGGGCTGGGAGGGTTGGGGTGGGTGGAGGAAGGGGTAGGTCATCACCTGGCTGTCTGTCCTCTCAGTAAAAGGCTGGGGTTACTTGCCCTTTAAGATGTTGTCTGCCTTCTTGGCTCAGACCACTCTCAGCTCTTCTCTGAGCCCCAGGAATGCAGTGGCCCACCTTCCCTGGGCCCAGAGGAGGGAGACAAACACAGTGTTTGCAAGCACTCTCCAGAGAGTGCTTATCAGTGGTCTGCCTCTGCCTCGTTCCTCCTCTCAGCCTGGGGATGCACTGGGCCACTACATCCACATACTGAAAGGAGGGCCATTGCAGACAGGGGGCGGAGCAAAGAGCCTAAAGGGTTGCATCTGGTCTGCAGGTCTGGGTTTGCCCATACCTACATTAGAGGACCTAGAGATTTCAAGAGATGTGTTCCCTTTGCTTAAAATGAAGCAAATTAATGGGTTTTGCATTTTTGCAGTGTTCTGTTGCTTTAACCCCAGTGAATGTGGATGGTTTACTATTTATACTATAGATGTTCAATGTAAATAGATTCATAGAATCATAGAATCATTGGAAGAGACCTCGTGGGCCATCCAGTCCAGCCCCTTGTCAAGAAACAGTCAAATCACATTCAAAGCACCCCCGAAAGATGGTCATCCAGCCTCTGCTTAAAAGCCTCCAAACAAGGAGCCTCCACCACACTCCAGAGCAGAGAGTTCCACATCTGAACAGCTTTCACAGTTAGGAAGTTCTTTCTAATGTTCAGGTGGAATCTCTTTTCCTCCAATTTGAAGCCATTGTTCTGCATCCTAGTCTCCAGGGCAGCAGAAAACAAGCTTGCTCCTTCCTCCCTATGACTTCCTCTCACATATTTATACATGGCCATCATGTCTCCCCTCAGCCTTATCTTCTGAAGGCTAAACATGCCCAGCTCTTTAAGCCACTCCTCATAGGGCTTGTTCTCCAGAACCTTGATCATTTTAGTCGCCCTCCTCTGGACAGATTCCAGCTTGTTAACATCTCTCTTCAATTGTGGTGCACGGTATTCCAGATGTGGTCTGACCAAGACAGAATGACTTCCCTGGATCGAGACACTATACTCCTATTGATGCAGGCCAAAATCCCATTGCCTTTTTTTTGCCACCACATGACATTGTTGCCTCATGTTTAACTTGTTGTTCATGAGGACTCCAAGATCTTTTTCACATGAACTGCAGGCATCCCCCATTCCGTATCTTTGCATTTCTTTTTTTCCCCCTGCCCAAGTGAAATGTCTTGCATTTGTCACTGTTGAACTTCATTTTGTTAGTTATGGCCCATCTCTCTAATCCGTTCATATCGTTTTAAATTCTTCTCTTGTCTTCTGGAGTATTGGCTATCACTCCAATTTGGTGTCATCTGCAAACTTGATGATCATGCCTTCTATCCCTTCATCTATTTTAATAAAGATGTTGATTCAGTCAAAATTCAGAGTGGGGATTGCAGCCATCTCTGGATCCCCATCTCCCCTTTTAAGTTTCTTTATATATAAACTAGTCAAGGAATGGAAAACCTCTAATGGACATAGGGGCTGCAGTTTCTGCAAATTGTCATCCAGAAAAGTAAATTTTAAAGGCACTGAGCAGAGCCTATTGCCACTATGTAATCATTGTGTTGAAACGCAGAAGTGTAGAGGATTTCTAAACAGAAGAAAGCTGTTGTATTTGTACTGGTAAGAACTGCAGGCTGAGTTGGTACTGTGTTCCAAGGGCCTCCAAAAACAAAGTAGGTCAAGGAGGCCCTCCAGATCAATGTTTTCTCTCAACACACTTGGTGAAGTTGCATGCTATTATACCACTTCTACTGTACACTGTGTTCCTCTTAATTATAAATGTATGTTTCCCATCACCACAAAGACTTCACATTGCTCAAAGGAAATCTTTCTTCAAAGGGTTTAAAATGTCAAAGAGAAAGCCAATCCCCTCCCGAGAGCAACCATCGCTTGGGGGAATTCCTTCCTTAACTCATCTCTAGTAGAAGCACCAGGCAGTTGAAGTGGCTACCCTCACACCACATCTAAATTGGCCCCCAGGCTTGATTTTTCCAGACAGAATAACTGTGTGCTTTTGTAAAAAAGGAAGAATGCCTGAATATTAGCCTGTCAAGGGAAGAAACAAAAGGCATTTAAATCCATTCAAGAAAATGCTGTAACAAAACAATCCAACAATGGTTCTTTCACACTTCATTGACAGAGAAAAATAAATAAATAAGCAGTGATTGGCTTGGACTGGATGTAGCAGGAGAAGATACCCCTGCAAGTTTACTATACAGCAGAAAGAAGCTCTCATCTACTGTTCCCAACCTGTTTCTGAAAAAGTTTCCCCCAGAAAGTTAGGATTGTTACATTTCTGTTGATTATTAGAAAGCAAGCTTAGTCCAAAATTTAAATTTAAATATCAGCAACGAGACTTGGTACCTTACATATGAGTAGGTTGATTTGTAGATGCTGCTGGACATTTTTGTCTGAGACAGAATGGCTTCATTCTGGTCATGGTTGCAGAAGTGGAGTTGTGCATGGGCTGTCATTGGACATGAGTGTGCATTGCACATGGAGGGAGATGGATGCACATTTGCTTGTGTATTTCATTGCATATTCAGCACATTGGTGCTGTTGTATAACATGGCTCTGTTGTAAGATGCTGCAAACTTGATGTAGGATCTTAGAACAGGTCTTTGGGAAGATGTTGTTTGCTCTTTCCCTTTTGGTGCTGCTTTTCTTAGCTAGGTGTCATGTAAGCATATGCTGGGTTTGGTTTTTTTTTTTTTAAGTCTTATGCACCCATTTTGGATGAAAAATAAATGCTGGAAAGACTTCTTTCTTTGATTTGATGGTGGGAAAAGAAATAAGACTAAATCATTTCACAGACAACTCTGTCATTTCTTAATAATAACAATAATAATAACTTATATTCTGCCCTCTTTCCCCAAGGGGTCTCAATCCCACTATTATATGAAGTGAACAACTAGGAAGGTGGTGAGGACCTCCACAATGAAGCAAAAAAGCTTAATTTGGCAGCGTAAATGAGACACAAACTACATGCTAACTCAGTAACAGAGTTCACCACGCTCTCATTTATTCATATGTTGATGATGTACTCCACCAGCCTGGCCCAGCTAGTGCTTGAGCTCTACTGCCATCAGAGCCTTAGAACAAATGTTGAATTTGCATGTGATACTAAGATAGAAGGACAACATGTGAACAGAATCTGTCAGCAAGAGCTGAAAGGATCTAATTGTTTTTATTTGTACAGTTGATCAAGACGGCATAATCTTTTCTCATGAAAGATTGTTAATATGGATTTAGAAAAATGTAATATACTAAATATACTAAAAGAGAACCTTTGAAGAGCTGGTTTTAGGTTCGTGAGATCAAATTCAAAATCATTACTTAGCCAAGAAACATACTATGAATATCTTCAGGTTAGTCACTGTCTATGAAATTATTTTACAAGGGTTGTTCTGAGGATTAAAATGGGAAGACATGTCTACTAGCTCTTTGAAGAAAGCGGGATTCAGAATGAAAATACTTAAATAAATAATCCTGCAAAGTGTTGCTTCAGTGATCTCGATGAAAAAAGCAATAGATTCATTGGGATAATCCTTTAACTTACCCATTTTTTCTGAAACTTGGGGACATGGGCTTGAATTATTATTACATTTCTTCAATTCTAAGATATGCTTTTTCTTATACAAACATATCTAAAAATGGAGTGCATCTTAAAATTGTAGGTGTATCTTATGGGTTTTTTTGTTGTTGGTGGTGGTGGTACAGAAATTAGGGTGCATCTTACAATTGATGGTGTCTTATAGATGAAGAAATATGGTATTCCCAATGACAGCAGAGCTATTGAATCATGGGGTTTTCCTATATGTTGACATACCATTCAACTATTGTTTTAGTATACTTACAGATAGTAGCCAACAGACCTCCAGCCAATGTTTATACGTTTTAAAGACAATGCCACAAAGTGCCTATACTGCAGACCTAATTCTGTGGAGATTCAGATGTGGTGTCTGAAATGTTTTATACAGAATCAGACATTTTTCTGAGAGCACAAACTATTCAGGATTTGAGATGGGACTCTATTCAGCTACATTTTGGTGTACTGGGATCGAACTTGTGGCCTTAAGTGTGGAAATTTAAGGTCCCACTGCAATATGGTGGGCATCACAAGAAAAGATAACAAAATGTGAACCCAATAAAATGACATTTGCTAATATATGGACATGATCTTAATAGAGAATGATGCTTGCTTGCCAATGAGGAAGTCCGAGACCATAAGAAACAGGACTCCATGTCAGGTTGTAGTCTGGCTAGTGGAGGGAGAAAACAAACATCTACCTCCTTTTGCCTAGTGAGAAGCTGAACAGGCCTCCTTCAGCCACTCTGGTGGCTGGCTCTTAGGGTGAGCTCAGCCTGGGAGAGCAAGAGAAGTTACTTAGTTAAACTGAAGTAGTTGGTGTTGTTGATCAACTCATCATCATCCTTTTTCACAGAATTAAATATAATATTGTACATCTCATTGTAGTGAAGAAGTGTGTGATCGGATTGACTGCATGCCTTCTAGGACTGTTTTCTTTTCTTCTTTTCTTCTTTTTAAAATGAAGTTTATTAAGTTTTCCATAAAAGAACTAGATTCATGTATACATAGGACTGTTTTCTAAGTAGGAACTGCACCTGGAATATTTCTACCTCTCCTTCGGTTTACTTATTTATTCATAAATCATTTTTTAAAATATTTATATCCTCTCTGAATCTTGGGACAACATGCAAATAAAATCAATATAATTACATTTAAACAATTCAAAATGATGAAAATACTTCAATAGACTTCAAACGTATGAAATTTTAAAGAGGTTGAAAAGGTTAAGGCAATTGCAACTGCATCCCTTATCATTAAACTGGAATTGGCGTAGATTGCCCTTAAAATGGAAAGTGCTTTCAACAGGGGATGCTCTCTTCTGAAATCATGCACATGTTGCTGCCCTGTGATGCACAGAGCACAAACAAACAAATGCTTTTTCATCCTGAGAAGATGGATGCCAGCTGTGTAACTGTCCAAACCAAACCATCATCTTAAAGGGGCTATTTATGAGCATATATAGACATGTTCCCTTCGTTATCTTTTCAACACCCTGTGAAGCCTGTCCTGTTCTCTTGTGTTTTAAGTGCTCTTTTCGTTGCTGCTTTTAATCATCTATCCCTTTTATCTGCTGGCTCTACAGCTTTTTCTTATCTTGCTAGTGGTTGTTTCAGAATATTTTATTTGATTTTACTGTTGTAAGTTACCTTGAGGCTGTTCATGGTGAAAGGGAAAATATAAATTCTAGCAAAGGAAAAAAAAGAGGAGGGAGGGAAGAAGGAAAAAGATGGATAGATAGATACAATCTCACCTGAGTTGTTTTGTGAGTTATTGCTTCTTTCAGTTCCTCTGGGGAAGTAGGTTGTAATAAAAGTCTTGGGAGAAGGTAGACATATACAATACAAACATCTCGTTCTCCTCCAGCCTCTAGGCTGCAGTCCCACACATACTTAATGGAGAGTAAACCCAAGCAACACAATAAACCTTCATGGCAGCATGCTGTAAATCTGCAACCAATGCAGGAAGCAACAAAACTAAGAATTGGTGTGCTGTATGGAGTTACAATGTTAGAGAAGATATAGAATCATCTCTCCCACTCAGCTATGAATTACACAAAGTGACCCTGGGCAAGTTGCTCTTTTTTATTTTAATCAACCTCACAAGGCCATCTATAATAATAAAAGAGAAGGTCTCCAATGTTGTGGCATCCATAATACATCAGGACATGATGCTAGATCCCTCAGAACAAGGTAGAAGATTTTTGTCTGCCATCCAACAGTACTGCCCGCTTCCAAGCAAATAAGGAGCTTCTTAGAAACAAACAATTAAAAACTGGAGAAGGCTGTCATAATGTATTGAGAAATTATGATAAATATCTCAAAATTTGTTAGTGCATTCCAAACACAGAAACAAGAGTGTGGAAGAACACATCCTAAAAGCCACAGAGTGGTCTACCATGAAGCAATGGGATTCTTAAGAGCTAGAAAGCAATGGAAGGCTCTCTGAAGCTCTTCCTATTATTCTTGAGTTGGAGAAAAGCAAGAAAAGTGAGTGAGGCATTGCTGCTAAAAATTCTGAGCTTAAGATTAGGTGGAAATGTTAAAGAAAATTTTCTGAATTACTGCTGTAAGACTCCTGAAGTGGGGGAGGAACATAACAGTGAGAAACCTGGACACCCCTGGGAACTATATAGGGCACATGTGTCAAACTCAAGGCCCATGGGCTGAATCTGGCTCTCCACTTTGTTTTATGTTTAGATGAAAATGAATGTACCACTCCAGATATAGAGGTATAAACATATGCAGTTCTGGGTATACTTCAGGTAGTTGTGAGAACTTTGCCTGCCCAATTCCTTAAAAGGTAAGATATAAATGGACCAAATATATCCATTTCAAGCTAGCTTTTTTTTTTTGCAGTCCTGACACCTGTTACCCATCCTGACTCCAGTGCAGACTACTCAGAATATTGTTTATTATATCTAGTCCATGATGTAAATGGAAAGATGGCACCACTGTCATAAGTTCTGCCTCAGAAGCCAATGCACAAGCACAACTTTAACTAGCAACTATGTATGTGTTTTTTGTTGCCTGTTATGGCAACCCCATGACTTTTTCATGGGGTTTTCTCAGGAAAGAGATACTCAGAGGTGAGGTCTTTATTGCCCTCATATGAAAAATGGTCAACAGCATCCAGTATTTGCTGGTGGTTTCCTATCTAAATACAGTACAATGGTTGTATCTACAGAACGAATATACATGGTTTCATTTATCCATTGTTTCACTTATTCACTTAGAAGCTCCTGTACAGGTTATACCATCTGTTATCCATCCTGTTGAAAATAACAGGATTCACTATTATCTGTGTTTTCACATATTCATATGAAATCCAGATAAATATATCACAGGGATAAGGGAGTGGAAACATACTAACTAGGGCTGACACTGTTTAGTTTCCAGATCAGACAGCATCTGGTGACTTTAGGGCACCTAGGCCTTTAGAAATCCAGCTTCCCGGGTAAATATTGTGTATTTTAATACAGGCCAAAATCAGATTGAATAGATAGGCCAGAGTCATCTTTTTGCACAGTACTAGTGACCCTACTCTGAAATATGTTAATCTGAATAGGTGACATGATGCCATGGGGTCATTTACTGATGGAACAACTTTCATCAGCAGAACTAGGAGATGAGTGATTCATCTTCCATTTCATGAGTCCTGAAAACCTACTCCAGGAAATGAAACTCCAAAGGTATTTTTGTAAACTATTTAACGGATTATGGGAGCAAGAGAAGGGGAAGGAGAAAAAGTCCCATCACACTTGTAGATGGCTGTTACAGAAACACTAACCATAGTCTCCTGCTTAACAGAAATAGAGATGAAACATAGAGATGGGAATAGAGTGTAAGGGGAGAAAAGCATGCTAAGGCTCATGATCCCAGGGACATGAAGTCTTAGATTAAGCTGCAAAAATGCTTTCAATTATGTCTCTGCTGAGTAGAGTCCTGCAAAGAGAAATAGATGCAAACTAAGAGAGGAATTTCATCTTTAACTCATTAATTTTCTATGAAGAAACCACATGGATAGACATTAAAAACAGACCTTTATCATTCAGTGCAGGCAGTCCTTTCATTTGCTTCCCCCCCCACTTTGAATAAAAGCAGAAAGCAAGCCTGTGTTTGTGTTTGCTCTGATTTTAATAATGTAGTAGAGTTGAAATAAAAGTTAAAATAAAAATCAATTGAAATTGATAGCAAAATACAGAGACAAAAAACCCACCACACATGCTAAAGTTCCAATGAAAAGCTGTGTGTATGTCTGTTGTGCCATTTTTTGCTTTATCTCATGCAGATTTTCTTAGATAACCATGTGGGCAGAGATATTTTCTGTGCCATGGAGAAGATAGTTAGAAAAGAGAGAAAGAGAAGTAGAATATGGCAATTACAAAAATATCACCAGAATGACAGCAGTGGTTCAGTCCTTCAAACCATAAAAAGTGATAGCAGAAAGTAACTGTCAGAATGTATCTACACTATCGACTTAATGACGTTTGACACCATTTTAACTACCCTGGATCACTGCTTTTTTAAACAAGGTCTTCAGTTTCTCTGTCAAATAATGCCAGTGTTTTACCAAACTACAATTCCAAGGACTTCATTGCATTGAGCCATGCCAGTTAAAGTGGTGTGAAACTGCATTACTTTCTAGAGTGTAGATGTCCAAGTGCTATTTTCTAGTGTCTCTTCCAGTTTGTAATCATATTTTCTCATGATGTCTTAATGGGTATTCCCCAGTATAAGACTACCTGAATTTTAATACTGCAGTTCCATACAAGGATTGTGCAGTACAATCAGTGGGAAACTTAATATTTGTTCCATATAATTTTGATGTACAGTTTTTGACAGGCTTTTGCATTTTTATTGCATTTGTTTTTGGTTATAACTGGTGTTAGCCACTCTGAGTGGTTCACAAATAGTAGAACAGTGGGATAATATTTGGATAAATTAAATTAAATACAGGTCAAATATCCCCTATCTGAAATTCCAAAATCTGAAATATTCCAAAATCCCAAACTGTCCCCATGCATGGTTGTGACTTGGGGACTACCTGTCTTTGTAAATATAGAAAACGTGAAAAGATCCAAAATCCAAAACACTTCTGGTCTGAAGCATTTTGGATACAGGATGCCCAACCAGCAAAATAAAATGAAATGAAAGTGATCAAAACATTTGCCAATTGGCACATGAGAAAGGAAAGGAATAGGAAAATGTATTGCTTCATGCATTTAATCAGTGAAGTGGAAATGGTAAAAACAGAACTTTTCTTCCTCTTATCTAAAGATTCCTTACATTTTCAAATATCCTTTAAAAAAATCATTGTCATCACAATGCAATCCTTTTTTGCGACAAGCTTTCCTTGCTCTAATTGTTCAAGATTTTAGATAGAAGTGCATTGTAACTATTGTAATTAACAAGTTACCAGAGAAACATGCCCTTTAGCAACTCTCATATAATTTCACTTTGGTGATGAGATGTGCGTTCACTGCAGGCGATCAATGTTTCATGGCAGTATTTTACAGAAGTTATTGGCAAAAAAGAGTTTGCATTCTGTTGTTCCTGCCCTAAAGTCATCTTTGACTTATGGCAACCCTATGAATGTGAGACATCTAAGTCACCCTGTCATCTACAGCCCTGTTCAGGTTTTGCAAATATAGGGCTGGGGATTCTTTGATTGTTTCAATCTGTTACGAGGTTTTCCTCTTTTCCTACTATCTTTCACCTTACCAAGTAATAACTATCTTTTCTAGTGAATCATGTATTCTCATGTTATGGCCAAAGTGTGACTGTCACAGATGAGGAGACACCTCTGTCCTTTGAAGCACCGTATTCCACTAACGAACAGGTCTTATCATCAGAGTTTTTCCTAATGTTTAAATAGAATCTCTTTTCCTGTATTTTGAAATCATTTTTCCATGTCTTAATCTATAGACTTGCCCCCTGTCACATCATCATCATCATCATCAGTTTATTATTTGTTAATCGCCCTCCATCCAAGATGCTCCGGGCAATTTACATAAATGGATAAAAACATTGAAACATACAAATATTAAAATCAGAAATTATAGATCAAAGGCTCTGCTAAAAAGCCAGGTCTTAAGTGCCTGCGTCAAAGTTCATAAATCACGCATGGCTCTCAAGTATGGAGGCAAAGAGTTCCATAGGACAGGGGCAGAGACAGAAAAGGCCCTGCGTCTCATACTTTCAAGATGCACATGAAATATAGGATCCTTTCAAATATTTAAGCATGGCTACTATGTCCCATCTCTTTTTTCCCCAAGCAAAATATACCCACTTCCCCAGCTTAATTTCATGATCCTAGATCTGATTTCCCTACAGTCTTTGATTTGGTCTGTTTTCTATTTTTGCATTCTAATTTGTTTAAATAATTAACTTGTATGCCACCTTTCTCCTGAAGCGGAACCCAAGAAAACTAAAGACTGTATGAAATTATACAAAATATACAAACGTTAAGAATATTTGCCTGTGATTAACAACAAGTCTTGCTTTGTCATGTAATCAGTTTCCTCCTGGACTCTACCATAGAGTCTTTCATTTTCTTCTCCTTGTGTCTATGTAGCTAGAGCAGAAAATTTGGTCATATCAATGGGTTTTCAATAAAATTTGGTTAAACTTTCCATTATATCCTTTGACTGCTTTTGTTACATCTCTTCTCACTATTCATGCCACCCCCTTAGATTTTACTTCCCTCAGTTTAACACTATGTAATTATGAATTGAATTAGGAATGTACCCCAAGTATAACAATGTTTATACAGTCTATTTCATGTTTTACTATGTCTAGCTCCTACTGATTCATTGTCACAATGCGGGTCCTGGCCCTGCCCCTTAATCACACACACACAGACAATGTCAATTAACTATTTATTAAGCACAATTATCTGCAGGTGAAAAAAGTGAAATGTCCAAAAGTAATTAGATCAATAAGTCCAAGGTAATTAGCAGTTAGAGTCCAAAAGTAATCCAAAGAGCAGGGAATCTCTCAAAAGCAAAGTCCATAAAAACAAGCGAATTCGATCAAGCAACTTAGTTCATAGAAAAACAAGGCAATCCAAGGTACAAGGCTTAAGCAAGGTCCCAAGATAGTACTTGGCAAGGTAAGCCAAACTATGGCTTCCAGGGAGGAGCAGACCACCGATGCGTCTGTCCAGCAACGACGTGGCCGCTCAACTGAGGAACTTTCCCACAGAGTGTATATTTAATTCCCACCTTTGTGAGACCAGCGCCTCTCCAGGCTCCGCTTCCAATCTTTTCGCGTAGCCACAATACTACTCCTCCGGTCAAAGCTCCTCGCAGGCCCAGCACCATTTGGCTCGTTATCTTCCTGGGAACATGCCTCCAACTTGGTTTCCATCTCTTCCTCCGCAGCTGGTGGCAACAATCGCTCTTGGGAGCCAAAACCTCCTGGTTTCTCATATTCACAATCTGATCCGGAATCTAGCTGGCCTTCATCATCCGAATAAGCAGAAGGCCAGGTGTCATCCCATTGCAAACTGTCAGTCGGTGATGCATGTCCATCAGCCCCTGCATCCCCTCCATCTTGGTCCAAAGCAATCGGGACCCCCGGGGCGGCACCCCGTTCCCCCAGCTGGAACGGAGGCTGGGTTGCTACATTCATGCTTCTCACCTGCCATGTTCTTATAGTATGTATTGTGCACGTTGGACTTCCCTTTCATCTTAGAGCACATCAACAGCTGAACATTCTATTGATTGCATTCCAGTTGTATCATTAGCTACAACACTACTTGTAGTTGTCCTCTGCTATGTCTTAGTGGCTTGCTGAGTGCAGTCCAATGTGGGACTTTCATTATTTGGCATTATCTCTTGTTTCATTTTAGATTTTCTCATCATAGGGTTTTAATTGGAAACAATATTCAGAAAACAGATTGACCATGCCTCTTTTTGTGCTGTACTAACAAGTGTTAGCTATGACACTGAAAGAGCCTCCACCAGTGTCCTCCTCTAGTGCTTCTCAGTAATAGCACGTTTAGTCTGGCGCCTCTACAAAAGTCTGTCTGACATGGGAGACCTGCCAGCAGCATAGCCTCTTGCCTCACAGACACATGCAATCCCACCATTATGTAACTGTAACATTATAGATGGATAATTACACTGTTACCACTTTCTTTTCCATCTAACACTCAACTATTACCCTCTTGTGTCCCTCTAGCATTGCCTATGCTATCAGCCTGAGACAGTATAAATAATGGTCAGGATGATGGAAGAAATAATCCAACAACACTTGGGGGCCTCACAAATGTCCTGTATATGATTTACAGAGTGGATAATATGCAGATGCTGTTACTGTTGTTTATGATGTGATGAACTTAATATTAACAATACGCCTCTAGCTAATATATCAGAGAAGTTTGTGAAAATTTTCTGAGACATCCTCAGGTGAGGAATTTTGTATAAGCCAGTGTTGTTGCCTATAGTGAGAATCAATATAGTATTTTACTTGAAATGTCAAATTCACCTTTTTTTGGCAAAATTTTAGGTTCAGCTTCCAAATTTAACCTCAAAGGACATTGTTTTTCCTGCCATATAACCTCTCCATATAGCCCTGCTTTCAAGCATTGCTGTAACCACACATAGACTCACACTACTCCAGCATCTGATGAAGTTGTGCCACTGAAAGTCCTATGTTTCTTCTGCTGCTGCTGTCCACTCCAATACATCACTGAAAACCTACTTTGCAGAGCTGAGAGACTCTTTGTAGCAGCTTTTAAGATACTGCAATGGGTGGACCATGATGACAGATCTTTAGATCTACTCATCAGATTGTTGGATCTTTGGTTTCATATGAAAGCACTTGTTATGGTGATCTAATAAAAATGTAAGTCCTGTACTTTTGGAGAAGAAGCCCTTGTTGTGTAGTGACTTGAGTTGGACTCTGAGAGACAAAGTTTCAAATTCATACTCAATCTCGGAAAATAGCATTAGACAAATCACACTTTCTCATCCTCAGAGGAAGGCAATAGCAATTGGCAAATCCACTTTGAATTAATCTGGCCAAAAAAACCCTCAGGATTGGGGCACTATAGATCAGGGTTGAATTGAAGACACATAAAGAGAAGACCGGTATGAAATTTTTGAACTGGGACACTGGGAGATCAGGGTTCAAATCATTGCTTGCCATGGAAACCCAACTTGGGCAAATCACACTCTCCTAGCTTTAGAGGAAGACAAAGCTCCTCTGAATAAATACTGTCAACAAACTCCCGTCATAAAGATGGCATGATTAGGATTCAACATGAAGTCAAACAACTTTCTATTATATGCAGAAAAGCCAGGCATTCTCTTACATTAGCCCTACATTTATCAAGATTTAAAACAGTGATCTAGAAAGATGAATTGTCAGCATAGCAATGTTGCCAAGAATGTAAGATGGGAGTTCAAATCTAATTTATTAGATACCCACTGTTAACCAACCTCTTGCCTGGCCTTCATAAGTAGCCAGCTCGTGTCTTGTCACTCTGTGACTTACAACTGAATATGCTGTTGATTTCTGCCGTTTTCTTCTGTTTCTTTGTTAATACTGACCATTGATGTAAAAAAAACCTCCAATAACTTACCCTGCCTCTATTTGACAAATTTCTGGATTCCTCCCCCTTACATTAACAAATGCAAAACTACACATATTTCTACAAGACACACACACACTAAATCATGTATATACATTTCAATACACAAAACATTATTCTTCTCCCTGCTCATTCATTTGCATCTATCTCATCACCATCCATTGCTGTTAAAACTAGAACAGTGACCTCAATCTGCCTATAGCAAATTCATTGAATCATTGAGATCCATTGGCATGTTGAATCACCAGGAAATGCTGGATTTAATAGATGTGAACGCAAACCCTTTGAAAAAGGAAAAATCTAATACTAGCAGATTTTTAGTAGATTTTAATGGCATGCTGTCTCTTCACTGTCCAAAATAATTGGTGCACAGAGAGAGTGTTTTACAGGACAGGCATTTGTAGCATCCAGAGGACCCCCCCCCCCACCTCCCCCTCCCCAAATATTACTTTTGATAAATGGGAAATAAATAACATTGAATTAAAATGCATCTGTTTATTTAAAGTATTTACACCTTGCCCATCAGCTAAAAAAGGAGCTTCCAAGAGCAGTGTACAAATAATTTTACATTTCTTTGTACTCAGGTTTACAATCTAAATGTGATGTGGCATTTAAAGAAATGACAGTAGTACACAAGGTTAAATCCAGTTTATGGTGTATCTCCTCTTTTCTTCCTCAGATGCCAGAGAAATGGCAGTTGGAACATGGAGGAGGGCATTTTCAGCCATTGATAGGACAGACATATTGGAGCTATGATTGGCCAGAGCAATAGATAAAGTAACTAACCACTTTTGCACTTTGGAATACCAATTATAACTTTTTTTAAAAAAACAAACAAACATCCAAGCTCTTTGCTCATGCACATGAGTGGGGGATGTGCCATTACACCTGAGAAGTAGCCTGGAGTCCATGAAAACTTATCACATAAAACCCTGTTTGTGCTACAAGACTCATGATTTTCACTACAACACATACCCATGGTTTCTTTTCCCTTCCATTCTAGTTAATGAATGCAGCCATATCATTAGAAGGTTCTTACAATGTTTGACTTCTAGCATTTCTCAACCAGGAGCCTGTTCCCATAATTGTACAGGCATTGCCTCAGTGGATGAAAAGATAAAACAAAGTTCTGCTGGGGTTCACCGTGAGCCTCTTGTTAATCTTGAGATTGCTGGAAATGATTAGATAAATGGCAGTTTCAATAATGCTGCCATTTCAAAAAGAAGTGGATGGTCATGCGGAATAAACCCTGGAGATAGATAAGATTAGATTGAAAAGGAGGTGTCTACTTAAAGGAAAGGAGCGGTTTAGTGTTTTTTGTAATCAGATTAACCACCATGGTAATTACATGTTAAGGCCTCTGTTCTTTTTTGTTTTTTTATTTTTTAAAAATTATTTACATGATTTAGTCCTTTGGTGTTTTCTGTCTCCTTTCTGGAGCAGATAAATCAGAATTTATATAGATGGTAAAAAGAACATGGAAGGATGAGATCCCAAGTAAAGATTCACATTCCAGGGTTTCTTCTAATCACGAGCAGCCGCATGATCATCCTTTAGATGGCTTTTTCCAATGTAAACCCATAAATCAATCACAGATGCAGCCATCCATAATTTCCCACATGGCAAAAGATGAAAGTGGGGTTGTAGTAATTGTATCTGTGATTGCCAAGTTCACATGTTATACTGGAGCATGTGCCTGAGGATTCCCAGGTCTGCAGATCAAACCTTCTTGTGCGAACTGCCCTGAAGGAATTTTACAGGGAGTGGAAGGGAGAGCAGACAGCAGCCACAGCCAAGTGGTAGACCATTTTTATTATTGTTGTGTCAACTACTGTTGTTGTTGTTTGTCAAGGGTTAGTTATTCATATTATAACATCACTTGTTAACTGGATTAACTACCAAGCAGTGGGAAAGTTGGGTCCTGCCTCAGACAATCAAGATCCAATACTTGTCAGATTTAAGATTTTAACCCTATGCTATTTTCATTCTTAAAGGAAACCATTAATTTTCTTCCTGAAAGTCTTAAAAAGGGTTTTATTCTATGCAAAAAATGTTTTTAAAATACAAAAAATTCTGCATAGAAAAAGCCAAATGTAGTTTTCCACATTAGAATGCACAGGTTTAAATTAGAAACGGTTTCCACAAAATTAATATCTGTTTTCTGTGTGTAGAAATTGGAATATTCTGCTAAAGAGATTTTCACATAGAAATGCTATTTTATGTCAGGAAAATGAGGTTTCCTATGTTGAAAGTGCTAGTGATTTTGCACAAAAAACTATGTGAAAATTTTGCATAGAACAAGTCCTGAACAGCAAATTCTCCTCAGGCAATGATTCTTCTCATTTGCTTCCTCATACTTCGGAAACATGATTCTTTCCCGTTATTTTAAAATATTTAATATTGTTAATTATATTCTTAGTTCAAGTAAACAATATTTTCCACTTTCCTACCTACTCACACTCTGGAACATATTTTTCCATATATCTACTAGGTGGACTCCACTCAAAACACAGGATGAAAACCTACATTTAAAAATTGTTATGCTCAGTAATAATATTCCATAAATGAGATCTAGTATGGTTTGGTGAGGTCTGAGTTCACTTAATCTGAACAATGTAGTGAACAGGTACACTGGCAACTTGATGTGCATAGCTCCAGTTGTTTTGGTTACTAAAGTTTAATTTGAAAACAGATTTTGTTGAAAGAAAGTGCAAGATTGCATGCACTCATCATTCACTTTGCAGTAGTTGATGGTATTGGAAGTTGAACCTTATTTAGACACTCATCATGAGATAATTTACAAAAAAGCACTTACGGAAATATTCATGTATAAATTAACTTCACGTATAAGTCAAGTGCAAATTTTGGGACCAGAATTACGGACTTTTTATGAACCATGGATATTTTGAGAGTTATTTTGCAAAGAAGGGACAGCACTAATACTGCCTCAAAGGGCTAGTAGTTTTGGCTACCACAACCAGGTCTTCCAAAAAACCAGAAGCAGAAACCCAGCAGAGAGAATAGAGATGTTTGGTGCTTCTTTTGGATTCTCACAAGAAAACAAAAACCACATTTTTTGCCACTCTACTCAAAGAAAGAGACAGTATCCTTTTTGGCAAATGTTAAGGTCCAATAACCACACTGATTAGTAAATAAGTCAACCCAGGGTTTTTTGGATTGATTTGTTTTACTAAAATGTCTACACTTGCAAATGAGTATATAAGGTAGCTATTTTAATTTCTTGTAGCCTAAAAAGAAAGACAGAAGTAGATGTAAGGCAGAAGGAGGAATCTTTAAGAATACCTGACTTTTATTTTAGCATGAACTTTTGTAGATGTTAACCCACTTTTTCTGATGCAATGCAAAGGCTTGATATACACTGCCCTATAATCCAGTTTCAGAATGTGGATTAACGGCATTGGTCTGGGCAGTGTAGACTGACAGAATCCACTTCAATGTTTTAATCCACATTCTGAAATTGGGTTATTGACTCCCATGGACTTCATAGGTGTTTCTTAGACACAGAATATTAAGAGGTGATTTTGCCAGTTCTTTCTTTGAAACATGCATACAGCACCTGGTATTCAGTGACTTTAGGGTTATTATTATTATAAATTATTATTTCTTGGACCTCTCTCTACATGGATCTAGGCAGAGAACAAGAACATATCAAAATGCACATATATGAGCAGTTAAAAACACACACCAATCTAAATTTGGCCCAAATATGTATTATTATAATTGTTAATATTTAAATCCGGCTTTTATTCCAATTTGGGACTCAGAATAGTTTACAACAATTACATTTTGCTAAAATATATTGCTTACAAAAATGTAAAAGCAATTTGGTTAAAATGAAATCCACAGGTAAGCAAAAAGAATCAATTTCTCCTCTAGCCAGAGAAGGAAAACCTGAGTGACAGCATTTCAGGTGATCATCTGATTACAAGAATCTTAATAATAAGTAAGATAGATTTTAGCTGATTTACTAGTTAATTAAATTAGAATAAATTTGTGTGTTAGCTAAAACAGCAGGCCACATCTCTCTCCCCCTTCCCGCCCCCATATTCTTGTGAGCTGCAGGCTGAACTACTTTCATTTGAATGTACAATAATTATGCTGCAGCCAAGCCCAGGGGCATGACACTGAACAATTGGGTGGCAGAACTTGCTTCTAAGAGACATATGGCCGTTCCTACCTATTATGGTATTTAAGTGGGATTTGAAAACTCATTTACTTATAATTGCTTTTACAATAGCTGCAATGTTTTTGAGATAAAAAATTAAGCTGCTTTTGAATTATTATTATTAATAGTAGTAGTGACTGTTTGATCATAACTTTTAAACTATGTTTTAAGAGTTTAATGCATTTTCTACGTAGCTTATTTGAACTTTTGAAATTTTGGGGTGCATCTATTTTGTAAAATTAATGCAGGTTGACATTTTAATGGCCAAGGCTCAATTCTATGGATGACTTGGATTTATAGCTTGATGACAAGCCAGCACTCTTTGACAGAGGAGACTAAAGCCCCCATAAAACGACAACTCTCATAATTTCATAGCCTTAAATCATGGCAGTTAAAGTGAGGTAAAACTGCATCAGTTCTACAGTGTAGATGCACCCTTTCTAATTTGTTCTTTAATATGATAGCATTTCAACTAATATAGTTGTACATTTTTAATGTAGTGAGTATTGGGGATGCTTATTTCTCTGATGGTACCCCTATCCATCTCCTTGGCTCTCTTTCTCTTCTGCAATGTTTTCCCATAGATCATATTTTATACTATAATCTCCTCTAGGCAAAGACCTGTCCCTTTGTATTCTAAAAATGCCAGGATCACTAATAGTGTAGTACTAGTTGTAACAATCCAGAAATCTCATAAGAAGAACAGTGTTGGCAGGGGATTGCTTGCTACTAACCAAAACAAGATTAATCTATGGATATATGTCTAGAAAATTATCCCTTTTGTGCTCTGAAGTGAATTGCAAGGGCTGAATCATTCCTTCCAAAATTTGGGGGGGGGGGAGGGGAGAGAATTATACAAAGCCTAGAAACTACATGAGTTTCAACTTGTAGAGTTCCCATTGGAGACTACCTTCTTGGAGAAGGGTGGAGATGATGGGAGAAAGAACAGACAAGATCCTGATTTTCATACATCTCTAACCGCACTCTCCTGTAGTAACTTCTGAGATTACAGATGCTCAAGCCGAGACTCAAAGGAGATCCCAAACTTCCTGCAAGACATTACAGACTCTGCATCAAGAAAATGCAAATGTTCCATTCCCTATAAACGAATAAGTGAACCCAACACAGATGCATGTTTTGGCATTAAGCCAATGCCCTTATTTTAGGAGGTTTGAGTGAGGATTATATTTGTTTTAAAAACAAAAATAAGTAGAAAAGAGGAAAGCTATGGCTAAAAACTGAGTAAGATAATGTATACATTCTGTATGACATGAGTTGAAAGATACAAGATAAAGATTTGCCAAAGACAATGGCAGCTTTTTGCCATTTTCTGGAGATGTGCATGGAAACATCTGTTATGCATAAGAATGTCTTGTGTGAAATTCCTTCTTCACTTCATAACAGTGCATTTGCATATGCAGATAAAGTCCCCATGTTAACTTTGGAAAAGTAATTAAGGGAGTGGACTGAATAGAGTCCATGGAGTATGGGACTTAGTGGCAGAGCATCAATGAGTTATAAAGCAGATGCCAGTTTCAGTCCTTGAAGTATGTAAAACTACATGCTTTCAAATTGCTTATTGACATAATGGTGACTACAAAATATAGCCTACAGGTACAGTATATTCAAGTACTAACCCAAACTGACCAAAATGAAATGGGATCTGGTATTTAGACATTGTAGGCCCTTGGTATCTTCAATATAAAGGATCAACTAGCACAAACATGAGCAAACTTTGGAATGGTCATTTGCACACAGATGTAATCTTATCATTCTTATTCCCATGTCACCTACGTTAAAAAGTCACTAGATTGGAAGTGAAGTCTGCTGTCCCATAAGAATTTTGCTAATTTAATTATGGACACATACCAGTTTTCAAATCAGTTTTTATCACATTTACTTAGCATGAGTGCTTCAGCACTGCTTTGGTGACCCATGGTCATACAGTCTGCTTTCTGCACCACTGCTTCTATGATGGTGGTGGGGAGATCTGGATGCTTTCATCTGGGCCCTACCAAAAAACCAAATGACAGCCTTTCCTCATGAGAAGAACTCTCCTTGGTGAGAAGAACTGCCATTGCTTGTTTGGTGGAGAAGGGACACTGTAGATATCTCCCTTCACATCTCATCAAAGAAGTAATGTGAGTTCTTCCTTGACAGAGGGAGGGAAGGAAGGAAGACCCTAGTAGTGGTACTACTACAAAATCAGGTCCACTCACATTACATGACAACTTGGAAAGCAGAACTACAAGAGCAACTTTTCATGTATAAACTCATTGTGGAAAAGCAATGTAATTGGAAGACGTTGAAGGGTTTTACCTGTCAATTAAAAGAGGTGCTCCAGAAACAGGTGGGATGTGAAGCAGCTATATGACACACATGTCATCATGTGGTGAGTAACAGCTAAAGATACCATCATCCTATGGAAATATTGCTTTATCAGCCTCATGTGATAAAGTCCTTAGTCTGACTCTTCAGCAAAAGTTTGACATAGAAAACACAGTCAGCAGCTGTCCTGCCAAAAGTATTATGCCTCAAAGGATCACCAGAATGTTTATAGTTATCCATAGTTTCCCATTGTTTCTCAAGTAGGAAGAGTATGGTTACCTCAGCTTAAAAAAGCCTTGATTTTAAACTCCACTTTGAATTTGGTTCAAGATTTTGGATTATTCCAAACTTAGTTATCATACTTATTAAGCCATGCTAAATGAGGTCACTATATCGTGAATCCACTCATCTGTCTCACAAACATCCATGTTTAAAAACATACCTGCATTCCAGATAAGACTACTCTCGTTTAAGTTCTTGCACAAAAATATGGTGAGCACACTGTATCACGTTAACAAATGTAAGACTGAAAAGAGATAAGGAAGAAAAAACACAGAAAGAGGAAGAGACAAAGATTTTGCTCTCAGTCATTTGATGTTCATTCAGATGCAATAACTAGGTCAAGTGTGACCTCTTACAAAAAAAACACATTCAAAGCCATGTGCTATGAGTGCAAAACGTATGAGAGAAAAAGGAACAGGAACAAAACTGTTGAGTTCAACAATAGATAGGGTGAAAAGACAACCCACCTGCAGAGTGAAGATAGGAATTGTGAAATACTAAACAAGGCATCATAATAGTGAAAATGTCAAGCACCTAACTCTGTATATACTGAACACATGCTAAGTGAGACCAACAGGTACTCTGCTCATGCTCATAAAGCACAGGTCTAGTATCAACTATTATTTTCTACATTTCAAAGGTTCAGGCTATGTATCAAATCTTATCTATTTAGTCAAACAAGGTGTCATACATGCAGAAAAGTGAGAGGCATCAACAGGCTTCTTGGGAAGGGGCAGGTATTTAAAGCGTGGAATTAATATAAGATACTGAATTACTGTTTTGGGGGGGGGATCATGAGGGAGAAGGAATGTAATGTAATGTCTGGAATTGTGACTAAATAGAAAGCATAAATATAAAATGATTACATATGAGTAAATCTAGTTGTTTCATATTCACAATTGCTAATTAGTCAGGAATTTTACATAATTCCCACAATTAGAACCTCCTCTTCAATTTATTTTGCTAGGCTTCAGCTGCACAAGAGGAAGGAAATTCATTGTGCCATTGACTGAAGCACAGGTGAATGACATTTCTATACGGTTTGCAAGGGATTAGGTTTGGAAAAGTTACTTAAATATACTTTGCTAAATAGATGCTATAGGATTCCTGCTGTTACTTTTTAGAAACATAGCTACCAGAAGTGTGTTCAATTTTGGGAATTGCAGTCCAAAACAGTAACTTTCCCAAACCCCACTAGGCAACAATAATAACAAAAAATGAACACTGCCCCAAGATAGCAAACTGATAAACTAACACTGGGATTAAAAAAAAGCAGGTGTTAGGGGAAATGTGACCTTTTAGACATCACCATATTGTAACTTCTGCCAGCCCAAGCCAAAACACCTTATCCTAGGGTATGATGGAAACTGCAGTGCAAGAGTACTTAGGGGGTCACACATTTTCCATGCATGAAGAAGGGACTATTCCCTAGCGTTGTTTCTCATATGCTGGACACTCTTGGACACACAATGAGTGTATTTAGAATAATAATATAAATATCATATGGACTGTTATGGCTGTATCATATGGAATCATACGGTTTGTAGTGTGGTGTGATGAGAAAATTGGAATCCTATCCTTAAGAACTCTTACACTGGAGTTCTTGGAAGTGATCCAGGGAAGAGCCTCATAATATCTTTCCAAGTTCCAGGATCTCATTGGACACAGTATTGACAGTTAAAATTGTATCCAACAACTTATGATCACACATAAATCTATTATTATGATTTAAATAATATCATAAATCTAAAACAACTGTATATGATCATAGTTATTTATTTACTATATTTATACCTTGTCCTTCTCACCTCAAAGGGGACTCAGAGTGGCCTTACAATAGGCAACAATTTAATCCCACATAAAACAGACAAATAATAAAAATAAACATATGCATTAAAACATAAAATTAAAATAATATATCATACATAAATCAAGAATTATAAATAAAAAATACCCACCCTTCTCTAAACCTAGGAAGATTTTTTTACAGATCAATGTAAGTGCTGTATCTAATCATGATCAAAAAAGGAACTATGCTTTTCGTTAAATAGAGTGATGAAAGGAAAGTACTTAGTTCATCTCAGGATAAATTAAAGGAAGGACGGACCCTCTCTACTCTCTCAACCATAATGCCACTTCTGACCGTTTTGAATGCTTGGATGGAAAATGTCACAAAGGCCATGGGAAGCTGGCTCCTTAGAGGCAACGGGTTCTGCAGAATGACCCTCAATATAGCCATAGTTTAGATCAAAATCCATAATGTTGGCTCCAAAACCTGCCTTTGATTTATACATAAGGTTGACTTTTACACAAATATATACAGTGTGTATTACAGAGCCATTCTGTGTCAATATAGAGGAATCTGGAAATCTATGCACTTAAAAAAAACCATATATTGACCTGACTGAATCTTTGAGCAAAATAAAGTCTCCTTCCTTTACCACTAAAAGGAAACCCACATCACTAAGCAGCCACTTATGACAGCTTTGGCTGGCTGTACCCTTTCAGACTGCAGGTGTGAGACTGCGATATTTGCATGCTTCCTCATCTCAAAAACAATTCTTAAAGTACATACCAATCTGGTATGACATAGGAGATGTCATACAATTCTTAAAGTACATACCAATCTGGTATGACATAGGAAATGTCCTAGATTAGCCATTTCACAGTGTAGTTTATTACATGCTTGTAAGTACTCAAACATATGATTCTCTACCTGAGGTACGAAGTTGTCCAGTCCATTAACAGACACACCACAAGAGGTTGCTTATGTAGTTTGGCTCAGAGTCACAACACTTTTTCTGCCATGTAGAACTTAGTACCTCATTGACCAAAGTGCTTTGGCTAATGCATGGTTTAAAACCACTGTGTTCCCAAGCACAATGGAAGAGAGTTTCCGGGCAGTTTCACACAGCCATTTAACCTGGGAACAATCACGTTTTAAAAAACATGAATGTTCCTGTATTCTAATCCACACACCACCAGAAAGTGCATGTTTTCCACATGCCCTACCAAGCTTTCCAGCAGGGCACCCAGACACCAAGACACCCCTCCCCCCAAAAGCCCTAAAATGGTGAGGAACTTACCAGGCCGTCATTTTTTAAGAAACAAAATATCTACATGATGAGGTGCCAATCTATTAATCTGCTCCATAATTTTTACTTACAAAGCAGGGATGGAGACCCAGAATGCAATTAGACTACCACAGTTGTGGGTTTGACTTTTGAGAATTTGATTATTTATGGATTTGGTTAAAATGGTCACTCTAGGTACCTGTAAGTCCTCCTATGTGTTTCTATGATCAAGTTACTGCAGACATTCACAAAAATGTTATGTTGGAGGACCAAGAGATTAATTGAAAGATATTCTGTAAAAACATTTTATTTGCAAATGTTTTACTTCCTATATCCCTAATCCCCGCAAAGGTAGAAGGAGGACAGACTGCACATTATCTCTCTCTGGCATTACTTCGTGAATGAAGATTCTTAGGAAGGACTCATCCCACACTTTCTACAAGCGCATTGATGACTAAGGAGGTTGGAAGTGTCCTTTGAGCCTGTGCAATTGATTTTTCTGGTGGAGCGCAGTGTGCACAGAACTGGCCTCACCCTTTAAACCAAAGGTTCGTCTGTTGGAGTCTTGCAAGCTTAGGACCGTGGCAGTGAGGTCCTCAGGTCGTAGGTTTGATTTGAGTTTCCTTCTCTAGATGGTTGATTTTACAGGGTTAGATGAGCACCATCTGCCCGGGTTTGAAATTAGAGTTTTCCTTCTCTTAGGTTGGTTGCCAAAAGGCTAGAGAGCCCATCCTGCCCATTGACGCTCTTTGTCAGACCCTTTGGTTGTGACCTGTCTGACATGGGAGATCCTACCAATGGCTATGCCACTGCCAGCATAGCTCACAACTTCCTTAGGGTACGCAAACCTTTCCCCTGCGACAAGGGTGCACCATTTTGTCATTATATATATATATATATATATATATATATATATATATACACACACACACACACACACATACACATATATATATATACACACACAGTATAACCTCTCCTTTGGTGCCCCCTTGTTGTGGGGGAGAGGCTTGCGTACCCTAATGAAGTTGTGAGCTATGCTGGCAGTGGCATAATATTTTTTTTAAAGGTATTTTTATTGAATAAAACATAGACATCACAAACAAATACGATCGTATTAGCTGGGGGATTATAGAAAGATTACTAAACGAACTGGATATGGGCCCAAACTTCATCTCAGCTATAAATGCAATATATCAAAAGCAGGAGGCGCAAATAATAATTAACGGACAAAAATCTAGAAAGATCCCAATAAACAAGGGTACAAGACAAGGCTGCCCCTTGTCCCCCTTGATTTTTAATTTTGTTTTGGAGGTGCTCTTAAAGGACATAATAAAGGATCAGGATTTAAAAGGATTGACAATAAGAAATAAAAGTTATAAAATATACGCATTCGCGGATGATTTAGTATGTTTAGTTGATAATCCGACCGATAATATGGAAAAGTGGGTAAGGAAAATAGAAGCATTCGGTAAAGTATCTGGATTGAAGCTTAATAAAAATAAATCACAAATTATGGTAAAAAATATAGATAAAAAAGAAGCACAAGACATCGAAACGAGGTATGGAATTCCTATAGTAAATAAAGTCCAATATCTAGGTATAACTCTGTCTACCAAAAACTGCCAGTTAATAAAAAATAACTACGAAAAAATCTGGACCCAAATTAAAGAAAACCTTAATAATTGGAAGAAACTCAATTTATCCCTATTAGGGAAAATATCTACAATTAAAATGAACATCTTCCCTAAGTTGAACTTTTTATTTCAAACGCTTCCTATATTAAAAAATTATACACTCTTAAAAAGATGGCAAGCAGAGCTGGCAAATTTCATTTGGGGCGGGAGAAGGGCTAGAATCAAACAGAAATATCTACAGGAAATGCCAGAGAAAGGAGGTCTCGGCCTCCCGGACCTTATATCTTACTACGAAGCCAATTGTCTAGAAAATATTAAAGAATGGATAAATTTAAAGGATGTGAATTTATTAAATCTAGAAGGGTGGGAGAACAGGTTCGGGTGGCATGGATACTTATTTTACAACAAGGAGAAAGAGGACCGAAATTTTAAAAATCATATAATAAAAGCACCTCTTCTAAGAGTATGGAATAAATATAAGGATAGCATTTGTGGAAGACTCCCCCTATGGGTATCCCCATTGGAGGCCCTTCAAGTAATTAAGGTGGACAAGGAAATGTGGCCTACATACAAAGATATTCTAAGGAAAGAGAATAACACCTTTACCTTAAAGAGTCAGGATGAACTAAAGGACCTCAAGATAAACTGGTTTCAATATAATCAAATTACAATGAGGTACAGAGTGGACAGGCAATTGGGCTGGGAGGAAACAACAACGATAGTAAGTAAGATATTGACACAGGCAGGCAAGAAAATAGTCAGTAAACTCTATAAATATATACTAGTAAATAAACATCAAAAGGATCCCATAAAGGAATACATGAAAAAGTGGAAAGACAATATAGGTTACAATATTAATTTGGAAGATTGGGAAAGAAGTTGGAAGAGGAGTCACAACCTTACCTATGCCTATGCCTTAAAAGAAAACTATCTGAAAATGCTATATAGATGGTACTTAACCCCAGCCCAATTAGCGAAAATATATAAAAATGTAAATGATGGCTGTTGGAAATGCCAGAAGGCCAGAGGCACCTTTTCCACCAGAGGTGGAACTGTGTTGCTGTCAAAAAGTACTGGGTAATGGTTCAGAAGATAGTTGAGGAAATTATACAAATAAAGGTGGAACTAAAACCGGAAATTTTTCTTTTGCATATTCTAGATACAAATCTATTGAGTAAAGAAAAAGAGAAGCTATTCTGTCTCATCGTAACGGCCGCCAGAATTGTTCTGGCCAGACACTGGAAAGGATTAGAAATACCTGAAGAGAATGAGTTGCTATATAAAATATTAGAAATATCAGAAATGGATAAACTGACGAGCCTACTAAGATGGGGATCGAATAATCATTTTATGGAGACATGGAAACCCTTTGTTGTTTATGTAAAAAAGAAGAAAAATATAGATATGAAAGGATTTTGGATATAATTAAGTTGTTCAAAGATATATATGAATCGGCTCTAAATAATTAACTATATGAATCTGTGCCAGCGGGTGAAGTTAACCTGTATGTTTTTAGTTCGTATGTTATTGTGATGTACCCCCTCCCCCCCCTACTCCACCTCCCCCACACCCTTTCCCCCTCCGACCCCCTCCAACCCTTATCTTCGCAGTGGCGAAGTATTTGCTGGCAGTGGCATAATAGTCACCGGTAGGGCCTTCCATGCCAGACAGGTCACAACCGAAAGTGCGTCAATGGGTAGGATGGGCTCTCTAGCCTTTTGGCCACCATCCTAGGAGAAGGAAAACTCTGATTTCAAATCTGGGCAGATGGTGCTCATTTAACCCTGTAAGATCAACCATCTAAGAGAAGGAAACTTGAACCAACCCTAGGCCTGAGGACCTCGTCGCCACCATCCCAGCTTGCTAGGCCCCGGCAGACAAACCTTTGGTTTAAAAGGTGAGGCCAGGTCTGTGCCCGCTGCACTCCACCAGAAAAATCCATTGCACAGGCTCAAAGGACACATCCAACCTCTGAAAAAGCATCAACGCACTTGTAGAAAGCGTGGGATGAGTCCTTCCTGAATCTTAGTTTGCGAAGAAAAGCCAAGAGATATTCGGTATATGTGTGTGTTTGCGTGTGAGAAAGAGCGTTTTCACAGGCTGAGCATCACATATTGGCAACAGGAAAAATATAATGGTGGAGTTCCGTGGTCCAACAGATTGAGAAACTACTAAGAATGTTGCCACTGGCATCAGCAGCATCAGCAATTTGTTTCTAGGTACCTGCACAGATAGTCGACCCGTTTGGACCTGTGTATCTGTGTATCTAAGCATAAGAAACCTCTCCTTGTTGTAATAAGTCTGATTACATCAGTCATGGAATATTTGCTTTCTGCCTCCAGAAAGGATAATAGCAGATTTATAATAATTGCATAATATTACTTTGAAAAATCTGGGCAAAAGAAAGCTCTACTGAGCCTGTGGCATTTTAATGCATGGTTATCTTTTGTAAGTGTTTAGTTTAATATCTTTTTAATTATCAACACCTTTCTGGACTATTACTGTTAATGAACAGAACTCAAAATTGTGAAGACAGAACGCCCAGGACTCATGTTCTTCATTGCAAAAAGGAATATTTAAGAAGGACCATATGTTCACACATTGTATTTTAGGGGTATTGTTTATGTTTCTGAAGTGCACATTTGAAAAATATAGAACAAAACCCAAAATCCACATGAATAATTGGTCTTGCTATTTTAGACCAATTATTCAATGCAATGGTTTACCTACAGACAAATAACTGAACTATTTAAGAGGGACAAAAATACGTATTTGGACTTGAAACAGTTACATCAGAGTTACAAAATTTACTGGCTCAGATAACAAGAATTTGATTGCTAAAATATATGTATAGGTTGCTGCTAAAATATGGAATGAAAAAGGAACAAGTGAAAGACTGGGATACTGAAATGAGCTCAAAATATGGGTACACAAATTAGGTTAAAACCATGGGAGAAAGTGTGCTTGAAATTTACTTTGAATAGCAATTTTAAAGGTTTTTTTACAAGATGATGTACAGGTATTATGTGACATCAGAGAGTATTTCTAAGATGTATAAGGGTAGTTGTAAAAAATATTTGCAAAGCAGATGAACATAGCATTGAATGAAACATGCAGAATAATCACAGGATGTCTTAAACCTACACCTGTTGATAAACTCTATAAGCTAGCTGGCATTCCCCCCCCCCCCCCAAATATTTGTGTGTTTCTACTAAATGTGAGAGAAGTAAGGTTGAACACCGTGAAAGCCATCCACTACATGGCTACCAGCCTTCTCCCAGCAGACTCAAATCAAGGAAAACTACCACTCCTCTTGGCATCCCTCCAGCAACAGCAAAAGTATCCCTCTGGGCAGCTAAACCAGGAAATCCCAATTGGATGGCCCCCACCGAGGGTCTTCCTCCAGGGGCAAATCAAGAATGGGCAACTTGGAAGTCCCTGAATAGACTCAGAAGCTGAGTGGGCAGATCAAAATACAACCAGGCAAAATGTCACTACCTAAAGAATCCCATACCTTGTGTGACTGTGGAGCAGAACAGACAACTCCACATCAGTATGCTAGGCATGAGAAAAAAGTTATGAAAATGATTCGTTTCATAAGAAATTCGTAAGAAATGCTACTTTCGAGTATTTCCGCACCTGGAACGCCAACCAGAAAGTGGACTTTCTTTTTCCAACTTCGGGGGCCAGGATTTTCTTGAGTGTCGTGATTAGGTCGTAAGGGGGCACCTCCTTCTCTCTCACCACCCTCCCGCCTCCCTTGCCAATAAGTATTATGGCAAGGCAAGCCCTAAACTCGCTCCTTCTTTCGGCTGGAAGCCTGGAAAAAATGTAAACAGAGAGGATTACTCAGAAGGGCCCTCCTTTGTGGATTTACTTCTGAGTAAACCTCTCTGTTTACATTTTTCCAGGCTTCCCTGCCTCTCCTGCCCTGCCAGGATCTAAAGCATCAAAGAGTATTGGGGTGAGAAACCAACCTAATGTATAATAGAATGAATGCTACTGTAAGTGCCTAATATTATAAGTAATCCAACTGGTCATACCTACATTCCATGCACATGCAATAATACAGCAGTAATAACAATAACAAGAGGTAAAATTCAAACCGAAGTATTCTGACTGGTCTCTCCTCATGCGGTGCAAACGGGCTCTTCTCTTATTAGCCCGGAAATTAGCCCGGGAAAAGCCAGCGTTTGCTGCTTGGGAGCGCACACATACATATTCTTGGGAGGGGGGATTTGCTGCAGAATCCCTGGCTCATAAAGAAGATTCTGCAGCAAATCCCCCCTAAAGAATATGTATGTGTGTGCACCCAAGCAGAAAACGCTGGCTTTTCCCGGCTCACAGAGAAGAGCCCGTTTGCACCGCATGAGGCAGGGACCAGTCAGAATACTTCGGTTTGAATTTTACCTCTTCTTATACCCATTGTTATTACTGCTGTATTATTGCATGTGCATGGAATGTAGGTATATGACCAGCCTGGGCAAACTTGGGCCCTTGCTCCTCGGGATCGGGGTGAGAGAGAGGCAGCGAGGAGCCGGGGGGGGGGGGCTCCTCCTCCTTTTCTTTTGCTGCTTCCAAGAATAGAATACCCCCTCCCTCCCTCCCTCCTTTGCTCCCTCCTTCCTATTTGGAGAGTCCCATCTAGAATTCAGTGTGATTTATTCAAGTTTTGGCCTACAACTCCCAGAAATCCCAGCCAATTTACCAGCTGTTAGGATTTCTGGGAGTTGTAGGCCAAAACCATCTGAATATCATGCGCTGGCATACGAACTACTAACGAATTTCGTTAGTAATTAAGTTACATTTTAGAACTTTTGGAAAATTTTTTGTAAGTCTTCCTATTACTAATAAACCCCCCCCCCCCCATTAGATTTTCGATTCCCTATTTTTGGGTTCTAAAACATGCCTACAGTATGCCCATCCACTGTGCTCATTCCCTGAACCTCCTAGCCTCATGTACAGAGGAGGAATTGTTGGAGGCTACAGACAATGCCATTGCTGTTGCCTGTTTTTGGTCAAAAGATATTTAGCCACCTGCACATCTTCAATTTTTATCAGTTTTATACTAATTTATGCAATGCTTTTGATACCAAATAAATAAATAAAACAAATATTTGAAATATGAATACAATGTTGGGACATTTTATTACATGTGCTAGCCTTGCAGAAAAGCCCAGATATATTTATTTATTATTATTTATTTCAAATATTTGTACCCCGCCCTTCTCTATCTCTGAAGGGGGACTCAGGGCAGCTTACAGCCGACAGCGGTCTGAGTCCTTCTTGGCCATATATAAAGAAGAGTGAAAATATCTAATAACAAACTCATGTCACATACAAGTCATACACATAATGCAAAAGAGCAATACTTAGTGTGTTCATATCTGTTGGAGGCTGAGAGTCTGTAGCATAAGCACTTCAACAGTGGTGTTGCGAAGCCTCAATAGTAGTTAATAATCCAAGGAAATCCACAGAAGTTGGTAAATCCACCACTTTGTCGAGTGAAATAAATCCACAAGTGGGGTAATCCCAAAAAATATATTAATGTTGTAGAGTTCTAGTCTCTCAATACAATAGAAAGTTTGTAATCCAAGGGGATCCAAAATAGGTGTAAGATAGATGTAAATCAACACACTGAGTAGTTCAAAAATTATCGCTACAAGTTAAGTCTGAAGGACTGACATAATTGGTACATACGCAAGGCATATTTTGGGCTGTACAGTCACCAGTCAACCAAATTTATTGACAGCTCCCCGGTGGGTGAACAGACTAAAGGGACAAACCTAGGTTTGCCTTTCTAACATGTATGAAATGGTCCAAATGATATTTCCCTTCTCATTGCAGCTTGTGGCTCAAACATGGTCAAAATATATGGGATTTCCATGCTAAAACATCCCTGGTAATGTTGTTAACTACCAGGTATTAGGTATGCACCACAAACAAATTGTCTTTCAAAAAATCAAACAAAAATGTATGTATACATGTGAAAATGCACACCAAGAAACAAATTGTCCTACGTGGAAATTTGCTACACAGACTGTTGTTATATTAAGGTGAAATGAAGGGATTATGCCTTGTCATTTACTTGGGGAGACAGAATAAAGAACATTTAAGTTAGTCTACTTGCTTATAGCCAGAAGGGGGATGCAGAGGAGACAGGGAGCCCTGACACCACAATGGCTGGAAGGGAAGGAGGAAGCTAGGTAAATACAGTCTCCTTGGAGAATCTTTGTAAATTACAGCAGCAAAACAATTAGGCCTTGTAAATTGTAGTAAGCTCCTGCTGATTGGGCTAAACTGAAGTTTTGCATACAGCTTTTTTCTTTTGCCTGAAGCTGAGCTCATCAGAACCAGAGAGTTGCACCCTTCTCTCTCACCTGGAAGTGATCCATGAAAACTGGAGACCCATGTCAGGGGACCCTACCACAGCTAGATCATCAGACTAGATCAGGGCTTTACATTGACCAATTATTGAAAAAGTTACCTTTGGAGAACCAAATGCATGAGATTCTCTAGCGGCAAGCCAATATGGACCAGCTCCATCGGCTGTGTTGGCTAGGAGGTTCAGGGAACAGGTAGTTTTTCAAAGTAATGAAAATGTCAATTCATGACATGCAATCAATAACATAAGCCTGAAATCTCAGTCTTCCATATAATCCAGTTCAGTGCAAATAATCTAGATTTTATATGGCTGTGTAGAAGGGGCTCTAGAATTGTGTTGGCTCATTTGGCCACTGCATTACACTCCTGTCCCATGTTTAGTGGTCTGCTAAGTTGCCTAGATCCTCTTCACATGTCCTGCTTTCGAGCCAGATGTTACCCATTTTATATTATTATAAATCACTTTGAATGTCATTATTAGACTTTGAAACTTTCCTAAACATGAAATACACACAAAAACCCTTCTCCGTGTTGAAAGGAAAAATATTGCTAATAAGATTTTCCATCATTCAGTGTTCTCAGCACACTTGGCACATTCTTATTTTTATTAATTGGAAACTATTATAAAGTCTAGCGATAGAAAATAGTAAGGATCAAACTTTTGAATTTGTTCAACATTTTCAAAAAAACACCTTTTCTATATTACAAACTATGACTTAATGTATATGTTCAGACATAAGAAGGAAGTAGTCTCCTGACAGGTGTGGCTCTATATAGACATTTATTCTGGGCCAATACAGAGTATTGAATTCTGGATTGGCCCCAAGATGGTGTTGACTGCCATGCCCCAAGCCACCATAAATATGGGAAGGAGTCCTGTCCAGTGGCAACAAAGCTGGTTTGGTCCCACCAGACTGTCATCCTTATTGCCCACCTCTTGATGTAGTGGAAGCCAGTGGGCAAGAGATTGCTAGTGTCCTTATCACCTGGAGTGATGGCCAGAGCACCAGAGTTAAGTGGAAGGAGGGAGAGGAAAATTTGCCTCCTCCTTTTGCCCCTTCCTATTCTGATTGCCTTGGTACCCCAGACAATGTCACTCTAGTGACAAGCAATGGAAATAGCCATGTCATTCCTAGTGGCCACTGTTACACAAGAATACCACTCTGTGCCCCTAGGTCACCCAAACTGAGGGAATAAGGATGACCATGTAAACAGTTGTGGCCAGCTCCATCTCAGAACTAGTCAAACTGCTTACATATGCCCAACGTTGCAGTTTGCTCTAGATTTTGGAGATAATTTGAAGCAACCTGTGAATTGTCATGATTTAAGACTGCATTAAGTAACTTCAGACCATATTAAACTGAATCATCTCTATCTGTCATATAGTCACCATGGAGATGAGCCCCCCCCCCAACTTTGGGATAATGGCTTAGTGTAGATTTGCCCTTAGTAAACTAAAGCTTATGCTACCAACACTGATGCCAAGTCAGGAAGTGGGAGAGCATGGAGTTTTTGAGCTGAGGTTGTTAAGTGTGAGCTAGGACTAAGCATGTTCTTCTTTTGTTTCTTTTGTCCCTATTCATTGACTTACAATGTCCCAATAACAAGTGCTGGACAGACTCTGTCTGTTTACAGTTGTAGAAGAGACTAGAAAGGAGCAGGGAAGGAAAAATTACTTAGGATTTGCAGGGCAGTGGCATATACATGTCTTTGGTCTCTAATTCCTCTCCGGAAGCTTATCAACTGCAAAGAGATTAGCCTAGTATCAAGTTGACATCACCAAGCAGTTTCTTTGGTTTAGGGTGTGAACACTTCAGATGGTTACAAATCTTTTGATCCAGGAAAAGCCCACATGATCCAATCATTCCCTCTGAAGTGCCTTGAAGATAAAGGCTGTGTTCTGGAAGATGTTAAGCAAAGTCCCATTGACTTCAATGAAATTTGGAATCAACAAACTTCCTCTGGGCTTGAACCAAAGTCTTTCAGTTTCTCATATGGAAATGGCCCATCAACTATCTTCCTAGATTATCGTGAACTTTCCTCAAGGCACTTTGAGATAATTAGATGAAGAAAGCTCATCTCATAAGTGATTGCATCAACCAAAAGTCTGTCCCCATGATTGAACTACACAATGGATCATTCCAAATAGGGATTAGCAGACAGATTATAATGTAGAAACATCATGGCTTTATTCAAGGAATTGAATGAGATAAAACTTTTCAAAGAGCTTTATAATTGTAAACATTGGTGGGGTCATGTATCAGATCAAGTTAATAAAGGCATGCTTTCATTCAGTTCACTCTGGAGTGCTGCAGTAGAAGCCACTGGAAGGTATGTTACATATGTGGGGACTGGGGAGGAGGTGGCATTCTTATTCATTGCATTCAAATACATAACATCTGTATTTCATTGCATCACAGTTGCATTTTCCCCACTTACGTTGAAAAAAGGGTGTGGCATGAAGGGGTGAAACCTTTTTTGGTTCTGAAACAGTAACTTTGTAACAAAACAATGTTGAAAACAGCTTGATAATATATAGAAGAGTATCTAGAAAACAAATTTACATAGTTAAACATTTTAATCTTCCTTGTCGATGGCTCCGTACCACTGTCATTGCTTGAGTATCTGATGAGCTGTTTACAGTACTGTTCATGGCAGATGTTCTTTACTTCCCATCACTCTCCCACAGTGAACCATCTTCTGATCCATCCAGTGCATTAGAAGTGCTAGCTTTTTAAAAGCTTTTCACAACAATGTCCCAACTCTTAATGACACATGTGCACATTAAGGTCCCAACTCTTCACAGTTCCAGCTGGATTCAACTGGTGATTCACTCTTATAAACAGCACAAGTTGTGTTTAAATGACTTGTTCACCTATGCATCCAGTGGCTGCAAGATAGAACTTAAGCCACCAGGAATCACTACTTCTTGTGTCTTATTTTCATGGAGAAGTTGCTTCTTTTCCTTGACAAAGGTGACTTCAGAAACTGTCAAAAACTAATAGAGCTGATGGTTTCCATAGCACACCTGGTCTTTTGTTCCACACAGTTTTAACCCAATCCACCATGGGTTCTAAATCGATCCAACCCTTTGCCTGCACCTGTACATGAATCCCATGAGAAAATTGTTCTCCCTTAGGCATCATTTTCCTCTTGAAAATGATTTAAGGCAGTAACTTCCTTCCATCAGCTGTAAGGGCAAGCATTATGGCGCAAAAATAATTTTCAAAAAGAAGATCAAATGTCACTTTTTCTTTTTTTTTTCTTTTACTTTTTCCTCTCATTAATTTCTTAAATCTTAAAGTGTTTTAATTCTTTAAAAAACCCTTACTGAGACATAAAAAATGGGTCTCTGTGAAAGTAATCCTAAACTGCTTTGTGGAACTACATGTCTGTCCATGTGACATGCTTGCTGTTTTGAAACATATGGCAATCTATCTTGATTTAATATGACACAAAAGCATATTCCTTCACAGTGTGCCAAGGATTGGCAACTTATTTGTTCCCATTGACAACAGTGGTTTATTTCTTTCCAGGAAATTTATGATGGATCAATAGCCATCTAATGGTTTCTAGATCAATCAACACTGAGTAGCACTGTTGTAAATGGTCAAACAGATCAATGCTACAACTTGCACCAGTCTCTTGACCTTATGGGCATTTAACTTCATGCCAGCTTCAAAGAAGAAAATGACCAAGGTCCAAAAAGTCTCCAGCAAAACTGCATTGGGGCTTTGAAATGCTTTTATTTTTGACAAAACATTGCACTCTCCTTGGGAAAGCTCAGATCTTCTGAAGAAACAACTGTTCATTTGGCCAAATGTTCCATTTGGTGAGAGAGACTGAGGACATTCACAGTGACACCATTTGTGTGGATCCTGGGATTTCACTTATTTTCAGCTGTGACAAAATGTGACTCCAACTTTTGCTAGCTTGTCCTCTGGAATGAAACTCCCTCTTGGCTCACCTTGTATTAGTCTCTGGCTGAGGGAAACAAAGCTTCCTGCTGGAATCTCAGCTGTGTTCATGCAGAATATCCAACACAGAATAAGTGGGGTACTCTGTTAATTAGACACGTCCACTCGACTGTCTGGCTGCCAGCTGGCAGACTTGATACCTTCCTGTATTAGCATTACATGATGTAAGGTTAATTCCTGGTGCAGTGAGCAGGTGTTTCAGAGTGCTCCTGCCCAGTTGGGAATTCCCATTGCTGGAAGAAGAGGTAACACGCTTACAGACTGCAGTGGATGTCCAAGTCTCATTACAAAGGAACTGCCTTTCCTTTCTCATCCTTAGGAAAGATTGAAACAAGCATTCTCAACATCAGCATGATTATGTGGCAAGTTAATGTGGACACATAGGATGCATGGGGTGGGGGAGGACATGGGATGTGGAAGTACATATTCTGGATTTCAGTGAAACACAGGATTACTTTGCCCTAAAAAGGACATTTTTTTCAGGAGGGAAAAACATTTTGAAAGACAAATCACAGAAATGTTCAGCCAGCCACTGTGAGTTCTAGTTCAAAAAGTAACTTTTCAAGGAGGACATTGTGGTTGGGGTAAATGAATATAGATTAAGTCTCAGAATGCCCTGAATAGCTGCAAAGAAAGCTTGGTGACTCCCCAAGCAGAACTTGATAAGGTTGGAGAGAATAGCACCCGTCCGGAGTGCTCCGGCTGAGCATGCTTGATTGCACCTCGCTAGCCTCTCCTGTCCACCGGCAAACCAGCGGAGGGTATGAGTCTGACCTCCAGCCACACGAAGTGGTTGGAGAGGATCCTCTACCCCTTGGAGATTCGATGTGGCTGGGGAGGGCATCCCTGCCACGATCGGGCCCATACTGCCTGGGGATGCCGGCATCGGTACGATTGGTGCAGAAGCCAGGACTGGCCCCGGAGTCGGGAACTGAGGGAGCGGAAGGAAGACGAGCCCGGTGGTTCCTCCATCCACTGACTGCTTCTTCAGCAAAGTTTTTGAGATCCTGGGGCAGGGGTCACCCGTTAAAGTCGACCCCCCTAAGGGAAGAACGCCTAACCAGAGGAGGCCAATATCGGACGGTGACCCCCAGAGACACCCCCACTGGCAAGCCAGACCAGCTTGCCATAGAATGTCTAATGGCCAAATATAGAAGGCTGGTGGAGCTCTTCAACGGCTTTGGCGATCTCTTGAGAGGGCTGGGCATCCTCAACCCTCAGGACCTGGACATGGCTGCAGGATCGGTAGGTCCTATGGAGGCTGCAGGACCTGTAGGTCCTGTGGAGGCGGCTGCCACAGTGGAACCCCCACAACTGGACCCCCTGTAACTCTCGACCTGGAATGGGACCAGTCTTGCAATTTCCCAACCGGGGACTGCGAGACTGGTGGAGAGCCACTAGCGGTGGAGAGGGAACCTGGCCCTTCAACCCCCCGGAGACCCCACCGAGGAAGAAGCCGAGGGAGACCCTGAGCGACTTGCCACAGCCGAGTCACTCCCCGAGCCCTTACCCACAGCAGATGGACCCAGCTGATCGACGGGAGAGTCCGGCTGCCCCTGCCAACACGACTCAATGCTGCCACTGAACGTGACGGAGATCCTGGCTGCCCCCCGAGGTCATTTTCGCCGACGCCGGAGCCTGGCCCCGGGGAGGCCGACGATGGCGGACGACCTTGGAGACGCTGGGCCTGGTCGTTCGTCACTGCCCCCTGAGGACTGGAAGCCTGGGAGGAGCCTCCGGCAGAAGGCACAAGGGCGTCCTGGGAGGCGGAGGCGGAGATGCCGGCGCAGCAGGAAGAGCTGCCAAGAAAGGACTTCCGGTCCCACGGACATTCACTGGAAGTCCTCCCAGCCCAACCAGTTCCAGAGCAGCCAGGTGCTGCAGAGGGGGACTCCCAGAGCCCCTGGAACTAGGAGGACCCTTGAATTTTCTTCTGGACCCCCGGAGCGGGAGAGGTCCGCGAGGATTGGCCTTGATGCATCCAGGAGGTTCCCTGCTAGGACCTTCTGGAATGCCAACTACAGATGTAGAGTGTCCCCGCTGGCAAACCCCCAACCCAGGAGATCTGACATCCTGGTGAGGGGGAGATCGGACCCACAGGCTTGTGGTGAACGTCTCTCCAACGGATCTGGTGACTCTAAGGACACTGTTGGACTTGTGGGACCCTCCTAGGCTCCCTCGTTCAATGGTCGAGCCACTGTTGGCTTGACCTCTGGATAGCTCATTGACCCCTGTGGTCACGAGCCCGGTCTCCCAGTCCCCGCCATAGATGTAGTACCTCCCTCTGGTGTTGTATCGTATTGTTCGTGTATGATGTATTTTATGTCAAACTGTAAACCGCTCCGAGCCTTCGGGGAGTGGCGGTATAGGAAGTTTGAAGAATAAATAAATAAAATAAATAAATATTAGTCTCATCTTGGACATTCAACATTTCATCATTATAGCAATTTGATGTCGATTTAACTGTTGCAGTTCTATTCTATGGAGTCATGGAATCTATGGCAGTGAGTGTTAGCATTACTCAAGGGTTCGTCCCTGAATTAGAACATTAGAAGGACAGTACTTACATTGCCCTGTGGATAAGTCAACCAAGGCTTTTTTGGATTGACTGTTTGACTAAAGTTTCTAGACTTATACATGAATAAATACAGTAAACATGTTGTACTGGGCCAACTCCAAAGAACTAGTGAAAAGCATGAGAGGTCTATGTTTGCCAAAAGGCCTTTACATTACCAGAAATCTAAAATTTGAACTGTAGTATGGCAAGGATAAAATTACCCAGTACATAAATTAATTTCACATGAATTATTTTTTAAAGAATGCCTAAGAACTCAAGAAGCCATCAGATTCAATATGCATGGTGCTGTGATCACTGATAGTGTCATGGATTTTTATGACAAACCAGTCAGGAAGCTGGATAAGGACCTTATTGTCTCCTTAAAGAACAGAAAAACAAAACACCATTCACATGCAACTAAGTCCAGTGCCACCTTGTGACTGAACTGTAGAAAAATGCTATCTTCTCAGGCATTAGATCTATGTTTCTCATGCTCTGACCTTTGAGGTATTTTGAACTTCAGCTTCCACAATCTCTGATCATTTAAAATTTAAAATAAACTGGATAAGCATGCCAAAAGAGGCTGGATTGTAAAGCTGTTTTACGTTCAGACAGCTAATTCAACCATCGAATCTCTTCCAGCAGGTCATTCCATAATCTATGGGCAGCTGAAGAAAAGTCATTCAAGAACATTGTAAGACTTTAAAAGTAGCAAAAGCTCACCAAAATAAAGTAACCAATGGAGAAAGTAGACTGAGATTCCTCCCCGTTCTATATAACTGGAAAGTAAACATATTATTCCTTTTGTGTCATTTTTTAAATCTACAGCCATAGTTTGGAAATATCCTTTTTGGATTACAACTCCCAGAATCTCCAACACGGTGGCCATGTTAACTGTGGGATTCTAAGATTTGCAATCCAAAAATTAACTTTCTCAAGCCTTGAGTTAACTATGCATTCCAAAAACAAAAAAATTACAAAAGGTAACTATAAAGCCACACCAGTTGTGACTCTTTATATGTAGAAAGGTCGCTTAAGAGAAATTCTCCTGAGTGAAACTCAAGCAAGTTGAGATCCTCCTCCTTCACCTTCTTTCAAGCATTCTTCATTTTAAATTTTTGCTTTCTGTATTGAAGTTTTCATTCGGGATCTTTTCATTCTATTTTTTAAAGATGTGTTAATAAAATTAAGTTAATGTGTTTGTTTTGGTGCTAAAATCCATGATTTTGCTGATTGTTTTGCATTTGTTTGCTATATTTACAAACCATCCTGAGGGCATTTGCCAAGTGGGTGGTATAGAAGCATGAGAAATAAATAAATCAGTTTGCCTTTGGCCAATGTGATCCCTGATTGTTTCCTAGGAAACTGAATCCTCTTTTGAATCAACATCTGGGGTACTTGGAATGACTTCTTTCTTAACGCCGAAGTTTGTTACCTGACTGTTGCACAGATTTGCTGATAAGCCTCTCAGGGTATTAAATGATGCATCCAGTTTCTGCAATCTCACATTATGCTATCACAGAATCAAACAAAGTCTTGTGAATTATCCATAGCTTAGAAATATTATGTCTTGGATTAAAATTCTCTGATTCACCCAGCTACAATGCTGCCTAAAGCATCCTGGGGATTGTAGTCCCTAAAAAAAGAAAGTATAGGAACAACTATGTCATCTGCTTAACACTAAATCAAACACTGGAAGAGGCTGTTAAGGCTATTAAGGTTGGTCTGTTTTAAAACCTCTGTTTGCCTTCAATAATTTTTTGACCTATGGAGAGCCTAAAGGAAACATCTCCCAGGACTTTTGTGGCAAGATATCTTGAGAAGATGTTTGCCATTGCGTTCCTCTAAGGCTGAGGGAATGTGACTTGGCCAAAATCACCCAGTGGTCTTCATGGCCAAACAGAGATTTGTCTTCAGAGGTGTAGTCCTACACTCAAAACATCACACCATACTGGCTCTTCACCTTTGACTTCCTTCAACATTGTCCCATAACCTCAGTTAGCCTTCTTGAACTGGACCCTCATTACTGTCTCCACCAACCAGGTACCTTACTGGCATGTTGGATCATAACTCCTATCATCACCAACCCTGGGGAATGCAGTCCAACATAACCAAAGGGTGGAAATAGTAGCCTCAGTGCATTTAATGGAATTAAGTACAGATCTGCATACTAAGGACAATATCATGTTAGAGATCTTAGAACCAATCTCATTACTCCCTGGATTCTAAAATACCAGGGTGCAGTGAAAATTATTATTCCATCCTGCTGCATTTGGACTCTAACACTACAATAACTAACAGTGTTGCTAAGTTCTGTGCTGCTGCACTTAAAATTAGACGGATGATGATTGACCCCACAAGGCAACGTCCTGTTGGGAATTTAGTTAGAACAGGGGAGCTCACACTTTTTCAGCATGCGAGCTACTTATAAAACAACCAAGTCAAAATGATCTACCTATCCACTACAAAAATGTGAAACATATAACACAATATCTGCTTTGAACTGGGTTTTCTGAGTCCACACTGCCATATAATCTGATTCAATGCAGATAACATGGGGTTTTATTCAACTGTGTGGAAAGGACCTCAGATAACCCAGGGCCGGCAGCACTTGGGCGGCGTCAGAAGCCTGCGGGACGGGACTGAGTCTTCCTCCCACCCTGCCTGCAATCTACCAGGACGCCCTAGGTGATCTACCAGTAGATCGCGATCTACCTAATGAGCACCCCTGAGTTAGAACAACATGTTACAGCTGAAATGCTACTAGACTCACAATATACCCCTCCCTTCTTTTTTTGTGTCATCCCATCCCCCCCAGTGTTTCTGACCCTTCCTATCAATCTCTCCCTCTTTGGTTCCATACCTGTTACAATAACCATAACCTGTGTTTTAAAATGTGATTTTAAACTGTCTTTTATTCTACTTTTAAATAACTGCTTCACTGGGGAGTTGTCCTTCCCCTCCCAGGGCACTTGTGCCCTGCTTTGTACTGCTCAGTGACGGTAATAAAGTTTTGTACTATCACATTAGTGTTTTAAAGCACTGGTTCCCACTTTTAATCATGTGGCTGCCTCCTGAAGAATTCTGGGGCTTGTCATTTAGGATGGGGCCTCTGGATATCTCAGCCAGAGAGGTCCTCAGCTTCCCAAAACTACAAGCCCCAGAATTCTGCAGGAGGCAGCCACACGATAGGAAAGTGGGAGTTCCCACTTTAAAACGCTAATGTGAAAAATCACAAACTCTTTGGAACAGAGATGTGTTTTATTATATTTTATTAAAAAATCACAACCATCAAGATAAAACACAAGTGCCTATCTGGATGTTAAATTGCAAGCTGGGAGAAGGAGGGGGGTAGAGACGTCTTCTCTTGCATACACATGCAGAATCTCCAGCACTTTATTTCCAGCCTTGGCCCTACAGCTTGTGTTTTGTACAAGCCCTTGACCTGCCCTCTCAAATCTGAATGTTTCCTGGCTACTAGTTGTTTGATGTCAGTTAATGTCTTTTATCATGTTTTTTACTCCAACGGTTTTATTGTTTTAATAGATTTTATTGTTATATGTTTTTAATTGTATTACTTGTAACCTTTGGGCTTGGTCCCCATGTAAGCCTCACAGAGGCCCTTCAGGGAGATGATGGCAGGATATAAGAATAAAGTTGTCATTATTATTATTATTATTATTATTATTACAGCAGTTTGCCACCAGATTGAGTGCCATGGCTGATTGCAATGGAATTTGGGGATGCCCACAATGAATTACAAATCCCAGAATTCCATCACATAGAGACATAACAATTACAGTGGCATCAATCTGCTATAATTCTGCAATGAAGATTGTCCCTTAAACATCATTGCAGAAGGCATGCATGCCAGTAGTTCTGAGAAATCCCCTCTCGACTGTGGAGTACCCCAAGGCGCTATTCTATCGCCAATGCTGTTTAACATCTATGTTCGACCTCTCGCCAAGCTAGTCCGGAGATTTGGATTAGAATGTTTCCAATATGCTGATGACACCCAGCTTCTCCTAAAACTAGAACCTGGAACAACTTCAGTACCAGATAACTTCACCTGGTGTCTTGGAGCGGTGACAAGATGGCTACATGCCCATAAATTGAAAGTAAATCCAGCAAAAACTGAAATCTTGTGGCCTGGCCACCCATCAGAATTGGTTGGTCTATTGCCATCTTTTGAAGGGGCACTGTTAGTTCCATCCCCACTGTGAAGAGTCTCGGTGTTATCCTGGATTCCAAAATGACGATGGAAGCCCAGATTGCCTACACTAGTAAAAGGGCCTTCTTTTATCATTCTACGCCAAGCAAGGCAGTTGGCGCCTTATTTACCAACAGAGGCGCTGGCTACGGTAATCCATGCCACGGTTACGTCGAGGCTGGATTACTGCAATGCTTTGTATGTGGGCTTACCTCGAGCAGCAATTTGCAAGATCCAAATTGTGCAAAATGCAGCTGCTAGACTCCTCACAAAAACATCAATGAGGTGCCATATAACGCCGTCTCTGCAGCGCTTACATTGGCTGCCAGTTGAACACAGAGTCCTCTACAAGACCCTGGTCCTGGCATTCAAGACCCTCCGAGGTCAGGGTCCTCCATATCTAAGAGACCGTTTAACGTCACTCCACCACCAGAGACTGCCACGGTCAGCTCATGAGAATCTTCTCTATGTCCCTGGCCCTCGAGAGGTCCGTTTGGAGTCCACAAGACAGAGATCCTTCTCCATTGTAGCCCCAATCTTGTGGAACTCCCTACCGCCAGACCAAAGAGCCACTCCTGATCTACATACATTTTTAGGGGCACTTAAGACATGGCTCTTCAGAAGAGCCTATGATTGGGTAACAAGCAGTGACTATGTAGCCTGTTTATTTTAATTGTGTAAGTCACCCAGAGCACCTTTCATGGAGGGTGACTCATAAGAAATAAAGTTAGTTAGTTAGTAGTTATCTGCAAGTCAGAAAAAGTGTGTACATTCTTGGATGCATAAAACGATCTTCAGTCAACAGATGAGTATTTATGTAGGTTACTTTTTTACATTTCTGCATGAAGACTGGAAACAGAAAAGAATATATTATGAGCCAATAGTCATGAGGATACTAAAGGGGCAGAATTCTGAGCTTCTTCAAGTATTGCTGGACTATAACTCCTCACCTTGCCTATGCTGCCTAGGTCCGAGGGAGTTGCAGTCCGACATCTGGAGGTCTTAGTCTGTCCCATCCCAGATGTCCTGCCAAGATACCATTTGTCTGCACACAAAGGCACTGGAGCAGCTCTAGCCTCTTAGCTGTATGATAAGTTGTTTAGTGAAGAGCAAATGGCATTCCCTTGTTGGGATTTCCTCACTCACTTAACTCCTGCTCCATCCCACCCACACAACAGCTCATATATACATATGTCCACATGTCAACACAGGTGTTTGGCAAGCAGCTGCAATTGCATCTGCAAGCAAGCAAGGGGATCTCAGCTCTCCAAAAATGCAAGGATTTCCAGAAAAGCTTGGAGCAAAAGGCATGTACCTCTTCCTTCCAGGATTTGGGACTGGAATTCACATCCTAAACTTGTCCTTTGACCTCAATCAAGTGCCTCCCTCTTCTTAGTTCATCCCTTTGAGGCTCAGACTCAGAATGACTGTGTGATCTTTAACCTCAGCTTGCACCAATCCGCCCAGCTCCTGTTATGTGACACCACGGCTTGTTTGTTTATTTTTCCTCATTTGCGCTCATGCTCGACAAGCCTTTGTCTTCCCTTCCTTTGACACTGCAGCCAGCGGAGGTCAGGCAAGCCGTTTGAACCAGAAGCTGGTACAGCCGCAGAGGGACAGCTCAGAGCAAATCAACACAAAGAACACGGGCAAGGGTTACTCTCTGCTGCACATATGTTTAAATTGCTGGTTCCTCCTTCCAGGATGAAGGAGAAATAAAAACGTAAGGGGTGGGAATGAGGTGCCAGAAACATGCTTAAAATGGATTCTCTTAGAAAAAATCGCTTTCTTGCACCAGGATATACACTTGCACGCACATATTTTGTCCAACAGTTGAAGCAGTGTTCTAGAGATGATATGCAGACGGAGAGACCGTTGTTAAATTATGTCAAGTTCGTTGCAACTTATCGTGATCCTATTAATGAAAAACCTCAATGACAACATATAAAAATGTGTGGATACTCAAATAGCATTACATATAATTGTGTCCCTTATACAAAATGGCAAAATCAAGATTTGCTTCTAGGATGGGGTTTGGTGTTTTTTTTCCATGAGGAGAGGGATACTTTCATTCTTCGGATAATTGAATCCATAGCTACAGTGGGTCAACTGTAGCATTTAAATTCACACATTTTGATTTTTGCAGTGATTCAGCTCTTCTAACCCCAGCAAGAAAAGCCTGGTGTATAAATTTGTTCTAAATGTCTTATATCTGTGTTGTTTAAAATATTTTCTCCTGTTATAAAGAGTCTCGGGTACCGTGTTGGGCTAGGAGGTGGTATATTTCACCCACACAACATGAGGATTTTAACACAATACTGCAACCTAACATTTTTTTCTGGCATAGAAAAATTCAGGTTCTTGGACATCTAAATTAGTACCATGGGTTCTCCACAACTTCTGGAACTAGAAGCAAAGGAGCCCCACATTGAAGAGGCAAGCAATGTGTGGAAAGAAAATGTCCATAAAATCTGTATTACAAGAATTTGCCTCCCTCAGTTCTTCTAATATTTGATAGCTTTAGTATACTCAGGAATTGAAGTTTTGTCTCTTTTGTAGTAAGTCAACTTTCAATCATGAGTTTTGATTTGTATTCTATTACCACTGTATGTCTATTCTGTAGCTGTGTTTGGTATAAGTTTTCACATGCGTGTGTGTGTGTTTAATCAATGAAATTTAGTAATTTATTATATTTTATATATATTTGTAATAAATAATAAATAATAAATGTATTATTATTAATATTACTTGCTGTACCTGCCATGCATTGCTGTGGCCTACCTTTCCTCCCTGTTTCTCTCCTTTCTTTCTTCCCTTCCTTCCCCTTTTTTCTTTCCTTCCTTCCTTCCTTCCTTCCTTCCTTCCTTCCTTCCTCTTTGCTTCCATCCTTCCTTCTCCCTTTCCTTCTTTGCTTCTCTCCCTCTTTCTCTCCTTTCTTTCTCTTCTTTCTTCCCTCCATCTTTCCTTCTTTCCTTGGTGGTGGAAGATATCCCCCCCCCCCACATTGCTAGACCCACCATTGTGCTGTCCATTCCTAGCTCCTGCTCTGGCCAAAAGAAGAAGGATGGTTGGCGGTGCCTCTCGCACTTGCTGTGTCCTCACATGGGAGGGGGCGGGGCCATAGAATTCAACTAACCATGCACTGTGTCATCTTCTACTATTTTTGGATTTTAAAGTTCTTTTGCTGTTTTTGGTGATTTTTTGAGTGATGGACACTCCTTGGGTTAGTAGGTGTTTTGTGGCCAAATTTGGTGTCCTTTCATCCAGTGGTTTTTGATGAAATGATCATTACATTTTTATATATAGATAAATAAATGAGAGACATAAATCCACTGCTGGAAGTGTAATTTTTGTTGGACTTTTAGGACCTTGGCCAATCTCATAATCACATGATAAGGAAGACATAGGAGACACACTCAAGTAATCCAGTGTAGTGACTCTTAGGGTACAATTAATGCAGTTTGACCCCACGTGTACTATAATGTCTCAATGTTATAGAATCACGGGAGCTGTAGTTTTAGAAGGTGTTTAGCCTTCTCTACCAAAGGGTGCTGGTGCCTCACCAAATCAGAACCCCTAGGATTCCATAGCATTGAACCATGGCAGTTGAAGTTGTGTAAACTAAATTATTCTACAGTATAGATGCACCTCCAGATAGGCAAGAATAAAGAAAATGCATTTGGGCTGAAGGAGAGCTGTGTAGAATCACATTTCCACAGAAAGCATCAATTCCAGCATAGTTCAGAATAGTGAAGCCATTTTCTTGCTTAACAGAAAGCAGATCATTTAGCCAAGCAAACCCAGCTGTAAACTGAAGACAGGATGTTTCACTATTTGTTACATTTAATTATTTAAGGAAGTAGTCCAAAGTGAAGTTAGTTGATGTGAAAGGAAAGGCATTCCCTTCAACATACTGTCTACATTTGTCCATATTGTACAGGAGAAAGAAAAAATTACTCTTTGTACTCCGCCCCCCGCTTCTATTTTACTCTGCTTCAGTAAAATTATAACCTATACACAGAGATCAAGGTGTATAAACATACCATCTGCAGTACATTCAATTGAATAAACAGTTTGCATACCCATTCAAACTTCTCAGGTGATTTTATAAGCTAACATTCCTCCAGATTCTCCCATATTGACTTCCATACACAGAAATGGAGTTTGTATATACAATCTGTGCAATAGAAAAATAAACATACTTGGCAACATTCCTCTTTGCTCCTTAATCCTACCGACCCATCTTTCATGGCCTCCACAAAGAGTGGTACAAATGCATTGTTTGAATATGACCCCCCCCTTTTTTTTCTCTCTCCTTTTAATCAGAAATCTTGTGCTTGGAAGTAATTTGGAAACTGAGACATATGAGTTGGTTTTTTTAAAAAACAGGAATGCTCCTCAATGTTATTGAGACAATATTTGCATTAATACACAGAATCAAAGAGTTGGAAGGGTGTCTCGAAGACAATCTAGTCCAGGGGTGCCCACACTTTTCCATCATGAGAGCTACTATATGAACAATCAAGTTGAAAAGATCACCTGTTGTGCATGTGAGCGTGCACGTGCATGCACGTGCGCACGCTCTTACTGCAGCCTTCCGTCCACGTGGGGCTTCTTTCTTGCCTGCCCATGAACTTGCCTTCACGCACACCCAGGAAGGGGATCCTCCTTACCTGAGCACGCGCTCTCTCTTAATGTCTTTGTTGCCTTTCTCCTTCCTGCTGCATGCTTTCGTGAAGCAGGAAGTCCCCATCCTGTCCTGCTTCTTGCTTGTACAGCAGGCCCCTCCCACGCATGCAGCAGGAGGGTATTTATAGACGCACCCACCAGCGCTCCAGCCAGATATGGCTTTGGCGGCGGCTCGGAAGGCGCAGGGCTGGGAAGAGACGCCTGGCTGCTTCTTGGGCCAGGAAACTCGACCAAGAGAGGGACCCAGGTGTGGCTGGAGCCTCCCCATGGCAGCCTCCCCCTTCCCTCCTCCCTCGAGGCTTCCTTACCTGGGCAGGAGAAGGAAGAGTGGAAGAGGTCCTTCCCCAAAGTGACAGATGCAGCGGGGGAGGCGCCCTTCCTTTCTTTCGAGAGTGTCACTCAGAAAGGACGCCCAAGTGGACGGCTCGCAGGAAGGAGGACCCCTCCCACTGGTGGCAGTCCATGCCCACGGGAGGGAGAGAGAGGGGGGTGGCTCTTCCTAGTCAGCTCTGAAGAGCCACCCTCTCTCTCTCTCCCCCATGGGCCCTCGCCACCTTTCTCTTTCGAGGGCGAGGGAGGGCGAGGCGGAGAAAGGCGGCGAGGGCACAAGCAGCACCAGCAAGTGGAGTCTCCCCGCAGCCCCCTCCTCCTCGGGTTCAGCCCTAGGAACACGGCGGAGCCCTCCCTCCTCGACCCAACCAAGGAAAGAAAGCAGCCCCACACAGCTCGCTCGCCCAGGTCTCAGCTTGAAATGGGAGTCCCGAGGGCAGCAGCAGGGTTTGCGGCGGGGCTTGCTTGGCTTTGCCCCACTTTGCCCGGCCTCCTTTGCCTCTTTCTCTCTCTCTCTCTCTCTCTCTCTCTCTCTCTCCCTCTCTCCTTCCAGCGCCCACCTGCCTGCCTGCCAAAAGGATCCGAAAAAGTTCTCCGGATTTCTTTCTTCTCTCCTTGGCTCTCTCTCTCACACACACACATTCCCTCCATCCCTCCCACAGCCTCGCATCCTATCCATGTGCGTGCCTTTGCCTTGCTCCTGCCTCCCCCCCCCCCAGCAGCAACCAATGGGTGGTCATGTCACCAGGGCCCGCCCACTAAAGCCTCATTTTGGCAAAAGAAGCCCCACAAAGGCGGCAGCGGGAGCGCACGTGCGTGCGCATGGCAGGAGCACGCCATTTGGCTGGTGAGGCCCAAAGATCACCTGGAAGAAGGCCGAAGATCACCTAGGTGCTCCCGATCACCGTAATGAGCACTCCTGATCTAGTCCAATTCTCTGCCAGTTTAGAAACCTCCTCTTAAAAGACTCTGCTTTAAAAAAAGAAAAGAAAAAGAAAGAAGAGTCAACCCTTTGAGAAGCTATTACTATCAGGAAGTCCCCCCCCCCCCAGGTTTAGTTGTAATCTCCTTTCATAATAATAATAGCTTATTTAATAGTTCCTGTTCTTTGGAATAAGACAAAACAAGTTCGTTTCATTTTCCATGAAACATGTTTAACTGCAACCTGTCGGGTAATATTTTTCTTCACATGTCATTTTTCTTTAAATGGATTGATCATTAGAATCAAAATTGTTGCCTTTTAGTCCACAAATAAAAAATTCTCTGGTCTGACAAGGGTTGTTTTTTTTTTAAGGAAATTTACTAAAAAGGGGTCTAGAACCTCATCACATTGACTTATTTCCCCATCCAAGGACACCCCAGGCTCATTTCAATGATAGAGAGGCACGGAGCCCATCACATGACATTAGACTACTAATGCAGGGAGGACTTGACAAGTAATGAATGTGAAGGTGGGTAATAGGGGATCAGGAACACTTCAAGAAAACAGTGGGATGGGAAGGATTAAGAGTTCCACAGAGCGATTTGCAATTGGAAAGCATTACCATCACTATAGGGATAGACCCGCACACTTCTCTACAAATCTGTAAGTCCATGTGATGAAGTCTCTAATCTTTAATGAATATTTTTAAGGTTATTAATTCTGTGTATGAGTAATCTGTATTTTAACAATTTGTATGTGTTTACTCTGCCCAGTAGTGGGGAAAAGTCATCATAACAACAACAGAGCAATATGTCTGGGCCTTCAAGTCACCTGGAAACGCATGGTGATCCCATGAATTTAACCAGGTTTTCTTAGGCAGAAAATACTCAGAGATGATTTTTCCAATTCTTTCTTCTGAAATATAAGCTATAGCACCTGGTATTAATTGGTGGTCTTCCATTTGAGTGTTAAGTAGACCTGACTCTACGTAGCTTACTGGATCAGGCAGGACCTGGTGCCTTTAGGGTAGTTAGGCCATAAGAAGTCAGAAATATGCAATCTTTTCTCTGTCACAGTTATTTTATGGTGTCTTAAAACTGGAACTTTCTTCTGTTGCCACAGGGCATCTAGGATGTGTTCCTTTGTTCCTTAGTTTATGTGTTATATGCATGCTCCACCTTCCCATATTAAAAAAGGCCCAAGGAAGCTTGCAACAATAACATTCAAGGCAGGAAATAACCAATCCATATAACATGATATGAAATGCCACACAATGAAACAAAATGAAAATCGGATTTAAGTAGAAGATTTTTTTAAGAAAAAAGAAGCCAGATTAAAGTCGTCATCATCATCATCATCATCATCATCATCATCATCATCATCACCCCCGGTAGTGTAATGGGTTAAACCATTGTGCTGGCAGGACTGAAGACCAACAGGATGCAGGTTCAAATCTAGGGAGAGTGTGGATGAGCTCCCTCTGTCAGCTCCGGTGCCCCATGCAGGGGCATGAGAGAAGCCTCCCACAAGGATGGTAAAATATCAAAACATCCAGGTGTCCCCTGGGCAATGTCCTTGCAGACAGCCAATTCTCTCATACCAGAAGCGACTTGAATTTTCTCAAATCACTCCTGGCACAAACACAAAATCACCATCAAAACTAAAAACACATTTATCTCTTTTACAGCTAGGAACTTGCACATTTTAGCAGTTGAAATAGCTATATTTGATGTTGAGAAAATAGAGATGGCTCTTGTACTGAGAAATAAAGGTATTTTCCTTCTTTTGAATCAAAACACAGGTCTCTCTAAATCAAGATTGTAAACCTATCTATAATATGAATTAAGAATTTCAGACAAGATTATTTCTTAGCTCTGGTCAGAGACTCCAGCTAATGCTCTCATCCAAGTATGAACTCAAATTTCTAAAATCATATGGGATCCAGTGTGTTGTTTAGGGGAACAGCACTTGCTGAGTTGCCTATTTATTGCTTTCAGTAAATAAGTCCAAATGTGTAGCTAGTCTAGCAAGTCCAAATGCTGGAGAAAAGAGCTACAGTAATAAAGAGATTTGAGAAAGCACTGCCAGAGAGGTAGCTATTCATCAGTCTCCTGGGTCTCTTATCTTTTTAGGGCAGATCCCATGACCAGACTTACAGATGAGTAGGTGAGACGTATTTGTACAGTATAATAATTTTTACTGCTGATTTCTGCCATTCAGGCTGCTGCCAAAGGCAAAGGTGCAAGATCCCATTAAGATCTAAGCAGGAGCATGGCCTCTAAATATTTTGTGTGCTTTTCAACAGTTCCCAAACTTTACTCTGAGGGCGGACATCCAAAACATCTGCAGGCAAAACACTGAGAAGCACTGTCTTAGAGTGCAATTTCATTTTTTAGATGCACCAGTTGAAGATAGGCAATTTCCACCATCCCAGGCCTGGACACTCACAATGAAGTTTTTTTGGTCAAGTTTAAAATGCCCATTTCATAACAGCCTCATCCAAATTTCTGAAACAAACTCTCCCCTCCCCGTGTCCTCTACTTACACTCCTGTTTGGAAATGCAAGCTTTACTCACTTCAGACATATCGAAACAGTGAAAATAGGAGCAGTGTTCTTTAAAGACACTGACTGCACACTTCAATACACAATCATATTCTTCAACTGTCCTAATTTGGCCAGGATGGTCCCGGTTAGTCCACTGATGTTCCACTTTTTCAGCTGTTTTTAAAAAATTCTGGTTTTATTTCCCTACTTTCTTCCTTTATCCTTGGCTTACTTCAATTGCTACAAAATGAATTTGAAGTCCAAATGTAGTTTGCGCTTAACTCAGGAGGCAAAGTAGAAGAGAGGAAAGGGTGGGGCCAATTCACAACACAATTATAGTGTTTACCAAGGACCCTTCCACAGAGCCCTATATCCCAGAGTATCAAGGCAGAAAATGCCACAATATCTGCTTTGAATTGGGTTATCTGAGTCCACACTCAGATAATGTGGGATTTTCTGTCTTGATATTCTGGGATATAGGGCTGTGTGGAAGAGCCCTTAGAATCATAGACTCATAGTTGGAAGGGACCTCGTGGGCCATCCAGTCCAACCCCCTGCCAAAAAGCAGAAAAATTGCATTCAAAGCACCCCTGACAGATGGCCATCCGGCCTCTGCTTAAAAGCATCCAAAGAATGAGCCTCCACCACACTCCAGGGCAGAGAGTTCCACTGCTGAAGAGCTCTCACAGTCAGGAAGTTCTTTCTAATGTTCAGGTGGAATCTCCTTTCCTGTAGTTTGAAGCCATTGTTCCACCTCTTGGTCTCCAGGACAGCAGAAAACAAGCCTGCTCCCTCCTCTTCGATAACTACATTCTATGCACTCTTGGGATTTGCATTTCAAGGAGTGGTAGAGGATCAGCCTTAGTTTTTACTTGGATGTGGGACAGTCAAGAAATGTCAGGTGCTGTAGGCCGTATATCAGTGGAATAAAGTAGCAAAATTGCCTCTGAATATTCCTTGGCTAAGAAAACCCTATAAAATGCATGGGGTTGGCACATGTCAACAGTAGTCTTGAAGACACATACACACATTTAAAATTCTCAGTCATAGATACCTTCTTCAAACAGCAAGTATGAGCTCCATTATTCCATGGGATGTTGTCATGGCAGTTAGTGGAATCATAGTTTTAGGATTGTGTGCTGTGAAAGGGCTCTTGTTTCCTCAAAAATCCCCAGTCACTTACAAAGAACTTTAAATTCTGTTAATTGTTTCCAAATTTGCATCCATGCATATAAATTAACACATGCAGTCATTTTTGAAATCCACAAGGTAGGAGTGGCCGGGATGGCGCGAGGATTCTGGGCTGCGGTGAAATTACATTTAGTTCCTAAGCTTTGGTCATACCTCATTTCTGCAGTTGTTCCATAAAACTGTAAGATGAGATACTTTCCCTGTTGGAAGGACAAAAGAGGATCTGTTTAAAATGTAAAGATCATAAGAAGGCTTCAGCATAAGATCAGGATATTGTTAAGAAAAAATACCATATATTATCAGAATGGTCTATGACCCTCAGTTGGCAGAAAAATCAAATGTGGGAAGGCCCATAATATTCTAAAAGGGAGGGTTGGAGTGAAAATATCAAAGATACAGAGAAATGAAGATTTTATTGGCCTCATGAATTTCAAAATATATTTCTCCCCGGGGGTGTAGTGAATAAGAACAATGGACACTTTAGATAGAATAATCCTATTAAAACAAGTCTATCTTATAATTATAAGGCTGTAGTTAATATCATTAAATTATTATTGCTAAAGGGGGAAGACAATAAATATATATTTTTAAAATATAATGACAGTAATTCCTTATGTATTGCCAGAGAAGAAGTCAAAAGAGGACAAAAATTTCAATAATGACTGCATGTGTTAATTTATATGCATGGATGCAAATTTGGAAACAATTAACAGAATTTAAAGGGAAATGCAGTACATCTCACTACAGTGGGGAAATCTCCAAGTAGATAACCAGTGGGCCTTCTCAGTCTGTGGTCCAGATGTTGACTATGGCTGGGTAACTTTAAGAATCCTGTGCTTTTTTCTTTTAGTTCTTTAATCATTAAGCCGGATATAAACTGAAGCAAAATGAGTGATCATTACAAGATTTTTTTTCCTGTTTAGTTTCTAAATAAATGATGCCAGGGCCATCAGGATGTTGCAATCTCACATTTGTACATGTAGCCATTCTGTCTATCCAGTATAAGAGTGCTTTATGCATGTTTAAAACTATTTTGTCCTTTATAAATGCTGTGCAAATCCACTCGTTGCATAGTGGTTAGTATGTTGGGCTAGGACCCAGTTAAAATCCCCATGAAGCCAAGAAGTTAACTGAATAATGTCAGGCTATTGCAGAAGGGAGGGCACATTTGGGACCGGTCAGGGACCTAAACATGCCAAGCAACTACAATGCAGCAGCAATGCATGAGTTGAGGGTTGGGGGAGCACTGGCGGTAATCACAATGACACTGGCACTTTAGCACAGAAAATGGCCAAGACAAATCACTCCTGAAGCCTTTTACTTTGAAAGATCCATGATGAGACAATCCAAAATGAAGCAAGTGATAGTTCCAAAAGATGAGACTCTGAGGCTGGATTGCACTCAACCAGATATAGGGGAAGAGGAAGGCCAAGTACAAGTAATGACGCTGCCTTCCTCAAAACCAAAAGGCCATTCAGCCGCTGACATGCAGAGATGAAAGAAGAGCCTGACGCTGCACAATAAGTATTGTATTGACCACTCAGAGCTCTTGGGGCAGAAAAGCAGCATATAAATCTACCTAAATAAATAAACTTGTGAAATAAAATAGAGAGGGCTTTTTTTAAAGGCTAACTCACCACCTCAAAAGTTCCTCAGTTTACTTCCCAATAATTACTAACTACACTAGAATTGTATAATGGCAAGGAAAGCTCACCACTTTATTTATTCATCAGAATTACCACTACTGAAATAAGTTACTTTTAAGATGATTCTGCAGCTTCAGTGGTAGAAGGCACTACATCTGCAAGGCTCTGCACTGTAACTGGTATCTATAGAAATAGTCAATGACTAACTACATACGCATCCATGTCACTCTGATGATGCTCTGTTCAACAAAATAGAACTCACATGCATAAATGAACAACTTCAGTCTACTTGGCACAGACTAAATTCTAATATCAGCTGATACCCATTCATATATTGCATTTTCACATATAATAATTATGATTCACCAATGTTGACTCATTATCCACTAAGTTACTGCTATGTATACACATGTAAACCATCAATTTTGGGGGCAAACCTGTCATTAGATAGAGAATGGCAATGGCTTCAAGCAGCAGGTTGGGGTGACATGAAGAGGTGTCAAATTGTGAGTTGATTTGTAATTACAATATTGCTACTGCTAAAGATTGAGAGAGTTGCTTGAAGGATTTTTTTGCTTTCTATCCTAAAGCAAGTTGACTGCCTTAAAGACAAAGCACTCATGTTAGGTGTGTTGTGGGGTACCTCAGGGCAGTTAAATATCTCAAACTGGCCTTCAGCCACACTTATGGATGGACTGTGTGGCAACTCTGGCAAGTTAATATGGCTAGTGACAGCAAACCTTGTGGGTGAGCCATTCTGTTTCAGGAGACTAACCACAACATGTGGTTTATGTATAGGGCTTGTCATAGCTACCAAAACTTTACATTGTTTTTAACAAACATGGCTAGTGTCAGAAGACAAAATTTCAGTGGAAGGCAATGACAAACCACCTCTGTGCTCCTTTGTGGGATCACCGTAAGTCAACAAGCAACTTGGGGGCATCCAAATGTGCATACAGATATGCACAAACATATGCAGTGGACCCTTGGTATCTGCTGGAATTTGGTTCCAGAGCCCTGTGTGGGTACCAAAATCCATGGATGCTTTGTCTCATGATATAAAATGGCATAGAAAACATATGTTGCATGTATAAAATGGCAAAATGTAACTTTGCTTTTTGAAATTATGGTGGTATTTTAGGAGGGTATTTTAGGTTGTGGCTGGTAGAACTCAGGAATGGAGAATCCAATGACATAGAAGACTAACTTTTGACAGGCAGTCTAAAGTAATAACTTTTTTCCAAGAATGTATCCTTACCTCACAGCCCTCATTTTTGATAGCTGTACTTTAAACACTTACTGCCAATCTGGCATTCCTCCACTATCCATTTCCTCCATTTTATGCTTCCCCCAGAAAGTTGTGCATTCGACATTTTATGAGAAGGACCTGATCATCCTTGCCAGATACATTCATATCGAAATCCCGTTTGACATAATTATGACTTTCACTCACGTAACAGGGACTTGCAATGAATCCTACATTTTATAGTCTCCCATGGGGGCACCTTGGTTTTATATTTTCACACATTCTCTCACTGTTATCTGCAGGGAGATGTCTATCATATAATCCTAAAAAACTAGATGCATTCATGAGACACCATCTAATACAAATACGAGTGTCTTCGGGCACCATGTAAATGTGTGTAGCTGATGGAATATTCATGTACAAATCTACTATTACTAACATTTTTCTTAACAGACTCAGAGTGTTACTGTGAAATGGGTTTTATTCATGGAAACATAAAACAGGAAGGAAATATCGATATGGCAGCCAAGGAGGAAAACGATGCAAATGGTCAAGAGCCATGAGCAAACAACGATGAACAAAGAGAGACAGCAAGAGAGTGAGAGTATTCACAGCTTCATGAAAGAACACTTCAGCTAAACATAAAAATACTATAAAACTCGCCTACCTTTCTCCACTCACTGGACTGATTCCTTCAGGCAATTAGGCTTGGCCCTGACTCTCCAGTTTTCATGAGTCATTTCAAGATGGAAGGAAAAAGGTAACACATTCTCCTATTTTGATTTGCTCAAGCAAGAAGTAGACTGTGCAAATCTCCAGATCAGCAAGCAGAGCACCGAATTTCTACTTCCCAAGATTTCATTAACTCTCCAGTGGAGATTATATACAGTACAACCCCCAAATGTATGGGGGTATGTTCCCAGATTTTGCATGGATATGCAAAGCTTTGACTAATTGAAATTAAGATCTTTTAACCTCCAAAACAGTATAGAGTCACATTAAAGAATTTAAAACTGCATAGAGAGGACATCTTTTGTTGAACAGGGACAAATGGAACTGCAGATGATAGGTATGAAGATTGTACTATATTTAGGATTTGCCTCGAACTGGTGGCTTCTGGTGTGTTTGGGAAGGCACTCCAGAGTGAAACCAGTGTATTTTAATCTACTTCAAAACTGGATTATGATGTCTGTGTTGAACCACCTTTAGCATTCTTCTTGTTTTAATATAATTTAGCCAACACTCTTACACTTACACTGGAGGATTAATGCTGTTGGGTGTCACTTAAGCTGACATGGTCCAATGCTATGGAATCATGGGAGTTGTAGTTTTACAAGGTCTTGAGTCTTCTCTGGCAAAGAGTGCTTCATCAGGTACAAATCCCAGGATGCTGTAGCACTGAGACATGGTAGTGTCAACAAGTTTTCCTATCTCTAATAGAATTCCTAAAGTAATAATGTAGTTTATTTCTTACAGCTATTAGTGTTAATGTTTCTTCATCAAAGTAACTATCTGCTGCACACACATACTTTCTAAGTTTCTATCTGTTAGCTGCTAGAATTGTTTGTGGAATTTGTTTCTCCCGTTTCATTCATTCTTTCGTTCCTTTCATTCCCTTCGGGTGCACAGAACAGGAAGCCCTCTAACGATACGAAAATCAGCTCAACATGAAAGCAGCCAAGGGCCAAGAAGCCCTCCTTCCCTCAGCCTCTCTCTCTGCACCACAGGAGCCTGGATAAGGATACAGAAACAATCCCAGAAAGAGGAGTATCTTTAACTCTCCCAGGTCTGACCTCCTCCTCCACCCCACCCCCCAATTTCCAGCTCAGCAAAAGGAGGAGTGGGGACCAAGGCTAAGCACATGCAGCCAAGGGTCATAGAGTTTCCCCCTCCCTCTCTCAGCCTATCTCTCGGGGAGATTAGAGAGATGGGCCAAAACTAACAAAATGAAGTTCAACAGGGACAAAAAGATCTTAGACATGTTGAACATGAGCCAACAACATCATGTGGTGGCAAAAAAGCCAATATGATTTTAGCCAGCATAAATAGGAGTATACTGTCTAGATCCAAGGAAGTTATGCTACCCTTCTATTCTGCATTGGTCAAACAACACCTGGTATACTGTGTCCAATTCTGATCATCACAATTTAAGGGAGATGTTGATGTGCTAGAATGTGTCCTGAGGACAGCGACTGATCAAATGATCAAGGGTCTGGAGAACAAGCCCTATAAAGAGTGGCTTAAAAAGCTGGAGACTTTTAGTCTGCAAAAGAGAAGGCTGAGAGGAGACATAATAGCCATGTATAAATATGTGAGGGGAAGACATAGGGAGGAGGAAGCACGCTTGTTTTCTGCTGCCCTGGAGACTAGGATGCAGAACAATGGCTTCAAACTTTAGGAAAGGAGATTCCACCTGAACATTAGAAAGAACTTCCTAACTTTGAGAGCTGTTCAGCAGTGGAATCCTCTGCCCTGGAGTGTGGTGGAGGTTCCTTCTTTAGGGGCTTTTAAACAGAGGCTGGATGGCAATCTGTAAAGGGTGCTTTACATGTGATTTTCCTGCTTCTTGGTAGGGGGTTGAACTGGATAGCTCATGAGGTTTCTTCCAACTCTATGATTCTATCCCATGTATTCATATCTGTTGGTGAGGTACTAGCGAACTCTCCAGCAGAGAATTCCCACCTTTCAAATCTCAGGATTCCATTTGACTTAGCCATAATCATTAAAGTGAAATATAGCTCTATATTTGTGTTGTGTGAAAGGACTCTGGGTTTCTCCAGATCCTCTGATTCTATTTAGCATAGTGAAGAACCTGTTAGGTCCTGTACCTGGGTCTTTTTGACATCTGCGCTCAACCATACTTCCTTCCGGTAGTATTTTGTACAGTAAATATTATAAACACCTTATCTATTTATTTCATTTGTGTGTGACTTTTCTCCCAGAGTGGGACCTAAGCTGGCTCCTCCAAACAATTCAAAAACATTCAAAATGGCTTTAAACTACAGGAAAGGAGATTCCACCTGACCATTAGGAAGAATTTCCTAACTGTGAGAGCTATTCAGCAGTGGAATTCTCTGACCTGGAGTGTTGTGAAGGATCTTTCTTTGGAGACTTTTAAACAGAGGCTGAGTGGCCATCTGTTGGGAGTGCTTTTGAATGTGATTTTCCTGCTTCATGGCAGGGGGTTGGACTGGATGGCCCACGAGGCCTTTTCCAACTTTATGATTCTATGAGACAGACCCAGCACCACAGGAGCCTCAAAGCCAAGCCGTGTCCTGCTTTTTCTCTAAAGTACAACAGATTTAAGCAGCATTTAATCTAGTCTCCTCCTCTACAAAGGGAAAGGATCTTGAGAGAGTGGTAACTCTGATGCTTTTTAAAATCCAAGTCTTAATGAAGGATATGGAAGGGGAGCCTGTGGGAAGTCCCCCCATAATATGTGCTTTCTTAACCCTGTTGCTGTCGATTGGCCAAAATAAACCTTTTTTCAAATGCTAAATGGAAACCCCATTTGGCAGTGCCCCCATTTTTGAGATGTGCTGCAGAATGGATATGAGGGGCTTATCAAAGAAACAAACAGAAACGGATAGCAATTCACCCCAAATGCACAAGCCTAATAGCTGCTGTATGTCATATGTCAGAGGAAAGAAATAGCAGACCAGCAGACGTTTTCAAAGAAAACCCTGTAGAATTCATTGGGTCAAACCACAACTCACTAACTTACTTAAAGGCATGTGAACACATGTGCACACACACAATAGATGGACACTCCAATTCTCCTGAATGATTGCTTGGGAGGATTGTCTCCCAAAGAACAATGAGGATGACATGACAACAAATTTGAGCATCATATCTCATGCTCAGTTTTTTTCTTTTTCTTAAATATCTTATGTTCCAAACTCCAGCAATTCCTTCACTAAGACATATAATGAAATTCAAGTTGTGGACTCAGAGCTGAAGAGCCTGGAGTGAATTTGGTTGTGCAAGAAATGGTTTATGATGAGGGAGAAAAGGAACGGAACAAAGAAAATTATCTCTCAGTAGGAGAACATTTTAATTGACTTATATATGAAAAACAAAGTAAAGGGAAGAGTCTTCTTTATTGCAAGATAAAAAAGCGACATAATATCTTGGCCTTTAATCTTTATTTATAACACACATTTATGGTAATGACCATTTTTGCTTTCGCATCTTCACCATAAGATAACCAGTATTTTTGTCCTCTAATTATTTAATGCAGTCTTTACACTGCACTAAATAATGGTGTAATCATTGCCTGGGAGTATATTCACTCATGACAATGGGAAAATCTGGAATGGGACTGAGGTAAGTATATTTTGCTGGGTACTAGGGATCTTGAAGTGACACCGTGGCACTGTATTCTATGTACCACCATGCCAGCTTTCTAGAGAAAGGAGAAATGCATATGCTCATATTTAACCATCATTACAAGTAGCCAAAGAATGTCAGTGCTGTTATAAAACCAGGAGGGACTAGTTGACATAATCAACCAACAAAGGGAGCATCAGAAATATTGGTCTTGCTGGAGCATCTCAGAAAAAAAATCTAGGAGACTATGGACTGGAATAATCATAATGCAAGAAATTCAAACAGTATATGTGGCACCAACCACATGAAAGTTCTTATTTGCCTTTTTTTCTCCTGGAAAAGAATTGTGTGTAGGGTTACCAAGTCCAGTCTATCCCAGGCTCTGAGGTTTCAATGCCGAAACCTGAAATGCAGGGATGTCTCTGGTAATAATACAAGGGCATTGTTTCAAGTGGCAAGCCCTGATGATACCATTAAGTATCATGTGTCTTGTTCTGAGCACCACAGTTCAAGGATATTGATAAGCTGGAATGTGTCCAGAGAAGGTCTGGAAGACAAAGCCTATGAGGAACAGGTTAGGGAGCTGGGTATGTTTAGCTTGGAAAAAAAGAAAGTTAAGAAGGGATGTGACAGCTATGTTTAAATATTTGAAATATTTGCTATATTAAGGAGAGGTCAAGTTTGTTTTCTGCTGCTCCAGTTTAGGACATGGAACAATAGATTAAAATAGGAAAAGAGATTTCACCTAAAAATTAGGCAGACTTTCCTGAAAGTAAGAATTGTTCAACAGTGGAATATGCTGCCTCAGAGTGTAATCTGCTTCCTTAGGTTGCAACCCCCAAAAAGTAATATTTCAAGCTTTGGTCTATAAAACTGAAACAAATGCTGCATATACTTCTCCATTCAGCCTTGCTCCCCACCGTCTTTCCCTTTTTTGTTCTCTCAGGTTTCCTGCAGAATGCCATCCAAAAGAATGTAACAGTAGCCAGGACATGAAAACCTTATTTTGGGGCCTGAAAGTACATCAGAAAATGCTAGTATTCTGGTATACATCCTGAGAAAACAAGCTGATGTAGTTGGATATGCTTACATCCACATATTCTAGCTGTTCCTTGCATCTTCTTGGATCATGCGCTCTTTCAATATAGAAGTCAGGACCTTTTTATTAGTGTTAATGGATCACTGGCATTATCAGCAATTAAAAATGAGAAATAATCTCCAGCTGACTCTGCATTCTACAAATAGCATAGTTGACATATGTACAATCAGGAAATTCAGTGCAATTTATACTCTTTTTCATATCCTGTGCTTTACTGGCGCACTTGCTGAATTATGACTCGGCTAGCAATATTTAAATTTGGCATTTTGTGGCTGAAATGATAGCATTTTGGAAGATGTCCCACTGCTTGGTGGAAGAGAACACAAATCAGGCCAAAGCATGTTCCATTCCCCGGCCATTCTGACTAGTTGCCGTTAGGGAGTAAATTGTATATGAGGCATAGGTAGAGAAGAGATACATGGTGAGCAATGTGGAAGAACAAAGAGTAAGATAAGGAAAGCACAGATACGTTTTTGAAGGAAAATGGAAAAGTGTGAAGAGGAAACACTGTATAGATGAAAACTGGGATATGTAAGGCTAAGCAACATCAGAGAGTAGTCAAGATACCAAAAGTTATTGATTCATTCAATCAACATATTTGTTATGCTAGCAAAGGTTATTAATGTGGAAGAACATATAAGCTAGAAGATATTGAAACAGCTTGCTTTTGCCAAAAACTACTGGGAAGGGCACATTTTCTCCTCTCCTCTTGACAGTTGAATTAAGTGAAAACTGTTTTTGTAATATAGTCAGCCCTCCAGATTTGTGGAGTTGACTTCTGTTGATTTGATTATTCACAGTTTGGATTGAAATGTTATTTTGTGGAATATATAGATTCTCGAGTGCAACATTCTCTAGAAATTGATCATAAAATCATGATGAATCCTAGATAGAACATCTCTCTAGGAATCTATTGGACCTCCAGTGGGATCCTGTGGTTGGCTTCCTAGAGTGGTATTCTCTCAAGTAGAAAATAGCATTTATTTTATTCACAGGGATTCTGTGCCCATAACACTAGCAAATGTGGAGGGGCGACTGTACTTTTGTATTTTGAATTGTGTTTGCAGCAACTGAGGTAAACCAAGGAGAAAGGAAACAAGTGGGAGGATTAATTGGGGCTGTCCCCACCGAATCAGGACAGTTGGAGAATCTGAAGATGGAAAATGGGTAGTAAGCAGAAGTCTTGCATAGCACCAAATGGGTGTGCAAAGAGGATGTTGGTTCAAGATTTTGGGATGGCCATTGAAGGATAAATAGCCCCAAATAACTTGGGACAACTAAAACAGTTGATGTGGCAGTTGGCAGTGTAATAACTGAATCAGGAGGGTATGTGTAAGAATGGTTACTGCCCATAAAAGATGCTGAATATGTCCTAAGAATGTGATTAGTGATAAGCTTCTGTAAAGTTTTTGCCAATCTATATATAGCAGAGGCCAGGGAAAAGTTGCTAGTCTTGTGAGCCCTACTTACATGCCTGGACAATAAAGGAGAATTTGTTCATCTTCTGTGTCTAATCTTTGACTTTTGATGGACAATTAAAGTGGCATGGAAATAATCTATGTATGTATGTAGTGTAGTTGTAACCAAAATAGCTCCCCCTCCCTACAGACTTTGGTTTCATTAGTTCCATCCTGAGGTACTGCTCACTTTTGTCCCTGTTTTGTTTGGAATTAGCCCTGTCTCCTTGGATTTTTTCTTGAAGTACGCATTAGGGCTGGGTGATCCATTGAAAAAATTCTTCAAAACTCACTTCGTATGTAGGGGGTTCTGGTGCTTCATATTTGATTGACTTCTGATTTTTAAGTGGTTTCTTCAAAATACAATGGTATGTATTTCCAAACTTCATAATGGCCTTGTTAATGGCAGATGCTGTCATGTTTAACCCAGTTTAAACATGACAGCATCCGCTCTAAACTGGGTTTTCTAACCCGCTGTGGAGGCGGCTTTCCTTCCCTCCAAGGCTGGAAGGAAAGCGGCCTCGATAGCGGGACTTTAACCCGCTGTGGAGGCGGCTTTGTTTCCCTACAAGGAAGGAAGGAAGGAGGCCTCAATCACGGGACTGTGATGGCTGTGGTGTCCATCTGAGTAATGAATTGGGCTGATATGGATCCATTCCAGCTGTCCATACAGCTACAAAACCCAAGGATATTCCAGAATTTCTGCAATTATCTCTCAGTTTTGCCTAAAGTGGAGGAATGTCAGACAAAGGGAAGCACACTTAGAATGCTCAGTGGAAGTCACTGCAGGTTAAGACAGTCAGTGCTGCATTCAATGTGAATCCAGTTGTCTTTTTTTGTTCATGTAGACAAACTGGTAGAGTGCTATTCCAGTCCTGTTTAATAAGATGAAAGTTCAATTGTTTATAATGGGAGTTTACTTCCAGCTCAATGTGCCAAGAATTGCAACTATCCTTAACTTTTTCTTGATGGTACACATTGTCTTTAGACTGCACACTGGAATAAGTGATATAGGAATGGCCTTCATTAAGATGAAGGAATTGATTCCCTTTAATGTAATTGAAACCACTGGCTGCCAGAATGGGTTGCCAAACTGATAATTCCAAAAAGAGGGAGGGGGGTGAATCCTTTTGTTTGCTTCCAAGAAGAATTTAAATCATTAGGTGATGTCCCTTTCAGAGAAATTAACCCATGAGGCTGTGACAGAGCTCAGAAATACTTACAGCAGTCAAGTCTATTTGAATGTTTCAGAAAGCTACATGTGAGAATGACAGTCTAATATGTGGCAGTTTAAAAACTGAGGAACCATTGCTCTATTTTATATTTTCTAAAGTTACTGAATGAAATGTAAAATAAAAACAACAGAATCTAATGGAACAAATACTGGAAAAAGCTGAAATTTTGGATTAGCCACCTTAACTCTGTTACAAGGAGTTGTTATTATGAGCATAAAATGAAGAACTGAACCCCGCACCACATATCCCAGTATAGCAGGAACAATTCCAGTTAACCTTTTGTCTTCTCACTTTTAAAACTGCTCTAAAATGTACCTGTTTCTCTTTCTTTTTCTCACCTTTTCCTTCTATTGTCTTCTTACTTCACTTTCTGCAATCGAAATTGAAAGTGCAAAAATAGTTTGCATATATTTACCTCAGTGAAGAGAGGGATAGGAGAGGTAGAAGGTAGCCCTTCCCAGTAATCTCAGGTAAAAAGCAAACTGATGCAACCTCTGATAGCTTGTGTGTTCTTCCAGAGAATATGGGACATTTTTATAGCAGCCAAACAACTAAACAGGACTGTGTGCACCAAACTGAGACAATTGCAAGATATGACAAACCCTCCTCTGAAGCTATCCTCCACCTGGAAGCTTTTTTGTCCAAATCCAATGTACAGAATACATGAGAAGAAGTCTTGAAATTGCCTACAAAGAGAAAGCCCCTAGACAGCAGACAGAATTGGCTCACAAGTCTCCTGTTGACAGTCTTCTCAACTATGGTGAAATATCAGTTTAAACTGTATTGACTATTTCTGAATTTGCATCTAGACATATTAATTACCCTAGGAATACGTATTTTAGTTAAATTGGTGTGCTTCTCCTCTTCTCTTTTGCTGATGCTTTGTTCCTCTGTCTAATCCTTGAGGGTCGGTCCCAGAAGATGTTACTCAGGGACACCTGCTTGCCCTCATAACCATTGACTTGTGGGGTCCCACAGGGATCAATAGTACTGTCCCCCATGTTGTTTCACATTTACATGAAGCTCCTGGGAGATATCGTCCGGAGTTTTGGGGTGAGATGTCATCTGTATGCGGATTATGTCCAGCTCTATCACTCCTTCCCACCAAGGAGGCTGTAGAGATCCTGAACCGGTGTTTAGCTGTGGTAGGATGAAGGCGAACAGATTGAAACTGAATCCAGGCAAGACAGAGGTACTCCTGGTCAGTTGAAAGGCTGAACAAGGCATAGGATTACAGCCTGTGTTGGATGGAGTTACACCCCCCTGAAGACGCAGGTTCACAGCTTGGGAGTAATTCTGGATTCATTGCTAAGCCTGGAACCCCAGGTCCCAGGAGTGGCCGGGAGAGCTTTTGCACAACTAAAACTTTTGTGCCAGCTGCGTCCATACTTTGGGAAGTCTGACTTGGCCATCATGGTCCATGCTCTTGTTACATCCCAAATAGACTACTGAAAAGCACTCTACATGGGGCTGCCTCTGAAGACTGCCCAGAAGCTTCAGTTAGTCCAACGGTCAGCAGCCAGGTTGCTCAATGGAGCAGCGTACAGGGAGCACACAACTTCTCTGTTAGGCCAGTTCCACTGGCTGCCGATTAGCTTCTGAGCACAATTCAAAGTGCTGGTTTTAACATTTAAAGCCCTAAACAGTTCTGGCCCAAACTACCTGTCCAAATGTATCTCCTGTTACAAACCATCATGAAGATCATCCAGAGAGGCCCTGCTCTCAATCCCACTGCCATCACAAACGTCACTGGTGGGGACGAGAGACAGGGCCTTCTCTGAAGTGGCCCCCTGTCTGTGGAACTCCCTCCCCAGGGACATCAGACTGGCCACTCCCTCCTGTCTTTCAGAAAGAAACTTAAGACCTGGCTATGTGACCAAGTGTTCGACCAGTAATAACAGCAAGTGAAAGAAGATTTAAGACAATGAATTAACCCGGACTGGACTCTGGATTCTGGATTTTGATCTTAACATATGTGTTTTAATTAACTATTTAACTACTGGTTTTTTCTGTTTTAATATTTTTAATGTTTTGTTGATTGTTTTTATGATGTCTGCATCCTATGATGCTTTTGTGAGGCCGCCCTGAGTCCCCCTCGGGAGTGAGAAGGTCAGGGTAAAAGTATAGGAAATAAATAAATAAATAAATAATCATATCAAAGTGCAGGCATTGCTTAAGACAGAGTTAGTTTGGTGAAGCATCAGAACTCTCTGGCTAAGAAATCTAAATATCCCTCCTTATACTACAAATCCTAAGATTTAATAATATGTTATGACGGAAAATCTAGTGGAATCATACTGCATTATAATTGATTGTGAATACATACTATTGACTTAATCACATGCACTTCCAGACCTTTGGGCTTTGTAGGATGCTGACAGCATAGTTCCTGGACAGAGCCTGCCAGATTCTTTCACATGAGCACAACTACTTTCAGCGGGACTCTTATCACCAAGATGTCAGCATCCTTTGATGGAGCAAGGAGAACAAGGGAGGCTTCCTTTCTTCTCGTTGCCAGCAACAGGGACAGCACACGGAGAAGCTGGGCAGTGAGGCTTTCCTCCATTGATGGGGAAGGCAGCAATGAGGGGCAGGGTCTATGGATTCACCATGATGGCCAGCAAATCTCTCCACTATCGCCCATATTAGACAACTAAGTGTGATGAGGCCCTGTGGTAAGCACCCTTGATATTGTACCTTTCTTCATTAATGGAAGTGTACTGACTCACCAAAATGTGGTTCTGTGTACTTCCTCGCACCTTCATAAACCCATCTTTCAGCATTACTGCTGTTCTTTGATTTTAATTTTTTTAAACTTTAGTGCAATTGCACAATTCCAACATTTAAAAACAAGAAAAGGAGATATAAATACAAAAATAAAAGGAAAATAGCAAGCTTTGGAACACTAAAGAAAGGGGAAAATATGAGTCTTCCACCCTTTGGTGTCATTTTACTGGTGGCATGTCAGCACAGAGTGGAAACACAAGCGGATAAATGCAAAGTCGTATGCAAAATATACTCTATATATAATCTCAGTGCGGGCTAAAAGCCTGGTGCAATATAGTGCAAATCAATACACAGTAAAATACAAACATGCGGACATGTGTGAGCGGGGAAAAGGGTAATGTTCGGCAGCATTTCCAGGAGCAATTCTCCAAAGTAGTAAGATCTGAATTGGAGCATATATCTCAGTCTTATGATGCACTGATCCCTCAAAAAGACATCTAAGGGGAGGGGGTGCACAACTGGGAAGGGGGAAGCCGCTCCTGGAGACGCCAATCCAATGTAAATTCCCAAGCACGTTGTAATGGTGAACTCTGGTATAGCAATCCAGTCCTCCCGTAGGAGGAGGTAGGCAACCCGAATTAGCCTGAAGATGGCTAAAGCCCAGGTGAAGAAAGGACGCGGAGGGCCGCAACGGTCGATCTGCAAGGCCCGATCCGTTTCACTAGGGCTTTCTCAAGCGGCGATACAATCATCAAGAAAATGCTCAAGCGTCACAGGTGTACAATTTCTGCAATAATAACATATGTCTACATTTAGAAAAAGTCCATAAAGTACAGTACAACAAGGAGTGATGGTTACAGGTATACATACCAACATTCAAGGTGTAATACCACATAGTAACATCCTGTGGACCCGAAAGTGGGGCACAAGGTAAGTAGCACAGTTTTATACATCAATACAAATTAGAACAGCTGATTCACGTCAAGAGGGCGTTTATGGGCAGGGGCTCGTTCAACACCAGAGGTGACTTTGATTGGAGGCTCATTATCCACCACGATTCTCTCCTAATTAGGGCGTCCTGCATATTATAGTGAGGGTGTGTTTTAACTCTACATTATAATTTGTGAGTGTGGCCTATACTATATTGGCCAATCGTCATGCCCCCTTTGAACGAGGATGTCCGAGCATCGCTCGAGGGTCCGTAACCAGATGGATAATTCCATTTTATATAAACATTTTTGGAGACCAAGCACTCTCCCTGATCCTTTACATTTGCTGCTCTTGAAAGAGTTAAAACACACCCTCACTATAATATGCTGAACGCTCTAATTAGGAGAGAATCAATAAAATCAATATGCTCCAATTCGGATCTTACTACTTTGGAGAATTGCTCCTGGAAATGCTGCCGAACATTACCCTTTTCCCCGCTCGCACACCCTGCTCCTCTGTATTCAACCAGTAGTGGTATGTTAATAGCAACCCGCTTTCGCATGTCCGCATGTTTGTATTTTACTATGTATTGATTCGCACTATATTGCACCAGGCTTCTAGCCCGCACTGAGATTATATATAGAGTATATTTTGCATACGACTTTGCATTTGACCGCTTGTGTTTATACATTGCCAGTCAGTACCGTGTGTTTGCTATAGCACAGAGTGGAAGGCAGCCTAAGATAAGCAATAGAATCTTTGTGGGATTGGAAGCTATTAAAAGTTTTACTTGCTAATAACTATGGACAGGAGAATCATGAGGGGGAGGGGAGGCAGACTGGCAGTGGAGTTCACACTATCATATGATACAAAGTGTCCCCAAATGTCTCAGTCCAACTGCAATGCTTGTTTGCCTGTCTCATGCAATAAAATCCTAGGCTATAGGTGTTAGTATAAAATTATATGGTTATTTCTGGCTTGGAACAGTTACAACTTCCATTTCTGTAAAATGGGAACAATACTGAAGTATGCTATCAAGTTACTGTGAAGGAGAATCAAGGTGTGGATTCTGAAGCATGTATACATTTATGATGCTTTGGTAATTATGAATGATGTAAAGTCATTAATCCACAAAAAAGAAAATAAAACTCAAAATGCTAAGTAATAGTTGACAGATGTTTTAACAAAGCATTAATTCAACATTTGGGTTTCTCATATCAGGCAGACTTTTTGGGCGTTTATGGCCTCCCAGCCTACATTACTTTAAACACAGACACGTCACATGGCGCCATGGGATGCCATGTAGCCCGAAAGCGGCATGTTGAATCAGAAAATTAAAGACAGTAATTGCAGGTAGGAAAGGATAATTATATCTGCATTGTAAATATTTTGACACCACCCACAATGGAGTGGAAATGCTGCCATTGCTGCTGCTCCTGCAGTCGGCAACAATTGTTAGAAAGCTGTTTTGCAAGCAGTTGATGGGAACGTACTAACAAATTGATGCAGCAATAATAACAGCTACCGTCTTCCAGAGAGGAGGCTCAGCTCAATCAGAAATTAATGCAATGTTGGACAAATAAATCTCATTTGTGTGTATTTTTGTTTTAGAACATAAATTATATGAACAGGTTGAGTATCCCTTATTTGAAATGCTCAGGACCAGAAGACTTCTGTACTTCAGATTTTGTAATATTGGACTTGCGTACACATAACAATACCTAGGAGATGGGATGCAAGTCTAAACATGAAATTCATTGATATTTCATAGACCTAATACACACGATGTGAAGGTAATTGGATATACAATATTTTAATGATTTTGTGCATGAAATAAAGTTTGGGTAACATGAACCATCAGAAAGCAATGGTGTCATTATCTCAGACCCCCCTATAGACATTTTTTGGGATTAGGGGCATACTGGATTTCAGAATTACAAATAATGGTCAACCTGTTTTACTAACACAATGATAATCTTGAAGTGGTAGCTAGGGCTGTAATAGTTTTGCAAAAAAAGGGGGGGGACTTTCAGCAGCTCTCAGTCACATAACAAGGTAACAAGCAACACGTGGTAAAATTCCTTGTCCTCTGCACCATTAAAGGCACAGTATTCATCTCCAGTTTCTTATCAGACAACCCTAGCTGGCACATCTTTTAGCAGCCTTGCATCACTTTTCTTTCTCACAGTTGCATCAAAGAGATCCTCTCTGGTTGGAAGATTGTAGGCTGTATCGGCAAGCCTGGGGCAGGTAGATCAGAAGGTAGGAAGGAAATCATGACCTGTTGATAGATCTGTGGGCAATTTGCTCTAGATCAGCAGGAGGTTTCTGTCACGGTTGACCTTGAGGTAATTGCTTAGCCACTTTAAAAGCTTTGTGCTAGACTATCTGATCTATAGTTATAGGGGAAGGTAACACTTTGAGATCTGAATTGACCTCAACAGCTTCTGATTGCCGTCTTAACAAAATTGGAGGGGAATTGAATGACTCAAATAGGATCTAATCTGTATCTTGTGGCCGGTGAATACCCCTGCTAGCTCTCATGGAAAGGATAGCTCAGCTTTTAAGGTTCTCCACATCAATAACAGATTCAAGATACCCATTCCCTGAACCCACCAACCACAGCCTATGGGCATGTCTTGACTAGCCACTTAATTTGCAGTTAGTTTGTTATCGAGCACCCCCAACCTTACCCCTAATAAGAGAGGCATAGTTCAATACCCCATAGGAGTTATAGTTTCCCAAGGATGGAGGGCCAAATGAATGTCAATGACCACCATCTTTACAATCTCCCTTGAGTCTCCCAGAACCAGCAGCAGCAACCCCTAAACCTCCACATATGTACACACACACCCAGCTCAGCTGTTCAGCCTGAGCCAGTCCACATCAGCAAATCTCCATAGGTTCACTGGAGATTGCCTCATGGCCTCACTGTATTTCTCTCAACTGCGTTGCAACCCTATAATGTATCAAGCACCTCCATCTTCAGTCCTTCTGCTATGAAGTATCTTCCTATATTTCTTTTTATACTTTTCTCTCTCTTTTTCTATGCAAATATGCACAAGAGCTCAGGGGAATGAATTAAAACTAATAAGGCAAATAACATTTCCCACCCTACACTCAGCAACAGTGAAACCCACTCTCTTTTCTTGTCTTTCTTTCCAGAAACCTATACCAAAACAGCATATGAACCATCTTTTATATTTTTATATTTTATTATTGTTCTGTTTAAGCTATATGAAATAGAAGGCAAATGTTCATAAACTCATGAACTGCAGTATCCTTCTAGATAACCTCTTGAGCAATTCCAGATACTCCTTCCATGCTCTGTGTGAGAACAAAGGTGGGACATAATCTGTGGAACAAAGGGCAGATCTAGACAGTCCCTTTATTGTGGAAACTTCTGCAATAAAAAGGGGTTGTCCAGACAACATTCTGGGCAACCTAGAATTAATTCACCCTGGTTTGTGACAAATTAATTAGATAGTGGGCTTATTCTACGCCTTCTTGGAAAGTGCGGAATAAACCCACTACTTCTGCAGTCCAGACAGTATTCTCACAGTTTTGTGAACTAGCCCAGAAACTGTGGGAATACCAACCCCCTCCCCAAAAGCCCCCCAAAATTGAGTTAAAAAGGAAAACTCACCCAGCCCCTCTGGGACAGCTGTCGGAGTTCTCCTGGAGCATACTAATGACATGTCAGGAGAAGGGGGGGGGGAGGAAATCGCTCCTGCCCCTTCCCCTTCTCTTGCCATGCCATTTGTACATGCCAGGAGAACTCCAGCAGCCTGGTGAGTTCTTTTCTTTTAAAACTCAATTTAGGAGGGCTTCTGGGGTGGGGGTTAAGTGTCCTGGTATTATACTGGGAAGTCCCAGTACAATATCTGCACATCCACCCCTGGAAACACGTGTTTTCTGGAGTGTGGCCAGGGCCCCAGGAACATCTATGTTTTTTAAATGCAGATGCTACTGGGATAAAGCCCAGTCTGGAAAGACCCAAAGAATCTTCCTGGATAACAGCAAGAGGGCCCCCATCCACCACCCATGCTTTCCCTGTGGGGATCTCGGCTATCCACGGGGCAGAAGTCTAGAAGGAAATTCTGATTGCAGTCCCATCACCTATAGACATCTTTGGGACTCTTTCTTTGTCTTCCCAGCATGGGAAGATGTCTGGAGAAACAATGCTGATTGTCTATGCAACCAGGACCCAGTATCTGCATAATCTTGTCAAATCATCTTTTTGAACTTTCTTTGTCTCCAGCATTTCGCTGCTACACACCCAGTATTTTGGAAAATGTAGTTTAGGGAAGCTGAGGAGCTCTCTAGCTGAGAATTTCAAAGGCCCCTCCCTAAACTACATTTTCCAGAATTCTGCCTGTTCCTGCTTCCTTGCAGGTTCTATTGTTCTGTGACCTCACCAGCAGCCTATGAGAACAACAGCACCTGCCTGCTCCTGCTTCCCTGCAGCCTGGACTGACAGAGTGAAAATTGGAGGTCACTGAAACAAGTGACTTTCAGCAGGAGTCACTTGTTTCTCAGCTAAGTAAAAAACAAATTGGAACAAGTTCTTTGAGTTGGCCATGTAGTCCAACCCCATGCCAAGAAGCAGGGAAAATGCATTTAACGCACCCCGACAGATGGCCATCCAGCCTCTACTTAAAAGCCTCCAAAGAAGAAGCTTCCACCACACTCTAGGGCAGAGAGTACCACTGCTGAACAGATCAAATATTTATTTTATCCCTCCTAATAGAGGTGCTTCCATTCTCTTTTAATTTGTCCAATCCCAATGTAAGGGTGCTTGTACAAGATTAGAATTAAGCACTGGCTTCTTATCCCAGCAAAATTCCTCTTTAAAATTCCCCTACTCTCCAAGATTTGCTGACGGATAGACCAATTTGCTGTCGGCAGAAGAACAAGAAATGGGGAGGAGGAAGGGTGGGGCAAGGGCAGAGCTGAGTCAGTAAACATCACAAAAGGCATTTTTAAAGTAATGCTTGTACATCAAATGGATCCCCCACAAAACTCAGATTTACAGATTTGAAAAATGGTTTAAAACACAACTGTTCTGAACTTGCAAAGATATATTGTCGGAGTTTTTATTTTTTATTTAAAATAAGGCATTGTAAAGGAGAGTGCAAATCACCGAGGCCCCTTCCACACAGCTGAATAAAATCCCACATTTTCTACTTTGAACTGGAATATATGGCAGTGTGGACTCGGATAACCCTGGGCTCTTTCACACAACCCTATATCCCAGAACATCAAGGCAGAAAATCCCACAATACTTGCTTTGAGCTGGGTTATCTGAGTCCACACTCAGATAATGTAGGATTTTCTGCCTTGATATTCTGGGATATAGGGCTGTGTGGAAGGGCACTTAGCCTCCGCATGGCTTTTGGATACCCAGTGAAATCTTTAGGCGATCACTTATGGCTAAGTATAATTGTCTTCCAAGGGAAGAGTCTTGGCAGTAGATCTGTAAGGTACTGTGGAGGCCTATTTTAGATCCGCATGGTCTTTCGCAATGAAGACATCAATTTTCAGATGGAAGGTAGTCATGACAAGGGTTTGCTTGAACCACCTTCTTCCTCTTAGCATCTTCTTCTCTTTTGCTCTCTATTTGTGCCTCTTCAAAATCCATAGCCTGTTAGTTACAGCTTTCCTCCAGTTAAGAACACTTGACGACCAGGGCTTCCCAGTTCTCAATGTTATTTATTTATCGTGTCATAAGTGAGTTGAGAATACAGTTATAATGTATAAAATAAACACAAAAACCAAAACCCACAAAATTCTCAATGTCAATTTCCCCTTTTTCTTCCTTCAGCTGTCCTTCTCCTGCTCTTTGGGTCTCCTTGGAGTGCTTCTACATTGATGTGAGCTGGGTGGATCCTAAATAGGCTTGCTCAAACATGGATAAACCTGCTGAACTGCCTTGAACCTTGAGTTAGAATGACATGATCCATATCCACTGCCCATGTGCTGGTCTGGGGCTAGGGGGTTCCAGGTTTCATAGTCCTGCCCCCATCACCACTCACTGAACACCATACAAATTTTATTGGTTTTAGTTTACTTGGAAGTCACCTATACAGTGCATGAATTTGTTTTATATGTGGAGATTGGTGCACAACAACCAATACACAGTCTTCACAGAAAGACAAACCATCAATTGGTGGCCTCTCATCTGTTGCAGCCTTTGTCCACCTTCATGGCTTTTGGAACATGTACCATGTTATCATCCCTCTGCTCTGCCGTTGATGTCTTCAGATTATTCTTTGTCAGGTTCCTACCTTGTTACCCCACTTTAATGAAAGGCCCTGCTGGTTCAGCAGGATATACAATCCCACTCACATTTTTTAAAAAATAATTTTTATTAATTTGCAAAGTAATTTAAAAAAAACAAGACAGTCTCGCTAGATCGACAAACATAGAAATACAACACCCCTCCCCCCTCCCGTTACCCCCCCCCCCCCCACAATCCCTGACATAACACAACGAACAATGAGTACTTCCTTCTCACTCAGGTTCCCCTGTTAAAAAAAGGAAAAGAAAATAAAGCTTATTGTATATAAGCTCTTGAATTCACTCATTCGAACTTCTAGTAAATAGTCCTCGTGTATTTCTTTCTTATAGTTCAATCATCCAGTTTATCTTGGATTTTTTAAAATAGGTAACAATAGAAGACCAATCCGTTTTTCTTCTATGAATGTCCTCTGCTAAGGCATACAAAAGAGAATCCATGTTTGCTATATCCAAAATTTTCTTTCTCCAGTCCTCTAGCCCAGGAGTATCTTCATCCTTCCATTTCTTCATCCATTCCCACTCACATTGACAAGCTGACGATCTGATGAAGGTTCAGTAATATCACAGTATAGTCAGTCTTCCACATTTGTTGGGGTTAGGGGCACATGACCCTTGTAAAAATAAAAAGCCACAAATTAAAAAATGCATCTTCTTTTTACCCTAGAGAACATTTATCTAGGAATTTCTATGTCCTCTAGCATGACTTGAAGTCAACCATAGAATCGTATTGGAGAGCCTAGAGATTTTTAGAATGATGTTCTTTCTAGGAAACTTTAGGTCCTTCAGCATGACTATACAGCCAACTTCCAGACTGTAGAGTTGCACCAGAAGGCCTAGGACCCATCTATACTGCCATATAACGCAGTTCGAACCAAATTATAGATGGGGTCCTAGAGAGTCCTAGAAATGACATTTTAATCAAATCCACAAATGTCAAACCTGTGAATGTGGAGGGCCAACAGTAATCCATAGAAAAGCTCACTTGACACCTATACTTTTAACACCTGATATCTTTTTAAAGATGAATAGAAGTGAAGGTATTTGTGTGTTATAAGTTCTGAACATTTTGATACTTGTGTGATTTTACTGTATTTATTTTATTATTTATTTCTGGTTAATATCTTGTATTTAGGTGGGTACTGTTTTGTGCTTACAGTCTTAAAATATGTGTTCTGTCTTTGTTTTTTAATCCTCAGTCAACCAAGCATATTTTTTTCTTTTTTGGGTAGCATACAGGTCTCACAAATCAATAAATAACCAAACAACTGCTCTGTAATAATTCTGGGAAGGCTGAAACTGATTGGAACAATATTTGTGTGAAGCAACCAGGCTGTTTCTCTGCCATCTTTCCTGCTGTGAGAAACAGAGGAGTTAAACTGATACTTCGAAAGCTCATTGCAGTCTCACCAACTGAAGCTGGGTCAGGGAAAGAAAACTGTCATCTTCTTAACAGCTCTGTCACTCTGATTAGTCACTCTTGTAAATACTCCTTTGAACTTAAAAGTCAAGCTGCCCTCGCTTTATTTGCTTCGAGCCTAGACAGCTTGTCGCCTTGAGTGCGCATTTGGTTTGTAGAACACAATCTATATGTGTGATCAGTCAGCATTCAATGCTTGGTCCAACCTCCTTACCATATTAACCCATAAGCAATATTGGGAGACATGTAATAATAACACTTAAGGGGACAGTTCTGAGTTTACAGATAGACTTTATGTGTTAAGAAAATGGATGACTCCATTTTTCTTCCTCTTGTGTTCCAGCTTACTCCAGGTATGACTTCAAAATATCTAATCACTTGATAGAATAGATGCGGGGATTGGAAACCACAAACTACCCTTTTCACATCCAGATATCTTGCCAACAATAAAAATCCAGTTCTTGGAGCCAACTTAGATCTTTCCATGCTGTTTCAAGAACCTCAGCACATTAAACAGAGACCCAAAGGAAATTCTATCACTTAGTTTTCTTGGCAGGATTTGTTCAGAAGAGACTTTCCATTGTCTTCTTTTGAAGATAAAAGAGGATGACTTGCACGATGCCAGCTAGTGGTTGAATGGGTGTTCAAACCATGTTACACAGAGGCCCCATCTACTCTGCCATATAATGCAGTTTGAAATTGCATTATATGGTCAGTATAGACTCATATAATGCAGTTCACTGCAGTTAAACTACATCAAACTACAGGAAAGGAGAATTCATCTGAACATTAGGAAAAACTTCCTGACTGTGAGAGCTTTTCAGCAGTGGAACTCTCTGCCCCGGAGTGTGGTGGAGGCTTCTTTGGAGGATTTTAAGCAGAGGCTGGATGGCCATCTGTCAGGGGTTCTTAGAATGAGATTTTCCTGCTTCTTGGCAGGGGGTTGCACTGGATGGCCCATGAGGTCTCTTCCAACTCTATGATTCTATTATTCTGTGATATGAGTTTCAAACTGAATTACATAGCAGTGTAGATGGGACCTAAGTCATAGACTAACGTTCAAACAACTACAGCATGCCTCTGGAGACAACCTGACTTGAACATAACAGGATTTCCCTCATAGCCAAAGGCTAAAGAGGGAGAGGATTTTGCCCCCTCCCACGGAGAAAGAGGAGGTTCTTGGAACCTCCTGGAGGCAGGGGGCGTGGCCTCCCTTTAGGAAGGCCAGCCTCCTGAGAGCTCAGTTGGAGCTCTGCACTCGGAGGAGACGGTCTCCTCCTTCAGGTGAGCCTGGAGCCGGGGATTGGGGCCTTGTCCCCCCCCCCTCGTTGGGCCCGCGCTTCCCGTCGACGCCGGGTGGTGCGGGCTGTTCTTTGGTGCCGTCGGCTGGGCCGCCGCCACCATTATGGCGGCGGCGGGCTGGAGCCGCGGCTCCAGGTTCTCCCCTCCCCACATGGCTTCGCCGACGGGGAGGGGCGGCCTTTGGTCGGGGGAAGGTCCACCTTACCTGGGGATCGCTGCTACGCTTATCGGCCTGGGCCCGGGTCGCGGGGGGCGAGTGAGCCGGAGGCACGTTAGTGCTCCCCTTGCCCCGGCTTCTTCCACGCCGGGCCTAGCGGCTCTTCGGGCCCGCTTCCGAGCGGGCTTCGGACCCCCCCCCATCCACGCTCCTCGTTTTAGGGGGAGTGCAGGTGCCGCAGCGGGGTCACGGAGGGTGGGCCGGGGACTGGCTCCCGTTGCCCCCCCATCCTCGCAGTTTCGTGCCACTGCCGCCGGGCCTGGCTTGCTCGGGCGGCGCTGCGGAGGCCTTCAGCTGGGCGGCCTGCTTCCCCGCTGGGGCGCGCTGCCACCTTACGGCAGGGGACGCTCAGGTGGGGAGGGAGAAGGACGCCATGGGGGGCGGATGGGGCCTCATCCCCCTCCTCGCCCTCTGCCTCAGCCCCCTCCCTGGGCACCATGCTTCAAGGGGCCTTTGGGGAGCTTTCGGCCAGAGGATGAGCTGGGGTGCGGGCTGTGGCAACATCCGCACTCCTCCTCCTTATCTTCAGGCTTTTTTGGTTCCTGGGGGTGGGGGGTCCACTTTTCCCCCCACATCCCTGGGACGGGCCATAGTGGGCGGGTAGGCCGTAGCCTTCTCCTCACCCCCCTGCAATGACACCTCGGGCTCCTTTGCTTATGGGAGCCTTTGTCCCTGTAAGAGGGGCCTTCGTCCCTGAGGAGTGGCGGGGCTGGCTACGCCGGCACCTGCGCTCCTTTTCTGCGGCTTTAGCCGTGTGGTTTCTTTGGGGAGGGAGAACGACGTCTCCCTTGAAGGTCTGCATTGGGCCGGGGCCCCGGTGGTTCCCTGCTAGGGAGAAATGTGTATTATTCCTTGCTGCCGCCATTTTGGGGGCTTGCCCAGGCCTCGCGGTAGCCATGAGGTGGCTACAAAATTGCGGCACCTATATTGGCCTCATGGCCAGCACAAAAATTGCTTACCTTTAAACAAGCACCTCTTGAGACAGAGAAAGCACATTCATCTGGAATTTAATACATGCATATTGTTGCAATAATAGGGCAAGAACCTTTATGAATTTCCCCTCACAAATGGGGCTGTATAGCCAGGTCTGCCCAGCTCTTGGGGTTACTCCCATAGGGCTTGTTTGACACAGCGCCCCCCCCTTCTTTTCATTGCCATAACGTGCCTTACGGCAGGCATAAATAGGGGGGATGGAGACACTGATAAGCAGTGAGCCGTTTGTTTATAAAAACCTTACACCCCTATATGGCCTTGCGGAGTGAGTCCCCGACCTGTGCTGACAACATTAGCAATGGAGATACAATCCAAGCATATGCATTTATTATTTCATCCATGTTATTTTGATTTTAACTTGAGGGGTGAGCTCCCGACCCTTGATATAGCGTTTGGTTGACCTATGGCTGACAATATTAGCAATTTAGTTCATAATTTCAAGCAATGCATTTAGCATTTCACCTGGGTCAGGTTAATTTTCAACTTGAGGAGTAAGCTCTCGACCCTGGTGTAGCTTACTGTTGCCCTATGTCTTACAACATTAGCAATGGAGTTACTGATTTTAAACAAGGCATGTACCATTTCACATGGGTCGTGTTAATTTTCAACTAAAGGAGCGTGCTCCCGACCCTGGCATAGCCTACTGTTGACCTAGGGATGACAACATTCGCAATCGAGTTAATATTTGCTAGCAGTACATTTATCATTTCACCTGGGTCATCTTAATTTCAACTTGAGAAGTAAGCTCTCGACCCTTGGTATAGCGGGCTGTCGGCCTATGTCTGACAACATTGGCATTGGAGTAACTGATTGCAAGCAATGCATTGATCATTTCACTTGGGTCATTTTAACTTTTATTTGAAGAACGAGCCCCGGACCCTTGGTATAGCCTGCTGTTGATTTATGGCTGACAACATTTAGCATGGAGTTATTAATTTTAAACAGGGTATTTATTATTTCACCTGGGTCACTTTAAATTTCAACCTGAAGTGGGCTCCCAACCCTTGGTATAGCTTAACATTTACAAGTCGGTCAACATTAAGCAATCAAGGACTAATTTCAGCAATGTAATTGTCCCTTTATCGTTAGCTGGAGGGAGCTCTTAACCCCGGGTATAGCTCACCGTTGACATACATTGGTTTGTTAGCATTAGCAATTGTGTTTTTAATCCCAAGCAATATATTTGTCCTTTCACATGGGACATGTTAAATTTCAATCTGAATTTAAAAAATTTTAACGTTAGGAGTGAGCTCTTGACCCTGGGTATAGCTTACTGTTGACCTATGCCTGTCAAAACTAGCAATTGAGTTACCATTTCACCTGGGGCGATTTGAATTTTAGCTTGGGAACTGAGCTCCTGACCATTGGTACTGATTATCTTTACACGTTTGCCAATGTTAGTAATGGAGTTACTAATTTTAAGCAATATAATTGTTCTTTCACCATTTAAATTGAGTGAGCTCCTGACCATTGGTGTACCTTACCATTGACCTACACTGGTTTGTCAGCATTGGCAATTGAGTTATTGATTTTAAGTGATATATTTGTCCTTTCACCAGGGTCAATTTGAATGTCAACTTGACTTTTGAATTTCAACTTCAGGAGTGAGCTCTCGACCCTTGGTGTGGCTTACTGTTGACCTGTGTTGTCAACCCACCAGTGGAGTTAACAATTTTAAGCAAGGCATTTATCTTAACGGGGTCATTTTCAATTTCGATAAGAGTGAGCTCCCATCTTTGGTATGGCTTACTGTTGACCTTTGCTTGGCAGCATTGGCTATTGTGTTATTAGTTTCAAGCAATGTATTTATTGATTTACCAGAGTTGGGGAAGTACAGCTGGATCCAAGGGAGACATGCTCTCTAGCCTTTATTCATGGCTAGAGAGTTAAAAGCTTAACCTTTTGCTAAAGACCGTACTGTTAGGCCTGCGAGGCACACTCTCTCAGCCTTTTTAAACGGCGGGAGAATATGAAAAGCGTGTTTGCTTTTGTACAAACGACTACTAGTCATTGGAGTCACACCCTCTCAGCCTTATAAATGGCTGCAGAGCTCGAGAGCGTTTTTCTTTAAACTAAAGAAGATTGGTCATGAAAGTCACACCCGGTCAGCATTATAAAGGGCTAGAGAGATTGAAAGCGTTTTTCCTTAAAAATAAAAGAATAATAGTTATTTGAGCACATCCTCTCAGCCTTAGAAACGGCAGAAGGTTTTGAAAGGGGCGTTTTCTGTTAAAGACAGGAAGATTAGTTATTTCAGTTACACCCTCTCGGCCTATTAAAGGTGGGGGAGTTTTATAAAGTGCGTTTTCATGGAGACATAAGAAGATTGGGTGTTTGAGTTCATCCTCTCAGCTTTACAGGTCTTGGGAGTTTGATAAGCGCATTCTCTTTAAAATCAGAAGAAGGTTAGTTGTTTGAGTCACACCCTTTCAGTATTGTAAAGGGCTGGGGAGCGTAAAAAGCGTGTTTTATGTAAAAGCTTACAAAATTGTCATTTGAGGTACACTCTCTCAGCCTATAAAGGGTTTGGGATTTTGAGAAGCACTTTTTCTAAAATTATAGGACGATTAGTTGTTGTTTACACCCTTTCAGCCTTATAAAGGGCTTGGGAGGTCAAAAGCGCTTTTATTTGAAACACAAGATTAGTTGTTTTTTTAAAAAACAATCTTTATTGGTTTCCAAAGTAAAGAAGAAAGTAAAAGAATAAAAAGAAAAAGAAAGAAAAGAAAGAGAAAAGACTTCGTGTGCCAGTGGGCACCACAAGTAGAGAGAGATAGCATAGGGTGACAAAAGCACGAAAGCATAAAATAGAACAGTTCCGGATAAGTGGGTTATTAATACATAGGTGTTTTCAGTAGGGACATTTCAAATATTCTCAATACTTTCTTCTTGAGGATTTTCCAGTTGCCTACAGTATACGAAAAGAAAACAGCAATTCTTAATTAACTTATCTGTAACTTACATATTTCACTCTTATTTTTGATCTCTAACAATATTTATCTTTTTTTTTTTTTTATTTTTAATTAGCTTATCGGCCCCCCAACATAGGCCATTGGCTTTCCATATACACAATATCAGCGGGTAGCCTCACTCCCAATTAAGTTGCAATACAATATTATATTCCTTCTTGCAGTATTCCTGTATAGAGTTCCATTTCTGTTCTCTACCCTGTCCCATCTCGCTGTTGTTTTCCTTAATGGCTTCTGTCAGCCACTCCATTTGAATAACCTCTATCACGTTTAGTATCCATTCATCTTTTTTGGGGGTTTTTTCGGATTTCCAATATTTAGCATATGTTATTCTTGCTGCCGTAATTAATATCAGGAATATCTTTTTATCGTTTTCATTTAGTTTTATATTTGTGCCTAATATACCTAATAGTAAACTATCCGGTTTTTTTTCTATGTCTATCTTGAATATCTTCTTTAACTCTCGGGTTACCACATTCCAAAACCTCCTTGCTTTTCTACACTGCCACCAAAGATGGAAGAAGGTTCCGTCTTTTTCCCCACAGTTCCAACAATTTGTTCTGGTAGATTTATACATTTTGGCTATTTTTTCGGGGTCTAAGTACCATCTATATACAAGTTTGATCCAGTTTTCTTTAAATCTTGTACATGTCGATGCGCTTATATTTTTCCTCCAAATATTTTTCCAAAGATCTGGGCTAATTTTATATCCGATATTTCTTGACCAGAGCTTCCTATATTCTTTTATCCTTTTATCCTCCCCTGATTCGTAGATTAGTTTTCTATATATTTTTCCCACCATCTTACTATTTGTTCCCCTTAGTATCTTTCCTAATCCATCCTCTTCATCTATAAACCCCTCTTTTTGATCTTCTTTAAATTTTTGGGTTAATTGCAAGTATGAGAACCAATTTATCTCTTTCTGTTCCTCTATTAATTGCTGTCTAGGTTTCAGAATATATTTCAGTCCGTCCCAGCTTAGGACCTCCTTGTAAGTTAACCATTTTATATTATCTAGTTGCCTAATTCTAAAAGCTTCCAGTGGGGAGATCCACATCGGGGTCTTCTTATGATATTCTTTGTTATGTCTTTTCCAAACCCTAATTAGTGAGCTTCTGATAAAATGGTCGTTGAAAGTTCCATCAACTTTCCCCTTGTCATAGCCTAGATATCCGTGGAACCCAAATCTCAAGTCATATCCTTCCAAATTTAGTAATCTTTCGTTTTCTAATTTACACCATTCCCCTAGCCATGCTAGGCAATTTGCCTCATAATATAATTTTAAATTTGGAACCGCTAGCCCCCCTCTCTCTTTGGTGTCTTGCAATATCTTCATCTTCACGCGTGGCTTTTTTCCGCCCCAGATGAATTTAGAGATATCCCTCGTCCATTTCTTAAAAGGGGCTTCTCTCTTTATTATGGGTAGGGTAGAGAACAGGAAGTTTATCTTTGGAAGTATCATCATTTTTATCGTGGCTATCCTACCGAGGAAGGATAGGTTCAGTTTTTTCCATTTTTCTAGCTCTTTCATAATTTCGTTCCACTTCTTGACGTAGTTGTTCTTATATAACTGGGCATTACTGGTGGTTAGGTGCACCCCAAGGTATTTTATCATATTTGTGGCTTGGATTCCAGTTTTTGTTTGGAGATCCAGCCTTTCGCTGTCTGTCATATTCATAGTCATCATTTGTGTTTTTTCTTTATTTATCCTCAGGCCCGCAATCTCTCCATATTTCTCTATCTTATCCGACCACTTTGTCCAATTTTTTCCGGGATCTTCAATTACCAGAGCCAGGTCATCGGCAAAAGCTTGGGTCTTATAATCTGACCCTTTTATCCTTAGACCCTTCAATTCGGGGTCATTTCTGATCTCATCTAACAGGACTTCCAGCATCCATATGTATAAGAGGGGAGATAGAGGACATCCCTGCCTTACTCCTTTCTGTATCTCGATCCTTCCGGTTTTCCCTTGGTTGACAAAGATCTTGGCCGATTGCTGTTTGTATATTGCCTCAATCACATTTTTCATTTGAAATCCCACGTCTATTTCATTTGCCAATGTTTTCAAAAATTGCCAATTCACATTATCAAAGGCTTTTTGGGCATCTAACAAGACTATCGCTACTTTCTTGTTTATGTTTTTTTTATAATATTCAATTATATTGATCATTGTCCTGATATTATTTTTTAGGTACCTGTTAGGTAGAAAACCGTTTTGGTCAGATTTTATTCTATTGTTTAAGAAAAATTTTAGTCTCTCAGAGAGGATCGACGCAAAGATTTTGTAGTCGACATTTAATAATAATAATAATAATAATAATACTTTAATATTTGTGAGTCGCCCTCCACCAGTGGTGCTCCGGGCGACTTACATCATTTAAAAACCCTAAAAACAGCAATGTACAGCAGTTTAAAACAGATACATGTCTGAGGAAAGGCTCAGACATTCAGAGGTACCGATCAGGCCCCAAACGCTAGGCGGAAGAGCCAGGTCTTTAGGTCTGACCGGAATCTAGTTAGGGTCAGAGTGGCTCTGAGGGCAGGTGGCAATGAGTTCCAGATCCTGGGGGCCGCCACGGAAAAGGCTCTCCGCTGGGTTTCCATCAGCCGAGCCTCTCGCACCCAGGGATGGTCATGCGATCGCCCTTTATGGCACGTGCTGGCCTCACGCTGCGTTGGACCGTCAGCCGGTCACTCAAGTAGGCTGGCCCAATATTGTGCCGAGCTTTAAAGGTGAGCACCAGAAGTTTGTAGAGCACTGATATGATGATAACAATGATATGGGTCGGTAGTTAGCTATATTGAATGCATCTTTATCTGGTTTTCCTATCAATATCATATTTGATTCAGTCCAGGACTCCGGAATTCTACCTGTTGCCAAAATATCATTAAAAACTTTCTCTAGGATGTCCTCCATCTCCTCCCAGTGTTCTTTATAATACTCGGCGGTGTATCCATCGGGGCCCGCCGCCTTTCCTCTCTTGGCTTTTTTGATGGCTTCCTTTATTTCTTCTCTCGTTATTTTTTTGTTTAAACTCTCTCTCTCGTCATCTTTTATTTTTTCAAACTTTTTGTCCCCAATGTATTTTTGCACCTTTCCCCCATCAATATTGTCCTTTTTATATAGGTTCGAGAAGTAGTCTTCTATTATTTTCCTTATCTCCCTTTCTGTTGTTATTTCTCTCTGTCCTGATCTTAATTTCGAGATAACGTTCCTCTTTCTCCTTTCCTTCAATTGCCAGGCGAGGAAACGGCCGGCTTTGTTTGCGTGTTCAAAGAATTTTTGATTTGTAAATCTTAATTTTTTGTGTATTTCTTCTAATTCGAAGAAGTCCAGTTGTTTCCTTAGTAGGTTTAGTTCCTTTCTTTTTTGGGGGTTATCGGGTTGTTTCTTTAATACACCCTCTGCTAATGAGATCTTATTCTGGATTTCCTGTAGTTCTTTTTTTTTTTTTTTTCCAGTTTGCCTGGCTCTTCATGTAAAAACCCCTCATATATGCCTTACTCGTGTCCCAGATAACCTTCCAGTTATCGTTATCTCTACAATTTATTTCTAGGAATTCTTTTAAGTTTTTCTTACTTTCTTTTATTATGTTTTTGTTTTTTACTAACCAGGCTGGGTATTTCCAACAAAATTCCCTTCTCTCACCGAAAAATTCTACTTCAATTGGACAGTGGTCGGATATGTATTTAGAGAGGATTTTTGTTTGTTTAACTTTAGGTAGCATATTGGCTGTAATGAGGATATTATCTATCCTTGACCAGGATTTATGTCTGTTCGAATAGAAAGTATAGTCCCTTTCCTTGGGGTGCATCTCCCTCCAAGCATCCAAAAGTCCCAAACTATCCTTCAAATCAAAGAAAAATTTTGGCAATTTACCCCTTGATCCTTTCTGTTGTCCCGTTCCCCCCACACTCCCGCTCTTATCTATCTGGGGGTCTAATACCCCATTCAGATCTCCCATCAGGACTAAATTCTCATATTCATAATCCAATAGTTTCTCTGCTATTTCTTTAAAAAAGTTTGTTTTGGAGTCGTTTGGGGCATACACGTTACAGATTAGGGTTTTCTCTTGTTCTTTTTCGATCAGTACCCCCACGTATCTTCCCTCTTTATCTTGGAATGCCAATTTGGGGTTCAGATTTAAATCAACATATAATGCTACACCTTTTTTCTTTTTGTTCGATGATGCTGAGAATACCTCTCCAATTGCATCATATTTAAGATAGTGACTATCCGTGTTTTTTATATGTGTTTCCTGTAGGGCAGTCACCCCCGCCTTACTCTTCTTGACTTTATTAAAAATTCTCTTTCTCCTAGTCCCATTGTTCATTCCATTTACATTCCAGCTCAGATATTTTATAGACATTTACAAGTCTTTGGGGGTCTCCTCTTCTTGGTTTTCTTCCTCGATTATCTCCTCCTCCTCCTCGTCGTCTCCGGTTTCCTCCTCCTTGTCTTCTTTGGGCAGATCTAATAGTTTTTTTTGTCTCATATATTGTCTGCTGTTGTTTGGTCTCATCTGGTCTTCGTTGTCTTCCTTCAGATCCTCCCCATGTTTCCGGAGGAATTCTTTCGCTTTGTCGACTGATGTGAGCCAGAATTTCCTTCCCCTAAAGGTGGCCATTACTCCCTCTGTCTTTTCCCAGCGATATCTAATGTTATTTCTCTTAAGTATATCCGTCAGGAAATAGTAGTTCTTCCTCCGTTCCATCAACTCCTTTGGAATTTCCTTAAGGATAGTTACCTTTTTGCCCTTATAGGCTCCATGTCTTCGGTATTGCCACATTAGAATATCGTCTCGAATTGACTTGAGGGAGTAGTTCACTATCACGTCTCTCGGTAAATTGTTTCTCTTTGTGTATCCCGAGCTTACTCGGTAGACTCTGTCTATCATGTTTGCCATCCATGGTACGGGTCTATCTAATATACTCGCGGATATCGCAATAATAATTTCCTTGATTCTTTCATTCTCCTCCTCATCGATTCCTCTGAACCTCAATTGATGTTCTTTAAGGGATATCTCCGTATGGATTTGTCTGTCTTCCAAGACCATATTTTTCATCTCCAATTCTTTAATCCTTTCTAGGTTCTGTTTTTGCTTCTGTTTCATTTCTGTGTTTTCCCTTTTAAGTTCAGAGACTTCCTCCTTTACTTCTCCCATCCCTCTGCTCAATGTTGTCATCTCCTTCTTCATCTCTTTTAAGTCTCCTTTAATTTCCCCTTTCATTTCTTGAAGGTCTCCTTTTAAGTCACCCTTTAGGTCCCTTAGGTCTTCTTTGATATTCCTTCTGTCGTCTTCCCCTCTTTCCAGTAGCTTCCTTATGTCTTGCATTTCTGCCAAAAGTTCTTTAAAGCCAAATTCCCCAGCCGCGGAGGCTCTTCTTTGCATCTCTCCCTTTCTCTCTCTTTCCTTATCAGGTTTTGCTCTAGTAGACATTATTGTCAGTTCAGGCATAGATCTTGTCTCACTAGGCTCAGGGCTCCTCTGGATCTCCCCTTTCCCCCTCTTGGTTTCCAGTGGGTACCTTATATGCCACCTTCAGTCTTTCTTTCTTTCTCTCCGCCTCCCCGCTGCTTGCCTTCTTTGGCGCTCCTGTTTCTGTCGCTCCCCTCTCTGGTACTTTGCCGAGCTGTGCTGAGCCTCTTCCTACGTCTTCGTCTTTCCCCCACTCCTCACCACGACCACGTCTCTATCTTTCCGGGAATGAGGCTCTCTGGATTTCTATCTCTACGGGTTTTTTTTCTCTAAGGCCCGCCTATTCTGCCTCTCTCTTCCGTCTCTTCGTTCTTGGTTTCCGGCCCCCACCTTTGCCTTGCTGACGTCTTTCCGTCTTCTCCCCTCTCTGGGACTGGGCTGCTTATCTGGAAATCAGGTCCTTCTTACAGGGGCCATCTTTGTCTCCGCTTGGCTTCGTTCCAGGGACGGGTGAGCCTCTTTGCTTCACCCTCCCACCGCTCCTCAATTCTTCGGCACCCCCCTCTTGGCTTTTCCTACTTCCTTTTATTGGGGTCTGGTAAGGCGCCCTCCACCCTTGTCCTCCTTTTTCCTTGGGCCGTGGAATCTTTGAGTTGACTCACCTCCGCCCTCCTCTTCCCTTCTTGCGTTTCCCTTCTCGGCACTCCCTCCTCCGCTGAATCACTCGGTCTGATTGTCTTCCGCACGTATGTTATTTGCTTTTTCTCGGGTTCTTTTCTGCTCGTCCCCACTTATCCTCGTGAGTTGGAATGGCCAGCGGGAGATTTGGGCAGCTTTTCACTGGCCGAGATCAGCAGGGATCCCTCCCGGGTCTCTTCAGTCCCTATCGGTCGTGTCCAGGTCCTTGAGGGGCCCGGATCTTGACCGACTGGGCTATTTCTGACCCCCTGACCAGGATCTTTAGGTCTCGACCCTGGTGGGCTCTTCTACATGCCCGATCCCCTGCTTTTCTTCGTCTCTAGGGCAGCAGGCTCCTAGGACGCGTCTCTCCTCGCCATGGGCCAAACCGGAAGTCCCCAAGATTAGTTGTTTTAATTACACCCTCCTAGCCTTATAAAAGGCTCAGGAGTTTGAAAAGCGCGTTTTCTTAAAACATACGAAGATTAGTTGTTAGGTCACATTCTCTCAGCCTTTTAAAGGGCTGGAGAGTTAGAAAGGCGTTTTTCTTAAAATATAAGAAGATTAGTCAGTTGACTCTCACTTTCTCAGCATTATAACGGCTAGGGAATTTGTAAAGCGCGTTTTCTTTAAAATATAAGACGATAGATAGTTTGAGTAAAATAAAAAGGGGGTTTATTAAAGACAAAAGATTATTAGTCATCAGAGTTACACCCTATCAGCCTTATAACGACGGGGAATTTGAGAAGCGCGTTCCTTTGAAACAAGTGATTTGTTGTTTGAGTCATAACATCTCAGCCTCACCAATGGCTGGAGAGTTTGCAAGTGCGTTCTTCTTTGAAACAGAAGAAGATTAGTCGTTTGAGTACACCCTCTCAGCCTTACCCGGCTGGTGAGTGCAAATGGGCGTTTCCTTGAAAACAGATGAAGGTTGGCTGTTGGGTTGCATCCACTCAGCCTTATAGATGGCTTGAGAGTTTGAATGCACCTTTCTTTACATTATAAGATTGGTTAGTGAGTCACACCCTCTCAGCCGTATGAAGGGCTGGAGAGTTGGAGAAGCGCGTTTTCTTTACAACATAAAAAGATTTGTTTTTAAGTGACCCCCTCTCAGCCTTACATAAGGCTGGAGAGTTTGAAAACCATGTTTCCTTAAAGCTGAAGAAGTTTAATCATTTGAGTTACACCCTCTCAGCCTTACAGGGCCGGAGAGTTTGAAAAGCGCAGTTTTTCTTTTAATCAGAACAAGGTTAGTAGTTTAAGGCATACCTTCACAGATTTATAAACGGCTGGGGAGTTTGAAAACGCATTTTCTTTTAAACAGAAGAAGATTAGTCGTTAGGGTTACATCCTCTCGGCCTTAGTAATGGCTGTGGAGTTTGAAAGTGAGTTTTCTTCACAATGTAAGAGGAATAGTTTTTTGAGTACACCATTTCGGCCTTATAAACGGCTGGAAAGTTGGATAAATGTAGTTCAGCCTTGGGCACATGCGTCCAATACATATAACGGATGCTTGTTAGTTAATTATTAGCTGTCGGGGTGTCAGTTCCATGTGGATGACACGCAGGTGACCACCTTCGCTGTTTTACAGTAATGGCCTCTCGGCAGAAATGGGAGCTCAAGGGAGTCCCTATTGCTAGTGCTGACTCCGGCCCCTATTGGGGCTACCTTGTTCGGAAATTGGCAGGCAGTGCCCGAGGTCACAATCCGTGAGTCGGCCATCGACCCACAGCCCAGTTGAGTGGAAAGTGTGAGGATGGCTTAAAAAGGGCCATGTGGGTGAATCGGGCCTGTCTGATGGTAGTGACCAGCCGTCATGGGGTCCTACATTTCATTTTGGCCAATATTTGGGCCTTGACTCCATTACCTTTTGGAATGGAGTGGTAGACGTGGTCTGCGGCAAACTTGCATTCACGGTCCTTACCCCCTGTTAGTTTGAGGCTCTAAAGGCGATACTGGCTGAGTTGTATCCACATCAGGGGGAACGGCTTTGGCTTGTGGACGGGCAAAGCGTCTTACAGGCCCGAGCAAATTCGTACTGTTTGGCTGGCACGGCCCTACATACACACCGTCCAGTCCGCCAATATGCCATCTTGTTGGTGGTACGGCGTGTGGAGATGTGAGAGTCCTCATAAAGTGGGGAACAAGGATGGGGCCATGCGCTCAACAGTACGGGGGGTAGCACGCTACCTCTTTATCCAGGGCTCGCGACAATGCGTTGTTTGCTGAGCGGTTGGATTGTAATATCGGAATTGGGCAACGTTCCGTTTATCTAACATAGGATAGGGGGTGTTAGGAGTCTCGGTGGGCGATGGGGACTAGGTAGACACCTGTCCCCAATCTGTGGCGGAAAATAGCTAGGGAAAGCCCATAGTCCCCTGAAGGCACCACCTTCAGGGGTGAGGGCCATTAAGTTAATGTGTGTCATCTCTTTTGTTCAGGGGGTTGGAGGGCAAAATCATTTCTTTCTAGCTTTGCCCCAAACCAATGTTTGTAACATCTATCTAATATAATTGAATTCAGACTCCATTTGTGTCCTTTGGCTTAATAACAGAACTACTCTCATATGGACTTTGGAATATTTAAGAGAATTTTCCATACACTTGCTATACAAAAATGAGAAAGTTGTGCCTTTTTTTTATTATGATGTAGGTCTTGAACTACTTTGTCTTTGGTTAAGAGCACACACAAACTCATATAACCAACCCCACTGCCTGTTTGATTAAAACACAGAGCACTTAACAACTCAGAGTAATTGTTCCAGGGTATTTAACTTTATGCTCACTATACAAGAAAAAGAATGAGAGGGAGTATGAAATCTCCTTTGTTTAAACACAACAGGTTTACATTTAATTAAATTTATTGCTTGGCAAAACATCTGTTTTACACTCTAATGAGTGACAGTTCCTATGGGACTTTCATATATAAGTATTTTCACTTCATCACAAAAATCCAAAGTGTTCTTGCTTTTAGAAGTTCCAATCAGCATCTTTCACACTTGAGCAGATGCTGGAAACATTGCAAGGTCGTGTTAGCCTTCAATGTGCTTGCTACAATTGAGTTAGTTTGGGACTGATCTAAATAACAGGAGTAGGAATACTGCAACCCTACAGATATTGCGGAATTCCAGTTCCTAGCATTCCTGATTGCCCCATGTTGGTCAGGACAACTGAGACAACTGCATGATATTGACCCTTATAAAAGACCAGGGCGGAGGTGTCCCAACAGAACTCAGAAGTACTTCCCAACAGAACTCAGAAGTAACTCTCTGCTTGTAATTAGATATTTTCTTAATAATAGCAAAAGTTGCATTGCGAATTCAATGAAACAGTGGTCAGCTGGCATGGAGCAACTGTAATTTTGGGGGGTTAGTTTTACTATTATTGGAGTAAAGGCGCACTAAGGGTCCGTCCAGACAGGACCTTTATTGTGGTATCTGGTGCAATAAAGGAGGGGCTGTGTTCTGGACAGTCCTGAATTAATTTGCTACAAATCAGGGTTTGCGTGTGATGAGCTGGGAGAAACGTCTAGATCTTTGGATGGCTCAGGATTGCAGAGTCAGAATTTTAGGTTCAAATATATTTATTGAAGCGAAAGAAATACATTATTGATGGAAAAGGTCTTGGAGCTCACCAGCTTGCAAAATCTCATCTTCTAAAGCAGGGCTGTCCAACAGGTGGCCCTGGGGCCATACATGGCCCCCGAGCCCCTTCCCTGCGGCCCCCTAACTTGTTTTAATAAAATACAAATAAAAAATAAAAAATAAAATAATTTTTTTTAAAAAAAACCTACTTCCGGGTTTAGGCAAGCATCGCGAGACTATGCCAGCCACAGACGGGATTTCGAGAGAAGTCGAAATCCCATCTGTGGCTGCGTAGTCTCGCGATAGCTGCTGAAATTTCAGGTCCCGTAGGATTTGTGGCCGGCCTGGGCGCGTGCCTCCTCCTCCCTCGCGGCTGCTTCCAGGCCAGCCCCCATTCCCTCAGAGAGAGGGAGGAGGGGGGTGAGGCAGGGAAAGCCCCTCCTGGCTCTGTCCTCTTCCTGTGGAAGGCCCTCGCTTCCTGCCCCGCGGATGGGAGAGCCGCCGCGCCCGGCCTGAGCTTTGCCTCGGCTCCAGCAGGGCTCTTCGGGGACGGCGTTGGCGTTGGCGCTTCGACCCTGTGGTGGGGCTCCCGCAGTATGGGTAAGGAAGGGCCTGGCTCGAATCAATCAATCTAAAAACAGTGGGGCGTTGGGTGAGGGGGGGGGAGGGGTCCCTCAGCGGCAGTTTCCTTGGCGACGCTTCCTTCCCCTCCTCCGCACCCCCTCCCCCTTGTTGTGCTGCCTTCCCCCGCGTGCAGGGCGCAACGTGGCTTCCTTTGTGCCTGCCCCCGCGGCTTGTTTTCCCTTCAGGGAGGGAGGGAGGGAGAGAGCTCTTTGGGCCTCCTCCACCCGCCTCTGGGAAAGGAGGCCGCATCAAGCCCTGCGACGGCATTGAGGTGTTTGGGGTTTTTTTGGTGTGTCCCAATTTGAGTGTGGACTCAAATAACTCGAAGGTATTAGGAAACATTCCCCCAAATCCACCAGTGTTCCCATTTGGGTATATTGAGTATTCATGCCAAGTTTGGTCCAGATCCATCATTATTTGAGTCCACAGTGCTCTCTGGATGGAGGTGAACTACAACTCCACAACTCAAGGTCAATTGTAAGTAAATTGGAGCCAGGGAGGGGGCGGAGCCGGGGAGGGGGCAGAGATGGGGGAGGGGCGGAGCCGGGGGCGGAGGCAGACCCTTCGGCCCCCCATGTGATCAGTGACCGGAATTCCGGCCCTTGGGCCCGTAGAAGTTGGACAGCCCTGTTCTAAAGGAGGTAAAAAAGGTAAAACTATTAAAAAGTTTCATGCAGCTACATTTTGCCTGCAAAATGTATCCTCACTTGAAGAAAGGAAAGGCAGAAGAGAATGGAGGATGGCCACAAGCCAAACCCAGGACAATCAAAATACCTTTAAAGGTATTTTGAGATTCCACAGAGATTCCATTGGTACATTTGACTTGAAATAACCTGTCAATTCTCTGCCTTTAGGCAACAAGTTTTAAATAAAGCCACTATTTCCGAATCTGGACTGCAGAATACAGTCCAGACAGTATTCCCACAGTTTACTGGGCTACATAAGCCCAATATACTATGGGAATACCTACCCCTCCACCCAAGCCCCCAAACCTCTTAGAAAAGTGATAAGAACTTACCCAATCTTCATTACATGCCTTGGCTGGCTCTCCCGGTGCATAGAAATGATGCACCAGGAGAATGGGGGGGGGGAGGGAGGAGGGAAGGAGGAAAATCATTCCCGCCCCTGCTCTCCTGGCCTGTCATTTCTAGGAGTCTGGGGGCTTGGTGGGCGGGGGTAGGGCCTCCCGATGTTCTCTTGGGCTAATCCAGAGAGAACATCTGGACACACATTCCAGAAAGCACATGGTTTCTGGGGTGAGTGTGAACAACCCCCAAGAATATACACTTTTTAAAATGCGGATTCTCCTGGGATAAAGGTTTGTCTGGATCCGGCCTAAGTAACCCAGAGGGAATATCACATGATTTAGCTCCGGGCTGTCAAACTGACGGCCCGCGGGCCGGATCCGGCCCCCCAGTACCTTCCCTACGGCCCGCTACCCTTTTAAAAAGAAATCGGCCTGGCCCAGTTCGCGGAGGCCTGGCCGCAGCCACGGAGGCCTGGCCCAGTTCGTGGCGGCGCTCCCGCCTCCTCCGCTGCCACCTCAGGAGCCCCAACTGCCGCCCGGCCTTCCATCCATCCATCCATCCATCCATCCACCCTTTCCTCCTCCCTCCCTCCCTTCTTCCTCCTCTCTTTCTCCTTCCTTCCTTCCTTCCACCCATCCATCCACCCTTTCGTCCTTCCTTTCAACTGTTCTCCCTCCCTCCTTGCCCCTCTTTCACCTTCCTTTCTTTCTTTCCTGCCACCCTTTTATCTTTTCTTCCTTCTCACTTTCCCTCCTCCCTTTCCTCCCTCCATCCTTCTCTTCTTCCCCTCCTTCCTTCCTTCTCCTGTTCATATTTGGGCATATTGAGTATTCATGCCAAGTTTGGTCCTGATCCAACATTGTGCTCTCTGGATGTAGGTGAACTACAACTCCGAAATTCAAGGTCAGTTCCCAAGCAAACCCTTTCAGTACTTTCTGTTGGTAATGAGAGTTCAATATGCCAAGTTTGGTTCAATTCCATTGTTGCAAGAGTTCAGGATGCTCTTTGATTGTGTGTTAACTATAAATCCCAGAAACTGTAACTCTCAAATGTCAAGGTCTATTTTCCCACAACTCCATCCGTGTTCACATTTGGGCATATTGAGTATTCATGCCAAGTTTGGTCCAGATCCATCATTATTTGAGTCCACAGTGCTCTCTGGATGGAGGTGAACTACAACTCCACAACTCAAGGTCAATGCCCACCAAAGCCTTCCAGTATTTCCTGTTGGTCATGGGAGTTCTGTGTGCCAATATTGGTTAATTCCATCATTGGTGGGGTTTAGAATGCTCTTTGATTGTAGGCGAACTACTAATCCCAGCAACTACAACTCCCAAATGTCAAGGTCTATTTTCCCCCAAATCCACCAGTGTTCACATTTGGGCATATTGAGTATGGGGGATGGAGCCAGGGAGGGGGCGGAGCCGGGGAGGGGGAGGGGGCGGGGGCGGGGCCAGACCCTTCGGCCCCCCAAGTCATCAGTGACCGGCAATCAGGCCCCTGGTCCGGTAGGTGTTGGACAGCACTGATTTAGCTGATAGCTTGTGTAGCCCTTTGGCCCTCGGTTAATTCCTATCCTTGTTCTAATTTAAGAGTTGTCCAATGAAACGTTATCTCACAGTACAAAATTGTAGTGTAATAATTCCACTTTAACAAATACAACAACATCTATAGGTTCTTGGCTTGGAGCCTGGTGCTCATGATTCAGAACCATTGAATAATAAGCTTCTTATTTTTTTTTAAAAAAAAGTTCTTCTACTATATCTATAGATGATGCATCCACACAATCAATTACTCACAGTTTGAACATACGAAAAAAGAAATCCAAAAAGCATACCCTGAGTTTACCATTTTATATAAGGAACAAAATTTTACTACAGCATTGCATATAATGGGACTTGAGCATCCATGGATTTAGGTATCAACATGTGATCCTGAAACCATCCCACAGTGGATACCATGGGCCTACAGTGGTTCTCAACCTGGGGTCCCTAGATGGGTTTGGCCTACAACTTCCAGAAATTCCAGCCAGTTTATCATCAGTTAGGATTTCTGGGAGTTGAAGGCCAAAAACATCTGGGGACCCCAGGTTGAGAACCATTGGCCTACTATATAAACAATGTCTGCAAATATTATAGAAATATGTGTCATCCTGTTTGATAACTCACTTCCTATTCTGGGTGGTGCATGATTGATCACTAGAAATTCCTCTACATCCAAGAGAAATTTAGTAAAACGATTTCCCTAATTCCTCTGTCGTTACAAAGGGTAGAAGATTGTGAAAAGCCATTTGCACACTACACAGACTGCATCAGCATCATGAATACAACCATTTAGATTGTAAGGTATCCTCATTCACTTCTCCTGCCACAAAGACATAAATTATTAGTCAACCCTGTATTAATTTTTGCTTATTGTCAATTGCTTGGAGGCTAAAAGCAGCAACTACTCATCTACAGAGTGAAGTGGATGATGTGGCATTATCATTTTGACAGTTTGCCCATCTACACACCACTTCATTAGGCTACATTACCCTAATTAAACCTCACGTAGGCCCTGGGATGAAAGCCGCAACAAAAGCCATATGTTTGAGAAAGCCAGAAACCCTTTTAGTTTATGCCATGAAAACAATGTGATTCTGATTTGCTGCATCCTATGGAATTCTGGGATTTGCAGTTCAAGAGGTGGAATTAAGAATTCTCAAACAGATAGTCCTTGTTCTTTAGGTAAAGGTTTTTCCCTGACAATAAGTCCAGTTGTGTCTGACTCTGGGGGTTGGTGCTCATTTCCATTTCTAAGCCAAGAAGCCAGTGTTGTCTGTAGACACCTCCAAGATCATGTGGCCAGCATGACTTCATGGGGCACTGTTACCTTCCCGCTGGAGCAGTACCTATTGATCTACTCACATTTGTATGGTTTTGAACTGCTAGGTTGGCAGAAGCTTGGGTTAACAGTAGGAACTCACGCCGCTCCCTGGATTCAAACCTGCGACCTTTCGGTCAGCAAGTTCAGCAGCTCAGTGCTTTAACCCACTGCGCCACCCTCAAGTTCCTTACCAAACTAAAAAACCAAGGATGCCATCCAATGTGTCCATGTCAGTTAAAGAAGACTCATTGTCTTATAATTCTGAAAAGAGATCCCAATATGCATCCCAAGAGCCAAAACGCAAATTGAGTAAGTCTAAGATATCGCAAAGTGGTCAATAGGGAGCAGAAAAGGAATTGGTGGAGAAATAAATGAAATTAGCAAAGGCTTGAGAAACAGCACAGAAGTAACTGTGAGGCAATTTTACATTTTGACTTGAAATAACCCGTCAATTCTCTGCCTTTAGGCAACAGGTTTTAAATAATTGGTGAAAGCAGGGTGATCTTATTCACAAGAGTTATTTTGTGTAATTTAATTGCCATACTCCTCGGGGTCTAGGAAAGAGATTCTTGAGTAAACTGAGTGTATATTTCTTCTCCGTTTACTCATGTGTCTCCCATTAGTGTTAGTGGGAACTAATTTTCCTCTCAATTAATGTAATGAAACTGGTGCGAAAACAGTATGAAACAGGAATCTAACATGCTAATGTTTATATTTTATATTCACTGCATTATGTATGGAAGAGGATATGAAGATGGATGGATTTTATTGGAGCAATGTGAATATTCATTTCATTTTATGGAATATGACCAACCCATGGGGGAAAGGCTGAAGGGACTGCTCTGTCCCTTTTCAGGAAGCAGGACCAGGTCCAAAAAAGTGATGTATTGGCAGGGGTGAGTCATATAGCTCCCATGTCTAAGAAACATATAAATGGAAATAAACAAGACAATCCTTTCAGTGAGCACAGCTCAATTTTGGATAACTGTGGCATTTTGTTAGACCCATGAGTATGGATATCTAAATGTGGTGGGGCTCCCTATGACCCAAGTTAGGGATATTATGGAAGATAAAGGAACATAGGATTGCTGAATCAATCCCTGAGGCCCCTTCCACACAGCTGAATAAAATCCCACATTATCTGCTTTGGACCGGGATATATGGCAGTGTGGACTCAGATAACCTTGTTCAAAGCAGATATTGTGGGATTTTCTGCCTTAATATTCTGGGTTATATGGCTGTGTGGAAGAGCCCTGACTCTCCAGTTTTCATTGTTCATCTTCAGGTGAGAGACAGGGTGCACACTCTCCAGTTTTGCTCAGCTCAGCTTCAGGCTAGAAGAATGGGGCATGTGTAAATCTTTACTTCAACAGCCAGAGCAGCAGTTTGCAAAAAATTGGATATATTGCTGTGATAGATGGGGGTGAGTGGGCATGTGTTTGCTTACATTTCTCCTTTCCTTCCAGTCACCATGATGCCAGGGCTATCATCCAGTTTTGTCTGCATTCTTCTGTCTAGAAGCAAGGAGGCTAGAGACCTCATCCCATTAATTGCGCAAAGTGAGGAGAAAGCAAGATACCATCCCATGTGTAAATCAGCACTTTCTTTCATCTCCAAGAACATAAGAACATAAGAAGAGCCATGCTGAATCGGGCCTCAGCCCATCTAGTCCAGCATTCTGTGTCACACAGTGGCCCACTAGTTGTACACAGGGATCTCTAGCAGAAAGGAGGGCAAAACCCTCACCTGCTCCTGATCCCCCACAACCAGTACCCGGGGAAAATCCTGCCTGCCTCCATCAACACAGAGGTGGCACTTGGATGTCCATTTCAGTAACTACTGATTCCCTTGGTATCCATGAATCTGTCTAATCCTGCCTTGAAGCTGTCCAGGCTGACAGCTGTCACAACCTCCTCTGGAAGTGAGTTCCATAACCCAATGACCCTCTGGGTGAAGAAATATTTCCCTTTATTAGTCCTAACTTTCCTACCTTGGAGCTTTAGGGAGTGCCCCCTAGTCCTAGTGTTGTGTGACAGAGAAAATATTTTTTCTTTATTCACCTTTTCTCTCCCATGCATGATTTTATACGCTTCGATCAAGTCACCTCTTAAATGCCATCTTTCAAGGCTGAAAAGACCAAGGCGTTGCAACCTGATTTCATAAGGGAGCTGCTCCATCCCTTGGATCATTTTTGTTGCCCTTCTTTGTACCTTTTCCAGTTCTGTTATATCCTTCTTGAGGTGCGGTGACCAGAATTGTACACAGTACTCCAGATGTGGCCTCACCATAGATTTGTAGAGAGGCAATACAACATTTGCCGACCTATTTTCGATTCCCTTCCTGATCATACCAAGCATAGAATTTGCTTTTTTCACTGCTGCAGTGCACTGGGTTGACATCTTCATTGAGCACATTGGGATCTCAGAAGATGGTTTCTCCCTGGCTCCTGTTCCCCCCTCTTTCTCTATACTTCTCGCACAGTTCAATGACAAAATGCATGGTCAAACGCTGGAAGTCTGTTTGCGTTGTATGATGAGCATCTCCCTACGTAGGTTCACATTTCCAGGGCCAGAATTAATTTCAAAGATATTATAAGAACTTGCAGAAGTAATCTCAGGATAACTACCAATAATCTTTGAGAGTTCCTGGAGAACGGAAAAGTCCCAACAGATTGGAGGAGGGCAAATGTCCCCATCTCCAAGGGGGGGGGGGGGTAATTAAGGAGACAGTCAGGAAGATTTAGAAAGATATGTCATGATTTGTAGAGTCAATATTCATTTCTCAAAAACAAGTCAAATTAATCTAGCATGCTATAAATTTAGTAGGTGAAGGGAGTGCTGTTTTTTGGGGGGTTATCCCAAGATCTACTCACAAAGAAGCTAGTAAAATGATGGCTAGACAATGCTACTTTTAAGTGAATTGGGAATTGGTTAACTGGCCAAACCCAAAAGATGCTGACCAATGGCTCCTCTTCATTCTGGAACATCTTTATTGACTTGGCATGCTTATCAAATTTAGATGACACCAAATCAAAGGGATAGCTAGTAGCCCAGGGGACAGGATTAATACCCAAAATGGCCGTAACAGATTAGAATGCTGGGACAAAACGAACAAAACACATTTTAACAGGGAGATATATACAGTACTATACTTAGGCAATAAAAATGAAATGCACAGATATAGGATGGGTGACCAAGTACTGTATGTGTGAAAGGGATCCAGGAGTCTTATTAGACCACAAGCTGAACATGAATCAACAGTGTGTTGCAGCAGGTTTTGGCTCAGTAACCTCCATGCCTGGGACAATCCTGAAACAGCACTCCAAGTAACAGGCATTGGGATAAAATTATGTATACAACTTATTTTCTGTGTTTATTTATTATCACTGGTGCAGTGGCACTAGGGGTCACAGCGTTGAAACCCTAAGAGGTTTTAAATAGGATGAACTGTAACATTATTTTCTATCTCTCTTGGATTCCTCTGTTACATCTCTGTTTAACTTTCATGCCCAAAATACTTTGATGGAAAATGAGTTTTCCCAACAATTATGCATTGTTATAGTGATGCTTTCTGTAATCTAGTCCAAATTTGTTGGAAGTGGATTGATAATGAGTTTGCACATTGGACAGTGAACTAGAACCATTAATGATATAAAAGATTTATTCTTAACAGAGATGAAAACTTCTAGACAATTTTAAAAATTATAATATGGAACAATCCACAGTCACCTATATTTTTGAAGATTTCATGGGAACAGTGATTAATTGAATTGTCAAGATGAATACATGAACATCAGTGCTTACCTTCGACCACTGTTTCTCACATTTGGTGTTCAAAATGTACACATTTCCTTATAGCCTCTATAATGTTTTTGTTGTTGCTATTGTTTATCCATACAGCACTATCAAATCTACATGGCCCTTTACAGTAAAATAATCTTAAACAATTGGTTTTGTCAAGGCATAAAATCTAAAATATAGGTATATAAACATAAACACAAAGAGAAGGCGAAATAGCAATACACAAGACAATCATACAAAAATCAGTACATATATACAAAATAAACAAGACTACAAACAATGTCAAACTAACATTCCAAAATCTTGAAATCTTGAAACCATATACATCAGACCTTGCAACATACTGTGGAATCTGCAATAAAAAATGCAAAAATTGTAAGAAAAGGATGTATAAATAACTATTGCATTCACTTCCCAAAACATTATGTAATGTCTGGCTTTTGGATTTCTTTTTTAACTAAACACCGCCTTATCATATTTTATACAGCTTGGATGAAGAAAATGCGATCTCTTCACATTTATTACTGGCTGCTTGTTAGTTTGTATCACATTTGGTTCCTTTGTATATTTCCTTTGTAGATGTATGTTTCATTGAGTTTGGTGAGATAATGAAGTCTCAACATATTCACAGCTGGATTTGCTTTACACCTCTAAGACAAGATATTGAGGGAAAATCTCTGAGGTTTGGTTTCAACTCCCCAAATCTCTTTGATTCTCTTTCATTTACTTCCTTCCCCTGAATTTTTTGTCTGTTTTTTTGTTTTTTGAAAAGATCTATACAAAAAGTTAGAAGAATTTCTGTATATCTAAGATGGAAGCAATTTGAAGATTTTACATATGCCTCAATGGTGAATATTTAAATTGGGTTACAGTTGAATCTGAAAAGAAAGAAAAACAGTAACTACTGACTACAGATGATTTGTAGGCCTTTAAAGTGGGTTTTATGATTTATGTTTTGTGTTACTTTAAAAACAATGAGAGTCAGCACAGTGTAGTGATTTGCATGATTGACTATGATTTTAGAGAAGCATATTTGAACCTAGGGATCGGGACCCCCACAAGGGGGTTTCGTAGGGGTCTGATGATCTTACCTTTGGCAGAGAAGGCTGAAGATCTCTCAGCCTGTCCTTCTCTTCCCTTTTGGAAACAGACAGTGAATCCTCCCACCAAAAGCCCTGTGGGGAGGGCTGTTTCTGAGACTCCAAGCAGGGAGAGCAGGCGTGTTTAGTGCATGGCATGTGTGAGTGAGGGAGAGGATGTGGGGCTGGAGGGAGGCTTGTGCCAGTGAGCTCCATCAAGGCATGGGAGTTCTGTGTGGGAAGTTTGGCCCAATCCTGTCATCAGTGGGGTTCAGAATGTTCTTTGACGGTAGGTGAACTATAAATACCAGCAACTACAACTCCCAAGTGTCAAGGTCTATTTTCCTCAAACTCCACCAGTGTCTACATTTGGGTATATTGAGTATTTGTGCCAAGTTTGGTCCAGATCAATCACTGTTTGATGCCATAGTGCTCTCTAGATGTAGGTGAAACTCAAGATCTGTGCCCACCAAACTGTGTGCCAAGCTTGGCCCAATCCTATTGTTGGTGGAGTTCAAAATGCTATTTGATTGTAGGTTAACTATAAATCCCAGCAAGCACAACTCTCAAATGACAAAAATCAATCCCCATCCCCAAACCACCAGTATTCAAATTTGAGCGTATTTGAGCAACCCCCCCCCTTCCTGAACAAATCCTGTTAAGAATGATAGGTTTGCCATAAATTGAAAATAACTTGAAAGACACGACAATCTCAATGAAGTCAGTGAAATGTTTAAAAATGTGCAATTGCATGTATTAAGTCACTAACTAAAATAGAGACCTGAGTCTTGAAATTAAAGGAAGAATAATATTTGGAAGCACAGATATTGATAACTTTAGACCAGCTTTTCTCAAAGTGTGCTCCTCCAGGTGTTCTCGATTTCAGCTCCCAGAAATCCCAGCCACTTTGCCAGCTGTTAGGAATGGTGGGAGTTGAAGTCCAAAACATCTGGAGGAACACACTTCGGGAAACCCTGCTTTAGACAAATAAGATTCTCAAGCATAACACTGTATCATTAAATATCAAAGTCAGAATCATCTGGCTCATAACATTTCCGATATCTATGTAAACTTGTGAAAGCTAAAGAGAACTGATAGCAAGAGAATCAATTCATTTGAAATGTAGTGCTGGATAAAAGTTCTGCAGATACCATGTACTGCCAAACTGTTTAGCAAACTGGAGCTGTTGTACTTTGGGCATATCATAAGAGGACATAAATCTTCAAAAGGACAATAATGCTTAGTAAAATTGAAGGTAATAGAAAAATAGAAAGACAATATTGAAGGTGGATAGATCCAATCAAACTGCCATTCATCCAAACAGGTGACAGAAGTAAATTCAGATTGCAAAAGCTGGAATTTGGGTGATAAGCACTTTAATATGGACTGCACAAACACAGTAGATTTCTGTTCAAATTTGAGAACTGGGGGAAGAAATATTCTTCTGGCTCCAAAAAAAGGTCCAGCTTATTTCTCTAAGCTCTTCTTTCACAATAGAATTCTACACCAAAAGAACATTATCCCCATACAAATGTAACAAATTATTATTTTATATTTCCTTTTGCACTTGGTGAGATATATTTTAACATTCCCTTCAAAAATGCCAGACTTGGCTGCTTTGAATATTTTTTTTCTTAGCAGTCAATAAAGCTACTACAGACATTCTCATCATATTAAAACAAATAGGAATCAGGAGGTATCTAATTGCTCTGGCTTTGATTTCTTTAATGAAAAGTGAATGTTAAAAGGGAAAGAATGAAAGAAAAAAATCAAACTGCAATCTTTTGCAGAGGAACTACCAAGAAATTCAATATAAATAAAGTATTTATATTGAACATAACTATAATAAGAGGGCAACTTCTTTTTTCATGTCAGGAGCAGCTTGGGAAACTGCAAGTTGCTTCTGGTGTGAGAAAATTGGCCATCTGCAAAGATGTCACCCAGGGGACGCGCGGATGTTTGATGTTCTACCATCCTTGTGGGAGGCTTCTCTCATGTCCTCGCATGGAGAGCTAGAGCTGACAGAGGGAGCTCAACCCACTCTCCCTGGATTCAAACTGCTGATCTATCAGTCAGCAACCCTGCTGGCACAAGGGTTTAACTCATTGCACCACCGGCAATGACTAATGACTATTATATTATAATATAATTATACGATACAATTATATAATATAATGACTAAATATCATCAACAAAGATATGAATATAGTTTCCTTCTTTCATTGTAGTAGACCACTATTGGTACGTATATCTCATAATTTCATTTATCCAAGTAGTATTTAAAATGGCTAACAACATTCAAACTGAATAGAAAAATCAGTCAGTTTTGCTCTTTTCTGCATTTCAATTTCTAATACTAATATTAAAAAATTCTAATACTGATATGAAAATAATCTTATTGCAACCATCCGCAGTTGTATAAGCCATTCTCTAGCTAGACTGTGACTGTCTGTCATCAAGCCAGCTACAACCTTTGGGAACTCTATGAAGAAGAAACATCCATAACTTCTGGATGTTTTATGGTCCTGTAGAATACAATAATCTTGTTTAACATGGGATTTTAATTGAATCATAGAGTGGACAGAGACGTCAAGGACTATCCAGTCAAATTCCTTGCCATGCATGAATATACAATCAAAGCACTCCTGCCAAATAGATATCATACCTCTCATTGAAAACCTCCAGAGAAGGAGACACCACCCCCCTCTGGAGCAGTGTATTCCACTGTTGGACAGCACTTACCATCATGAAGTTCTTCCTAATGTTTAGATTGAATCTCTTGTCCTGTAATTTGAATCCATTGCTCTGTATCCTAGTCTCTGCAGCAGCAGAAAGCAAGCCTGCTCCATCTTTGATGTGATAGTCTTTCAAATATTGAAACAGATCTATCATGACCCATCTTCTCTACATTGCTAAGAACACTTTGAAAAGGTAGGAACTATTTACTGGATCTATCATGCACCAAAGTAGATGGTGTCATATGTTATATGAGCAAGAGAAGCCAACAGAAAACAAGAGCAAACTAGCACAATTGGCGTAAGGAGCTGAATATTGTTCAAAAGCACTACTAAAAAATAATCAGAAGAGATGACATTTTTAGCTGTGCCAAAAATATTCATAGTCACTTTGACTCAATCTTGGTTTTCAGGAAAGCACTCATTTGGTTCCAAGGAAAACATTTTTTAAAAACCTAAGGATAAACTGAGGCACTTATGACAACAAGGGGATTAAATGCAAGAAATCACCTTAAGGCAAAGCAAAATTCTGGAACTTTTCTCTTTTAATCCACGACATGCTGTCTTATAAGTGAAGTGGTTTTTTTTTTCTGAGGCCAATTTTAACACATGAGAAATAGCCTTTGGGTAAGATACCTGGAGACACATCTTTAGGGGAAATGACACCATCCTTCACACGAGAGGCAAATAGTGACAGGCTTAGTTACCCCAAGGTTTTTGGAACTACAGAAATATTTAGAGAAACCCCTCCTCCAACAGTCCAATCCAATGCATGGGTTTAGTAGCTACCTGGTGTTAGTTGACTGTTGGGAAAGTAGGAATGGAAAACCACTGCTGAGATTCTACATCATGATTTACATTCCATTACCTTATATATCCATAGCTATGTTGCATACAATAGCAAAACCTTGTTAGTGAGTTGCAAATACTCTAGCTTTACATGATACATTGAATATTTGTCTACCACATAATATATTATGGCTAATATTATGGCTAGTAGGGCTAAAATTGTGGCTAATGTTGATAAATTTAAATCTTGGAATTTGTCTTATGAGAAGACATCATTGATATCTGAAGCACCAACACCAAGTCCCCCTCCCCCCAATTCAACAAAAGGCTTAGACTTTGCAGCAACCTTTGGAAGAACTAGATTTCTCAAAGTTTCCTGTATCCTGAGTTTTAGAGTATGATGTCATCTGTACACAGATGATGTTCAGCTCTATCACTCCTTTCCATCTGCTACTAAGGAAGCTGTTCAAGTCCTGAACTGGTGCTTGGCAGCTGTAACTGACTAAGAACATAAGAAGAGCCATGCTGAATCGGGCCTCAGCCCATCTAGTCCAGTCAAGACAGAGGGATCTCTAGCAAAAAGGAGGGCAAAACCCTTCTGGTCCCCCACAACCAGTACGGGAAAATCCTGCCATCAACACAGAGGTGGCACTTGGATGAGAAATTGAATTACAGCCTGTGTTGAAAAGCCAAGGAACATGCAGCCTGTCCCTTCCCTGAGGATGCAGGTTTGCAGTTTGGGAATTCTCCTGGACTCATCGCTGAGCCTGGAACCCGAGGTCTTAGCAGTGGCCAGGGAAGCATTCACACAGTTAAAACTTGTGTGCCAGATGCGTATACCTTCGGAAGTCTGACTTGGCCATGGTAGTCTACGCTCTGGATACATCCCATTTTGACTACTGCAACACGCTCTTCATGGGGTTGCCTTCAAAGACTGTTTGGAAACTTCAAATGGTCCAGCAGGCGGCAGCCAGATTGCTCACTGGAGCAGCGCTCAGGGAGCATACAACTCCTCTGTTGAATCCAATCACAATTCAAAATGCTGCCTTTAGACTATAAATCCCGAAACGATTCCAGCCCAGTTTACCTGTCCGAACATATCTTTCTCTATTAACCACCTTGGAGCTTAAGATTGGCTGGGGAGGCCCTGCTCTGGTCCCGCCTTTTTTACAGGTACAGCTGGCGGGGATGAGAGACAAGGCCTTCTTGTGGTAACCCCTCAGTTGTGGAACTCCCTTGCTAGGGAAATTAGATAACCCTCCTCCATCCTGACTTTCCAGAGGAAAGTAAATACCTGGCTTTTTGAACAGTCCTTTGGGAATGCAGTGCAGTGTACCTGAAGGAGCGGCTTACCCCATACATGCCCAGAAGATCACTGCGTTCAGAGGGGCTTAACTTACTGGAGATGCCTAGTATCAAGACCTACAGGCTATCGAGTACGCGGCAGAGGGCGTTCACAGTGGCCGCGCCGAGCCTCTGGATCTCACTGCCTGAGGAGGCGCGAGCTCTACGGGGCTTGATGGCATTTCGCAACTCCGACTGATCCCTGCTATAACCTGCCATCCTGCCGCGTCTTGCTGCCTGCATTATTGTCGTCTGCTGGGGTTTTATTGTGGGGAGCGGGGTTTAATTGGTTTTATATGCTGTTTTTATGTGTTTTATCTGGTTTTATACTGTAAACCACTCTGGGCTCCAGAGAGAGCGGTCTATTAAATTGAATTAATAAATAATATAAATAAATAAATACGGATTCATATGGAACTGAATTATGGAATGGCTCAGATGATGTTTTTGGTCAATGTGATGAACAGTGAAGATATTGCTTTTTATGTTTTTAAATGGTTTTTATTGAATGATTTGATGAATCTGTTTAAATGTTTAAATTTTATACTGTATATGGTTACGGCATCAAATGGCTGCCGCGTTGTAAGCCGCCTTGAGTCAGTTTTGGGTTCAAGAAAGGCAACAAGGAGAAAGAAGGGATTCCTGTTTTCAAGAGTCTTTTCTGCTGCATTTGAATGGCCAGTCTTTCAAAGAAGGAACAAAAAATAGTTTAAGACATGGATAGAGACTGTAATACTTCCCATATGATGTTCAACTTCGATTCTGATTATTCCTTTGCTACTGGCTGGTGGCATTGTCTAGTTCCCATATCGTTGCAGCAGTGAATCTATACCAGATTTTTCAGTATGCATGTTTTGGAGATACATACATAGCTTACATAGCTCTTTTAGAGTTCAAACTAAAACCCAGAACAGATTTGTCATTCCAGATGCTAATTGGAAGACACCTGTTGCTGATACTATTGATTAACCTGACAAGGGCTGATAAGAGTTTGAGTTCTACAACAGCTTTTGTGATACTGTGTTGTACCCTGGTTTAGCAGATGATAGAGAGGCAACTATTTGTGGCAGGTGACTGTGACAGGAAGGGAGAGACAGATATAGATACTTTTCCAATTTTTAATCTAAGTCAGAGAAGTTTTCATGGATCATAAAACATGTCTCCAATAATGTAGTGCACAATTTTGAACTGAAGGCTCTTATAACAATTCTATGAGCTACTGTCTCCAGGGTGACACCATAAACTCAGACAGATCTGTCGATCTATATTTTAAAAAAATATTTTCTAGAAATACTTATGCCTGCTACCCCACAAATTTGAAATCTATAACATCAGGCCTAGCCCTTATTTCTCAGAAAGTCCACCCATGTGAAGCAAAGGAAGCTTAAAGAAGCTTAAATAAATTAGTAGATGATGCTGCAGTCTGTACTTTAAAAAAGAAAGAAAAGACTCATGGAGATCTTGACTTCATTGGCCTCATTTTTGAGGTGGACTTTGCAGACCCCCAAATTTCTTCTCAGAACTTGATTCTCTGCTTGAAGTCATTTGAAAGCTGTCAATAAGGAGAATGAAACATTCTTGCCTACACAGATTGAAGGCCTGTACATTGATAATGTCTGTGTTCCATTAACTATCCCAACAAAAGCCAATTTGACCCCTCTGGGGGAAAAACCTCAGAAATCAGTTTAAAATACTCTTAATCCAGTGATGTACCTGACAGGTTGTCAGCCAAATTCTTCAGATCCTGTATTAGAATATAGACAGTTATTCATGGCAAAAGGTAATTAAGTGCCTACAAGACTCCCGGGGCAGAGCAAGGCTTTAGTAAAGCAGTCTGTTTAATCTTCTTGAATACAGTACTGGGAGGTGGCTGTCTGTTTTTTCCTCAGGAGGCACAATTTTACTTTTCAAAAAACACTAAATATCACAAAAGCTTCATAAATAAAAAAAACCCCAGACTTCTTTGAAGAGTACAAGCTAACTCAAAAATCCAAGACAAGAATTTCTTCAACCTTCACACCCTTGCATTTCTCAAAAGGACTGCTTTACCTCCAGATCAATACTGACTGCCAGTTTATTCTTGTATGCAATTTAAAGCATTGAATCCCAAACATTGGCCCTCCAAATGTTTTAAACTTGAGCTCCAAAATTTCCCAAGTGTTGACCAAGTCGGCTAGTAGTTTTGAGAGTTGATGTCCAAGATACCTGGAGGACAAAAGTTTGGGTTTTAAAATAATATAATAATACATTTTGTTTCTAACTAGCCTCTCCCCAAGGCTTGACAACCTAGGACTAGCTGTGACCACCTCCCCCAATGCAAACTTAACAACTGATCAGCACCAGATGTAGAGAGATGTATGGCTACTAGGTATGGTTAGGTCCAGTCCAAATCGTCATAATTTGGATTAAATTTGGATCAAATTCCTTTTTGAAGCAATTTGGGAACCCAGAAGTATCCTTGCCATTTTGAAGCCACTGTCGCCATCTTTGTTCCAACTCAGGAAGTGAATTGGAAAAGACCCAGTGTTTGGAGACAAGCAGTAGCTTGCATACTGGGATGCTTGCCTCCAGCCAATGAGGGGAATCCATGTGGGGAGGGGATGGGTTTCGGCACGGCAGCCAGTGCCCTTTTAAAAGGCTCGCACATGCCTCGTGGGCTCATTGCGAGCCGGGAAGGGACTAGGCAAGCTGCTTGGGTGGGAAAGGTGCCACGCCACCGCTTAGCAAGGGAACAACAGGGAACAAATAATTTCCTTGGAGAACCACACCATACAAGTTTGGAGGGCCCTTTGTCTGCTTGGGGTTACACGTTGTACTTTTGGAAACTAGAAATTTCCTTTAATTTACTAATATTCCTTATTAGATTACTGAAATTACTTTTTAAATTGTCAAGGACCCAGGGATCTTCTAAACATGTTGAAAATTAGTATACTGACAGAGGAGAATGTTTTCTACCACTGTGGCAAGTTTTGTAAGTAGTAGTCTAAAAATGAGGGAAAGGGAATCTCCCAAGTTTTGCCTGTCCTGTTTGCAGGTTTTCACGCATTCTGCAATCGCACCCGCCATTAAGGAAGCAATTTAGAAATTTCAGAAATTTTGGAAAATTTTGACTTTTTTCAGAAATTTTTGGAAATTATTTTGGAATTGAATCGCAAGTGCCCCCTACAACCAAAATTAGTTTGGAATCATTTTTTTCCTTGATCAAACAAACCTAATGGCTATCAAAGCAAGATACTTTTTAGAGTAAGGCCCAATTTGAGAATAGGATTCTCAGACATGTTACCAGGCTCCTTAGCTCTATGCCATCATCACTGAAGTATCTTGAATAAATATGTCACTAAATATGAATAAATGTGTAAGGAATAGATCAAACTAGCTCGATTCTCCCCCTCCTTAGTTCTTGTATTCATATTGATGAGCTGGAATATGTCCAGGGAGGGTGACCAAAATGGTCAGAAGTTTGGAAGCTATGCCCTATGAAGAGTGGCTTAGGAAGCTGAGTATGTTGAGTTTGGAGAACAGATGATTGAGAGGGAACAAGATAGTCAAATAGTAAAATATTTGAAAGGCTGTAACATGGAGGACGAGGGCAAGCTTGAATGCTGCTGCACTAGAGACTAGGTCATGGAGAAATGGATTGAAATCACTAGAAAAGAGAATGCACCAAAAGAAATGAAGGTAAAAAACCTTTCTTATCATTAGAGCTTTTTCACAGTGGAATATGTTAACTCAGAGTGTGGTGGAGTCTTCTTTTCTAGAGATGTTAAACAGAGGCTAGATGCCCATTTGTTGAAGGGGATTTGACTTGTGTTCCTGCATGGCAGGGAGTTGAACTAGATGGCCCTTGTGGTCTCTTCCTTATATATTATTCTAATGGCCAGATTTTAGAATATTCTTCTGAGGCATGTCACAAGACTCCTTAGCTCTATGCATTCTTCACTTAAGTATGTTGAATGACTATGTAGAAGGGTTGGTTTAGAACCCAAAAATCGCAGTGCTAAAAACCAATGGGGGATTTTTTATGCTTAACGTAATGACTTACAAAAAATTTTCAAAAAAATTCTTATTTGATATGTTATTACTTACAAAATTTTGTGATTAGTTCTAAATTGTCCAAAGCAGGGAAACAGGACTGACACTGTTTTAAGCACAGGCAAATCAAGGGGCAACATTTCCCTTGTTCTCTGGAGTGCAATTCACTGGGACCTATTATTATTATAATAAAATGCCTGGGCCTGCTTGGAGGGAAATATAATGAATTAATATTATTAATATTATAATAATAATAATAAAATGCCTGGGTTTCCTTGGAGGGAAATATAATGAATTAATATTATTAATATTATTATTATTATAAAATGCCTGGGTTTCCTTGGAGGGAAATATAATGAATTAATATATTATTATTATTATTAATATTATTATAATAATAAAAGGCCTGGGTGTCCTTGCAGGAAGATATAATGAATTGATATATTATTATTAATATTATTATTATTTCAAAAGGCCTGGGTGTCCTTGCAGGGAGATATAATGAATTGATATATTATTATTACAAAAGGCCTGGGTGTCCTTGCAGGGAGATATAATGAATTGATATATTATTATTAATATTATTATAAAATAGTTGCCCACCTCTGGCCTACTTCTGTAGTGCTCTTCTCACTCCAGCTTTTCCCCCTTCAGTCTTCCAAAGCTCTCTAGGAATCTCCGTTAGTCCTCTATGGCTTTTCTTGATTCTGAACTTTTCCTTCTCCTCTCCATGCTCTTTTCACTCCCTGCTCCCCTTCTCACAGCCTTTCTTATGTCCTTCTCATCTGTCCTTCTATCTAGCCTAATTTCCTGGGTGTTTAAACGGCTTTTTTCCTCTCAGTCCTCCCAGCCACTCTAGGAGTTGCGCTCTGGGTTCTCTATGGTTCCAGATCCTTTTTCACTTCCTGGAGGAAGGCCTTTGACTTAAATTAGGCTCCGACCATGCAAAGGCCCTGATCTGACTGTGAGTAATGTCTGGAAAGCTATTTTGGAGGGGATAATTTTCCTGTTAGAGGGACATCCAAAATAATTACAATAATAAAGAACTTTTGGGCCCACGAAGTGCGGAAATCAAAGTCCACTTCCGGTTTGGCGGGAAAAGTGCGGTAAAGCTTAAAATTAGCATTTTGAACGGATCTAATACGAATTATTTTAATTTCTTAATCCGAAAACCCAACCCTACTATGTAGGGAACAGATCAAACTAGTCCTATTCCATCCATCCTTAGTTCCCCTCTCCTCTTCATAAGTGAAGGTGACAGATATGATGAAGACAGCTTTCTGTATCTCCAGAAGTTCCTCCAAATAAGTTGGTATCCTAGGTTGCAATGGTTCTACAGGCCTGCACAACATGTGGCCCTCCAGGTGTTTAGATTTAAGCTCCCAGAATTCATCACTGTTGAACAAGCTGACTTGGGCTACTGGGAGTTGAAGTCCCAAACACCTGGAGAGCCACAGGTTGTGCAGGTTTGTTTTAGCACATGTGGAGCCACCACTCTAGTGGTGTAATGAATCTATTCTGAGTTTTAACTGTAACTTTGAAGGAGCTAGCTCAAGTCCTTCAATCCATCTCTATTTAAGGTACTGAATAATATTTGGAGTAGATTCACTAGCCAGTGACATTGGAGTGACCCATCAACTTGACTTGGAGGCATCCTAATTCATGATGACCTAGCTACCACCTGGCCATAGCAGATAGACATGCAGGAGATTTTGAAGCTCATATTTTAATTTTCCAAAAGTTGATCTAGAGCCGAAGAAGGAAATGAGCATTAGAGAAGCCAGATGATGGTCAGTCAACATTTTAACAAAGCTACATTGATTTAAAAGCAAAGGGGAGATTCTGAAGGAGAATTACCAGAGTAAGACACATAATAGCATCTTGCATTAAAAATACTCTTATTTCTGACAGCGAGGTCAATGAGGCAAAGGAATAATTTACCTAGAAGATTCATCAAATGATCATCAAAAGGGGTACTGAAGCAAAAATTAGATTTGAGTACTTTAAGGAGTGAGCTAATGGCTAATCTTGCACTTTTATGGAGAGCCAGACTTGATGGGTGCTATGGTGTCCCTTTGCAAAGTGAAATATCTATTGATAGATCTCGTCTAATCAAAATTAGAAGGTTAATGGTGTAAAACATATTACTAGAGAAACACTGGTCTCTACATTTCATCAATTCCTATCTTCTTTCTCTCCTTGTTTTCTAGCTGTGACAGCTAACTGTGACTTTCTTGATTCATCAGGAATGGGAGAGGATGCGTGTGTTCATGTGTGTGTGTGTTTACTGCATTGCAAACATTATGAGTTAAGTGTAGTCCCTGTCTGTTTTGGATGTGTTTCTGAATGTATAAATAAAGTATTTTGCATGCAGTGAATTATGAAGAAGAGTGGGATTACTCAGGCCATGCCTGTATTCCAAATTCACATGCAGAGGTAGATCATTTCATATCCAGCTTTGAAATAATATGGGAAATGTTGTGCACATGTTTGAGTGACACAACTGAATTTCTATCAATACAGTGGATATTAATGTTACTTCATGGATTAACATATTTATCTCTTGCCATTTATTATGGGAATTCAGGGCAGTATACAGATAAAACAATAAACATTTTAAAATAATTCCAAACTAAATGTAGCACACCAGTTCTCGTTTGTGCCTGGAGGGCAGGGGGCAGCACTCGCATTGAAGCCAGTTGATTCTGAAGAGGATTTGGAGGGGCTAGAAGAAGGGGATTTTGAGATAGCTGGGCCTTCTTCTCCCACAGAAAGCCTGGCCTGGGATGACGGCTGGCCTGATCCTTACGAACAGCAGGAAGGCCAGTCGGAATTCGAAAGCAGTGATAGTGAAGATTATGAGCGGCCGGGGGGGAGAGGCTCGCAAGAAAGAATGTGGGAAACAACCGAGGGAGAGGCCCGGGAAGCAGATGGGGAGCTTGATTCTCACGGAGATAGGGAACCAGGTGCTGGGAGGCAAGGTCGAACCTTTGATAGGAGACGGAGCATTGAGGCTAGCAGGAGGGGTTGGTTCCACAGCCTAGACCGACCGAGGGCTCGCAGCACAGATTGGAGGAGGAGAAGCCTAGAGCGTCGGGGGCCTCACCAAGGGGATTAAGTATATGATCAGTGGGAACGGATCCTCAGTACTTCGGCCACGTTTCACCTATGCAGATGTGTAGCGAAGCCAAGACCACGTAGCTAAGTTTGGGGCTAGTGGCCTGCCAAGAAGAGTTGTATTTTGTAACCTTGTTTTGTTCCTGATCCACTAGCTAAGCGGAGCCTTGCCAAGTCTTGGGAAGTGACTGCCAAGTTTGCCTTTTGGACTATACCTTTTACCTTTTGGATTACTTTGATATTTTTATGGACAATTACCTTTTCAACTGTTTTTATACTTCAATAAAGTAGTTAGCTGATCATCGTCTCTGTGTGTGTGATTAAGGGGCCGGCCTAGGTCTTGCATCGTGACACTAAAACAAGACATCACTACTTCAAAATCTTGGGGACATGCTGGGGTTTGCTGGAAGCTCCAGTTGTCCACATTGCTTTCAGGCAGTGTGGAAAACAGGATCAGAGTTTCCAAGCAAGCTCCAGAGCATCTTCCAATTTTACTAATGTGGGCAGAGCCTGGTCAATCCAGTTTAACCTGGGATGCTCACCATAAGTAGAGAAATGTGAGGAATAGCCAGGATCCAACGTAAAGTGAGTCTGAGTTACATATAATGCCCACATAGACACCCCATAGTTGGGCTGTCTGACAATGTGATTCAGGACCCATGTATGGCTGCCAACCCTGTTTTCATCTGAAACCTATAGAACAAGCCGTGGCCTTTGTTACCTCAGTATTATGTGATACTATTTCTGTTTGCGGGCTCGGGGTGGTTGCCCTGTATGCACAAATATTATTATTATTATTATTATTATTATGCTGAGGCCAAAACAAACTGCTCTAACTACTCAAAGTTTGTATATTTTTCCTCACTAATAACTTTTGCAATTGTAGCCCCAGTCTAATGCCACCGGGCCACAGGTGTCTTAATAGTCAGTTAAAATTTTCTGGCATATATGAAGAATATACCCAGGTATGTTAAATCCCTAATTGGATGGAGATGTCTACTGTTATTTCAAATGCACACACACCAAATAATTTATAAAAATAGATTACCCGTGAGTGACAAAATTGGGTAGCCAACAAAAGATTAAGTTTATTGTCCAGGGTCAGCTGTTATTTAAGGTCCCATATGGTTGACATAGAGTAACAATGAGTCTTTATCAAATTATCCACATTGTTACTATGGAAAGAATTATGGTATAACTCTCAAGTCTAGAGGCTTCAGTTGTGGTATGCATTGACAAAGGATGCCAGTTCTCACAAACATGTGAAATTGGATTTATCCGATAAGATTTAGCAGGGATAGATCTTCCAACATGATTTCACATGTTGAAAAATGGTTCTTTCTGTCATAGAATCTGCCCCTCACATGCTTATTTTTCATCTCTCTTGAGGCATATGCTGCTTTGCCACAAGCACAAAGAAAATAATAGATAGACCGTATGATTGCCTTCAAGAGTAAAGTCTTGACAGTGGAGATCTATTCTGGATCCGAATTATCCTTCACAATGAGGACATAGTTTCAAGATGGAAGGTGGTTTCGACAAGGGTGTGCTTGATTTACCTTCATCTTGACTCATTTTTCTTTTTTGCCTTCTATTTGTGCCTCCACAGCACTGTTGATAACAGCTGACTCCAGTTAGAATGCAGGGGGGGCAGGGCTTCCGAGTTCTTGGTGGGTTTTTTCCCCTTATTTTTAGATTAGCTTTAAGCCCATCTTTAAATGTCTTCTGCTGTTCACTGACTTTCCATTTTCCATTCTTGAGCTGAGAATAAAGTAACTGCTTTGGGAGATGGTAATTGGGCATTTGCACCATGCGAGTAGTCCAGTGAAGTTGATGGTGGAGGATCATCACGTCATAGTATAGTATGAACACTGTACCTATGGGATTGGCACCCATAGTTTCACTAACAAAATATATTCTCCAGGTGACTTCTGCCAGAAGTGACCAATATCTCTTTACGAATCTTTTAGATCTTCCAAGGTGATTTTATGGTCACATATGGCAGAAATTAGTAATTTCAACAGGATCCATAGGAACATATTTGCCATGGATACACAAGTCATATTACACATAGAATTGCGGCTTAAATCATCCCATGCTTGGATTTTGTGACATGCTGTATTCATCTGTGAGAGCAAATGTCATTAAGTTAACCCACATGTATAATGATGAAACATTCTATTATACCTACGTGTTGAAAAATCTTTGGGCAGCCAAAAGAATTGCCATTTGTGCAATTGTACCTCATGTCATCCCAAATTTCCGCCCCTTGTGAAATACAATTTCCCCTTTAACAAATTATATATATATATACACACACACACACACACACACACACACATACATACACACACACACAATTGTATATAATAACAAATTATATATATATATATATATAAAAACAAAATTGTATATAATAACAAATTATATATATATATATAAATTTTAATTATATTACTACACTACAGAATATATATAACATTAATGATATAATGTACTGGGGAGAGAAGTCCTAGACCCCCTTTTGTAGCTGATTATGATTCAGCACAGCAGGAGAGACTTACTCTGGTCATCATTAGTAAGTTGGCACTATTTCAGGGAAGCTGAGGTTTCTTCCATTCATTGGGACAATGGGATTCATTAGACTCTGGAGCACAGGATACATATTATTATTTCACTTTATAGCAGATGAAATCGATAATAGTTTGCTTTCTTAACATGACACCCAAACATGTTTCTAATTGAGCCATAGATCACATGCTCAATGTACCTTTACTGTTTTATCATGACTATTGCGCCCATGCCCCATCCCAGGGTAAAATTAACAGCCATTCACACCACTAGTATGATATGGCTTCATGGCTGAGTGTAAAGTGGAACATAAACTTCAGCACATAAAAATGTTACCTTCAGGCTCAACAACCTTCAGAAGAATCTTGCTCCAGATTCAAGCATTAAGTAAAATGGATTGGAATTTCCTCCAAGATGGTGTACTCCATCTGTAATGTTTTGCCTCTTTTAGAGGCTATTTTTGGCACATCTGAAAATTACTCAAAGCATTCTTGTCTGGACACAAGAGGATATTGGCTCTGTTGCTGTGACTTTTTAGATTTCTGCTGAGTTCTTTTGAATTGAATTAGTTGTTCTTGCCTTTGTCCATTGTTCTAAAGATATTCTAACCATTTTATATTATTATTATAAACAATGACAAAAGAGCTCTTTGCCTTAAGTTAAGGCATGCCATTGGTTCCTTGCACGTCTCACCACATCTCAAGAAGAACTTTTGTACCAGTGAGCAATTAAACTCAACATGGCCAAACTTTGGCATACAAGACACATTCTCTGCCATTCTCTGCCTACTAACCCAAAGGACCAGTTCAACTTTATGACATCTATTGAAAGATATGACCAGACTGTAAACAGGTCAAGCGAATGGGATAGTGCAAATTGTAGCTAAGGAACAAGGGCATGGGGTGTGTCATTGATTGCGGTCCATTGGAGCTAGACGGTCTCAAAGGCTTGTTTAAACATCCAAGTTTTCAGATCCCTACAGAAGGAGGGCAGTGTGTGGGCCTGCCCTAACCTCCCTGGGAAGGGCATTCCAAAGCCGGGGGGCGGGGGTCACCATCGAGAAAGCCCTCTCCCTCGTCCCCACCAATTGCACTTGTGATGGTGGCAGGACCAAGAGGACGGCCTCCTCAGCAGATCCTAATGCTTGTACAGGTACATAAACGAGGGTGCAGTCACGAAGATAGACAGGGCCCAAACTGTTTAGGGCTTTATAGTTAATAACCCACACTTTGAATTGAGTTCGGAAATGCATCGGCAGCCAATAGAACTGCTTTAACAGGGGCATTGTGTCCTCCCTATAATCAGCTTCAGTTAGTAGCCTGGCTGCCGATCTTTTCACCAATTGCAGTTTTCGAGTCTGCAGGGCCCCGAGAACAGCGGGGGACCAGGAAGAGGCAGCGATGGTGGTGTGGAAGCAGCAGTCGCAGCACATTTGCAACATTCCTCCCTGCTGCATGCTCGGAAACCGAGGCCCAGGCTGCTCTGGAGAGCCATATGCAATCATGAAAAGAGCCACATCTGGCTCCCGGTCCACAGGTTCCCTACCCCTGGGTTATATAGTTCAAAGGATGGAGGATCAACAGTTCTTATCTATCTCTGTAGATAGAACTCAAAGATTTGTCCACTCCTAAGATAAACTGTGTACGAGAAGTTTCCAGGGACACTGACTATATTCAGTAAAAAAAAGTGCATCCAATAGCCACAAAAATAAACAGGAATTGTTTGAATGTAACATGGATTGCAATCTAAAATGCCTCACTTCCAAGCACACTGATTAATGTGAGTTGTGTATTACAGACTGAAGTCAACAAATATGGGAAATAATAAGAGCCAGGCATGTAATGGAGCTTTCAAATTTATGTGCAACCAGAATATTTCCAAATATTTCCAACTTTTAGAAAGCATTTGTGGTGTTTTCCTCATTATTCTCAGATAATGAACTTTGTCTTATTTCCTACTTGTTGGGAGAGTCTGAAATATTTTAATACAAAAAAGGGGGGCACTAAAGAAACATTAAAGCCAAATGTCCTTTTGAAGATAAAAGCAACAGACTTGAAAGTTTTGGTGAATCTCTTTTGTGGCTGGTTTGTGGAAAAATGTTAATTTAGAAACATTTACTGGTTAAAAAAAAAAACCCCAAACCTTTTACTGGCTTAGGGAACTAAATACATGATCTAATAGGTATTTCCATCTTCGGTTCCTATGTTCCTTACTGTGTTAATTATATTTTATTGTCCTATTGGATGCCAACAGTACAGAAGTATAATGTATGCTCATAATGAAAATGCTAAGACAAAACAAAAATAACAATCACCAACAGATTACAATTAAGCCTCTGTTCCACCAAGAGTCAAAACACAATTTCATCTTCTGTGTGAATGATGCTTAAAGTTTGTCCTAATACAAATGGTGTACTTTAAATGAAAAACATCATTTCAGTAAACCCTATTAATAAACATCTGCCTCTTTTTAGTAGCTTTAATATAATAATCATGACATTGGTGTCACAATTCTGGAACTTCAAATGCCCATTTTCAGCAATCCTGTGTTTAACATTGTTTCCTCATTGTGTGTAGAGGAGGAATTTCTGCAACACAAAAACACTAAGGACGTGGCAAAAGGCCAATAAGAAACACACCATTGCTGGAATAAATGAGCCTTATTTCACGGGCTCCAACTGCGGTCAACTTCTACTTATGGTGACTTTATAAATGACCTCCAAAGCCCTGTATATCAACTGACCTGCCTAGGTCTTGCTAACTCAAACCAATGGCTTTCTTGAGTGAATCAATCCAGCTATAGTCTGATCATCCACCTTTCCTGTTGCCTTCCACTTTACTGAGAATGATTAGCGCTTCCAATGAGTGCTGTCATCTCATGATATACCAAATGTACAAAGCCTCCATTTAGCTGGGTTGCTGTGAGTTTTCTGGACTGTGTGGCCATGTTCCAAAAGCATTCTCTCCTGACATTTCACCCACATCTATGGCAGGCATCCTCAGAGGTTGTGAGTTCTGTTGGAAACAAGGCAGGTGGGGTTGATATATCAGTGGAATGTCCAGGGCTAGAGAAAGAACTCTTTCCTGCTTGAGGCAACTGTGAATGTCACAATTGGCCATCTTGATTAGCATTTCATGGCCTTGTAGCTTCAAAGCCTGGCTGATTGCTGCCTGAGGGAATCATTTGTTGGGAGGTGTTAACTGGCCCTGATGGATTCTTGTCTAGAATTCCCATTTTTTTTAATGTTGCTCCTTGTTTACAGTTTACTTTTTAAAAATACTGGTAGCCAGATTTTGTTCATTTTCATGGTTCCTCATTTCTGTTGCAATTGTCCACATGCTTGTGGATTTCAATGCCTTCTCTGTTAGCCTTTTGGTTTAGGATACATTCATTCATTATTTTAGTGGTCCAAGATAACTGTTGAACTCTCCCCAGACACTAAATTTCAAAGGAGTTGATTTTCTTCTTGTCAGCTTTCTTCATTGTCCAACTTCTGCGTTCATACATCAAAACTAGACTCTGATAACAGAGACAAATAATAGAACAATGAAAACTCAACTATGTACCACTTACTAGCTTCTAATGAGTCTGGCAGCATTACCTTTTCCGAGAAATCATGTTACTGCTAGAAAAAGCAGCACAAAACTATGCTGTCCTAATCTTAAGAACGCCATTGTAGAGGGAGATTTTAACCTTTTAAAATAGTTGAAATCCAATATTCCATCTCTGCAGATCCCTTTTTCTCTTAAGGTCAGTTGAGATTGTCCCTGAATAAAGGAAAGCAGCTAAATTGCTCCCTCTGGTGCTGTGTCCTGAGGCAGTTTTATCTGCCAGGCTCATAATAGAGCCAGCCTTGAACCCAAGATATGTTTATATCTGTCACCATGATCTTAAATGCCTGTAAAATGAGACTAAACAAATTCATGGAGGACAAGGGTATCAACAGCTAGTCATATTGTTTGTATATTACCCTTAAAATAATTATTGGCATGCTTTTATACATTGGACTGGAACACCGGAGACCAGAGTTTGAATCCCCACTTAGGCATCGAAACCCACTGGATGACTTTAGAGAAGTCACAATCAGTCACAGAGGAAGGCAATGGCAAAACATTCTGTCGAGAAAATCAAACTAAAATGAATATGGAAGATAAGTCCGCATTATGATCACCATAATTCAGAAACACCTTGAAGGTATACCACAATAAGAAAAGGCAGATCTAATTGTTAGAGAACAACAGTGAGCAAGGGTTGTTGTCCTTATGCTTTGCCTGTGGGTTTCTGGAGTGGCCATTTTCAGCAGAATATGGACTCGGTGGGCCATTGTTGTAACCCAGTATGACTGTTGTTATGCTCCTAGGACTTCTTCACATGGGGCAAAATAGCACCGTTTTGCTTCTTTAATTCACAGCTTGGAATATGGAAGGTAAGTTTGCATGCACATGACAGATGTTGCTCACATTCCTCCCAGATCGGAGGGGAAGTGCCAAAAAAACTTCCTCCACCACTACAGGGAGGAAAGTGTGTTTTGGGTAGCTCCAATGGAGCTATCTGCACTTTTCTCCCCTTTTTCCTATATGATTGGGGAAAGTTTGGTGGGGTAATGTGTGTTGCCACTTCTCCCATCTGCGCTGTACTCTGTCCCATCCCCACCATATGATGAGGGAAGGAGGGAGGGTGTGCATGGTGTCACAAGACACCCCGCACACCATCTCTTTCACCTGCAACTGTCAGCAAAATGGCATGGCCCAAAAGGGCCATGTGAAGAGGTCCTTTGAGGAGATACCAAGGAATTACAATATATTACTGTATATTATAATACCTATCCAATATCATTGTGTTCTGGTTTGTCTGTTTGTTTTTATTAACTATAAATACCAATTATACATCAGCTACTAAAAGGGCTTTTCTAATAATTGTCACTGAACAGTAATCCTTTGTTGGGAAACCTAAATAAAGCTGAGTGAAACCTATGTAAAAAAAACAAACCCTGTAATAATGCTAACCTTGCTTCCCAGTAGATTAACGAGAAGCATTTTACTTCCATGCTCACTGAACTTTTCAAATTCATTACTTCAGTCCTTATTCTCATTTCATTTAATGTCAGACAACAGAGATATCAAACTAACTCAATGAATATGGAAGAAGTCAAATGTATTGAAGCTTTCTGAGTTTGAGCAAATGTTATCATAATCTGCCTGCGTTATTTTATTAGGTGCTGTTGGTAGTAGCTATTAAAATAGCGACAGCAGCAATAATATCACATCACTCCGCAAGGCTTTAAAATAGGATGGCTTGTTTGCAAGTTCTGAGGCCAGTTGTCTTTGTTTTACGTTGAACAGGATTGGAAGGTGAACTGAGGTTAGTGACAATGTTATATTTTTGTCTGACAGCAGAATTGGGAATAGAACAAACCAGTAAAGTCAGTCTAGGAGAGTGGCCAATAAGGGGACAAGCGTTGACCAATGAACTTTGGCATATGTTATGTTAATTTAACTTGCTTATGATTGTTGGTTAAATATTATGTCCTGTCTTTTTGTTCTTGCTCAGGTACGTGTTATGATTTAATTTTGTTGTAAGCCACCCATTTTGTTGGAGAGGGGGCAGGATTTAAATAAAGCTTATTACTATTATTATTGGCAAAACAGATTGCATGTTCTGGTGATTGGAGGTATTACTTTTGGTTGTATGCTGGCCAAGTTGTAAAACTGACCTTTGCATCTGTTAAGAACAACTGACAGCAGGAAAACAGAACTTCAAATTCAGAAGATCAGTTACCAGAATCTGGGTTGGGCAAACAAGACAACTGCCTTTCTTTTCTGGATCAGAGGTAGGTGTAGATGAATTTATCTTCATCCAATCCATATTATTCATTTCACATTAATTCAGTCCATAAGATGCTGTTATCAAATCATAATGTAATCTTACATCTACTCTATATATTCAGGTATAGTTCTAGAAATCTTAATAAAAATTCAACCTAAACACTTGGACTGACCTATCCATGGGCCAATGTAAGTAAGGTGCCTTAACTCTTATTAGAAAATATAACACTTCTCTCAGTAGAGAGGTGAAAGGCCAGAACTTAGTCCATCCTGGGAGAGTCTAAAAGTAGCACCAACCCTCTGTACATTCTCAGTCATGATGCCCCTTCTTGCCTTTTTGAATGTGTGGATGAGAAAGTGACAGAGGTGATGAAGGTGTTTCTGTCTCCTTAGGTATTGCTGCCACTTTCCCCTCTTTGTTGAATGGCCCTCAACCTATTCATGGTCACATAAAAATCAATGTAGGCACCTAAACCAACCTTGACTTATGCATGACATCAACTTATACATTATTATTCTATCTATCTATCTATCTATCTATCTACTTATCTACTATTTATCTATTAGGAAGCCACTTTCTCCTTCTGTGAAATATCACCTTTTAAACCAGAATGATCAGCATTTTGCATACAGTCAAAGTGGCTGCCCTGTTGTAGTTTATCCTGCACCTTGACCTCGCAAAATTAATGACTATCCAAAAGGAGAAGGATTTTGCTGTGTAAACTGGTTATTAAATGGGACAGCTATAAAATGCCTTAATATCATTTACTGTCTGATGTATTTTTTCCCTCCATATGACTCTTCTAATTAAACCACTCATCATTGCCACTGTCTCATGCCTTTTATCTCCACTCCATTGATATTAATGCTCCTGCGCCTTTTTATTATCCTTGCATTTGAGTCTCTTACTCATAGACGGCTAGCACATACAAACAGCACAGCACTTATTTTAAGAATTTATAGTGCAGCCATCCTCAGGAGCAATTATACCAGTTTTAGCAGGAGTCTCTGATCTGAAGGGTAATATTCCATACTTCTACTATCATATCTAACATTTTCCCCTTGGTAATGGGTCTGAACCTCTTCTGTCCCCATCCAGCCTAGTTGTTGATTTTCTGATGTTATCACAAATGTACAATTTAGTGTTGTTGTTGTTTTCTTGGTGTACATTAACTCGCTATGCAAAAACAGGACATTTTAACTCTCCATAATAAACTTTCATTGCAGAATATGCACAGAAATGGAGCTACAACCATGGAATTCTGCAACACTGTCATCTGAAGAGATATGAACAGTTGTCAATCAATACTCTCAACTAGAGTAAACCAATTGATTCCATGGAGATTTCATAAGAGTTAAGTCATCAATCAACATCGGTTCACGCTAGTTATAACTAGCAGTAAAAGTCAATTCAAGATCATCGAAGAATAGAGTGAAAGAACCATAGAATTGGAAGATACTATAAAGGCCATCTTGTCCAATCTCCCTCAATACATAGTAAAGCTCTTATGACAATGACCATCCAAGCTAGTATTGCTTCACACAATGCAGTGGTGGTACTTTGAAGTTTCGTGGAATATTTGGAATTCTCTCCTAAAGAGAGTCTCTCCCTAAACGACAAATCCTACAATTCCATATGAAGGAGCCATGACAGTTAAAGTACTACGAATAACAGTGTAGTTTGAAAGAGATCAAAAACATATAAAAGTGCCAAGGATGTAAATTGTAATAATTGATTTATTGCCTTTGTCTTCGGATAGTTTTGTGTTCCAGTTAATGTAATGTATTTGGGGAGGGGAGAATTGAACTGGGATGTCCAGAAACTGAACTAGGGTTCTGAATGGGTTCAGCACATTAAGGGATAGACAAATGGATGAATTAGGTTGCTTTCTCCCTCATTCTCTGCATGTATATATATGTGTGTGTCAGGGCCGTAGCCAGGATTTTGGTTCGGGGTGAGTTTGGCTCGGGGGGCTGAGACTGGGTGGAAGAGGGTTTACCCTAGCAAACCTTTTGTATTGTTATCCCAATAACCCCATGAAGGTGGGATATAATGAGCATGGTGATCAGATCATGATATGAATAAACATAACAGTTTAAATAATGTACCAGTAAGGCCTTCTCGCTGACCACCCTGAGAATTTCGGGAGGGGCTGAAGCCCCCTTAGCCCCCCCCCTGGCTACATGCCTGGTGTGTGTGTATACACACACACAGCAAACATCCATATATTTCCATCTCTTTTATGAAGAAATGTGTACATTTTATTTTTTTAAAATTTAAAACAATATTTGAACTGAAATTCTCATCCATCTGTACCATCAAAATTCAATTGCCAGGACAGAAAACACATGCTGTAATGAGTTATTTTAATTAATTGCATCTCTGCACTAATTAAGAGATAAGTATGTCACATTTATTGCTATAATGTACTGATGGATGTCATAAGCACCACTTTGAGTCTCTTTTAGAGAAAAAAGTATATAAATTAATAATAATTCCTTTTAAAATTTATTTATTTATTTAATTTATTTATATTTTGCTCTTCTCACCCCGAAGGGGACTCAGAGCAGATTACAGTACACATACTAGCAGACAATTCCTGCTGTTTTTCACATACACAACATATAAACGAACAGAAGCAAACTCTAGTCACCAGGGGGAGCTGCCGCACTCCTCATCTCTCATTGTCTCTTGTTGTTCCTTTCCGGATTCATCAGAGTTCCTGGAGTTCTTTTAATGGCCTCATAATTCAGTCAAAATTTGTCTCCCCACTTGATGTGGTACCTTAATCTCCTACTTAACCGATGCAACTGTCTTTCGGGCTGCAGTGGTCGACAGCAGGCTACACTTAAGGTCAAGCACCCACCTCGATCCGGGCAGGCCTTGAACTCATGACCTACTGGTCAGAGAGATCTTATGCAGCTGACATTTAGCCAGTTGTGCCACATTCCCAGTGTCACTGTTCTTAGTTGCTGTTATACATCAAGGGGATCTGTGGTCTCACCAGTTAGGTATTGTGATGGGGACAGATGTTTGTATCATTTTGATTATTTGAAAGTCAATAAAAGTGATTATTTTAGTTTTGAATAACAAGAAACCAAAGAGTCCCATGAAAGCATAAAAACAGCAACTAGGTTCTGTGCACAATCAACTTTAATGATATCTGTAAGTGTTATAAGATATTTTTAAAAACTATTTTCTGAAATGTCAGGAACTACCAAAATCTTAAATAGGACGGATAACTAGTTGCTCCAAGAAACCAAAGCATTTATTCTCTATGCATAATGTATTTCCTCTTCTCCAGATACATGATGTTTGCCCTGCTGCATTTTGTCATCACTAGAAAGTGAAATGGGCCTAGGTGATTATGTGTGTGTGCCTGTCTGTCTGTCTATCTATTTATCTCTGTTCTGAAACCTACTTTTACTTCTCCATCTCACCAGGTGGGTTGTGATTGCTTAAGCCAGCTTTGTTTTGGCATCAGGATTTCTATTTCTATAGGTGGTTTCCTAGTATAATTACATCTTCACTCTACTTGATGGCAACTAATCTATTTATTAGCAAACCTGCCTTGGTAAGATTATATCTTCTGTCTCCCCTTTCAAAGTTACCACTGCAGGTTTTGCCAGAGGCAGTCTTTCCCCAAGCACATTATTTAAGGCATGTGACACAATCATTAAAACAACAAAGAAACACAATGATTTGAGTTCATTTATATACACATTTTTTTAAAAAAGATGGACTAAAGTCTTTGTGTTTTACAAAGGCTTTTAAAGAAAGGCACCCCACAATTTTGTACTTTTTTTTTTACAAACTCTGACAATCTTTGCAACCTGCTGCCCTAAATATCACGCGATTCTTGTTTACAGATGCAAATTGGAAAATGTTTCCAATTTAGTTTAATTATTGCCTTAGCACAAGATCAAAAATGTTACAAAATACTTCAAGGGGCAGGGAAAGAAACACCAGACAGCTGTGTTGTTGCTGAATGAGCAATAAAAATAATATGGGAAAATGGGTGGCAAATTATAAGAGCAGACTAAAAAAGGTATGGCATATTGCATTCTGTTAGGGTTGGCAAATCAAGAGCATTTCAGGTATTGAGATTTCAGAGCCAAAATCTGAGATCTAGGGATGCCCCTTGGAGATAATAGAGGGGCTTCCCTAGCTATCCCTATTAATAATCACATGGACCCAGGCCTGGTCCTTATCTCCCTATTCTTCACAAGAAAAAGTGGTGATATTCATATTTACTTAGCCCCATGAAAAGAAAAATCAGGGATGCTCTGCCATTTGACTGAAACTCCAGAACAATCCTGTTGCTTTGGTACAACAGAACTGGGTCTGATTTGACTGAACTGCTGTCCACAAAGGCCACTGCTGCCATCCCTCTTTCCCTGTGCTGATGAGCATAAAGGGAAAGGATCAGGCTCATGTTGCCACCATCACCACTACCGTGTGGCAGCTAAGCTTCTTTCTTGTTCTTTTTGGTCATGTGAGTGCATTGATTGATATCAGCACAGGGTGCCCATGATGGCCAGGAGCTCTCATGAAGGCCTGGGACTATCTGGCACTGTTAACCCAGATGGTAAACTGATGGTCAAGCGGGACTGGTGCAGTCTCAGACCACCTGGACTGCCTGGACTTCGACCCATCTTCTCCTTTTCCAAAGGCCATTTATCCATATCTGTTATCCATATCTGTCATACAGGAACGGGTTGATTCAATATGACAAAGTAATACAAATATGACTCAGGCTGGATCTACACTGCCATATATTGCAGTTTTAGAATGCAGATCAACTGCATTGTACTGGATGATACGAGTTTACACTCCAGTTAATCCGCATTCTGAAACTTCATTGGAAGTGTAGATCCAGCCTCAGATGTGACAACACATCTCTAAATATTGACCACAACTCCCAGTAGCCATTGCTTACAAAGAAAGTGCTGAAGATTACAGGGATCTGGAGTTCAACATATAGTGTGTGTGTGTGTGTGTGTGTGTGTGTGTGTAGAGGGGGGGAGGGAGGGAGAGTAACATTTCTTCTTAATGTTTCACCGGCATCTGTGGCAAACTTACTCAGACCTCTGACCAAACCTCCAAGGAAGCCTGCCACAGATGCCGGTGAAACACCAAGAGGAAATGCTATTACAACATGACCATACAACATGAAAAAACACACATCAACACAACCTTATCTGTTTGCCCCTTCAGGATAGAATTGAGCTCCTATGCTTTGAGGTTCCAGTGAGGTAATCCAGAAGGAAACTGCTGAGATGTTCAGCATAATCAATAGGGGCACACTCCTTCTGGTCGCTTTCCTACATAGGTCATCTACCAAGGTGACCAACGCTGTCTCTATTCCATGGCTAGGTTTGAAACCAGGTTAAAATGGATCTAGATCAGGGGTGCCCACACTTTTTCATCATGCGAGCTACTATATGAACAATCAAGTTGAAAAGATCACCTGTTGTGCATGTGAGCGTGTGCGCGCACACACGCGCGTACGCTCCTACTGCAGCCTTCCATCTGCGCGGGGCTTCTTTCTTGCCTGCCCACGAACTCACCACCGCGCGCACCCGGGAAGGGGATCCTCCTTGCCTGTGCACACGCTCTCTCTTAATGTCTTCATTGCCTTCCTCCTTCCTGCTGCGTGCTTTCGCGAAGCAGGAAGTCCCCATCCCGTCCTGCTTCTTGCATGCACAGCAGGCCTCTCCCACACACGCAGCAGGAGGGTATTTAAAGGCGCACCCGCCAGTGCTCCAGCCAGATATGGCATGGCAGGAGCGCGCCATCCGGCTGGTGAGACCCAAAGATCACCTGGAAGAGGACCGAAGATCACCTAGGTGCTCCCGATCACCATAATGAGCACCCCTAATCTAGATAATCCATTTTATCCAGAACCCCTACAGAAAAATAACAAGGAAGGTGCCAGGTTAACATTTATTTATTTATTTTACAGAGACCTGTTGCCTTTTTCCCACAAGATGTCAAATAAGGTGGTTGAAGGGCCTCTCAAAAAGATTTTAGACCTTCTAGCATTCTGCTTGGTGCTCTGAGCATTGAAATTTTAGTGCACCATAAAAGCTTTTCTCCTATGTTTCACTTGTCTTGTATTAGGATTTATGAGTAGTAATTACCAATATTGGTAAAATAAAAGAGGAATTACTTTATGCAACAATTATAGTTTGAAAGGCATCCTGTGGGAATAAGCTATGCTGGTGGAGAATGAAAAGGCTCAGTGGACTAAAACTAAACGAGTGAGCATGCCATAATTTATTGTGACCGCATGGGTAATACACAATGTCCATATACAGAGTAGCCTTTAATAAAGAGCATGAATCATTTTCATAGAATTCATAGAACTTTTGCAAGTAAAATCTTCTTCAAAATTATGACATTTTAAAAATATAAACACAGGAAACAGAAAAGAGGAAAGGGAAGATACATGTGGGCTAGCGTATGCATTAATATAAGTCAACCACATGTTCAAAAATACATTTTCTTGAGGTTGACATCTGTAAAATACATATTCATGCTTAGGAAAAGCAATAAGATATTCTGACCATCAAATGATGGATAGTGACTATTTAATCTTTCCAATCCTGGAGTTAAAGTCCTTTAGCAACAGTAAAATCATACAGGATCCAACCACATTGATCATCATCTGACTTCCAAGTCACAGAGATATAATTTAAACCTATGGGTATGTTTAAATTATGTCCACAAATTTCAAAGATTTTTCTAATGCAAAATTAATATGTTGTAATACATCCAAGAAGAAAAAGTAACCACTGAGTACACCCATGTCATTTGCCAGAAACAAGCGTGGATTACACTGCCAACATTTAGTTAAAGCAGAATATTTCTTTCCACGAAGGCAGAGAAGTGCCCCATATATCTGAAGAATCCATTCTGCTATAAAGAAATTTAGTTTTACGTCTTAATTTTTTTTTCAGTATTGAAGCTACTTAAATTTTCCATTGGCTTGATTAAACAGCATTATTTAAACTTGATTCCACACAACTGTAAATGTGGACATTGGCCACTCCTGTACAACCACATAATCCAGATCAGAATGTGGATTAAAGAAATTCAGTTCCAATCCAAAGAGTCTCGATACTCATCCCAGGAACTGTCAAAAAGCTCCTGTGGGGTCCACAATCCACCCCCCTTGTCCCAAATTGATCCAACGTTTATGGCATTTTTCTTACCCTATTGGGAGAAATGCACTGAACTGCAGCAGCACATTGAATGAGAATCAGCAGTGGAACTCATCTTCCAATGCAAAAACAAAAAAGAAGAAAGTAATTTGATCTCAAGGAGGGAGAGAAAGGGTGTTTGTTTATCTTCCTGAAAGTGCCACATCCAGCTCCTTTATCCAAATTCTCCAGAGATGGTACTGTTTACACACTGCTGTGCATGTTCCATCCATACACTGATCAAGTGCAGCACATTTTATTGCTTATTTCTCCTGACTTTTTAAACAGATGTTCTCCATGTGGATGTTAACTGCAGCACATTTGGGGGGGGGGTTCTACCCCCCCACACACACACACACCCAGTCAGCATCAGTCAGTCATCTCTGTATGACAAACCTGTCACTTCCTATTGATGACCAAAACCCATCAATTGCCCTTGTCATGCCACAACTTACCTGGTGCAATGATCCCCAGCATGTCAGCATAGATGTGATGTCATAAGCATTCAACTAAAAACAGTTCACCAGTTCAAAACATAATCCAAGTCAGTCCATTGTGGTCCCTTAAAACATTATTTTCCCAGTTGATCCATTTATTGCACAAATGCTTGATCCTAAAGCCAGAATTTGAGTTTTTTCTGAAAGGTCAGGAGGGAGAGAACAGCACTGTCATTTGACCACAAAGATAGATAATATTTATTTATTTATTTATTTATTTATTTGTTCCATCTTGTATTCCGCTCCTCCCTGCAGGCTCGGGGCGGATAACATCATAAAACTCGGCTGGCATGTAACATCCATGTCGCCGTACACTAAAATACAACATAAAATACAACATAGGTCCCGAAATTAAAATAGTGTACATGCTGTAGCATTCCCTGAACCAGGGTGCTGCTTAGGAAGATGAGTACGTTCGGCTTACTCGCCTAGCCGAAGGCCAGTCTGAACAGGGCGGTCTTGCAGGCCCTGCAGAACGGGATAAGCTCCGTGGCGGCTCGGACATCATCCGGGAGAGAGTTCCAGAGTACCGGAGCCGCCACGGAGAAGGCCCTTTGCCTAGTAGCAGACAGGTGACAGGCGCGGACCGATGGAATCAGGAGCAGATTCGACTCCTCTGAACGTAGTGATCTCGGGGGAATGTATGGGGCAAGGCGGTCCCTCAGGTACGCAGGCCCTAGGCCGTGTAAAGCCTTGAAGGTTAACACCAGCACCTTGAAGGCAATTCGGTACTCAATAGGCAGCCAGTGCAGCTGCCGGAGGATGGGCGTGATGTGCTCCCTTACCGACGTTCCCGTCAGCAAGCGAGCAGCGGCATTCTGCACTAGCTTGAGTTTCTGAACTGTCGCCAAGGGAAGGCCAACGTAGAGGGTGTTACAGTAGTCTAGTCTCGAGATGACCGTCGCTTGGATCACCGTGGCCAGGTCGTCGCTGGAAAGGTAGGGTGCCAGTCGCCTAGCCTGTCGTAGGTGAAAAAATGACGTCCTGCTGGCCGCGGAGACCTGGGTCTCCATGGTCAGCAGGGGGTCCAATTGGACACCTAGGCTCTTAACAACAGGCGACGGGCTAGGCCGTTCACCGTCCAGGGTAGGCAACCGGCACTCATCCCGCCCAGGTCGACCAGGCCACAAGATCTCCGTCTTCGACGGGTTCACCTTCAGCCGGCTAGCCCGCAGCCAACCAGTCACGGCCTCTAGGCACTGATGGAAACAATCGGTACGGAGTCCGGCCTGCCGTACATTCTCAGCAGAAGCTGGGTGTCATCAGCGTACTGATAACACTCCAGACCAAAGTCACGGGCCAGCTGGGCCAGGGGGCGCATGTACACGTTGAATAATAAGGGGGCTCCCCGCCCCCCTCCACACGTTGTTCCCGGTCCGGGAGGAAGGAGGCCACCCATTTAAGGGCGGTCCCCCTAACCCCGGAGCCGGCTAAACGGTGGGTTAACAATGCGTGATCTACAGTATCAAAGGCTGCCGTCAGATCTAACAAGACGAGCAGTGCCGATCCACCCTGGTCCAGCTGGCGGCGAAGTTGGTCTGTAATGGCGACAAGCACGGTCTCCGTCCCGTGCCCAATACGGAAGCCGGACTGGAAGGGATCGAATCCAGCTGTGTCTTCCAAGAACTGCTGCAGCTGATCCGCTGCTGCCCTCTCAGTTACCTTGCCTAGGAAAGGCAAGTTGGAAACTGGCCGGTAATTGGAGGGAGCCGAAGAGTCTAAATTCGGCTTCTTCAGCAGCGGTCTCACCATTGCCTCTTTTAGTCCCCCCGGGAAGACTCCTTGCTCAAGGGAGCTATTTATGATCGTGCCCAGGGGGCCTCGTAGCCCCTCCCGACATGCTCTAACAAGCCAGGAGGGGCACGGGTCGAGGGAGCATGTAGTTGGTCTAGCTGCAGCTAGTAACTTGTCGACAGCTGCTGCGTCCAGCAATTGGAAACGGGTGAAGGTGGGCCCGCCGGGTGGCGGCGGAGTCTCGAGTTCGCTAACTGTATCAAGAGAGGCCGGAATGTCCCGGCGGAGAGTTGAAATCTTGTCGGCAAAGTAGCTCTGGAAAGCCTCAGCTGTTGGTGCCAAACCCCTATCATTTGGGACAGTTGGGATTGCTGTCAACGACCGAATTATCCTAAATAATTGCGCTGGGCGTGAGCTAGCCGACTCTATCAAGGAAGAATAATAGACTTTTTTGGCTTCCTTGATAGCTTGCTCATAAACCTCTTTAAACTGTTTATAAGCCGATTTCGACGCTTCGTCACGGAGACTCCGCCACACGTCCTCTAACTGTCTCCTCTTCCGCTTCATCGCCCGCAGCTCCTCGGTAAACCAAGGCGAGCGATTTCTGCGGGGGAGGAGAGAGCGCCTGGGGGCGATCTCGTCCAGGGCCGCGGAAAGACTGGTATTCCAGTGTTCCACTTGCCCATCGACTGAGTCGCTGGGAAGTTCCCACTCCCTTAGAGCATTCAGGAACCTAGTGGGTTCCATAAGTCTCTTCGGGCGAACCAGAATAGGTTCGGCACCCTTACCGAGAGGGGAGGTCACCCCCAGCCGGACTTCCAGGACTCTGTGATCCGACCATGGAACCTCCGTTATGGAGGCTAGGGTCACGCTAATTCCGGCGGCGAAGATCAGATCCAGGGTGTGCCCGGCCTGATGCGTGGATCCGGTCTTACAGAGTGAGAGTCCTAGTGCCTCCATGGTAGACACCAGGTCCACGGCCGCTGTTGAGGGGGTATCGGCGTGGACATTGAAGTCCCCCAAGACGATAAGCTTAGGGAACCTCAATGCCCACTCCGCGACCACCTCCAGCAGCTTAGGCAGACTTCCCGCCGGTGCGTTGGGTGCACGGTACACCAGCAGGAAGGCTACACTCTCACTAAGATCCCACACCAGGCCTGCGCACTCCATCCCAGGAATGTTCGCCGTCGGAATCGCCCTGGAATTAAAAGTGTCTCGGCTGAGGATGGCGACCCCTCCCCCTTGCCTCTCTGTCCTCATCTGATAACTGGCCACGAACCCAGGAGATGCCACCTCGTGCATAACGACCTCGTCTCCCTCCTGGAGCCATGTTTCTGTCAAACAGGCTAGGTCGATCTCTCTCTCCAGGAGGAAGTCCCGGATGATCCCGGTCTTATTTCGCACGGACCTGGTGTTGGCCAGAACCAGAGTTGGAGGAGAGGTAGTAGGGAACTTCGCATCTGCGTGCCTAGGGATAGCCCGTAGGTCAGAAGGGGGACGAGCCTCTTTTTGGCTCCTCCGCCTTCTCTCATCAGGCCTACGTCTACCGTCCCAATTGCCCCTTCCCGAGATCACACTTATTGCCCGCCCCCGAACCTCATCCTCCCCCGGATCCCCTAGGTGTCCAGCCTTCTGCCCTCCCTCTGAAAAGGGGGGGTGTGCCGGTGATGTCCCTCTTTCCCCAGGGGTCAATGGGTTACGGGTAAAGGCAGGGATGTCCTTCCCTCAACAGGGTTTTGCATTGTCCGTGATGGTAAGGGTAGACCTTGCTCTGTGCACGATGGTTCACCAGGCCCCCCAGTTGGCCTGGGGTGGGGGGGGTACAGGGGTGGGGCCGAGGGATTCACCCCGGTTCCCACTACCAAAACCCACCCCCCAAAAGGTCCTCGTCCTGAACCGCCCCCTCTTTGCATTCGTCGGAGTCTTAGTGGTGGGGTCGCTGGTGTCGCTGCGTCCTCCACTCTGTTTCCCTAATGGACCTTGGTCTAGGCACTGACTCTCCAAGATAGATCTTGGAGCCAGAAGATTGCCTTCCAACCCCCTGTGGGAGCTGCTGACCTGAGGCTGCATATCGGTGATGGCTAAGTCCATTCGCGGCTCTTGGTCTCAGGTTATGGGTGAGTCCCCCCGGAATTCCACCTGTTGGATCCCCGGCTGGTGGGTGGTCGATTTGTCCTCTTGACAATCGCCTGACAGAGTCAATAGCGATGGGATATGTCCTCCAGCCACGCGGCGGCGCTGGTGCTCCCCGCCCTGTTGACATTGTTCTTTCCCCTGTTGGGAGGGAAGGGGCGGGGCTTCCGCCTCACTGGAGGACAGACCTGCCAAGGGTGGGGGCGGACTTAATGCGCGGCGAGTGCGTCGGCGCCGCTTACGTCGCCGGTGGTGCTTTCGCTTCGCCCCTCCCCCTTCTACCTGGGAGGGAAGGGGCCGATGTCCCTCCAATGGAACCTCCGGTGGAGCCTCCGATGGGCCGGCTAAGGGGGCGGTCGTTGAGGAGCTTCTCTTCCGGCGCCGGCGCTGGTGTCTAGTGCGCCTGCGCCTCGGCTCCTCGCCGCCCAGTTCCGGTGGGGGGGGGACACATGTCTCCCCTGCGCGTCTCCAAGGCCACGCGCCATCTTATTCCATGCCCGCAGCTCCCTCTGCGCCGAGCAAGACAACGGGAGGCGCCTCGGCCGGCGATCCACCGGATGCTCCAGGACCTGCTCGACATCGAAGAGCTCCTCCTCTCCGACCTCCCGTCGCCCACCAAGGCCAGTCTCCGAGTATCCCTGGCCAGGTAACCGGGGGCCACCCTCCGAGTCCAGGCCCGTCTGGGTGGCTGGGTGGTCCGTGCCAGGGGGGTTCCCTGCTCCTGTTGTCGCCCTCGGGTTTTTTGCCGGCTCCTCTGCCCATTGTTGGTCAACCGCTGGCGCATCGTCCACCAGCCTGCCTGGCCGAACCTCCATTTCTATGTCCCAGGAGTGGTCCCAGAGAAAGTCTGGGGAGCTCCTGTGATCTGGGGTCGGGGTGGGCAAGATGGTGGCGGCCTCTCCCTCTTTCCCCTCCTCGCCCAGAGGGGATCTGGCTGGTCCGGGCCAGGTATCCGCGAGGACTCGGTTCAGCCGCTCACCAAATAGCCTGATCCTCTCCTCTAGCCAGCCAAATTCCTCACAGAGCTGTTGTAGGGTCAATTGTCCTGCTGGGGTGGCCGAGGTAACCCCAGCATTTCGGGAACCAGGCAGTAGCTGGGATCGAGGGCTCTCCTCAACCGGGAGGCCTCGTTGGGCCTTCAGCTCGGCCTCCAGTCCCAGGCAATAATGGTAAAAGTCCTCGAACTCATCTTCCGGGCCGAATACCTCCCACTGAGGACCCACACCGGCCTCCTCTAGGGGCCGGGGGTCTACCACAGTGGGTGACCAGACCTCTCCGGGACCGAGGTTGTCTTCGGGTACCTTGAAGCCAGAGAACGGCAAATCCGTATTAAAAGTGATCATCCCTGTAAATTGCTGGGATTGGAGATCATACAAATGACATAGGATGGCAGCTTTGTGCAATAAATTTCTTCATTGACATAAAATATAATGCTTTCCCCAAACATTTATGAGCTAGGCCTATTAGATTAATTTGATTGTCCTGTTCTTCCCCTCCCCAATTCTGGTAATTAGTTTATATGTGTTTGTGTGTGTGTGTGTGTGTGTGTGTGTGTGTGTGTATGTATATTATATGTATATTCTTAACTAAGCTTCCTTGAAACCTCAGAGTTCCTTTTGGGAAAAAATTACAAAAATTACAGGGCTATGGAACTGCATGAAGATGGAGTTTCCCACAGGACCATTGCAGGACCATTGAATTATTATTATTATTATTATTATTATTATTATTATGGGCATTTCTATTCCGTCCTTCTCACCTCTGAAGAGGGACTCAGGACAGCTTACAGCAGGCAATCATTAGATGCAACCCCCCTCCCCAAAAAAACCCCAATACATTAAAACACACAGTTACAATTAACACAATTAAAACAATTATAAGCATTCAACTAAAAACAGTTCACCAGTTCAAAACATAATCCAAATCAGTCCATTGTGGTCCCCTAAAACATTATTTTCCCAGTTGATCCATTTATTGCACAAATGCTTGATCCTAAAGCCAGAATTTGAGTTTTTCTGAAAGGTCAGGAGGGAGAGAATAGCACTGTCATTTGACCACAAAGATAGATAATATTAAAAGTGATCATCCTTGTAAATTGCTGGGATTGGAGATCATACAAAAGTCATGGGATGGCAGCTTTGTGCAATAAATTTCTTCATTGACATAAAATATAATGCTTTCCCCAAACATTTATGAGCTAGGCCTATTAGATTAATTTATTCTTGAAAATAATATGAATACTTCAAAGACAGGAAGATTGGCTGCAGCACTCACGGCCAGTAGTACATATACAGACCAGAGGAAGAATTATTTAAAGCTACAGACAATGCGGTCAATGTTGCCTGTTTTTGGTCTAAAATTATTTAGCCACTTGTGCTTCCTCTATTTTATCAGTTTTATACTTGTTTTATTTATGCAATGCTTTTGACACAATATATACAGACTGCAAAAGATACTGTGATTGTAAATACCCAAGACTGACTGATGTGTAGAATGTACCCTGAGATCATGTATGACTACCCGTATTCTCATTAACTAAGTTGGGGACAATGTGGGGGTAGGGCAACGGTTTCCCTGTGTGATTGGAAAGGGGATGATATGGGGAAATTAATGCCCATTTCTTGCACTGCCTGGTGGATTTGCCTTACTGCCCAGCGGATTGCCCCATTGTCCTCTGGCTGAAGGACCTCCGTGTGATCAGATCCCTATATAGGCCAGGGAAATTGATGTCATTGTACTCTGAAGCAATACTGAAGTTAGGATTTTAACATAAATATTTAATATATAGCTTGATCAATGGCTCACACACCAAATTTGGTCTTTGTATTCTTTAGGGCAAACAAAACAAACGTTTTATAACAGGGATTTGGAAAATATCCAACACATATTGATCATAGAGAAGTGCCAAGAGATTTGTAGAGTTTTCTTTCAGGTAATAGCAATTTTTTCATTTGCAATGCTTTCACTTTTGCAGATGTCTTGTACCTCTAACCCTGATGAAAGTGGGGAGCCTACTGTATTTAAAATGACTTTGTGCTGTTTTCAGTTGACTGTATATCATGTCTTTTGATTTTATCTCATAAACCTTCTTGAGGAGGCTTTGCCTCAAAACTGTTTTAAATAGATAAATAATAATGAACAGGTGCTGAATGGCCCATCTTCTGTGAGTTTGTGTGATCTTCTTTTAAACTGACACAGCTAATGGCCTTTACCACATCCTGTGGGAGGAAAACCTACCAATTTGTTATGAATTATGCAACATATTCTGGGGATGACAGTGCCCTGAATTTGCAGATGACGCCAAGTAAATTTCTTGTACTACTGTACAGCTGGTTCACACATGTGTGCTGATTATTTAATGGCTGACAGTTCTTCATGTATGAATGAGGAACCTCGCATTGAACACCCAAGGTTGAACTTCCATTTTACCTTACATGCCCTTGCTAGCTGTTTTTGTGATATGCAGAGAGAGTTGACATTTTCAGCTGCAAGTAATGAAGTGTCTCGCAAATTGGTGTTAAAATTGAAGAGAGATATTTTAGCAGCAGCAGCAGCAACAACAAAATAGTATTGCCTCAAATTGATATGGAGCTCTTAAGGAACATAGCTAGAGATCAGTAGGCCATGACTTAACTATATCATTTTGATAAAGAATTTTTGAAAGGGTCATTGGCAGTTTTCTTGTTGATCAATGCAGAAACCATGCATCTGAGGGCGCATCCAGACAGCGCCTATAGAGCGTCCCCTCCCACATTTTGAATTGGGGCATCCAGATGACACTTCAGGGGAAAACCCTGCTTTGTGACAAAGTAATTGGTCTGTTGGAAAGACCCGGGTCTTTCAGAAGACCCAGGTCTTTCTAGCGGCGGGGGCTGTGTAAATGGGATCAGGAATCTCACCATGCATCTTCTGGTGCCCATCTACACACCTGTCTCAGCTACTTGGCCTCCTGGAGCCCAAGAAATCTGAGACAGCCCCCACCCCCTCCCAAAATCCCTTAAAACAGACCTTTTTTTAAAAAAAAAAAAGGAAAATAACTCACCCAGCTGCCATTCCCCCTTTTCTGGAGCTCTCCTGGCACGTACCAATATTGTGTTACAAGAAGGGGGAGTGAGCCCAGGAACAATCGTGTTTTTAAAATGCAATTGCTCCCAGATTAAAGGACTGTGTGGAACTGCCCTGGAGCTATTTGAGGTCATTTTTATGGCTGGTGTGGTTAATATAGTAACTTATTGAGAGAGTTGCAAATGTGTACTCTGGAATTACTCCTTCAAAATTATGTTGTATTCATAATTTCTATGGGCACATCTACACTGATCACTTAGGTTAATTTGGTATTGGTTTGGCAGACATTGATCTCACTGTGTGAATGATTGCACTGACATATCTGGAACAGATTCAAGCGCAATATGGTAATTACGTATGATAACTAGGAAGTCAAACCAATTCCATAATCACTGGGATCTGCGCTTGACAGCTGCCATAGCAGTGGCTCTCAACCTGTGGTTCCCCAGGTGTTTTGGCCTACAACTCCCAGAAATCCCAGCCAATTTGCCAGTTGTTAGGATTCCTGGGAGTTAAAGGCCAAAACATCTAGGGACCCACACGTTGAGAACCACTGTGCTAGAGAATATGGGTATTTTGAGCAAGATGCAGACCAGTGCTCTAGAGGCATGCAAGCTGGAAAAAAAGTAAAAAGTGATAGCAGTGGAGGCAATCACTTACCTGCTCCAGAGGTCAATTGGCCCTGCTGTCCAGCCATGCCCTTGGGCCATTTTTCAGCAGTCCTCACTCCATGTTTGAAATGTTACAAAGCCCTTAAGGACATGCAAGTGTCTACTGTGATATTCACATTCTCAGAGCCAATTTCACCATGTGATGTGATTAATATTTAGGGCCACTGAAGCACATTAAAGATCTTATTTCGGACTTTCTCCCAACTTTGTTCAATGTGCTTTATTCTCCATGAAAAGTACTGAAGCATGCTTTGAAGCATGTATTTTGTTGCGTCCACAGTTTGAAGCTGGCCTCAATGTAGATGAGTCCAAGTGACCTCTAGTTAATGAAAGATAGAGGCATCATTCCCTACTAATGAAAAAATAGCCACTTAGTTAAGGCTCCCTTCCCCACTTACAAGGAAGCAGCCACTGCGATTAATGGGGGTTCATTCCCTCATCATTCAGGAAGCAGCTGATTGATTTCCACCGTCATCACCACTCCACATGGTTCATCTCCAGAGCAAACGAGAATTGTAACAGGGATCTCACTTCTACCTGTTGTGACAGATATAACTCATGGGAAGGAGTAAGAATACCAGTCAGCTGCTTATCAAATACCAGAGGAATTGGCTTCCATTAACCGGAGCTACTGCATCCTGAAAAGTAAGGATAAGGGAGGGTTGGGCTGGAATCTACTGCATAGCTCCATAAGCATGCTAGTAGTTACACATGTATAACTAACTACCCAATAGGATTTTAAACACCATCACTGATTCCTTTTTGTTTTGAGAAGTAAATGTATATACCTATTAAAATTTATGTCATTTTAGGGAATTAGACTGGATGTCCTTTATGGTCTCTTTTCTCATTCGATGAAAAAGAAAAAGAAACTACTGATGACTGATACGACTTCAATTCTTGTGATTTGCATCACAAGATCTGGCAAGGTTAATGCTCATTGCTCATTAAACGATGTTTAGCAAGAAGGCAATTAGCAGAAATCTGAGCTGCAGAATCTCTCCTCTACCACTTTTCAGAGAATTGCGGTAGCATTAATTGTTCTAGGAGACACATTCAGGTTTAAGCATGTTCAATGATTGTGTGCGCTCAGTGAAGTCATTTAAACTCACATGTTCATGATCAACTGAAGTGTTGATCAGGTTAACAAGTGATTCAAGATTTTTTTCTGAAAGGAACGGCAAGAAAAATGAAGAAGTTTGAAAACCTGCTTTATTGGTACAGCTGCAGTATTATGATAGATTTGCTTCCCCTTTTTTCCTTCTTAGTTTTTATAAACTAGAAAACTAGCAAAAAGTTATATGTATTGGATCCAAGTCTGTGGCTTCTTGCAAAACAGTGACTCTGGACTATTATAATTTGTAATGTGATAAAGTATGATGTAAATTTAATGGCTTCTGAGACTCAAGCTATTAGGTAACATACATATCTGTTATATTCATTTAAAGGCCTCAGTTGCTAGGGTCCCTGAAATTACTACAGTTTTTGGTAACTGAAAGCTGAGTTTCCAGCTCTCCCAGATGGGAGTCAGAATTACAGCAAAAACAATGACTTTCTTCAAGGTTCTACATACCAGTCGGGAGAGTCAGTATTCCAGGAGACTGCCAACATATACAGAGACAAATGCATACAAGCAGAATAAAGCCGCATAGAGGGAAGGATGAAAGACTGTTTCAACTCTGTACATCAGTTCTGAATGTCTGTATGTAGTCTTGCTGCAGCTGTTGGCATGCAGGAAAGCTTGAAAAAATCATTTTTCCCCCTGCAGTCATCAGCTGGACCCAAATGAAATTAAGTGGGGCAGAAAATATGGCAATCAAGGGAAAACATTCAATCTTTCTTCATTTTGGGGCAATATTGAAGCATTTATATTCGGAGGCTATGTCATAAATACACGTTTCCTCGGCATGATAAAATTACATCCAGCATGAGTTGTTATTTTACTTTATTTCTTAACATCAAGCACATTTTATATGTGCTGCCCAACAACTGCAATAAAACAAGCTAGGAACACCTGTCTGGCCTACTTGATGGCAGTTTCATATAATGTACCAATTGTGACCCAAAGGTGAAACCTCCCCTCAAACCCCACTTCTCCAGCCAAATATACTCTTGCCTCTGCTTTGAATCTTCAAGTTGATTCATCAAATTTAGAATGGTCACTTTAATCCATAAATCTTTCACTGTTACTTTTGTATGATAAATATAAAGACATCAGGTGTGTAGTTCAGGCATAGGCAAACCTTGGTCCTCTGTGTGTTTTGGACTTCAACTCCCACAATTCCTAACAAGCAATAAGCAGGCAGGGATTTCTGGGAGTTGAAATCCAAAGCACCTGGATGGGTGAAATTTGCCTATGCCTGTAGCATGCGCTGTCAGGACAACACAGCTCACCATCATAGACTATCAGTTGTGGCCAAGTATGATTGCTTTCCAAGTATGGAGTCTTGGCAGTGGGTTCATAAGTGACTGTAGAGACCTATTGTGGATACACATGTTATTTTGCATTGAGGACATTTATTTCCAAATGGAAGGTGGTCCCGACAAGGGTTTGCCTGATGGGCCTTCCTCCTTTTTGCCCTCTATTCATGCCTTTTCAAAATCCACAGTACTGTTCATAATAGCCGTCCTCCAGTTAGAACATTCTGGGACCAGGGTTGCCCACTTCTCAGTGTCTACACCACAGTTTTTAAGGTTTGCTTTAAGCCCATCTTTAAGTCTCTTTTGCTGATAACCAACATTCCATTTTCCATTCTTGAGCTGAGAATAAAGTAACTGCTTTGGGAGACAGTGATCAGGCATTTGGACAATGTGGCTGATGCAGCAATGGCAGAGGATCGTCACTTCAGTGCTGGCAGTTTTTGCTTCTTCCGTCTTTCTTCCCAAGAGATTTGCAGGATTTTTCAAAGGCAACCCTAGGAATCATTCCAGAAGTTGAGAGTGATGCTTATAGATTGTTCATGTTTTGCAGGCATATGTCAGAGTTGGGAGGACAATAACTTTATGTGATAACATCCACTTAGTAGTTCCAAATAAAGTAACTCAATTGCATACTCTCTAACATTTCTCAGCTGAAAATCAGGATGGCAAAAGGTACTAATGAGGAAACACAAAGAAGCTAAGGCATGTTGTAGCCTTTTGCCTGGTTCTACATCAGTGGTTCTCAACCTGTGGGTCCCCAGATGTTTTAGTCTTCAACTCCCAGAAATCCTAACAGTTGGTAAACTAGCTGGGATTTCTGGGAGTTGTAGGCCAAAACACCTAGGGTCCCACAGGTTGAGAACCACTGGTCTACATGAAAGGACAAGATTTAATTACCTCCCCCCTCTCTCTCCCCACCAGAGTTAATTCAGTGCTATCTACAATTTGAACTCAGCTTGATGACAAAGAAAGAAGGAAGAAATCAGAACTTGTAAAAGCAGCTGAAAAAGTGGGATAACAAGAGGATTAATCAGGACTGTCCCTGCCATATTAGGAAAGCTGAATGAAATACCATTGACTGAATGGAACCTACATATATGTTGTCTCACTAAGTTCCTGTTAATTCTATGGATCCACTCTAGTTGGCACTGATGATTCAACCGAATCCTGTGTATCCACATTTGAAGAGTACCGAAGCATCTCACAAACACTGGGATAGGATGAAGTGGGTCCATATTAAGGGCACTGTGGGAAATGTAAATGCCATGGTAGCTTCTGGATACAGAGATTTGCTGTTATTGTCAGGTAACCCAAAGAATTCTCATTGGTTAAAAAAGTTAACAAATAGAAGGCACCTCTAATCTGGAGTGACTCCCTCTTCATCATATGTGGTTCTGTTATTTAGCTATGGACACATCTACATGGACCATATACCACAGAAAATTATTTATTCTTACCTGTGAATTTAAATTGATAAAGATTTACATTTCTGTGTTCTAGATTTCAAATAGCATCCAGTTCCTTTTTGCCAAAGTGGCTTTCTTTTTTTCTACAAGGGAAATGAGAGTTATATACAAGATGGACTAAGATTCTGTCCTTCATATCATCCTGATGATTGGAAAGACCTCTCTCTCTGGGACTCTGGTTTCTTTCAGTCTACACAGAATGTTGATACTACTTTATCCATCATGTCTGAATCCTATGGCATGCTGGGATTTTTAGTTTGTTCAGGTAGAAGAGCCCAAATATTATAACAATATAATGCAAAATACTCACAAATTTGGGTTAGAAAAAACAACTGGGCTAGGTAGAATGGTATTCCAGTTTTGTATAAGGCAATTGCTGATGCTGAATGCCAAAGCAAACTGAATAACAAAAAAAAGATGTTTCATTTTGTATAAGGATACTATTTAGACTGAAGAAATATAATGACATTATTTATACTTCTTTGTAACATTTATTTAATTTTTTAAAACTTAATGAGCTATTTTAGTGCCTTATCTAAGTCTTATGCTTCCTGTTTTCATATTCCTTATATAGAATGTTGATATCATGGCAATATCTTTTAATTATGTCCTCATACATCCAACCTATTTCCTGGAATTTATGCCTTTGCCCCCACTCCTGTCTGCATTTCTGTTCCAACTTGGTCTTCTTCCCAATTTTGAAAACAAAACAAACTCTATAGTGGTGTTTCTAACTGAGAGAGAAGCAAATTCAAAGGTTCATTCTTCTGCCTCTGTTATCTATTAACAATATTGCTATTGTCAAAAGGTTGACATTTAAATCCAGACCTGAACTGGAAATTCAGTTTCAAATACCACAATCCTAGCCAGCAAAAACAGAAATCTGGAGTGAAAATGTGACTGTCCAAAACAAAAAAAGTTATCCTCTGGTTTCTTGAATAGAATCCAGTGGCAAAAATATTTGGATGGCTATTCCTAGCTACCAGACAAAGGGGCTTTCTTAACCCATATTTCTGCTCTGTATCTCTGTCTTTGAACAGACATAGAGGAAACTAGGAAAGTAATAAAAACAAGAGTTGCTAAAAGTGGTTCCAAGTTCAAATTCTGACATCTCCAAATCAAATGAGAAAAAGTTCAGGTCTTCAATTCCAAAGAAGCTGCAAATAGACATGATAGCTCAACCATTCCTAACCTTGTGCCCTCCCTATATGTTAGGACACAACTTCATGAATGGTGAAAATGCATTACTAAAACAAAATCTTATGGGTTTTTTTTTAAAAAAGGGGGAATAAAATAAGACATGGTAGCAAAGTTTAATAAGAGACTCACAGATTTTACTGTCTAAATTCTCCCTTTCTAGGAAAGGGGGATCTAAAATATGCAGTATTTTTCTCTGCAGGTGGCTTAGGATGTGGGGGCAGAAGGCTTGGTCCACAAGTGGTCCATGGGACATATACTGTAATTCCTATTCCTAATACTACATCATAAGCTGTCAAGGTGAGGTCGAAACATGGATATATGGAGATGAGGAATTATTGTTTTTATACATTTTAATTTAGTTTCTTTTTTTCAGAACAGTGAGAAAGGAAACATCTGAAATGCAACATAATACTAAAAATTAAACACTTCATCAAATTCTGTAATCGATTCGTTCCAAAGACCCTTATTGCTTTCAGATTGAGCCATATTTTAGTTTAAGTAAAAATGAAGACAAAACTAGTGCCAGTTGGATCTAGAATGGAAGGGTAGAATGTCATGTAACATTTATAAACTTTTAAAGAAGGATAATAGAATAAAGATATGGGAATTGTAGTTTGCTGTAAAAATATCAGTAGCATCCAGTTGCTGGTGAGCGGTTCTCTATTATCAGAAACTCCTTATGCCCTTAAGAGGTAGTGATAACATCTCCTCATTTGAATGACCTGCCAAGTAATGAAAGTCCTATCCCATTACTCAGTGTAATGTGTACACACCTGAAGATAAAACCTTCATGTCACATCAGCCAATTCAGAATAAAGCACGCTCTTACTCCAGCATAGAGACACATTTACTCAACTCATTTAACACACTATAATTAAACTGTGGACTCCTTTTTCTTGCATTGTACTACAGCTCAAGATGAGACCAAGATTTTTGTTTTATCTTACTATCGACTGAGAAGACTTCAATTCAAAGAGGCTCCAATGAGTTATAATAATGAGTCTGGAGTCAGGTGTCTGATTGCCTCTGCAAGAATATGCACTCAAGTTGTTCATGGTAATGACATGACACCACCATCACTTGTTATAAATCAATCAAGGTCAGGTTCTGATTTTGTGGGCTCCACCTCTTCCACTTTGAGGGAGTTCATTAAGGGCACCTTGACCCAGGACCCACCCAAATTTTCAAGCCAACACAAGTCCTTCTGACCATAATATTATCACTTCAGAGCATCTAAATATAATTGAACATAATTAAGAAATGAAGCTTAGTAATTAAAACACCACAAAGGATGGAGAAACTTACCTTAAATGAATTTTTGTAAGAAGGAGAAGAAGGGGAAGAGGAAGGGGAAGAGGAAGCGGAGGAAGGAGAAAGATATGACTGTTGTTGTTTTGTGGCAACAAAATATCACAACTAAATCCTCCCCCTGGAAGACTTTATCTTTGTTTCAGTAATATACTCCTCAGGCAATCTGTCCCTGAACTTACCCTGGAAACAGGAAACCATGGATAATAGTGAACCCTATTGAAACAAATTAATTCCATCCATCTGTTACCATGGAGATCTAGAAATATCCTCGAGAGATATCCTCTCTATGAATTTGCTAGGTCCTCTAGCAGGAATCCATAGCAAATTCTGGCAGAATCATGCCATAGAATCACCTGAAGGACCTAGAAAATTCCTAGAGAGGACATATTATGTTGGATACAAGTACATAACACCATGCATACCATTTCTGTGTTTATGGGGGCTCTGTTGTATACTATTAGGAGTGTATTCAATATATCCCACAGAATCTCAGATTCTAGGGTTTACAGGGAAGCAACCAGAATAAATGTGGAACCGCACTAAGCCTTGGGAGTAATTAAATTTGGAGAACAGTTTCCCTACAAAAAATTAGCATCTGTGGTTTAAGCAGAGGGTATGCCTTATTCAGCAGTAGGTGGATGTGGCACATACCTCTTAGACCACAGGCTGCAACAGTCTTCTAGATTTATAAATACTACAAAGTGGGAGGGAGAAGGAAAAAGTAGGACCAACTGGTTGTTAGATGGATCCACTTTATCATAATTCTGCCAAACATTGTGCTTTGTGGGAGGGACTGTGATTATTATCTTAGAAACAGATTATGAGATAGTAATTTCCTGAATGGTTTTCAAGCATCATAACTCTGTAGACCTTCCTTTTAAACTTTACAGGTTTCTTACCTAGGGACACTGCCTTATTCCTCAGTATTTAAGTCCAAGTGTTTATGAATCTGAACAGAACATTACATCTTGCACAAAACCCAACTTTTTATTTTGCAGGAATGCAGCACATTCACATAAAGATTCAATTCAATGATTAAAATATTTTTGAGAAAACACAGTGTTTACAAATACTCTCACTTTTAAAAATATTTGAAACCTCTCATAATCTAACAAAATACATTTTCTCCCTGAGAACTACCTCCCTCCCCCAGTAATTTTTTAAATATCAATGTGCAAAAGTGTGGGTTATTTTCTCTGAAGATCTGGAGCTACATCAGCTAACCATTGTTTTACCAGGAATGAGGAAGGTGCACGCAAAAACTCCTCAAGAGCAAAGAAGTCAAAGCTAAGCTGTAGCTTAGAGCCCTGGTGTTTATAACCACTTGAAGTGAAGAGACATATCTATGTGATTAATTAAGGAATGTTGTTGCTGATGTACTTCTGCCAAAGCACACACATACACACATATACACCCTCCATCAACTGTAGATAAGCAGTAAACAGTTCCCAAAGACCAGCACAATATTAATGTTGATATTTACATGGGAGCCCTTCAAAGCATTCTGGTTTTAATTTGCAAGATCTGATTGAACTTGAAGGTTTCAGCTGGGTGCATGGATCAGATAAATAGTGATCAAAATGTAGTGTGTGGTTTGGGAAAAAATGCACACTGTAATATAGAGAGCAGTGCCCCCCCCCTCTTTTCCCGGCTTCTTCTGGCACTCATGTTTCCTGGTCTACGTATAAAGTGAGAGATCCTGGCCAGGGCAGTCACATGAACCTCAGTAGAAGATCAAAAGAACTTTACAATATATATTATAAGTTGAATATTGGCTTGATTCAAGTGTCTTTGTAGATAACAAGCACACAAATCACCTGACAGACCAAAATACCCACCCTGAAATAAAATCTCAGTTACATATCCTCTACATTTCACAGATGGAAACTCAGACACATATGGCAAAGAAACAGCAGCGTATATTCAAGATGTCAAAAGTTATTAATGAGGAAGCACACGTAAGGTAGAAGAGGTTGCAGAGCTTAGAAACATTACTTCTTGGACTAAAGCTCCCAGAACTTTCCAAACTTCTTGGATCCTGTATCAGATTCAAAATAATATGTTTCCGCATTTAGGGCTTCATCACATGAAAACAGAAAAAAGTGGAAAAACCCATCTTTCATTCCCTACTGTGCCTTTCCATCTTCTGGGATGGGAGTCATCCCACATCCTTTCCCCTCTTCTATCTGGCTTCTGTCGTTAGGAGTCAAGTAGCACCCAATTCCTAAATTCATTATCTTCCCCCAATTTCCCTCCCATAATGTAGTCCCACAGACAACCACTAGAAGTGATCTTTCCTCATGTGATGGCCTCTGTGGGACTCTGTTTCAATAGTGCAGAGAAATGAGGAAAAGACAAAGAGAAGACCGCATGGGATGAAGTCTGTGGTTTCCATAACTAATGGATCCCTCAAACACTTGAAAACATGGCCAAGCAATATCAGAATGTTAATGAGGAAGAATACACAAACTAAGGGAACTTCTACATGGCACGTAATGCAGCTCAGAACTGCCTTGACAAATGCCAGTTCCAGGCTATATTAAGTTCACACAAGGGTTCCCTGAGCCTAATGCAACTCTACACTGCATTATTTGGCAGTGTAAATGCACCCTAAGAGAAACTGCATGAGTTTGCTTTTGTCTAAACCCATTGGGAAGAACAAGATTCCTCCCCCTTCTCTCTTAATTTCTCCAGCTGATTTAATTGAGAGCAAACTACTTTTGCACTTTGAATTCAGTTTGCAGAAAATAAAAATGTGGAATATATGAGAAAGAAAGACTGTCCATTTGAAAGCAGCTTAAAAATGAGAGGAAAGGATTGAATGGGACTGTCCTTGCTAAACTGGAACCATTAGAGACCATGCAATGAAAGAAGAGCTATAGCGCATCTTCCAAACTGTGATGCAGTATATTGGTTAGAGCAGTGTTTCTCAACAAGTGTTCCGTGGCACACTAGTGTGCCGTGAGCGATATTCAGTTGTGCCGCGAGAAAAGCTCTCTGCCCCCATTCCTTCCCCCTCCTCCTGCCGAACTTTGCTGCTTGGGGGAGGAGGAGGAAGGGCCGGGCAGCGGTGAAGAAAAAGAAGGGGCCGGGGCGCCGCCTCCTTGGCCGTTTCCCCACCCAGCCTCCAATCCGCCATGACTCCCACCATGACTCTCGCCCCTCGCTCGCTGAAGCCGCGTGGAGGAGGAGCCCTGCCCACTGAAGCCCGTCCACCACTCGTGCTCCTCCTCTGTGGGAGAGATGAAGCCGGGGGAGGGGGCAGAGCATGGCGCCCTCCCCCACCTCCCGGCTTCAGCACTCACACAGCTTTGCCAGCCTTGAGGGGACAGTGCCAAGCCAGCAGTGGCAGAGCCAGCACAATGCTGGCTTGGCACTGTCCCCTCAAGGCTGGCGAAGCTGTGGGAGAACTGAAACCAGGGGGAGGGAGCGTGGCATGGCACGGCCTGGCTCCTCCCCCCCCGGCTTCGGCACTCCCAGCAGCTGCTCCTAGCAGGCCACCATCCCTCAGCCGTTCTTTACTGTGTTAGAGTGTCATTTTGTGTCATTTTGGTTGGTGGTGTGCCCCCGGATTTTTTTAATGTTAAAAGTGTGCCGCAGCTCAAAAAAGGTTGGGAAACACTGGGTTAGAGTCCCACATTGAAATTTGAAAGGCTTTGTATTTTTCTGAGTTACAAAGATCACTTACAAACATTTTCTGTCAACCTGACCTATTTGAAAAGTGCAGAGTAGAAGAATAAAAGCTGTTATATTGAACTTACTTTAGGAAAGGTAGGATATTAATATTACTAATACATAATAAAAAATATTTTAAATATAATAAGCTGCTATTTATTCATCAATTTCTAGACCACTGATTACAAGTGTAGTTACATGGAGCTTCTGAAGACCAGTTTTCTATTACCTGGACCCTCTTGAAGTGGCTCAATTTCATTAATGTTATCTTATATCTTGGACTGGGACTGAGTCTTTGGACTTAGACCTTCTTCTCCATTTCTCAGGATGAGAGACAGGAATCTCAGGGGTAGGGGGAGCTTTGCCTTGAAGCGTAGGTGCATATATAATTCCTTCATTTTCTCGTTAGTGGTTTTTGAATAGAATACTGGGAAATTAGTCTCCGTTATTGCCGTTGTGTGTGTCTTCAAGGCATCTAGACCTATGATAACCCTAAGGTGAAGCTATCACAGAGCTTTGTTGACAAGGTTAATTCAAAGGAGGGTTGCCTTAGCTTTCCATTGAGGCTCAGAGCGTATGAATTGTGCAAGATCACCCAACAGATTCCCATGGCCAGGCAAGAATTTTCAACCATGGTCTCCAAAGTTGTAGCCCAAGGCTCAAGCCATTGCATTATGTTGGTTTATCCTTTTAGAAAATATTATATTCATTCCAAACTTTCCACCAACCCTCTGGTGAAAGCCTGGTATGTTATCTACTGTTTGGAAACCTTTGACCTAAAGAATGAGAGAAGGAAATTTATAGCTACCAATTCCAAGGGACTAGGAAAATATAACATAAAGTAGTGGTGTCTGAGAAGACAAAGCGAATATGAAAGATACGGGGAAATGGGACCAAGAAAATCAGAATTTATTCAGAACTATCCCTCAGCCAGAAGTAAAACACTATTTTCCTATATTCTGCCCCCTTGCTATTACATTTTCAATGCTGTTTTCCTAATATACCACTTTTGGCTCATAATTTCCTTAATACCTGTATCTTTGCATAATTTCCCCTAATACATGCAATTTGAATATGCAAGGTTATGGGCCAAGAATCTAATCACAACTTTGGTAAAAATGTGCAACCTCAGAGTAACTGTGTTCTGATATTTTTCCAAGAAGTTTTTTTAAAAAAATTCAGACCAAAGAAAATTCTGTGCCCCATAGAATTTTAATCAGAAACCACAAATTTACATCTAATCCACATCCATACCTCTAACATTTAGCCACACACTGTTGCATTTGGTCACATGGGTCTTTTGAATGTGTATCACTTTTCAGGTCTTGGGCAATTATCCCATATGTAAATAGCTTGAAAAGCACATCACTGGCCAGAATACACATTACATTCAAGTAACTCTCTCCACCATTTACATGGTTATCTATTCACCTTGGCTTCAGGCAATATCTTTGTCTCTGCTTTTGTCCCTTGGTGATGATTGTTCAAATGAAAGTTGTCACCTCATCACCCTACCCACAACTTTTGCATTTCATATCCACATACAATCAGTTCATTCATAACTACAAAAGTCTATTTCTAGGCACTTCGTGCATCTGATGAAGTAGAGTTGTGTCTACAAATGTTTATGCTACTTGGTTTTGAAAGTGCTTCAAGATCCCTTTATATATTGGGAAATGCAAAAATAGAAGTATATTTCTCAAGCATAGTAATCCAGTTGGCAAGACAGAAGCTGATCCGTCCTTACTCACACACAAGGAAAGACTAGCAGAGAGAGAAAAACACATCAAATGCATATTCTGTTGTGCAACATTGTCATTTAATAGAAAGTTCACATACCATAATCAACACATAATACCATATGCAGAGATTAGTACTACACATTTGGATCTAGGATCTCAACGTACATGCCTCAGAACTTGGAAAAACTATAATGGAAAGTACCAGAAATAGTAATGGATTGCACAGCATTAGCAGAGCAAGCAAGGCAGAAGCTGAACAACAGTTGGTCAAATGATCATCTATTCCTGTATAGCAATGGTTCCCAACCTGTGGTACGTGGCCCACCAGTGGTCCCCAAGAACTAAAATATTGTCCGCACTCACCGTTACTACACCATTGCAACGAGAGTGACTGGTCACGCAAAACCCTCTTATAGTGCCGAGGCAGCTGGGATGTCAGGTGGAAAGAAGCTGACTACCCACCAGAGTCATTCCATGTGGTGCCAGGAAGTAGGGACATCTTCGTAACTTTGTTTTTTATGGCTGTTCCTGGGGTTATTTGTCATGCTGATTCAGAAAATTGCATTGGATAGACAACAACAGCTCTAGATAATTAAAGATGGTTTTCTGTGGATGAGCAGATGGTGACTTCTGGTGGCATATGTTCTGTATCAGAACCTAGAGGTGATGTGGTCTAGTAGGGTTGGGCTTTCGGATGAAGAAATTAAATTAGTTCGTATTAGATCTGTTCAAAATGCTAATTTTGAGCTTTTCCGCACCTCCCTCGTGAACCCGGAAGTAGACTTTGAGTTACGCTCCTTGAGACTGGCAATTTGCATAATTATTGTAATTAATTCTTAATTATTGTACTCACACACCTTCTCCCTGTCTTCTCCCCTTCGGTTCCTTCCCGCCTTCATTCATTTTCTTGCCCTGTTTCTTTTTCCCGCATTTTTATGGGGAACTGGAAGTGACGCTGCTGCTAGGCATTCTGGGAAGTGTAGTTCTCCACTCTTCTCCCTCTCCCCCCCTTTCTCCTTCTCTCTGCCATCGCTGCTGATGTTGCCTGGCTTGAGGGAAGAGAGGCAGAGGCAGCCGAGGCATGGAGGGGCTGGGAAGAGCAGGCCCCGCCCCCAAGGAGACCTAAACCTCCGGGTGGACGGAGCTGCGCTGAGGCGAGCGCGGGAGATTTGCAGGAAGAGAGAGAAAGAGAGAGGAGGGGAGAATTGAAGGAAGAGGAGGGGAGAGAAAGAGAAAAGAAGATGGAGAGGAAAGGAGGAAGGAAGGAAAGGAGGAAGAGAGGAGGAGGGAAGGCAGAGAGAAAGCAGGGAGAAAGCAGGGAGGAAGGGAGAGGAGGAGGAGAGAGAGAAAAGGATGCCCATGAGGTGAGGGAGAAGAAAATAAACGTGTATGGGGCGAGGAAGAAGGAGGGAAAGGTTTGCAGGCAGCAAGAGCAGAGGAAAGAAGAGTAAAGCACAGCTGGGTTGCTGTGTGGGAGGGTCCAGCGGAGAAGGAAAGCCTCCGCTTCTGCAAACGCCCCTGAGTCCTGGGAGATGGCCGTGGCATGAAGGAAAATCCCAGCAGCTCCCAATTTCAAAGGTCTGCCCCCCAGAGGCCCCCAGTATTCTCTATTGCTCATGACAGTTCTCTGTGCCAAGTTTAGTTCAATTCCATTGCTGCTGGGAGTTCAGAGTGCTCTTTGATTGCAGAGAACTATAAATCCCAAGATCTCCCAATTTCAAAGGTCTGTTCCCCCCCCAGAGGCCCCCAGTATTCTCTATTGCTCATGACAGTTCTCTGTGCCAATTTTGGCTCAATTCCATTGTTGGTGGAGTTCAAAATGCCCTTTGATTGTAGGTGAACTATAAACCCCAGCAGCTACAACTTCCAAATGACAAAATCAACCCCCCACAACTCCAACAGTGTTCAACTTTGGGTATATTAAGTATTTGTGCCAAATTTGGTCCAGATCCAGGATTGTTTGGGTTCAGAGTGCTTTCCAAATGTAGGTGAACTATATCTCCCCTAAATCACTGTCAATTCCTCCCAAAGCCCTCCAGTATTTTCAGTTGGTCATGCATGTTCTGTGTGCCAATTTTGGTTCAATTCAATCACTGGTGGAGTTCACAATGCTCTTTGATTGTAAGTGAACTATAAATCCCAGCAACTACAACTCCCAAATGTCAAAGTCTATTTTCCCTAAACTCCATCTGTGTTGTTCACATTTGGGAATATTGGGTATTCATGCAAACTTTGGTCCTCTCAACATTGTTTGAGTCCAGACTGCTCTCTGGATGTAGGTGAACTACAACTCCAACATTCAAGGTCAATGCCCACCAAACCCTTCCAGTATTGCCACAAATATACATATTAAAATGTATTTCCATAAAAGTTACATATTAAAATGTATTTCTATTATTATTATTATTTGAAACACAACAAGATGCATTTCTATATGCTATAAATCTTTAGCTCCAGTGAATTGCACTCCAAGGTGAAGGGAAATGTTGCCCCTTGATTTCCCTGTGCTTAAAACAGTGTCAGCCCTGTTTCCCTGCTTTGGACAATTTAGAACCAATTACAAAATTTTGTAAGTAATAACATATCAATTAAGATTTTTTTTGAAATTTTTTTGTAATTCATTACGTTAAGCATCAAAAAAAATCTCCCCCCCCCCCCATTTGTTTTTAGAACCACAATTTTTGGGTTCCAAACCAACCCTAAGGTCTAGCCAATGCAATTTTCTGAATCAGCACCTCAAATAACCAAACCGAATCTAAAGTTGACCAAAAACTGATTTGTAACCTTTTTGGTACTAATGTTGGAGAGTGGTCCCTGGTCAAAGTGGTCCCTATTCAAAGCAATCCCTGGTCAAGTGGTCCTGGTCAAAGTGGTTCCTGGTGAAAAAAATGTTGGAAACCACTGCTGTATAAGATCTAAAAGAGACAAAAACAGCCGTAGAAGTTTTTTTTATTTCTAAAGCATATAAAAGCATCCTCACCTACTAACACTTTTGCATGATTAAAAACATGGAGGGGGGGAGAGAGAAAAGAAGAAAATGGCTGTAAAAGCAGTGCAGGAAGAGAGGGTGTCTTAAAACAAATCAAACAGGAAGTCATACTGAATACATGCTATGCTTAAACTCTTATAAAATAACATTTATCTTGCACTTCATGTATAGGCAAGCAAACTTTAACAACCATTGGCAGAAGAGATCGGAATTCATAGAATTACCATACTGGTTGGAGATCTAGATATTGCAGTCTAAAAAAGGAACTTTCTGGAGGCCTGTCTGTGTTCAGTAGCTATAACGCCTTTCTGTCTAGATCATGCCAATTTCATTATGAAGTCAATGAAACAGTCTCTAGTTTCCTAGAGACGGTTATCTCGATTTGGTCATTTCTGGCCTGAGGAATGCTAGAAGTGCTTCCAAATTGTTCGGCAAACTCTTGTTGCTATCATGGGTGATATTGTCACATCTGTTCAAAATGCCCAGGAGGAGGGGGCACAGCATATTCCCATTTTTATTTTTGGCACAGAAACTTTTAAAATGCTACAAAGAGCTAAATGGCTACTGAAGCTTGTTGACTTATTGTTGGAAAGCAACACCTCCACCACCTGGGAGAAAGGGAGGTAAGTTCCAACATAAATCTAATTATTAAGGGAAGAAAGAATTTGGCAAGAGTTTAATAGATTGTTTCTCATTAGCATTGTTACCAAGGAGGGTGTTGAAAGGAGCAAACCAACCCATGAAAATCAATCTGCCAGGGATTGAAGTGAATTATTGAACAAAACAGAGTGTGTTTTAACTGCTTCTCAGCTGTTCAAGTACCAAGCCATAAAAATTCTGACTTTGGTGGTACATGTCAACCTTGAAAGTGTCAATGTGTCCAGTTTAAGAGGAGGTTATTTATGAAAAAGGAACAAGACTAAGGTACTGCAATCTTATGGTGGTGGAATTTATTTTTGAGTAGATTGGGCTGTACTGTATAATAGCAAGTTACTAGTTCTATGTCATGCAAGATCAAATCAAGACCTACCACAACATATGAAGATTACACAACATGAACAACATCAATGTGCCTGTTTTTGTTCTTTTCTGTATGGCTTAAAATGTGACCTTCTTACATGTCAATAAAATTTTGAAATATCTGGATTGAAAAGGCATGGTATACTTTAGCTAGAAATGAGAAGTGGGGATTAAATTTGGCTGGACCTACACTGCCATATTGTCCAGTTTCAGCATGTAGATTAGCTGCATTGAATCTACAGTGCCCTATAATCCAGTTCAATGCAGTTTATCTGCATTCTAAAACTTGAGTATATGGCAGGGTAAATTCAACCTTTGTCTCTCACAGGCCCCATCTACACTGCCATATAATCCAGTTTCCGAATGCAGATTAACTACAATGAACTGAATTATAGGGCACTGTAGACTCATATAATCTGGTTCAATTCAGTTCAATCTGCATTATATGCATCTACACTGATGATTATAATGCAGTTCATACTGATTTGTATGGCAGCATAGATGGCGCCATAATAGCCTCCATCTGTCCTGATTTGGCAGGGGTAGTTCCGATATATCTCCTTTAATCCCACTTTTCCAGATGCAAATTCCCAGTTCCTCTCTTCTCCTTTCATTTCCTCCTTTCATCCATAGTTTACCTCAGTTTCTGCAGCATAAATTCAAAGTGCAGAAGTAGTTTGCACCCCATTATTATGGTGGAGGAGTTGGCCCTTCCCAGCAGATTTGGGCAAAACAAACTGTTGCAACCTCTCTTAACTTGCATGAATAAGTTTCACCATCTTGTCAACAGTCTCATGTTGCTTGGTCATACATGCCCCATTTTTCATCTACAATACATTAGAGGGTATGCTGTTGATCTCTAGGTGTTCAACAAGCCAAAGAAAGGGGACATCTTTCAATATGACATAATATGTCCTGACATAACCTCAGGGCAACATTCCAAGGTTGGACAGGATGAAAGGTGAAATAATGAGACCATAAATACTAAGGTATTTTAACAAGAGCCTTTGCTGCCAGTAAGTAACCCTGTGGTGGTGGTGGTAGCATTTTAACCTCTTAGAATGGAGAAAGACCCATCCTAATCCGAAAACAGACAGGTCTGTTATGGGGAAGGGGGCCAAGTTGGTAGATCAGAATGGTTGGATTTAAATCCAAGTTTCCTCATCTTTTCCATTGCAGAATGTTGTCATTCAGTGACTGAGCACATATTTTTCCTGTAGAAGTCCCAGTTCAATATTTTCACACAGTTCCGTTTTCACACAGGAGGACAGACAACATATGCCAGCAGCTGAATCAGTTTTTTCAGGGAGGTAATTAAATGAATTAAACCAGATAGAGATAAACAAGGAAGATGTTCTCACATGCCTTACTAAACTAAATGTCAACAAATCACCAGGGCCAGATGGCACCCACCCCAGAGTTCTTAAGGAGCTCAAGTGTGAAATTGCTGAAATTCTAGCCAAAATATATAACCTTTCTCTAAGATCAGGCACTGTACCCGAGGACTGCAGGGAGGCAAATGTAACTCCGATCTTCAAGAAAGGATCCAGGGGTGATCCAGGAAATTATAGGCCAGTTAGTCTAACCTCAGTTCCAGGCAAAGTGATGGAAACCATTATTAAAGAAAAAATTACTAAGCACATAGAAGAACAGGCATTGCTGAAGGAAAATCAACATGGTTTCTGCAAAGGCAAATCATGTCTTACTAACTTGATGGAATTCTTTGAGGGTGTAAATAAACACATAGATAAAGGGGACCCAGTCGATATTGTTTACCTTGACTTTCAAAAGGCTTTTGACAAAGTCCCTCACCAAAGGCTCCTAAATAAGCTCTTCAGCCATGGAATCAGGGGACAGGTCTTGTCCTGGATTGGAACCTGGCTAAACTGTAGGAAACAAAGGGTGGTAATAAACTGACATTTCTCTGGGTGGAAAGAGGTGAGAAGTGGCGTACCCCAAGGTTCAGTTTTGGGTCCATTACTTTTTAATTTATTCATTAATGACCTGGATGTAGGAGTGAATTCTGAGGTAGCAAAGTTTGCAGACGACACTAAATTGTTCAGGGTAGTTAAAAATGAAACTGATTGTAAAGAGCTCCAGAAAGATCTCTTGAAATTGAGTGAATGGGCAACAAAGTGGCAAATGCATTTTAACCTAAACAAGTGTAAAGTCATGCACATCGGGGCAAAGAACCCCAACTACACCTACAAATTGATGGGGTCAAAGCTTTCGAGACAAACCAGGACAGGGATCTTGGGGTTTTGGTGGACAGCTCAATGAAGATGTCAACCCAGTGCGCTGCAGCAGTGAAAAATGCATATTCTATGCTTGGCATGATCAGGAAGGGAATCGAAAATAGGTCGGCAAATGTTGTATTGCCTCTCTACAAATCTATGGTAAGGCCACATTTGGAGTACTGTGTACAATTCTGGTCTCCGCACCTTAAGAAGGATATAACGGAACTGGAAAAGGTACAAAGAAGGGCGACAAAAATGATCCAAGGGATGGAGCAGCTCCCTTATGAAATCAGGTTGCAACGCCTTGGTCTTTTCAGCCTTGAAAGACGGCGTTTAAGAGGTGACTTGATCGAAGTGTATAAAATCATGCATGGGATAGAAAAGGTGAATAAAGAAAAATATTTTCTCTGTCACACAACACTAGGACTAGGGGCACTCCCTAAAGCTCCAAGGTAGGAAAGTTAGGACTAATAAAGGGAAATATTTCTTCACCCAGAGGGTCATTGGGTTATGGAACTCACTTCCAGAGGAGGTTGTGACAGCTGTCAGCCTGGACAGCTTCAAGGCAGGATTAGACAGATTCATGGATACCAAGGGAATCAGTAGCTACTGAAATGGACATCCAAGTGCCACCTCTGTGTTGATGGAGGCAGGCAGGATTTTCCCGGGTACTGGTTGTGGGGGTCGGGAGCAGGTGAGGGTTCTGCCCTCCTTTCTGCTAGAGATCCCTGTGTACAACTAGTGGGCCACTGTGTGACACAGAATGCTGGACTAGATGGGCTGAGGCCCGATTCAGCATGGCTCTTCTTATGTTCTTATGTTCTTATATGGATGGAAAAGAAATGTGCATGAATCGAGATTTGGAATAAGCACACATAATTTAGATTCTGTGCGACTCTTACTGAAAGCATTAATGTGTCTCTTTGTTTTCTGTGATTTCAAGTAAGCCTCAGGCTGGATATACACCTCCATATACAGTAGAGTCTCACTTATCTGATATAAACAGGCCAGCAGAACATTGGATAAGCAAAAATGTTGGATAATAAGGAGAGATTAAAGAAAAGCCTATTAAGCAACAAAACATCATGTTTTTCAACAAATTCACAGAAAAAGCAGTTCAATACACAGTAACATTATGTAGTAATTACTGTATTTACGAATTTAGCACCCAAACATGCAATGTATTGAAACAGCTGTGGATCTGGGTGGGAGGCAGACTGTTGGATAATACAGAATGTTGGAGGAGCGAAGGTTGGATAAGCGAGGCTCTATTGTAATGCAGTTTCAGAATACAGATTAAAAACATTGAACTGGATTATATGAGTCTGTACTACCCTATAATCCAGTTCAATGTGGTTAGTCTGCCTTCTGAAACTGCATTTTATGGCCGTATAAATCTCGCCATAATCACCAAAACTTCTCCTTGTGCTTTTACTTCCTTGAATTTGATACTAGAACACATGGACTACTAAAATGTGCATTTAAAATGTGTGGAAATAAGTTTTTGCTAATGGGATTGATGCATGCAAAGACATAGAAAAAATACATTAAAATACGCATGCTAGGAAAACATATAATACATTAAAAATTCAGTGCTGGAAGGAATAAGAAAGGATTGTGATGTGACACAGAACATGGGCAAGAGATCAACTGCAAATATGTCTAGATAAATGATGTTACTTTCCAAGTCTGGTATTTTAGAAGAGCCACTTCTAGTCTGTACAAGAAATATACTAAATAAATTCAAGATTATGGATGAAGTTGCCTGATATAAAGTCAGGCATTTAGTCCACCAAGTTCAATATTATCCATATAAACTAAGATTCAATAAAGTGACCGAGAACCAAACCTTCTAAGACAATTTAAAGCCCACAAAAGATTCCAGTTTGAATGACATTTCATAAAGTAATCAGAAAATTATTTTAAAATCCATTTTATGGGCCTAAGTACTCCTTGAGTATTAATGGAGTTTCTGGCAGATGAAGTCCACAACATCTTGATGACCATGGCCGGTCTGAGTCCCTCTACGCAGGTAGAGAAGATCGGGATATAAAACTTTTAAATATATAAATAAATAATAGTTTCCCCATCTCTGACTTAGAAAATACTTGCCATGTTGTGTAGTACCTTTCTTTGCTCCAAAACAACCCAAATCATGCTAGTGTATAACCTAATTGATTCTTAGCAGATGATTGCTAGTTCCAGTCAGAGTTTACTCATCAAAATGACAGGATTTACATACAGGTTGGCTTACCGTTCTGCAAACTATTCAATAGGTCTACTCTAGTTGGGACTAGCAACTGGATGTCAGCCAGAGTGTTTAAGATTTGGCAGTATTTGATCGTTGATGTGTAATGATAATTAGTATTTGACAGTTGATGACAGATTATGAGATTTCATATCTGAAGCCTGCCAAAATCAAATCTATCAAAAGAAATGCCAACAAGCTGAAAGCATTTGGCTGTACGCATTTAAAATTTCATATTCAAAAATGCAGGTTTTGAATTTCGAGCTTGACTTTTTGTTTTTCATTTAAAATTTAAAGGGCGAAACGTGGATGAATGATGAATATTTCTGAAATTATTTCATTTCTTCACTATGCCTCTGTGTTTGACAGCACAATGAAAAATGAAAAAGAAGCCAAATTAATTTGCCATAAGTATCCTACAATACATCTATTGAAGGTATCCGGAATATGTTTAGTTCTATGCCATCATGCTCACTATAGTCCCACTCCATTCTGTCTTGATTTAACCCTCACCAGGGATACTGTGCCCACTTTTGGGCACCACAATTCAAGAAGGATATTGACAAGCTGGAACATGTCCATAGGAAGGTGGAGAAAATGGCAAAAGGTATGGAAGCCCTACAAGGAGCAGCTGAGTGAGCTGCGTATGTTTAGCTTAGAAAAGAGGAGGTAGAATGTGGACATGATAGAGTAAAGGTAAATGTTTTCCCTGACATTAAGTCTAGTCATGTCTGACTCTGGGGGATAGTGCTTATCTCCATTTCTAAGCCAAAGAGCTGGCATTGTCTGTAGACACCTCCAAGGTCATGTAGCCAGCATGACTGCTTGGAGCGCTGTTACCTTCCTGCAGAAGTGGTATCTATTGATCTCACATTTGCATGTTTTTGAACTGCTAGGTTGGCAGAAGCTGGGCTGACAAAAGGAGCTCACCCCACTCCCCGGATTCAAACCACCAACCTTTTTGTCAGCAAGTTCAGCAGCTCAACAGTTTAACCCACTGCACCACCAGGGGGACATGATAGCTAAGCTATGTTTAAATATTTGAAAGGATGTGCATTGAAGATTGAGCAAGTTTATTTTCCGCTGCTTTAAAGACTGGGAGATGGAGCAATAGGTTCAAACTACAGGAAAAACAGGTTCCATGTAAGCATTAGGAAACACTTCCTGATGCTGCCTCAGATCATGGTGGAGTCTGAAGAGGAAGTTAAGAAGGGACATGGTAGTCATATTTAAATATTTGAAAGGATGCCATATTGAGGGAGAGACAAGCTTGTTTTTCTCCCGAGACAGAGACTATGGGCATTATCACAAAAGGTTCGTAATAGGAGATGCATCCTCTCCAAGCATGAATGGAGTGACTTCCCATCACACACATCATCTTGATTTCATTCCAAACCAATCCACAAGTCATCTGTGACCAGTGCTTTTTGAAAAACCAAGGAACTCCCATTTCCATGCACCAGAAAGTCAGTGTTCAAAATGTTTTTAACTCTGTGATTATCCAAAAGGGCTTCAGCAGTGAATTTGGGAACTGTGATGAGTGGGCATGTTTGGGGGATGTCACTTTGAACTCTAGTCACTTTACTTCTGGCTGTCGGAATGGGAGGAGCCAAGTCTGCAAAGACATAACTATCCTCTTTGTCCCTGTCATTTCCAGGCATTTATAGCAATTTTCCATCTGTCCATAATGTCCCAGGGCACGGAACAATGGGTTCAAACTATAGAAAAAGAGATCCCATTAGGAATAACTTTCTGATGTTAAGAATGGTTTGACAATGGAAAACACTGCCCCAGAGTGTGATGGAGTCTGGATGGACATCTGTCAGTTGTATTCTGGTTATGTATTCCTGCATGCCAAGGGATAGACTCGATGACCTTTGTGGTCTCTTCCAATTCTATGTCTATGTTTCGATGTAGGTTGTAGGTTAAAATGCATTAGGAGAATGCATTACAGAGAATTTGAGACAGATGCTGTGTTGGAAGGTTACATTACAGTCAGGGGGGCTTTAAACTCTTTGTTCCCTTGTGGGTACCTAAAATGAACACTGCATCTCCAACTAAAAGGCATAAAAGTCTAACTTCACTTGTATGTACTCTTTCCAATGGGAAAAAAGGATGGCATAAAGTACAGAGAGTTAATGTAAGAACCAAGATTGAGTGTTCACAGGAGGACATTGACCTCTACCGTGATATGACTACAACAGCGCCTTCCTGTTGAATTATGCATTATAATATTTATGTTCCAATTTAAATATTATTGAATATTTAACTTGCCACGAAGCATTCACATCATTACAGTCCCTTGCTGTTCACTGTCATTATGGCTTCTAGGACGCAGCCAGCTTTTATGAAGTCCCACAGTAAACACATCTCATCTTGATTCAGGTAGTGGTACTGGGGCTGTCTTTGCTACTGGAAAGAAGTTAATGCAGAATAAAAGAGTTGAAATACTTGCTTTATAGGAGCAGACTAAAATATCTGGTAACAAATGACATTTCCATGACCCCAATAAGTCTGAACGACTTCAATTGGAAAGTGACTTTAAAAAAAATGGGATAGATCTGAGGCCCCAAAAGAAGTCATTGGATTTAGTGATAAGAAACAACATTCTATATCAGCTAATTAGTTGTATTACTTAGGGTGCATTTACAGTGTAGAATTAATGCAGTTTGCACTACTTGAACTGTTATGGCTCAGTGCTGTGGAATCCAAACCCCCATCACTGCCAACGAGAGACCTTGGTCTCAAAAAATTCTGCCCAGATTTCTAAGCCAGCAAGAAAATTCCCAACTACTGATCATATGAGGAGCCTACATTGGGGTGTAACTGATTATTGTTCTGGTTACTGTCATGTAAACATAGGCCTAATTTGAAAACCTAAAAATGAACTCCTCTTAATGTCTAGTTTGAGTCTTGGATTTCTAGTGCATTCTATATGTATGCACATAGAACACAGAATCCAACACAGAGGTTTCACAGCCTTTTCATTTGTATTGTGTTAGTTTCGTCCTGTGGTTGCCAGGGAACTGGATAAGAAATTATATCCCATTCAATTTTATGCCAAAAATAACACAATAACCATATTGCAAAATTCTCATATCTCGTACTAAATGATCCCAAAATGGCTTTATAAGTATTTGTCTTGCAATGTAGTGTTACACTTACCTATTGAGAAAGAAGTGGAACCTGGAGTATTCAATATGAATGACTCAAAATGAATATGTATGAGATAACTCAAAACCCAAACTGGAAAAAAACAAGTGTGCCTCACCAGACAAATAAATAATTGAATGGTAACAAATAATAAAAGTTGCCAATTTTTCATTCCATATATTTTATGCGATCTTTTAATTCCATTGGTTGGTCAGCAAAAAGCAGCTGAAAAAGTGGGACAGCAGGGGATGAATTGGGACTGTCCCTGCCAAACTGAAATAGCTGGAGTGCACAGAAGGTAGAATCCAAAGTCAAGATCCTAGTCAGTGGTTTTATAGCATAAAACTATACTGCCCTAACTGTGCTAAAATTAGAAGAGTATTCCATTGCACAACTGTCCACACAATGAATGGTATGGCAGTATACTCACCAGCTGATCCAGCTACCTATATTCTGAGACCACTCTTATGGTATCTCCTAGACAATGATGATAACTAGGGGAGGTTAGCCCAGTGTAAATCTTCACTTAGAGCAGCCCTGAATTCAGTACTTATGTGCTGTAGCTGGGGTCATTGTCTAGATGGTTTGGAAACACATCTCCTCTGCTGGATTGTCACTGTCATACCCCAGCCTGCCCCTGGCCCTCAGCAAGACCAACGGCATGTTAAAACCACAGTCACAGAAAAGCCTGCATAGCCTAAAGACAAGATGCTTCAGGAGGCCCTAGTTCATCCAACATTCAAGGACAGAATCCAGGCCACTTCAGAGCAGGCTGATAAGAACCGAGGGAATGGTGGAGCCCAGTTAACTCCCATTCGGCCAGGTGCTACTGCTAATTGGGCTTACATTCCAATTCAATGCGGGAGGCTTGAGAGGGCCCAGCTGGGAGCCTGTTGTGAGAACCCATTCTGATGCACCGGTACGTCGTAACTTCAAAGCCTTGGAGACCTATAAGAGTTTGGGTATGAGAGATGTGTAGTATCTCTCTCGTCAACGTTGATTTCCTGCCTTCATGAACTTTGCTTGGGCTATTGAGCCTTCCAGCAATTGAACTCTGTTTACCAAGCCTTGTGCCAAGCCTTCCTAGTGGATTAGCCCATTGGGGCATCAAGCCTTTACTTTGTTCCTGATTACTTTTGTTCCTGATTACTTTTGGACTATTGCTTTGCAATACTCAGTGCTTGGAAGCATCAAAGGACTATATTTCTATCTTCTTTACTCTATCCATTTATTCTAAATAAAGCATTTAACCGTGGCCAGATTCAAGTGGTTTACTGAGGGGTTCTTCAGGTCTACGGTACAACAGTCACCTTCTGTTATGAGCCTCAAATCTGTTAATAAGAAGGGAGTTAACAAATGGTCCAAGTTCAAACTAAATAGTCTAGCCAAGAGGCAGTAACAGCAGGGTAATACGCCAGAGAAGCGAGTAGTCCATTCCAAGGTTGAAAGCTGAATCCAAGAGAGTCTAAAGTCCAAGTTGAATCCAAAATCTGAAAGCCGGGGTCCAAAGGTAAGTCCAGAAAATACAAATCCAAGATAAGCAACGGTCCAAGGTCACAACTCCAAACACTGAGGTTGCTGTCAGCTACAAGGTGCCACATTTGAGCCATTTATGTACTACTAGGTGCTCAGGTTTTACCTATTTCTAACTTGTTTCTCTGCTAATCTAGTGGACCTGTGACATTGAGGCTGTTCAGAGGAACCTGGATATAAGAACAAAGAGGCAATGCGATGGGCAGTCAAACATAAATCAATATTGTATTATAGACATCAGCATTGTGATACACAAGTATCCAAACATGAACAAATAATATGGTGCAATCCTCTCACTTTAAGGAAATCAACGGCCGTTGCATGCAAGCGTCCCTCTATATATAACAAAGCAAAATACAAACAGGTAGTACTGGGACTTCCCAGTAAAGCAGTCAGTGGCACTACAGGACACCAAATAGGTCCTCACAATGAAAATGAAAATAAGTAAAGCCCCCCGTGTGACTTGTGGCTGAAAAGCCTTCAACCCGGGATTCCGGGCAAGAGCGCAACAAACAGGCGCGTCGGTCGGGACGTGTCTCCGCCCTCCCAAAGGTGGGGGCTGGAGTGCAGTTGACTGTAAACAAGGATGCTCGTGAGCGTTGCAAACGGCCTGGCAAATGCAGCGTAGAGAGGTTCCCAAGTAAATAATAGTTCCAAGGTGGAGGAGGTGTGTCGTCGACGGGATGAAGTGCCTAGATCTTTCCCGTTTGGTCCTTCCTCAGAGACGATCCACACCCGGGAATATACACAACTGTACATAAAATAAACACAATATAATGCCTCTTAAAGGAACATAGGTGGGTCGAGGGGCAGGGTCGGAAAAGGTAAGCTTACCAAATGTTGTTTTCTGGTCCCCCCAATGGGAGAAAGCCGCTGTTGCGGTCGAAGGACAATAAAGGGCCACATGGCGCAGTGACCGAAGGTCGGTCAGGCTAAAGCCTCCCTGGAGGCTATATCCTAACAGGAAGATGGGATACAGCTGGAGCCCCAGCGGGTGGGTCTTGGTGCAGTAGTTTAATTCAGTAAAGCACCCCAGTCTGAACTCACCTGATGTAATCCTCTCTGGTAATGAAGACGTATACTTATACAAACACTTCAAAGAAGTCCACAAATCCATCCCGGATTTTAAGTTCGTTGGATTAGAAAAAGTGGAGATGCAACCCCACATGGACCTACAATCCACCTTACTCAAAACTGAATTGAAACATATTATACAATGTGCCTGTGAGCAACCTTTCGGTTTAAATGAGCCTGTCAGTTTAAATGCTTTACTGAATTAAACTACTGCACCAAGACCCACCCGCTGGGGCTCCAGCTGTATCCCATCTTCCTGTTAGGATATAGCCTCCAGGGAGGCTTTAGCCTGGACCGGACCTTCGGTCACTGCGCCATTTGGCCCTTTATTTTCCTTCGACCGCATCAGCGGCTTTCTCCCATTGGGGGGACCTGAAAACAACATTTGGTAAGCTTACCTTTTCCTACCCTGCCCATCGACCCACCTATGTTCCTTTAAGAGGCATTATATTGTGTTTATTTTATGTACAGTTGTGTATATTCCCGGGTGTGGATCGTCCTGAGGAAGGACCCAAACGGAAAGATCTAGGCACTTCATCCCGTCGGCGACACACCTCCTCCACCTTGGAACTATTATTTACTTGGGAACCTCTCCACGCTGCATTTGCCAGGCCGCTTTGCAACGCTCACGAGCATCCTTGTTTACAGTCAACTGCACTCCAGCCCCCACCTTTGGAAGGGCGGAGACACGTCCCCGACCGACGCCTGTTTGTTGCGCTCTTGCCCGGAATCCCGGGTTGAAGGCTTTCAGCCACAAGTCACACGGGGGGCTTTACTTATTTTCATTTTCATTGTGAGGACCTATTTGGTGTCCTGTAGTGCCACTGACTGCTTTACTGGGAAGTCCCAGTACTACCTGTTTGTATTTTGCTTTGTTATATATAGAGGGACGCTTGCATGCAACGGCCGTTGATTTCCTTAAAGTGAGAGGATTGCACCATATTATTTGTTCATGTTTGGATACTTGTGTATCACAATGCTGATGTCTATAATACAATATTGATTTATGTTTGACTGCCCATCGCATTGCCTCTTTGTTCTTATATCCATTGATTAACAGGGGGTTCGACTGTATTATACACATATTTAGCTACTGTTCAGAGGAACCTGCTTGTACTTATTCTGCAAGCTGAGAAGTGGTAACTAACTACTTCCTTAGACCTTTCATCTAAGCTTGGCTGAGGGAGTTGCTGGGCACTGCTGAGCTCCAGCTCCAATGCTAGCTATTCAACCAGCATCTCTTCACTCTCACTATCTGGGCTTGTCACAACACCTTCTCTGTGTTATCACTGTGGTTGCTTCTATCTATACAGCAACAGAGCTTCATCTAAGCACATGGCAGCTGCACTCAACTCTGCTGATGTCAGAATGGAGCACTCACACGACCAACAAGAAGAAGCCAGATCAATCTCTCTTACTTCTTACTGGTTTCATGAGCACCCCATTCTAACATCACAGACAAGAGAGGCAATGGTGAGAATAGGTACTTTGGAGTTTCAAGCAGATTCCAAAGTGGGGCAAAGTTATATTGAAGCAAAAAAAATTGTCATGATATTCACAAACTATGTGTTGTGAAGACTGCCAGCAGTCCATTCATAGCAAGTAAATATGGAGGGTTTTGGACCATGTAGACAAGTCCTATGACACTTCATCCATAATGACAGAATATGTGTCATCCATAATAAGATAACACCCTCACACTATTTCCAATAACATTCCACCACTTAGCAGGTATGTAGCCGGGAGGGGGGTTGAGGGATTTCAGCCCCCCCCAATTGTCAGAGTGGTCCGTGAGAATGCCTTACTGGTACATTATTTAAACTGTTATGTTCATTCATATCATGATTTGATCACCATGCTCAATATATCCCATATGCATGGGGGTATTGGAATAATGACATTAAAGGTTTGCTAGGGTAGACCCTCTCCCACTAAGATTCAGCTCTCCCCCCCCCCCCAATCAAAATCCTGGCTATGGCCCTACCACTTAGATAACATCATTTATACAAGTGTAAATCGGTAACAGGATCTCAGCCTGAAAGAGTAACTTAATGGTCCACCCCAGAGAGTTGGAAAAACATCCATCATCTGGTTGTTACCTTGAGCTTTTCTCCCCTGAGTGTTATTCCATCACTATAACAACCAGGAATTTTGTTTATGTTGTGATTGCAGTTGCTTTAACCCCAAGCAGCTTCTCTCCCCCCCCCCCCCAGTGACCCTTTTATTTTCAGAATTAATTAGCCCAGAAAGAACTACATAAACATAGCATGCAAAGTGCTTACCCATATTTTGTCAGAACTGGAAAAAAACAATTATATTTGGTAGCTTTTAATTAAATATTAAAGGAAAAGCCTCTCCTTTATCTCGTTCACTCTCTTTTAATTTTAATTAGCTATTATGCAAGTGCCAGAAGGTACATTATGTCATTTTGGAAACAAACTGCAAACGGTGGATCTGGGCACTCTAATGGGTTTGCAGGACTGATGTTTTGGACAGCATTCAATGGTGATGCTTTTGGGTTTAACCTTGGTGTGTTATTAGCAATACAGGAAGCTGCGGTTCACTAAGTTAGACCACTGATTCAGTTAGACCGGTATTATCAACTCAGACTAACAATGTCTCTTATGGACTTCAGACAGGGAACTCTCTTAGCCCTGCCTGGAAACTCCTGATAGTCTCTGGTGGCCTCCCATCCAAACATGAACCATGTCCAAACTTGCTTCTCTTGTGAAAGCTCTCAAAATCAGGTGAGTTCAGACTGGGGTGCTTCTGATCGACTTTGTGGTCATAAAATCAGTATCCTTATCTGCAGTGCTGGTCTTCTGGATCGGATCAAAGGTCAGCTTAGTCAAAAAACTGAATATATTACCCTTTTTTGGATTACAGTACTTACAATCTCACAGCTAGCATGGTTATACTGCATGGAGGATTCCTGGCATGAACTAAAACACTGTTGCTGAATATAGAGGTAAATCATCATAAATACCTCACCCTCCTTGGATTCATCTATTCTTCTTTTAGCGCCACTTGTCCTATAAGGTGGCTTTATTTCATATATGATGGGGTGGGCAAAAGTAAGTTATAGGCATTTGGCAGCCAACACTCACAATTGTTGGTTGCATCAGAAGATACAATATAATAATAAATGGTGATATGTGATATGTGGGGGAGAGCCCTTTAGAATGAATCTCCTTCATCCCACATTTTGAAGTTCCGGCATTGTGAAAAGAAGTTCTGACATTATTCCTACATAGAAGAAGACCAGGAGAATATCAAAGCCAATAACACCTGTCTTCTCTCATGTGTTTTTCTTCCACTGTAGTCCTATGTACCCTGACCTTATAGCAGTACACATGTGAGTGAGAGAGAGCAGAAAGAGACTCCAGAAAGGGGCTGGATCTCCCGCCCAAAGCAATGCCCAATAGCCATCTCCTTTCTGCCCCAAATGGACATAGGATGCAATCATAGCATGTCAGAAACAGGAAAGCATTTTTGTGTTAGTAAAAAAGAATTGCTTTTAAAACAAGCTGCAGTGGGACAACAAGAGAAGAGCAATGTCGTCTATCTGAAAACCCCAACAGAAGGCACTATTACCCAAATGTCAGGCATGTAGCCAGGGGGGGGGCTAAGGGGGCTTCAGCCCCCCCCCAACATTCTCAGGGTGGTCCGCGAAAAGGCCTTACTGGTACATCATTTAAACTGTTATGTTTATTCATGTCATGATCTGATCACCATGCTCATTATATCCCACTTTAATGGGGTTATTGGGATAACAATACAAAAGGTTTGCTAGGGTAGACCCTCTTCCAACCAGTCTCAGCCCCCCCCAAACAAACTCAGCCCCGAAACAAAATCCTGGCTACGGCCCTGCCAAATGTAATGGCAATTTACCTGCCTCATACAATAAGACTCTCATAATGCTATTAAAGTATTTTTCTTGCTGCTTCAGCTACCTTTGGAGAACTGATCAGGGAACCAGTTATGTGTAACTTTGTGTTTTAGTATGAAGTGCTGTCCTCCTTCAGATTCCACACACACACAAACACACACACACTGAGAACTGCATTTAAGTCAGGTTCCTTTGGCTAGTGGGGGAGCCACAAGACTACAGTAGCATTAGTGCTAAATGCTTGGTTTGTTTCTATTATTTATTATCTATCCTGCCAGTGTTGGTTCTGCTCAGTATTTGTTATATACTTACTCAGGTTTATTTCATTGAAATATTGGATTTGTGCTACATTTATTGAATTGTGCTTCCTCATATGCTACATTCATTGAATAGATCTGACTTTTTAAAAAAATTGAATGTCTCAGAATAGATTAGTTATTTGGAACAATGTTGAAAAAATGGTATGAACTGTGAATTACTTGGGGCACAGTTCACGGGTAAAATGACACATAAATAAACTAGGAACTTCATCACATGAACCTGCTATTCCACTACAACCAAGCTCTCATCAAAAGGAAATTGATACTGCATTGAGCATTCTTGATATCACAACTCTCTTCATTAAGTGCAGTTATGTAAATTCATTAATTCTTTGTCCCACAGTTGGTGGCAGCTCCTTCCTTGGAAGCTTCTAAACAGAGGCTCGATGTCCATCTGTCAGGGGTACATTGATTGTGCTTTTCCTGCATGGCAGGGGTTGGACTGGACGGCCCATGTGGTCTTTTCCAACTCTAATATTCTATGATTTTATAATTCTATGAACTGTGCTTTCACACATCCTTATAATCCCTCCCTCCTTTACTATTTTTATTCTTATTTTCTTATTAGTGCAATAGCACAATTCCAGCACTTTAAAAAAGGCAAATACAAAACATAAGAAAAACAATAGAGCCAATTTGGGAATAGAAAGGAAACCACTCCCAGCCCCAAAAAATCCTGAGATATGTTCTCCTTAGGGTCAACATAAGTCAACATAAGTCAGAAACAACTTGAAGGCAATCAACATCAATAAACATCTATTCCACCCCAAGCTAGATGAGCTCAGGCTTCTGACCAACACATCCAAGCACTGAAAGCATGCAACTAAGTATTATCCACTTTTGGCTGTTATTGAAACAACAGGAAGCATTTTCAAAGACTTTCGGAGTGCTGTTGAAATGCTAGAGCTCAGTGAATAAATAAATACAAGTGTTTATCATTTGCTATCATCTTGGATAATTGCCTGTCGAGACTCCTAGTAAGGCACTGAAGGACAAGATGCCATGTCTGCACAGCATGCTCTCTGTTTTCTGTCATGCACTAGGCATCAATCTTACATTTCGAATAATGGCCACCCCATGCTGCCGTGATCTCTCCAAAGGCACAGAGTGACAGCATTGGTACAAAGCAGCTCAGCACATATCGCTTGCTTTGCAGGCTGGGTTCTCAGGAGGCAAGTAGAGAGATTGGTGGCAATTCTATTGAAAGCCTTTCTTAGCAAAGGGATGGGGAATCTTTAGCCCTCCAGACGTTCTTGGGCTTCAATTCCCATGAGCCTCAAAGCATAGACAATGGTAAATAAGATAAGAGTTGAAATACAACTGTTATTGGAGTGGTACAGGTTTCCCACTCTCATTTTAAAAGACCATGCAGACCTTTCTTTGTTCAAGGCAAGGATGTGGGGTCCCATATCCACATGGGGTTTCAATCCTATAGATCAGTGGTTCACAAATGTTTTTGGCCTACCACCCCCTTTCCAGAAAAAAATTACTCAGCGCCCCCCTAGAAATTAATTTTTAATTTTTAATAGCAATTAAACAGAAATATATATGTATTAATATTTCTACCTTTTTTTGTAAAATATAATAAAGTTGTAAATTAGAAACATTGAAGTTTGAAATTATGAAACTATTTATTGAACTTAGAATAGAAAGGTAAGCACTGGCGTAGTTCCTATCCATGGGGAGGCCGGTCTGGACACCCAGGCCCACCTCAGCTGGGACCCTCCTGGCAGTGGCGGCAACAGTGGTCAATGGGCAAGAGAGAAGTCTCTCCAGTCGGCAATGAGGGAAGGAAGGAAGGAAGGAGAAGGGAGGGTGGGGGGTCCCTCTCTCTCCTCTTTCTCCCTCGCTAGCTCCTTCCTCCTTTCCCCATTCCCGCTCTAGGCCTGGGCTCAAGCCTCGGGCTGGCGCTGAGGGCGAGGTGGCGTAGGGAAGAGGCGGAGTTGGTAGGAGCAGCAACGGCAGAGAGCCTCTGGGAGGCAGCTCATGGTGCAGCCATGTTCGCTGGGCGTGTGCTTCACTCCGCTTCCTCCCACAATCCCTTGCTTGGTGAGAGGAGGAGGGAGCAGGAGGAGGGAAGAAGAGAGAGAGACACACACAGATGGATAGGAGCCTGTTGCCTGGCTCATGCCACTGCCCCCACCGCCCCCTTACAGGGGTTCAGCACCCCCCAAATTCTCCTGAGCCTCCCAGCACCCTCTAGATTGCCCCACCGCCCACCAGGGGGTGGTACCGTCCACTTTGGGAACCAGTGCTATAGATCAACGATGGACAAGAGTTATAAAATGAAGATGCTGATTCCTGGGTTACTCAAATATTTCAGGGATCAGTAGACATGAGATGAGTACAAGTGATTGGGATTCAAAATGGATGGATTCCTAGCCATCTGAATAACTATACTGAATTTGGTATGAACATGCCAGATTCAGGACTGCTCGAGGGCATATTTACACTGGGCTAAACTGCATGGTGTAGATGAGCCCAGAAACTCAAAACTTTTGGATTTACAAACAAAATAAACCAGGTTGTCTTAAAAGTTCTACTACATTTTTTTCCTTTTTCCTTTTCTTCCTTCCTTCCTTTCATGCTGCAAGAGCAATGTATTCAAAGACTTTTTGAAGAAATTAAGTTCTCAAAACTGGTAAAAAGAGCTATAGCTTCCTCAGTGGTACACTTTTATAAGAGTTAAAGTGAAGATTGAGAGAAGAAGGAGTGGGTGAAGTGGTGGTTAATGCCTCCCTTTGGACAATAGTCCAGCCAGCTTAAAACAAGCTGTAATAAAACTGCTGTTGAAAAAAACATCACTGGGCCCCACTCAATTGGACAACTATCGGCCTGTTTCCAGTCTTCCCTTTTTGGGCAAAGTCCTGGAATGTGTGGTGGCAGTGGCTCCTCTCAGCAGTGGCTCCTTGGCTGTGGAATGCACTCCCCAGGGATATTAGATTGCCCCCCACCCTCTTAACATTTCATAAAAAAGTTAAGACCTGGTTATTTGAACAGGCTTTTCTTGAAGTGTAGCTGATAACTCTGATCTCAGAATGGCTGGACAACGTGACTGGACAATGATTTGGTAATGAATTGCGGAGGATTTATGGTTTTATTATGTTTTACAGTGTATATGTATTGAAATGTTTAGCTATGTTTAATTGTTTTATCTGTTTTTATATTGTTGGTCATCGAATTGTGCCACTTTGTAAACCGCCATGAGTCACCCTTGGGCTGAGAATGGTGGTATAGAAATGTAGTAAATAATAAATAAATAAATTGGTATTGAATGATGTTATACAGAAAATCTCTGAAGCTTTAGGTGCTCTTACTGCCTATTACAGGGGAAACCAACTGATTCCTAGTCCATCTAAAATGCAGACGTGTGCTTTTCATCTTAAGAATAGACAAGCATCTCGAGCTCTGAGGATTACCTAGGAAGGAATCCCACTGGAGCATTGTAGAACACCCAAATACTTGGAAGTTACTCTGCACCATGCTCTGACATACAAGAAGCACTGCTTGAATAACAAGCAAAAAGTGGGTGCTAGAAATAATATCATATGAAAGCTGACACACAACCTGGGGATCACAACCAGATACAATGAAGGCATCTGCTCTTGTGCTTTGCTGCTGCTGAATACACATGCCCAGTTTGGAATACATCTCATCACATAAAAACAGTGGATGTGGCTTTTAATGAGGTATGCTGCATTATCACAGGATGTTTATGCCCTACACCACTGGAGAAATTATATTCTTTAGCCGGTATTGCAACACCTGCTATCTGTCAGGAAGTAGCAGCCAAAAATGAAAGGACCAAGGCAGTGACATCTCCCACCCATCCTCTGTTATGTTATCAGCCAGCATGCCAATGCCTTGAATCAAGAAACAGCTTTCTAAGATCTACAGAGATGCACGCAAGCAAGTGTGAGTCCAAAAGTGGCAGGTTAAAACCCAAAACGTCTGTCCATGGCTGATACCAGATGAGAAACTACCTCCTGGGCACACAGAAGACTAGGCAACTTGGAAGGAGTTGAACAAACAGAGTTGTAGTTCACCAACACCAAAAAGGAAGAGAAGGACAGGCAGAGAGATCTTCAGCCTTCTGTGCCAAAAGGGTTCCTAAGACCATCATAAATATGTGTTTTCTAATGGTCTTTGGTGACCCCTCTGAAACCCCCCTCATGACCCCCCACAGGAATCTCGACCCCTAGGTTGAGAAACACTGGTCTACACTAATGTGACTGTTCTGGAATAGTTGCTTGGTGAGATAAACTTCTATGTCTCCTATTCTGCATTTAGCAATATTTATTAGTGACATATTCCTTGCCAAAAGCCAGCCTTATAGAATGATCCTATGTCCAGAAATAAGACCCACAGGCTTCAAGATTTACTCCTTTATAAGTGTACCTAGAAATGGAGATTTAGCTTCATTTATGAAACATCACATATTATTGATTCTGCTCAAGTCAAAAGAGGGAAGCAGTTAATGAACAGGGCAGTGCCCCACATCTGCACTGCTGGGAGATATGCACTGATGAGTTTGATTCATATGCTAGTCTTGTTCTGGTTTTGCTCTTAAATTCTCCCTTGTTGATCCTCCACCCTGTTTCTTTCTTTTTGTCTGAGATTCCTTTCTCAAGTTGCTCTCAAATTCATAAAAAAAACTGCTTTGTGATTGACAATATATGTATGATCTCATTCTAATGGGATCTAATGAATCTAGCAGCTCCCTGGCCTTTTGTGCTTATGAGAAGCTTGGGTTTCTCACTGGCTTCGCTTAAAGGGAGGAATAGCACTGAACGCACAAGATCATCAAAACAGCTTATTTTTCAGTGTCTATACATCTTTGTCAAACTTCTCCAAATGTTTTCATTTCTCAAATATTTCTGCAGCTACTGAAGATCTCAAAGCGATCACAGAGATTTCAGTACCGTTTATATTACACTAATTAGTTATTAGCTAGAGATTTGCAGTCAAAAATTTTGGCTGGCTTATTCAAATAAATAGTATATGAAATTCAGCCTCCTCTTTCCCTGCTGTTTCTTTGTTTCCTAATTTGCAGTTTCTCTCTCTCTCTCTCTCTCTCTCTCTCTCAATCTCAATCTCAATCTCAATCTCAATCTCAATCTCAATCTCTCTGTCTGTCTGTCTGTCTATTGTTGCTTCATTTGTTGAATAGCAATATTTATTGACTATTAATTAATGCTGTCACCTCCAAAGTTAGAATATTCTATGATATTACAGTAACTCTACCCATGCTTTTAATTCTTCTGATACAAGATGGATGAACTCATAAATAAGAATTCTGGGTTTTCAGAGCCTGTTATTTCACTGAATATGGCAGTAACAACAGATAAAATAAAATATGAAAAAAACACCATATAATAGAATACAAATAAAATGAATATGATTTTAGCAAACGTCTGTATATATAAAGAAGGGACTGGACTCCATGTCCCATTCCCTCACTTTGCCCCCAAATTCATGTCCTCCATGGAGCATGGTTGGTCATTTCTCATCATTTTTATGTTATACCTAGAATAACAGAATGACAGAAACATAGAGTTGGAAGAGACCATGCAGCCATTCAGTCCAACCCCTGCCATGTAGGAAAGTCACAATCAAGGCATCCCTGGCAGATGACCATCCAGCTTCTGTTTAAAAACCTCAAGAGAAAGAGCTTCCACTGCACTCTGAGGCAGAGAGTTCCACTGTTGAATAGCTTTTTATGGTCAGGAAGTTCTTCTTAATGTTAAGGTGGAATCTCCTTTCCTGTAATTAGAACCCACTGACCTGAGTTCTAGTCTCCAGGGCAGAATAAATAAAGCCTGCTCCCTCTTCCTTATGGCATCCTTTTACATGTTTATGCATGGCTATCATGTTTCCTCTTAACCTTCTCTTCTGCACCGGATCTCCTTCAAGGTGCTGGTATTAACCTTTAAGGCCGTGCATGGTCTTGGGCCAGTGTACCTAAGGGACCGCCTCTCCTCATATTGTCCCCAGAGATCCTTATGCTCCGGTGAACAAAATCTCCTTAATGTCCCCTCCATCTGACAATATCATCTTTCCTCTACAAGACAAAAGGCATTCTCGGTGGTGGCACCAATGTTGTGGAATGCCCTGCCTGAGGAAGTCAGAGGAATCGGAGAACTGTCCTCTTTCCGTCAAGCCTGCAAGACGGCTCTCTTTTGCTTGGCTTTCCCAGTCGAGTAAGTGCTTGCTTACTGCCAGTCTAGCTTAGGAATACTTTAGTACTGTAACAATTTTAGATTAGTTGGTGTCTATTTGCTTGTTTTATACTGTATGTTTTATATTATATTGCTTGCTTACACTGCTGTAAACCGCTCCGAGCTTCTAGAGGGAATGGTCTAGAACAGTGCTGTCCAACTTCTATAGGCCCAAGGGCCGGACGTCTGGTGGCTGACCACCTGGCGGGCCGGAGCGGGGGGTGGCTGGGAGCATAGCTGGGGCCGTGACCAACAGGCTGGGGGGCCGGATCCGGCCCCAGGGCCGCCAGTTGGACAGCCCTGGTCTAGAAGCCGAAATAATAAATAAATAAATAAACATACCCAGCTCTTTAAGACACTTCTCATAGGCCATGATCTACAGGACCTTTGATCATTTTAGTAACTCTCTTCTGTACACCTTCCAGCTTCTCAATATCTCTGTTGAATTGTGGTGCCTAGAATTGGATACAGTTTTCCAGATGAGATCTGACCAAAACAAAACAGAGGGGCATTTTGATTTCCCTTAATCCAGGACTTCATCACATGCAATACCTTCCCATCCTTATTCCACACACCCATAAAACAGTTACTAAACAAAGTAGCCTCCTGTTTTTTTAAAAATAAATCCTAAATCTAAATCAGTCCAGTGGGGTCAGAGTCAAGGATGGCATTTGGGGGGGTGGGGAGTGGAATCTAAGTCCAGATGGATGAATTTAGATCCTTTATCATCTGGAAGTTATCCATCACTGGCATAAAGTATATCATTAAGCAAAGTGCAGTTTCATTCATTGGTATGGTTATCGAGTTTAATACATGTCACTGTGAGTTTAGGTCACGTCTGAGGTTATTTACATTCCAATCTATTTTTATTATAAATACAAATGGAAAAGAAGCAATTAAAATGAAGTTTTCTGCCAATTTTCCCAATTATAAATAATTAAAATAATCAAACCAGCAACATTTCGGCATAAAAATTTTCCATACCAATCTTAAAAACATAGAGATTTGACTGCCATCGTTGTATATTTCCTATCAGTGCTCTATAAGGATATAAGAACTCTGCTGGAGCAAACCAAGTATCTATCTAATCCAATGTTGTTTTTTCCACAATAGCCACATAGACATTTCTAAGAGGTTTAAAGGGCATAAAGGCAATGACTCTGGCCCATTTTGAATGTCATAAAATGTACTCAGTGGTACATTGCTTGTGAACATGAACATGAATGAAAAGTGATTGGTAGATGATTTCACCATGAACCACAAAGCAATCTATCAAGTGGACGATCTTGAAAGAGGGGATTCACTTTAAAAATGCATTGTGTGGAGAAGCTCTAACAAACAACAAATCAATCCACTGGATAGCCTTGAGCCATACATACAGAGCCAAGTCAAGCTAAACATGTCCTAATAGTCACAGCTTTGATATTTCCCTTAGGGTTTGTTGCTGGCCAGACATCTTATTTGCAAGGCAAATTCTATTTGAAGGACTTGTCGGAAGATAGTTTTGTACAGTATATGGAAATATTCTCTGTTAGCAAGTGCTAAGCAGGATAAGTATCATTTGAAGATAAGTGGCTTTTAGAAAAAGAGATCCAGGGGCATTGAAGATGTCCATCAACATCTTCATGGACATCAGGCTAAGGAGATCTATATGGCACCTGGTCACAATTTCCCACATTATAATAAGACCACCTTTAGAGATCTATTTAATATTTATCACCTGCTTTAAATGGAACTAAATGTATCCATGTGCAAGTGTAATTTTTTTCACAAACTTGCCTGTTTTTTTCTCATGGTACATTTTGTAGCTTACAGAATCCAGACATTATAATTGAGCAGTCCGCACTAGAAGCTTTTATGTAGCTCTCTCCCTGCTAAGTTGCAAAGTTTCACAGGCTTCAACTTGCCATATGATCTTCATTTTGTATTTCTAGGTATACTTGTCCTTCCTGGTGCTTAATCATCTATTCCATTTGTCATCATTAAGATTTACATGCCCAAACCATGATAAGCCTTGCTTCTCATTAAACACAACCTCCAAGATCTGATAGCTCCACTCTGTTGACCTTATCAGTGATCTTATCTACATCAACTTGGGCCTTCATTGTTTGAACATCTCCTGTCTGGCTCAATTACCTGCAGCTTAACTTCCTTGAAATATCCAATTCAAATACTTCTGCTGAAACCATCCATCTTCCTACCACTATGCTCTTACTCTCAAATTGCCCCCCTTAATTCAGTATTGCCTTCTCATTTGACCTTCTTTGGCTGGCAGAATGGCAGTCTCTATTTTTCACTTTGACTGTTGATACACTTCACTACATGATAGCCTCAGCCACATAGGAAACAAGCAACTTGCCCTTCCAGCCATCTGACAAAAGTGAAAATTGGCACACCGAACATTTGCGTGTGTAAGGGTGATACACCTCCCGCCAGGGAACCAATGAGGCACAAACACAAGTGTTTGGATGAAAACTGGCCACAACTCATTTATTAAAAACAGGAACAAGGGAGGGTGGGAGAAAATTGAAGATCTGGCTCCACATGCCAGCAGGGCAGCCCAGGCAGTCTTAAGTAGGCAGCCTGGGCGGAAGTGAGGGCCGGCCAGCTGACGACGGAGGGCGGGGTGGAGCCAGCCCTCCCATTGGCCAGCCAGCACTAGTGATGGGAAACCTGCGTGCCACCCAGGGGACTTCTGGGAGGAAGAAGCCTCCCAACCCCTTTCTTTTACAACAAGATGGCGGAGAGGACATGCCCCCACTGCAACACGCTCAGCCGGTAAGTCAGCCAAGCCATTTAATGCAGTTTCAAAGCAGTATTGAAGAAAGCAGTTTCACTGTGCTGATTATTACATGGGAAATCCTGGAACCACCTTGAGGTCTGGATAGTGATTACAGAAACCACAAAGCACTGATGCACATTAAGAGATTTATTTTGTGTGCCTTTGTGGGAATTTGTTGCCTGGCTGCTATAGGTTCAAACTGCATTACAGTGTTCCCTCACTTATTGTGGGTGTTACATTCCAGGACCACGCACAATAAGTGAAAATCTGCAAAGTAGGGGCACACTATATATATATATATATATATATATATATATATATATATATATATATATATGGACACTATATATGTACCGCGTCAGTGCGCATGAGGCATAGAATCACCCTCTCCTAGGAATGGCTCTGCCCACTCCTCTATCCCCCTCTATCTCACTCACTCAATCATTTTGCCTCCTCTTTTCCCTTCCTCCCAATCTCCCCCTCCCCTTGCACACCATACTACTCACTGGCTCCTCCTCATGCATCTGACTACCAGAGCTCTGCTTTGCCATGTTGTGCAACCTTATGCGTGTTTACCCAGAAACAAAACTCAGTGAAATCAATAGCAATTACATCCAAGTAAGTGCACATAAAATCCCACCTTGAAGTTGTGGCCCAAGGGGGTTGTTCTGCTGAACAGCTTCCATCAGCAGAACCAGAAGGAGAGAGATCTCCTCTTCAAAGCCTCTCCTCCCACCTGGCACCTTCTAAATCTACTGCAGACACCTCAAAAAGCCTTTCAGATGTTTAGGTTGTATGAAATGCTACAAGGTGAGGGTGAGATAGAGAGGAAAGGTCCCATCACACTATCTGCCACTCATTAAGGTGATCTTGGGTTTAAGCTTTATTTCCTGCAGTGATGATAGATTCTTTGATGCCAAATTCACAAATCTTTTCTCAAGTCTTCCTCATCTTTTTCCAAATGCTATCTATCAAAGTGTCATCAGATAGTGGTTACAGTGAGAAGAGTTGACGGTGCATTGCTTAGTTGGAAAAGATGTAGATGGTTGAGTAAGGGAATTTGCATTATTATCTCAGCAATTAGGATGGTGACTGAGATGTTCCCTAACATGACTCAGCAATATACTCCCTGAACAGGCCACTGTACAATGTTTATACAAGCCCTTTTACAACCACAATAGGAACACTAATGAGGATGAAATTAACAACTGTAATGACAAAACATATTGCTACTAATTTATTATATTTTAATGTGAAAACTGTAAAACGCTTTTATAAGAAGTTCCCCAAAATGCATTTCTTTATTTTTTAAAAAAGTTATTTCATTTTGCAGAAAAGGACACAAATAACAACACAAATATCGACAAATGCACAACTAACTTTCAAGTAGCTACTAACGCATAAGCACTAACACAAAAAAATAAACACTAGCAACCAAACTACCTTCCACTACATAAAGATTACATAACAATTGATTTCCCACCCTAAAACCTAAAGAACCGAATCAAAATGTTTCTCAAATTTCTCTATAACTTTAAAGTAAACCATTGTTTTTCTTATGAATAAAAAGGCATTCACATACAAACACATACACATATATAAATCTATCCAGCAAGCATAATTTTTTCCTCCTTCTCCTTTATGTAGATCAAAACAACGTCAGTCCTTTAAACTTCTTGTGTACTTACATTATTTGGGATCTTTTAAAGGACTTCTTCCTTCTTAATTCCTTCCATAACTTCTTGATTTCTCTCTTCTCATTTCCTTTTCAACTCCAAACTTTGTTGTACAAAAAAGTCCTCTAAGTCATGATGGAATAATTTAAGATTTAATTTTTTTAATGTGGGCGAAATTAAAGTTTGACCCATCCAGACTCAGGGCTCTTAACGTAAAGAATTCTGAATTGGAATTCCTATGTGTTTGACAATGCTGCATTGTTGACACTGTATTTGGAATGATAATGTTTTCCCCCCTGAGGGACTCGGTATCTTTAACACTTATATAGCAGTAGGAATAATATAGCCTATACATTTTTTCAGCACAAATTCATAATTATGTTTCATTCTTCCCCATCTTGCCCAGTACAGTATAACTCCAAGCATATTATTCCAAAACATTAAGAATTCAGATTTCTCTATAACAGAGATTGGCCGCCTTTTCAGTTGCTCTTCTAACTAAGACACACTTTCTGGAAATAAAAAGGCAGTAGCAAATCATATAAGGCCGAAAACAAGCATAAAATTGTTCTCCAGAAATAATAGCAAGGGTTTCCAAAAATGTATTATAAAGGCACATGGAGATACATTCTTGGACTTAGCATGGATTTGCAAAACCATTAATAATACATAGCAAGTGCTATTGAAATGAAGGACTTCTGGCCCAGAAATAGCATAAAGTTATGCTGGAGGACCTAGAAATGTCTACAGAAGTTATTATTGTTATTATTATTATTATTATAAACACAACAAGATTAGTACACAGAAAACAAGATCACTATGCTGGCTATTGTATTGGATCACACATCAGACACTTCCCAAGTGTCTAGGACTGTGTGTGTAGCAACCCAGTTCTCTTTCGTGCCTGGGGGGCAAGGGGCAGCACCGGGGGTCCCACTTGCATTAGAGCCAGCCGCAGCTGAGGTGGATTCTGAGGAAGATTTGGAGGGCTTGGAAGAAGGGGATTTTGAGTTAGCTGGGCCTTCTTCTCCCACAGAGAGCCTAGCCTGGGATGACGGCTGGCCTGATCCTTACGAGAATCTGGAAGGCCAGGTGGATTCCGAAAGCAGTGATAGCAAAGATTATGAAAGGGGGCGAGGATTGCAGGAAAGAATGTGGGAAACAACGGAGGAGGAGGCCCGGGAAGAAGATAGGGAGTCCGGCTCTCACGGAGATAGGGAGCCAGGTGCTGGGAGGCAAGGACAAACTTTTGATAGGAGACGGAGCATTGAGGCGAGCAGGAGGGGCTGGTTCCACAGCCTAGACAGGCTGAGGTCCCGTAGCACAGATTGGAGGAGGAGAAGCCTAGAGCGTCGGGGGCCTCGCCAAGGGGATTAAGTATAGGCTCCGTGGGAATGGATCCTCAGTACCTCGGCCACGTCTATCATCTACAGACGTGTAGCGAGCTAAGATCCACGTAGCCAAGTCTGGGCTAGTGGCCTGCCAAGGAGTGCCTTGGACCTTGCAATCCTGCCTTGTGCCCTGATCCGCTTTTGCTAAGCGGAGCCTTGCCAAGTCTTTGGAAACTTCCATGCCAAGTTTGCTTTTGGACTATACCATTCACCTTTTACCTTTGGATTACTTTTGCTATTTTTATGGACAATATCTTTTCAACTGTTTCTTATCTTCAATAAAGTAGTTAGCTGATTACCATCTCTGTGTGTGTGATTAAGGGGTCGGCTGAGTCCTTGCATTGTGACAGTGTGATGCATTGGCAAAAAATATGTGCAGATCCCATGTGATGTATTGGTGAATAATAATAATAATTTTTTTTATCACCTCTCCTTGTGGCTCGAGGTGGGTCACAGCCCAGTCAAAACACACAAACATTGCAAAAATCCTATAAACACACATATTAAAATGTAGATCTATAATAGATACATATTAAAATGTATTGCTATAAAATACATATTAAATACACAAGACAGAGATTAAAACACAGGACACGAATTTAAAATCATGCTTAAACTAGCTGGGTATGCCTGGCAGAAGAGATAGGTCTTTAGATGGGTTTGAAATTTTGTATTTTATTTTAAATATTTTGTTTTATTTAAAATGTTGTGATGTATATGGATAAATGAAACCACAGGTGCTAGTTACATGGATAGGGAGGTCATATTGTATTTACAATATTATAACTCAAACCTATCATTTCATATTTGGGATTCATATTTATGGTTGTTAATAACTGAACATGGTCCCCAAATCCTGTCTCTTAAGCCTGTCTCTTTCCCTTACCAAAGAGTTTCTGAGTCTCTGCAGATAAAAGTACTGAGAGATGATGAAAGCACCTTCTTGATGATGGGGTGGGTCGGCAGAACCCTAAGCAGGACTCCTGCTGCCCATTTCAACATACCTTAAAGTTGGAAGAGTTCCTGAGTTATCTTTCCCAGCACTGCCATCTGCAATGCCTTAGAAACCCTTTGATCAGGGTGCTGCCTGGCTTAAAACACAGCTTTTGGGAATCATGTTCACTTATTAGTAACCATAAATGTAAGTTTCAAACATTATGAAATCAGATGTCCAACTTAATAGATATTTATCAGGAAGTTCTGCTATTGTGGCTGCTTCTGAGCACCTCAGCTAGTATGTCAATTTATGGCTTTGGGTAGCATCCTCTTTGGAGTTACGGAAGTCTAAGGTGAGTTCTTGGCAGACTGTGCACAAGAGAAAGAGCTGTTTTGTAAATTTAGAATTATCATGGAAGAGAGAAAGATTCCTAAAAATGGGTTCAACTAAATAAATAAATAAATAAATAGATAAATAAATAAATAAAAGATTGATGAAACCAATGCATAACTGCTATTTGTAACAAGTGCTATTTGTGACAATGGCACTGTCCAATGCAAATCAGGATACTCTTAAAAGTCTTCTATTATTCCTCTTCACAATTCACTAACAGAATCGCTTAGTGTCTCTACTGTGTAGCTAATGTATACATAAATTTAAGCAATGTAGGTTGTGGTAGAGAATTCTACTTTTTTTGTAAGGAAAGTGAATATTGCAAAGAATCCATATGTGTTCAAAACTCAGTCATTCACATAAAATTAAACACAAGATCATTGACCCTGGAAGTTGTTGATGATGAGAAAAACAGGGGACCATGTTAATTTATTCATTGTACTTGTAGGTGGTACCATTAAGAGTGAACTGGCTTCCAACACATACATATGGAATATAGTACTGCATTTTTAAAACTTCACAAATGCACAACACTAGAATTAATAATGGTTTAAACCCTGCAGAAAAGTCAATGTTAAAAATATCTACCCTAAAGTACTAAAATTCAATATTTATTACAGCAAACCCCACATCATAGGTTCGGCAACTTAATGAAATCCTTTTAGAAGAAACCAGTAGAGAGCATAAGAGCCTTCAGGCTTGCTGTCATTGTTCCTGATTGAACTTGGTTGGCACAGTGCCCCACAAATGTGTGGCCACTGATAAAAAATGCCTTCCCTTGTGCTTACTCCTTACACAGGCACACTTGCAAATTAAACTTCAGATACAATTCTTCACTTGCAGGCAGACAGATATGAGTAGAGCTAGTTCTCTAACTAAGTAGATTACAAATTGTTCAGTGCTTTCAAGAACAAGACTGGCACAAGAAATGTGCAAGCACCCCTTATTTCTGGTACAACATAGATGTCATAGGACCTCACTCCCTAGTCCTCCCCTCCCACACATACATGCACACATAAATCAATACTTGGTTAACCCGAATTGGCACCAGGCAAAGTTTCTGCAACACCTTTAAAAGCAGAACCATCAAGTCAGATATGGCGATGCTCTCTCGGAGCCTTTTCTAATAACTAATGGAGTGAAACAAGGTTGTGTTCTTGCACCAACCCTATTTACAATCTTCTTCAGCATGATGCTCCAAAGGGCTACAGCAGACCTCGAAGAAGAAGACGGCATATATATACGCTATCGTACTGATGGCAGCTTGTTCAACTTAAGCCGCCTGAGGGCTCGCACTAAGACTCTAAACTATCTAGTCCGTAAGCTGCTTTTTGCTGACGATGCTGCCCTTGTCGCCCATTCAGAAGCAGCCCTGCAGCGCCTCACATCCTGCTTTGCAACAGCTGCAGAGCTGTTTGGGCTGGAAGTCAGCCTGAAGAAAACGGAAGTCCTTTACCAGCCCACACCACAGGAAGAACACCATCATTCTCACGTCAGCATAGGCAAATCTGTGCTTAAGTCCGTTCAGCAGTTCACCTACCTGGGAAGCATCATCTCTTCAGACACCAAGATTGACAAAGAGATAGATCACAGATTATCAAAGGCATATAATGCATTCGGAAGGCTTCACAAAAGAGTCTGGAGCAACAAGCACCTGAGGCAAAGCACCAAAATCAGTGTGTACAGAGCTATCATACTGTCTATTCTCCTATATGGGTCTGAAACATGGGTCACCTATCGCCAACACCTATGACTTCTCGAACGCTTTCATCAGCGCTGTCTTCACACAATCCTAAATATACACTGGACCGACTATGTGACTAATGTTGCTGTCCTTGAGCAAGCAGGGATCACCAGCATTGAGGCCATGCTATTGAGAACACAGCTGCGCTGGGCAGGGCACATCTCTAGGATGGAGGACCACCGCCTCCCAAAGATACTACTCTATGGTGAACTCGCCACGGGTCAGCGCAAGGGAGGCGCCCCCAAAAAGAGATATAAGGACTCCCTGAAACAACATCTCAGGCTTGGCCAGATTGATCACCAACAATGGTCTACCCTGGCCTCACATCGGGAGACATGGAGAAGCACTATCCACAATGCTGCAGCCTCTTTCGAGAAGACACGCCGAATGGGTCTCGAAGAGAAACGACAACGCAGAAAGAACCGCAACTTGGAAACAACATTACCCAAGGAGACTTTCAGCTGTGCTTTCTGCAACTGGGCTTGTCTATCTCAGATTGGCCTTTTTAGTCATCAACGCGCTTGTAAAAAGCGTGGGATGAGTCCTTCCTGAATCTTCGTTCGCGAAGTAATGCCGAGAGTATGTTAGAGGGAATGAAACTTTCCCTAAAATCCAATGCTGTACTTCCTCCAGATTTGTCAATTTTCCCTACCTACAGCAGCTCCATCTTGTTTGGATTAAACCTCACTTTATCCACCTAGTTTTATAACACCTTACCTAGGCTTAAAAAAATGGAAATAAGAAGTAAAAGGAGGTATCACCCATATAATGGTGACATTTCAATGAAAGATGCAGCCAGATTATTTCCCCCAACTATTTCCTACAAATACTAAAACACATGAGCAGTGTGATGCAGTGTGTGCCAGTGAATGATGAGTGGAGAAGATTCTCCCTCTACCACCTTCTGGGACATCTGCCTCTAGCAAAAACTGAGTCCACCATAACACTGTGACTTCTAAACCCAACCCAAATACACAGTGCAGCTGTGTGCAATGGGCTGATGGTATCTGAAAGCCCCTAAGAGGTCCAGGAGAGCCAATGTGGTAAAATTCCTCCCTTCCATTCCCAAATTTTGATTGCTCTCCAATGAGATGTGAAATCAGTAAGAATTAAGGTAAATCCAACCAAAGTCTGGATAAAAAGAAAAATCAAATATACTAAAGTATTACATATAATTAATTTTGAGGTTATTTGTATCACATTGTAAAAACAAAACCAATCCATTTAGGTTCAGCAAAAAAGGTGAAATCTTATTTTTTTTGTCTTAGGCAATGACATAAAAAGAGGTTGAACACGTATAATGATTTGTTGATTGATTGATCGATTACTGATCATCATGTGCAGCCTCCAAAGTGATGAAACCTATGACACATATTGTTGCTGTTCAGTCATGTTCTTGATGTGTCCAAGAAGGTGGGTGTGTTCAGTTTGCATTGTATTTGATGCTCTCTCTTCATTCCTTTGAATATGCTGAGGCCATATGTTTCTGAACCTATCTTTTTAATAAAAAAAAATCTGGATATTACTTTTTCCAAAACTGTTACATTTGTTTTCATTGAACAGAAGAATTTGGTAACACCAGAGTTTCACAATCCTTTTTTGAGAATACCAGGTGGATGCTAAAGAGATGTTCACAAGCAAGTCATTATAGTGACATTCAATTGCCACTGTTAAGCTTCAAGGATTGGTACTATTCTGGCTGAACACAGAGGTTCCATTTCTTGCTGTCATACTTAATAGCCATTTGGCGATTTATTTATTGTGCAGCTAATGCTTTTCAAAGGTTCATTCACTGAGGGATGATCCTCACATTCTATGGCAATATATTCCATAAGCTTGTTTATCTCAATGGCATACTAAGCATATAAACCTAGATGAAATCTATAAGGCCAAGATCTGATACAGAGAAACAGAGCAGACAATTCTACTGACATATTTATGACAGACTAAAGGCTGTTAAGGATGAGTGAACAGAGGTGGTCGGTTTAGCAGAGGGATGGGAAGACTGAGGATTTGGCAGAAGATATTCTATAGACTTTTAAAATGCTGTCCTAAGTTGGAGCTACAGTGACACCATTTTAACTGCCATGATTCAATGCAATGGGATCATGGGGGGTGTTGTTTTACAAGGCCTTTAGCCTTGCCTGTCAAAGAGTGCTGGTGCCTCACCAAACTGGAACTATTACAGTTCGGTAGTATTGAGACATGGAGGTCAAGTGGTGGCAAACTACAGATGAACTCAATGTCATGGAGCAATAGAACTCTGCCTGGGAACTTGACTTGAGTTATTGCAATACTAGAGGTCATGGAATGACGCGACATTTCAATGAAGGGCAAAATACTTTTCTGGGGAGGGGAGCAATGCCTTATTTTGGCTCCTGGAGCTATCCCCCTGGGGTTTGCCCTCTTTGTATTAAGGTTGATTTCAACGTTTTCCTCAAAGCTAACCCTCCAAGGTGAGTCAAAAGCTGTTTTGAGAACTTTTGGACAGTTAGTTGCTCTGTTGGATGACCTTCATTGTGATGAAGATAGGAGAGAGCTCCTTTCTATGTTATTACGATGTGCTTTCAAGTTGTTCCTGAATTATGGAGACCCCAAGGTGATCCTATCATGGAGTTTTCTTGGCAAAATTTGTTCAGAGGAATTTTGCCTTTGCCTTGCTCTCAGGTTGGATGATCTTCACTGTGATAGAGGCAAAGAGCAGACCTTCTCCATGGTGTTGGATCACTTTAGGAAACAACTCTTGTGGAGATTTATTGGCAAAATTTGTTCAGAAGGAGGTCACCTTTGTCTTCCTCTGAGGCAGAAGTGTCACTTTGCTTGAGTGGTGATTTGAACTCTGCTCTACAGAGTCTATTTTAATGCTCTATGCATTTTCAGCTGACTTTCTACATATATAATGAAATAACTTCAAGTTCATGAAATGTTATGCTTCAAAAACCCTTCTGGAGCAATTGATAATATTCACATGAATGATACTTTGCCCTATCTTTGTTAGTCTCACTAGAATACACCCACTAAATCATTGAGATTTACAAAATGATTTATTTACCCTTCAGTAGCTGCTTCAATAAACCTTTTCTGGTAGGGATTAGCAAGTGAATTTAGACCAAAGGTAGACACCATGCAGCCTTCTAGATGTTCTAGTATTGTGAATCCCAACACCGTGAACTAGCATAACAATGGTTAGGAATGCTAGGAACTGTAGTCGAATTATATCTGCAGGGCCAATGATATCCACCCCTAGTTTATGCTGTAAGGGTATTTTCTTCTTCTCATACTGTATAGTAGGCATGGTTTCGAACCCAAAAATAGGGAATCAAAAATCTAATGGGGGATTTTTTTTTTGATTAGTAAAAGAAAGACTTACAAAATTTTCCAAAAATTTCTCAAATGTAACTTAATTACTAATGAAATTCGTTAGTAGTTCTAAAGTAGGCAAAGCAGGGAAACAGGACTGATACTGTTTTAAGCACAGGCAAATCAAGGGGCAACATTTCCCTTGGTTTCCTTGCAGGGAGATATAATGCATTAATATATTATTAATAATATTATTAAATACCTCTGGTGCAGGCCTTGCTAGAGTTCTCTTCACTCCAGCTTTTCCCCATTCAGTTTTACCATAGCAGTCTAGGACCTCCGTTTGAACTCTATGGCTTTTCTTGATTCTGAACTCTTCCTTCTCCTCTCCGTGCTCTTTTCACTCCTGCTGCCCTTCTCTCAGCAGTTCTTATGTCCTTCTACTCTGTCCTTCTATCTAAATCCCCTTCCTGGGTGTTTAAATCGCTTTTTTCCTCAGTACTCCAGCCCCTCTAGGAGTCCCGATCTGGATCTCTCTATCATTTCTGGCTCCTTTTTCACTTCCTGGAGGAGGCCTTTCACTCTAATTAGGCTTCAAGCATGGAAAGGCCCTGATTTGACTGTGAGTTATGTCTGCAAAGCTATTTTGGAGGGGGAAATTTTCCTGTTGGGGGGGAATCCGAAATATGTAATAATCAAACGAAATTTTGGGCCCAGAGAGTGCGGAAATGAAAGTCCACTTCCGGGATTGGCCTTGCGATCCGTATAAACTTGAAAGTCCCATTACATACGAATCCCTTCCGATTTCTTTTCATTTTCATAACTTTTTTCTCATGCCTACTGTATAGTAACAAATTCAGAATTGTCAGTGAGACACAACACCTACCAACTTGTATGGCCATTGCTTCCAAATGCCAATCTAGGACATTCACAACTAATATTTTTAGGTGCACATGGGGACAAAAATTAAATACACATAAAATGTAACGTGTAAAGGAGCTTGGAGCCATCACTAATACTTTTAACATGCTGAGGGGTTTTTTTTTTAAGCTAATACAAAAGTGTGTGTGTTTGTGTGTGTTCATTTTTATGAAGCAATTTGCAAACTAAAAATGGTTATTTATGTTTTTTGAAAAGAAAAGTTTTCATGACTCTGAAACAGAAGTTTTTGAGTTATGGAAAAAGGCCGTGCTGGCAGATTTGGGGAGCTTAATTTCCTCATAACAATAGATTTAACAGAAAACATATTTGCTCTGTAACAGAAGACATAAAAGAAGCAATATGCATTTTGGAAATCATGCCCCAAAAGGCTAGGTTTGTTTATATGAACATCTAATATATTTTGCTTATATTATAGGAGAGGTTTTTTAAAGTATAAATTAAAGTAATTTAACTTGGTAAAGCACTGTATAACCCTCTTGTATATAATCCAAAACAATGCACATTTTGAAGCCTGGGAGTTGCTCTGTGAAATTCATGCCATATAATTGCACATAGCAAATTTGGCTCTCCAAAGGTGCCTGAGGCCATTATTGTGATGTTTAAGTAGAGGGAGAAAACTGTTAAGTATTACCGAAATGAATGGAGGCTTGTTCTTAAGAGAGGAGGCGCCAGATAAACGAATACAAGTTATGTAGCATGGCTTCCTGTAGGAATGAACGTTGGAAATGTGGATGGCTTTTGTATGGTAACCCAAGATAATAGCCATGCTTATTAACATGTACATTCTCCAGTCTTTTCCTCTTCTTCCTGCTGCGTTAATTGAAAACAAACAACTTTTGCACTTGAACTCAGCAACAAATGAAGCAAGTTGATGTCAAAGGAAGGCATGGAAGGAGGAGAGAGAAACTGGAAATTTTAAAGTTGAAAAAAGTATCATTTTGGAGAAAACTGGAATACAAATCAGATAGATAGATAATTGACAGACAGACAGTCAGACAGACAGACAGAGAGACTTGGAAGTCTCTCATTCATAAAGTCATTACAAGTTGAAGACGACCGGATGACATTCAGTAAAAAGATAGACAGATGATAGACAGACAGACAAAACTGGAAGTCTTTCATCCACAGAGCTGTCATAAGTTGAAGATGACTTGATGACAATTAACAAGATGGTGATAAATCAGTCATGGGCAAATTTTGGCCCTCCAGGTGTTTTGGACTTTGACTTTCACAGTTCCTAACAGCCTACCAGATGATAGGAATTGTGAGAGTTGAAGTCCAAAACACCTGGAAGGCTGAAGTTTGCCCATGCCATTAATGGATGACAAATAGATAAAAGAATGAAACAGGAGAGAATTGATAAAGACTATCCCTGCCAAATCAATACAGTTGGAAGGAATGAATATCTGCCTGGAGACATCAAACTCCAGAAAATTATCAAACCTCTCACAAAAAGCAATACATTTCTCTTGGCCTATTCCCATTCAGCATCATGCATCATCTCTCTTGGGGAAAAGAGGGAGGGAAAAAACTTTAAAATAGTATTATTGATCTGCATAAATCTGAACTTAAAATGTAGCAAATCTTTTGTGCAAAGAAATCGGTAATAGAGGTACTACCTTCTTCATTAGAAGAAATGCTATGCAATTCTTAGCAATAATGTGTGAGCTTGCACAAATGTTTCTTTTTGTGGTGGAAAGGGATGTGGTTCAAAGAGCCAAGGATGCTACGGGTCATTCTTGGGTGTAGACCCTGAGGTAAATGAAAGGTTTGGCGGGGCACTGTCTAACCCCAAATCTGACATCACCCAGAGATGCCACTGAAACGTGAGAGTTTGGTACTCCACCTGGATGTAAAACATTGGTCTAGGAGTCTTCCTGGGTGTGAACCTGAACTTCAGGATAGAATAGTTCTTTATTCGGGACTTGAAAAGCAGGTTGCTTATAATCCAGTCTGATGTCATCTCTTGGGAAAATTTGGAGGTGCACAAATGGCATGAAAGGGATTAATACATGCAGGAAGAAGATCCACTGAGAGATTATAGACTTTTATAACTATCCCAAGATAGCAGGACATGAATCTGGAAGAAGAGTTGTCCTTGCTTGACTTCCAGAGATGCCAACATCCCAAGAAAGGAAAATTCAAGGGAAGCTGAGACTTGCCCTGGCTTGTACAGAGAGTCCAACATGTTTCTTCTCATTAGTCAATTTGCGGCATAATCCTGCTGGCAAGATCTAATGGTTTATAGCTGTGTCTTTGAAGTGTGTTTTGAATAAAGCTGGAGCCAGGAACAAGTGTCTGTGTCATCTGTGGGGGAAAGGTGAAGCCTATGAATATGGCTATATCAGTTATATGAGATTATTCTTCCTCACTTTTGTTCCATTTTGTTTTATTCTGTTAAATATGTTCAGTAATGCTGATGACATATCTCCAGGAGTTTCTGCATATCCCTACCAGTGGCTTCTTTTGGTCTTCATTCAGAATACTACAGATTTAATTAAAGAGGGTGCCACTTTCTGAGGCATAAAACCAATTGTTACATCCAGGTAGAGTAGACTCAGTTAATCAATAGACCTTTACATATGCGTTGATGTACCAAATTTACATTAATCTGCTGTAGTTGGGATTTAAAAATTAGCTTTGGGTCATAATCCCATCCCTTGCCTTGGTCTGCTATTATTCACACAACCTGTTCTGCCTTTTTCCAAGGGTTAGCAAAGAAGTGTACCTTTAAATGAGTCTGTAAATGAGATATACAGGGAAGACACGGGGAATGTTCACCAACCAGAAAGAGTATTGAAATTCATAGAAATCAGTTTGGAAGTCTGAGAAAATTTTCCATTTTTAGATACAATGGGTAGGTAAAATGAATGGCTTTGTGCTTGTACACTTTCTTGCTTACAGTGTTTTCTTAAAAATATGCCTACAGATTGAGAATAATAGCACATTTGACATTAATTTAAGTATGCATTACAGAAAGCGGGAAGATGTGGGGTGGAGGTTGGAACACATTGTAGAAAGGAAGCCAGCAAATCCATTGTCGTCGCCACCTCCACCACGCCAGTCCCAAAGCAAGCAAGCATTCAATCAGTGTGTTGCTTCTTAGGCATCTTCTCATTGTTTTGAAATATCTGATTTGTAACTCAGAAACACATTTCCCAGACTGGAACATGCAATTGGGGGGTTTTTTTTCCCACACCCGCTCCCAGAAGGCACATGCATACATCAGGACAATGACATGCTTGTGGGGAAAAGGCCTTGACTAAAATAATAAAAGAACAATAGCAACAAGGTGGCACTTGCCCTCTGAAGACAGCCTTGTGATTAACTGGAAACAACGATGCTTGTTAGAGAACTTTCCAGCCCAGGGCTGCTTAAGTTGGAGGTAACCAGATTTTGGCAGAAGAGTGGGTCATGTTGAAGATATGCCAGATGCCTGAGGATATAGTCGCATCCCAGCAGATTGAAGCAGATAGAAGCTGCTGTCATTTTTTCAAGATGTAGATAGGAACAGGAGATGCTATAGTTGTACTGGACATGTTCATAGGAAGCTGTCACTTTAATGGAAGAGAGGATCCAGCAACTTGAGCCCAGGATTGAGACATTTAAGTACATTAAGGAACTCAAGCTTTTCTTAGACACAGCCCAACAGAATATACTAGGGTCTTTCCAGACAGACCATTATCCCAGTAGCATCCACGTTTTAAAAAACGTGGATGTTCCTGGGGACTTGTCCACATCTACCCCAGAAAGTGCACACTTTCTGGGGTGGATGTCCAGATGTTTTTCCAGGACTGGCCTAGCAAAATATCTGCAGACCCTACCCCCCCTCCCCCAAAGCCCCCAAACCTCCTTTAACTGGTAACATTGTAATGGAGGCCAGGTAAGTTTTCCTTACTTTTAAAAAGACTTTGGGAGTTTTGGGTGGGATTCCCACACTTTTCTGAACTAATTTAGTCTGGAAAACTGTGGGAATGGTGTCTGGACTTCCAAGAAGGCACGGAATAAATCCACTATCTAATTAATTTGCCACAAACTAGGATTTCCCTGGTGGGTTGGCCAGAACATCATCTTGACAGCCCCCTTTTTATTGCAGAAGTCTCCACAATAAAGGGGCTGTCTAAATCTGCCCCTAGATACACAACCCACATTAGATAAACATTCCGGACAAGGCTATGGGGAGGTCACTTCAAATGTGGAAAACGTTGATGCTTGGAAAAATGTGACATTTGGAAAGAGAAAGAAGACCAAGCATTATTCTGTTAATCCTTCTATTAATCTGCAGTTACGCAATCAATTTCAAGTTCTCTCATGAATAACAGATAATGAGGACGTGTAACATCTTGGGGAGGAAGAGAGGTTCTTAGATACTACTGAGTGGGCCGTCCTTATGCATTGGAGATGTCTCTGAGGAGGACAGTTCACAAACATGGATTTTGCAGCCACAGAATGAAGCAGAGGCTCTTTCTCCAATCATAGCTGAGGAAGAACAAAAACACACTAGGGAGAATGAGGGGTTCTTGGACACGCTGACTGGATTATCCTTTATTAATGCAGGATTGATGTCTCTGAGGAGAAGGCCAGTTTAGAGCTATACTGTCCAGTTCAGCAACAGGGTCAATTTTCAGGAGATCTGCACTTTATAGAACATGGACCCTGTTAATCCCCAAATGAGACCGGTGTTGGCATAGGTGACTCTCTCCTGAGAGGAACAGAAGTGGTGATTTGCAAACCTGATAGGACATCTAGAGAAATATGCTGCCTCTCTGGGGCAAAATTCCACCGCATAACTCAGGAGCTGACAAAGCTTATCAATCCAACTGATCCTCCCCTTTCATGTTGGTTCATGTAGGAATCAACAATACTGCAAGGCATAGTCTTCAAAAGATCAGAAAGGATTTGGAAGTTCTTGAAAGAAAGCTAAAAGGTCTTAATGTACAGATGGTCTTTACATTGCTCCTCCCTGTTGTACGTCATGGCCCAGGAAGAGTGAAAAAACAGCAGAGGTGAATAACTGGCTCCTCAGATTGTGTCAGGGAAAACAATTTGGCTTCCTGTACCATAGCATGCTCTTCCAGGAAGATAACCTACTGGCATGGGACAGGCTGCACCTTACAGAAGTAGGAAGAAATGTTTTTACTCAGAGACTAGTAACCCTGATCAGGCAGACTTTAAACTTGGTTGTGTGGGGGAGTGTGAAATTATCCTTGAAAACACTAGTTTATCAATGCTTGGAGTGAACAAACAAAAGGCTAAATAGAGGGTTGGACAAACACAAGTAGCAAGCAGTGAGGGACAATAATCCCAAATAAACAGCTAAGAGGAATATCCCATGGGCTTAGATGTCTCTCCACTAATGCCCAGAGCATTGGAAATAAACATGATGAGTCTGAAGTCACATAGCACAACAAAACAGTTATGATGTATGAGAAGTGTAAAATAACCAGAATGAATGCCCAAAGAAAGGTAGAAATCACCATAGAAGAATTCAAACAAATATTTAACATATGTAGGGAAAAGGTTTGTAAGGCTAAGGCACAAAATGAACTCAGGCTTGCCAGACAGATTATACCCAATAAAAAAGAGGCTATTTGGTAATGTCAGTAGAAAAAGAAAGAAAAAGGAAACAGCAGGGTCTCTGTGCAGAGAATGTGGTGCTAACAGGGGTTAGGGAAAAGGCAGAGCTGCTCAACACCTTCTTTGCCTCAGTCTTCTTCCAAAAGGAGATTGGTGTTCAACCTGGGAAATACTGAGCGATGAGGCAATAAGGGAAATGTAATCCAAAATAAGTAAAGAAGTGGTCCAGGAATACATGGCTACTCTAAATGAATTCATGTCTCCAGGACCAGATGAACATTGAGCATTGAAGGAACTAGCAGCAGTCATTTCAGAACCACTGGCAATAATCTTTGAGCAGGAGAAGTCCCAGCAGACTGGAGAAGGGAAAATTTTGTCTCTATCTTCAAGATGGGGAAAAAAGAGGACCTGAACAATTACTGTCCAGTCAGCCTGAACATCAATATCAGGAAAGATTCTGGAGCAAATTATTAAGGAGGCAGTCTGCAATCACTTAGAAAGGAATGCTGTGATCACTAAACGTTTACATGGATTTCTCCATGTTTCCCAACTGGCCTGAGTCCCCACAGGGATAGTATCTTATCCCAGGCTGAGTGACTGATCAAGACATTTTGGCAAACTGATGTTTTTGGAATGATGATGGTAGTATTAATTTACATTCTGACTTTTTCCTCAATAATGTTAATCAAGAAACATATATTCAAACCAATGAAAATTGAAAAGCAATGCAAAAAAATCAAAATAGAAGTACAAGTTGAGAATCCCTTTTCCAGAATTACAAAATACTCTGAAATCAAAAAATATTCAAATAATTTATCTTGACGATGGGAATCAAGTTATGTTTCATATATATTGCTATATATAAATAATTTTGTGCATCGGCATAACTATTTAAGCTTTCTATGTGGATGGTTTTGGAGAATTTCAGATTTTGGAATTCTGTATATGGCAGTGGTTCCCAACCTGTGATCCACAAGAACAAAAATATGGCCTGCAGTCTTACCATTACTATACTGTTACCTTGAAACCATGTGGCAACAAGAGTGACTGGTCTCGCAAAACTCTCTTTTAGTGCCAAGGCAACAAGGACGTCAGGAGGGGAGAGTCTGACACCCCATGAAAGATTACTACTATCACATCAGCTCTAGATTATTAAGCATGCTTTTCTGTGGGTGAGCAGATGATGACTACTGGATGGCATATGTTCTATATCAGAAACTAGAGCTGATTTGGTCTATCCAATGCAATTTTCTGAATCAGCACACCAAATAACCAAACCAAATCTAAAGTTGACCAAATACTGATTTGTAAGCCTTTTGGTACTAATGTTCGAAAGTGGTCCCTGGTCAAGAAAAGGTAGGGAACCACTGGTATATGGGATGCTCAACTTGTTCTGGCCCAACTTGCATGTCCAATCGCATCTCCCCTTATGAACCATCTAGGACCTTAAGATCATCTGGAGAGGCCCTACTCTTGTTACTGCCTTCGTCACAAGTACGTTTGGTGGATACGAGAGACAGAGGCGTCTCGGTGGTGGCCCCTCGGATATAGAATGCCCTCCCTATAGATATTAGATTGGCCACCTCCCTTTTAACATTCTGGAAAAAAAGTCAAGACGTGGCTTTTTGAACAAGCGTTTTCAAATGCAGAGTAATTGACATAGGAAAATGGAATTACGACATTGAGACCAGACAACGTTTTTAACAAGGAGACACTATGAACAAGCCAAAGACCATCAACCTCCCCCATTTTTATTATTATTATTATTATTATTAGTAGTAGTAGTAGTAGTAGAAGAAGAAGAAGAAGAAGAAAAATGGGGGAGGTTGATGGTCTTTGACTTGTTTAATCACAGAAAGTGAAGATTTACGCTGCTGAATCAATAGAACAGTATGATATCATGCATCATCATTTGCAATATGTTTATATCTCTCTTGTTACCCCCAACCTTAATTCTCTCATGCACCTTGAATTTTTCCCCGATCAGCTCTAGTTTCTGGAATACAGAACATATGCTATATACCAATCTTCATCTGCTCAACCATAGAAAATCTTGATAATTATACCCAAGAAACAAGAGCTGATGTGGTCCATCCAATGCAAATTTCTGAATCTGTGCCCCAAATAAAAACAGGCTTAAAAACCAAGACATGAATAATTTTAGTTTTTGTTGTTGTTGGGCTGTTATTTATTTATTACATTCATAGTCTTCATTTCCTGAAATGAACTTAACACAGCAGACATAGTTTTCTCCTTCTTTAGTACAACACTATGAAGCAAGATAGAAGGAGAAGACATGACTGTTCAACAATTGCCCACTAAATGTTTTGTATCTAACTGGAACTTTGAACCTGGATCTTGAAAATGAAGAATAAAGGTCAGATTTAATGAAGTTCCCCAAAAGAACTGTCATATTGAAATGTTTATTCTTTAAAGACTATATGTTTTAGCATCTATGGATCCTTTGTGGTTATGAAAGAACACACTAAGATTAGCTTCTAAAGAATGTAATCTTCTCCATGAATTGAACTGCATATGCTTCAGAATTTTTAAACAGATCTGAGCCAAGCATAATATTTTTTTTCTATTTACAACACACACACATATTTGTGGAGAGGTTTTTTTTGTTCCTTAGAAAGTTATATCAGAGGGAATTTGCCCCTACAAAATTGAGGACTAATGCAATTTCCATCCAAATTTTATTATGAGCTGTTTTCTTTCCCATTTTCATTTTAAGAATAGTTTCATGCAACTATTTTCCTTCAGTAACAGTAATGATTTGTGGATAGCACCACCATCAGCTTCCTGAGAAGTCAGCGCCACTGGGCTTTTGCTTTGCAGCAGTTGTCACAATGCAGCCATTTCCCCAGGCTGAGGAAGTTTGCAACATTAAGAAACTGTCCTTGAGCTTTCTTATTTTCAACTTCCTTCCTCATCCCCTTGTCCTTTTGTGTCATGCCCTTTTCTTCACTATTTCAAGGGCATGGCCTGTCTTGTCTTTTCCTCAAATGATATATAAGCCCATTGAGTAGTACAATGGACTATAAATCAATAAAAAGGAGTTTTCACTTAGAATGGAGAGTCACAACCATATTGAGCACGTATCTCCCTCTATGAACCAGCTCAGAGATTAAGATCTTATGGAGAGGCCTTGCTCTCGGTTCTACCTCCTTCACAGGTGGGGGTTGAAAGAAAGGGCCTTCTCATTGGTGGCCCCCTAGATATGGTATTCCCTCCCCGGTGAGATTAGATCAGCCTCCTCCCTCCTGGCCTTCAGAAATAAAGTAAAAACGTGGCTATGGGCCCAAGTCTATGGGGCCATATTTTTGTTCTTGTGGATCACAGGTTGGAAACCACTGCCATATACAGAATTCCAAAATCTGAAATTCTCCAAAACCATCCACATAGAAAGCTTAAATAGTTATGCCGATGCACAAAATTATTTATATATAGCAATATATATGAAACATAACTTGATTCCCATCGTCAAGATAAATTATTTGAATATTTTTTGATTTCAGAGTATTTTGTAATAAAAGATATGGAATATGTGCAATGACAACTGGAATGGCTCCGGGTTATGATCTTGAACGGTGTGGTTTTAACAATTAGTTTTTAATGTTTAGATGTGTTAATTTTTGTGGTTTAAATGTATATGTTTATTTCGTTGTATGATGTTTTTATGGCATTGAATTGTTGCCTATGTGTAAATGCTGTTCTGAGTCCCCTTTGGAGAGAGAAGGACAGGATATAAATATGATAAATAAAGAAATAATACATTCATGAATCAGTTATTTCCTCATTGTCAAAGCACCAATATGGCATTGTTGAGACACAATACATAATTAGTAAGTAATAACTCATCTGACCAAATTACAATGATCCAAGAAATGACTAATCCTGGGAATGCAGAGTACAAACATAGGGAGAAGTCTAGATAAGTGATATAATATTAGGATTAGATTTCCAGTTACACATCATAATTGTTTCCAGCCTACCACAATATGTTGTTCATATCTTCTCCCTTCATCAGATAGTTACTGCTATTTGTGTTTTTGAGGCTCGACCTGTTGTTCCTTGTGATAATTACCACACAGGTCATATATAAATAGTTCAACCATACATCATAAGTAGACTATATATAATCATCTGTCCTCCATGGGGGAATGCCTTCAAATTTAATTAATCTCTTATCTAAAAGGCAAAAAAGTGGTATCATTACCATAATTGCAAGTTTCATCCTATTAGAGTAGGATGGCTATAGATTCATACCTCCAGTGGCATGCCCTCAAGGTTATGTATAACCTTCTCAGATGTAAAGCTCTCTATATGAAATGAGTCAACACAATTTCAAATAGAAAAATATCTAGACTTTAACCGGTGTCAGCCAGTGCAAAGGGTAGTTAAGGTTGGGGATAGAAAAATATATTCTGGGTGTGGGAAGTCATATTTCCGTATAAATGTATTGTTTCACCCTTGTTGGGACTAACTGAGTGTCTGTATTACAAAGAGCCCAGAAATATGGACATTTCCAAACTTAGAAACATAGAATCATAATGTTGAAAGAGACCTCATGGGCCATCCTGTCCAACCCCCTGCCAAGAACCAGGAAAATCACATTCAAAGCACCCCCGACCAATGGCCATCCAGCCTCTGCTTAAAAGCCTTCAAAGAAGGAGCCCCCACCACACTCTGGCGCAGATAATTCCACTGCTGAACTGCTCTCACGGTTAGGAAGTTCTTCCTCATGTTCAGGTGGAATCGCCTTTCCTGTAATTCAAAGCCATTGTTCCATGTTCAAGTCTCCAGGGCAGCAGAAAACAAGCTCCTATGACTTCCCCTCATATTTTATACATGGCCATCATGTCTTCTCTCAGCCTTCACTTCTGCAGGCTAAGCATGCCCAGCTCTTTAAGTTGCTCATCAAAGGGCTTGTTCTCCAGACACTTGATCATTTTAGTCACCCTTTGCTGGACACATTCCAACTTGTTGACATCTCCCTTAAACTCCGGTGCCCAGAATTGGACACAGTGTGATTCCAGGTGTAGTCTCACTAAGGCAGAATAGAGGGGTAGCGTGACTCCCCTGGATCTACCACTTGATTCGGACCGAATATATGGATTATATGTTCATTGTATTGTATTTGATAATTTTATTCTAAATTTATAATGTTTTTAGATTTTAAATGTTAACATTGAATACTTGCTGTTTGCCGGTCTGAGTCTCTCTTCAGAGTTGAGTAGGCCGGGGTATAAAAGTTTTAAATAAATAAATAAATAAACTCCTATTTATGCAGGCCAAAATTCCATTGGCTTTTTAAGCTGCAGCATGATATTGTTGGCTCATGTTTGACTTGTTGTCCACAAGGACTCTGAGATCTTTTTCACACATACTGCTGTCGAGCCAGGAGTCCCCCATTCTGTATCTTTGCATTTCATTCTTTTCTGCTTAAGTGGAGTATCTTGCATTTGTCCCCGTTGAACTTCATTTTGTTAGTTTTGGCCCATCATCTCTCTAATCTGTTAAGATCATTTTGAATTCTGCTCCTGTCTTCTGGAGCATTGGCTATCCCTCCCAATTTGGTGTCATCTGCAAACTTGATGATCATGCCTTCTAACCATTCTTCTAAGTCATTAATAAAGATGTTAAGCAGAACCAGGCCCAGGATGGAACCTTGTCTTACTCTACTTGTCACTTTTGTCCAGGATGAAGAGGAAGCATTGGAGAGCACCCTTTGGGTTCATTCACTTGCAGTGGGTTTCATGAAGACGATAGGTACTCAAAGCCATTACAAAAAGACACATAATTAAAAATGCACATAATTAGAAAAAATGTTCAAAACATGTAAATAAAGGGAGTTTAGTAAATAAGTTTAAATGTGTGTATAAAGAAACAAGCAGAACTCCCCCAGCAACAATATAACATTATATAATACTAATATTATGAGTGATGTATTAATATTATGCTAATAATATAATATATTTTTATGTAGATATGACATGTAAGCCGCTCTGAGTCCCCTTCGGGGTGAGATGGGCGGCATATAAATGTCGTAAATAAATAAATAAATAAATAAAAATGGATTTCATGCGGAAATAGACATGAGATATCATCTGATAAATACAATGAGGATGATAGTTTATCCAAACCTGAATGAAGTCTTCAATTCTCTACTAACACTTGGGAAAGTACCATTAAAACCACTGAAAATATTATAGCCATTAAATTGGTTTTGTCCTATTTTACATACTTATCAAATGATAACAAATGATATGTATAATATAACAGGTAATTTTTAAAAATGTATAAAAAAGACATATCAATGCCAATGAAAACTTTCAAGAGTTTGAGTTTCAATAAGGCATCAGAGTAGGTATTTGTGAATGTTCAAATCTATAATAAAAGAAAATATCTGGTTATTCCTGACAACAGTTACACATCAGCACATTGTGCTATATAACTCAAAATTTGACAGAGTGTTTCTGGTTGCTATCCAAATTGATGTGCCAAGTTAAAGTCAAAAGATGAATTCCCAAATGGGGAAGGTTTCCTAGGGGGAAAAGGTGGGCCTGTCATAACTCATTATGAAATCGTGATGGATGCTTCAAAATTTGCCAAAGTGTTTTTTCTTTTTCTTATTGTCCAAGTTGCAGTGGATACAATTACTAATCAGAAGCTTTGTAGAGATAAATGGGCTTTCGAGTGCCATAACATTTAGAAAATATTTTTAAAGAGCTAGAAAACAAAGGGGGGAGGGGGAGATTGAGTGGAAAGTAAAAAAACAGAATTCTTTGAGTGTTATGTATAGATTTGGGCATCGCTGGGTACCTTTTTGGCCTGTATAACTTCTATACACATAATAAAAATGTATGTGTGTATGTGGCGGAGGTATCCACTTACACAGACAGCCTCTGGCTTCCACAAACAGGCTATCGTTCCAAGTGCTGAGCCCAAACACTAACCATTCAAGGAATGCTTTCATTCGGGGACTATTTCATTCTAGATAAGAACATAAGAACATAAGAAGAGCCATGCTGAATCGGGCCTCAGCCCATCTAGTCCAGCATTCTGTGTCACACAGTGGCCCACTAGTTGTACACAGGGATCTCTAGCAGAAAGGAGGGCAAAACCCTCACCTGCTCCCGACCCCCCACAACCAGTACCCGGGGAAAATCCTGCCTGCCTCCATCAACACAGAGGTGGCACTTGGATGTACATTTCAGTAACTACTGATTCCCTTGGTATCCATGAATCTGTCTAATCCTGCCTTGAAGCTGTCCAGGCTGACAGCTGTCACAACCTCCTCTGGAAGTGAATTCCATAACCCAATGACCCTCTGGGTGAAGAAATATTTCCCTTTATTAGTCCTAACTTTCCTACCTTGGAGCTTTAGGGAGTGCCCCCTAGTCCTAGTGTTGTGTGACAGAGAAAATATTTTTTCTTTATTCACCTTTTCTATCCCATGCATGATTTTAAACACTTCGATCAAGTCACCTCTTAAACGCCGTCTTTCAAGGCTCAAAATACCAAGGCGTTGCAACCTGATTTCATAAGGAGCTGCTCCATCCCTTGGATCATTTTTGTTGCCCTTCTTTGTACCTTTTCCAGTTCCGTTATATCCTTCTTGAGGTGTGGTGACCAGAATTGTACACAGTACTCAGATGTGGCCTCACCATAGATTTGTAGAGAGGCAATACAACATTTGCCGACCTATTTTCGATTCCCTTCCTGATCATGCCAAGCATAGAATTTGCTTTTTCACTGCTGCAGCGCACTGGGTTGACATCTTCATTGAGCTGTCCACCAAGACCCCAAGATCCCTTTCCTGGTTTGTCTCGGAAAGCTTTGACCCCATCAATTGGTAGGTGTAGTTGGGGTTCTTTGCCCCGATGTGCATGACTTTACACTTGTTTAGGTTAAAATGCATTTGCCACTTTGTTGCCCATTCACTCAATTTCGAGAGATCTTTCTGGAGCTCTTTACAATCAGTTTCATTTTTAACTACCCTGAACAGTTTAGTGTCATCTGCAAACTTTGCTACCTCACAATTTACTTCTACATCCAGATCATTTATGAATAAATTAAAAAGTAACGGTCCTAAAACTGAACCTTGGGGTACGCCACTTCTCACCTCTTTCCATCCAGAGAAGTGTCCATTTATTACCACCCTTTGTTTCCTACAGTTTAGCCAGGTTCCAATCCAGGACAAGACCTGTCCCCTGATTCCATGGCTGAAGAGCTTATTTAGGAGCCTTTGGTGAGGGACTTTGTCAAAAGCCTTTTGAAAGTCAAGGTAAACAATATCGACTGGGTCCCCTTTATCTATGTGTTTATTTACACCCTCAAAGAATTCTATCAAGTTAGTAAGACATGATTTGCCTTTGCAGAAACCATGTTGATTTTCCTTCAGCAATGCCTGTTCTTCTATGTGCTTGGTAATTTTTTCTTTAATAATGGTTTCCATCACTTTGCCTGGAACTGAGGTTAGACTAACTGGCCTATAATTTCCTGGATCACCCCTGGATCCTTTCTTGAAGATCGGAGTTACATTTGCCTCCCTCCAGTCCTCGGGTACAGTGCCTGATCTTAGAGAAAGGTTATATATTTTGGCTAGAATTTCAGCAATTTCACACTTGAGTTCCTTAAGAACTCTGGGGTGGATGCCATCTGGCCCTGGTGATTTGTTGACATTTAGTTTAGTAAGGCATGTGAGAACATCTTCCTTTTTATCTCTATCTGGTTTAATTCATTTAAGTCCCTCCCTGAAAAAACTGACTCAGCTGCAGGCATATGTTGTCTGTCCTCCTGTGTGAAAACGGAGGCAAAGAAGTCATTTAGCCGCTCAGCAATCTCCTTGTCTTCACTTATTGTCCCTTTCTTATCATTTTCGTCAAGTGGCCCAACTGCTTTTCTAGTTGGGTTTCTGCTTCTCATGTACTTTAAGAAGTTTTTACTATTTTTTTAATGTTCTTAGCTATATGTGCCTCAAAATCTCTCTTGGCTTTCCTGACGGTTGCTTTGCATTTAGTTTGCCAGAGCTTGTGTTCCTTTCTGTTCTCCTCAGTAGGAAGAGCCTTCCATTTCTTAAATGAGTTTTTCTTCTTTCCAATCACATCTTTTACTTCATTTGTAAGCCATACCGATGTCCTCTTGGACTTTCCCGGCCTCTTTCTTATTTTAGGACTGCATTTTAGTTCGGCTTGTTTTAAAGTATTTTTAAACAGTTTCCAAGCGTTTTGGAGGGATTCGATTTTTTTTTACTGTTCCTTTTAGTTTGTTCTTTACTATTTTTCTCATTTTGGTGAAATTCCCTTTGTGAAAATTTAAGGTCTCTGTGTTAGTTTTCACTGACAGTTTGCTATCCAAACTTAAGTTGAAGGTTATTGTGTTGTGGTCACTGGTACCTATGGGCTCAGTTACAAGGACATCTTGAACGAGATCTTGTTCATTAGTTAGCACCAAGTCCAGGATCCCCTTTCCCCTGGTTGGTTCCATGACCATCTGCTCAAGAGAATAATCAGCTAGCATGTCGAGGAACCTTGTCTCTCTTTCATGCGTAGAACAAGAATTTAGCCAATCTATTCGGGGATAGTTGAAATCCCCCATTATGACTAATTTATTGCTTTTTGAGGCCTGTTTAATTTCATTTTCCAGATAGCAGTCTGCCTCTGGAGTTTGGTTGGGAGGGCGATAGCAGATCCCTAATGCTAGATTAGTTTTTTGTCCTGGGACTTTTACCCACAATGTTTCTGTAGGTGAGTTTGAATTTTCTTGAAATTCTAATTCATGAGATTCTAGCTCTTCATTTATGTACAAGGCCACACCGCCACCGTTTTTCCCTCTCCTGTCTTTCCTGTACAGTTTATAACCTGGAATTTTTGTGTCCCAATTGTTTTGCTCTGTCCACCAGGTTTCTGTAATGCCAATAATATCAATATTTTTTTCTTTTGCCAAACATTCCAACTCCCCTATTTTTGTTCGAAGGCTTCTAGCGTTTGCGTACAGACATTTATATTTATTGCTCTGATGCCCTTTCAACTTTGGCTGTTTATGAGAATTTGTAGAAGGCCTACCATGTCCTACCGTTTGACTACTTTCTATCTTTTCTGTTGACTCAGCCATTTGTGCGTAAATTTCATCCTCCATACTTGGCGTTTCACCCTCTCGAACCGGAAGCTGCCCAGCTCCTGTCGACTTTCCCCTAGGAATCAGTTTAAAAGCTGCTCTGAAGCCTTTTTAATATTAATTGCCAGCAGTCTGGTTCCATTTTCGTTCAGGTGTAACCTGTCCCTTTTGTAAAGGTTTGGCTTTCCCGAAAATGTTCCCCAGTTCCTAACAAATCTAAAGCCTTCCTCTCGACACCACTGCCTCATCCACGCATTGAAGCTCCGGAGCTCTGCTTGTCTGGCTGTCCCTGCGCGTGGAAACGGTAGAATTTCCGAGAATGCTACCTTTGAGGTCCTGGACCTTAATCTTCTACCTAGCAACCTAAATTTGGCTTCCAGGACCATCCGTTTGGCCTTCCCAATGTCATTGGTACCAACGTGTACCACGACTGCTGGCTCCACCCCGGCACTATCTACCAGCCTATCTAGATGCCTCGTGATGTCCGCAACCTTTGCACCCGGCAGGCAATTTACCATGCGGTCATCACATCCATCACAAACCCAGCTTTCTATGTTCCTGACAATCGAATCGCCCACTACAAGAAGCCCCCCTCCTACCACCCGTTGAGAAGTATCCTCGGTGCAAGAGGATATGGGCACATCCTCCGAGGAAGGGGTCCCAACTAACTAGATGTTTTCTTTTTTTCCAGAATGGACACCCCAGGGTTCCTTTCTCCCTCCAAATTTGCATGACCCTACGCACTGCCTCTCACATAACCCTTTCCTACCCATTCCTATAGCACACAGCAAACAGGAATTCATCAGCAATTCAACAAGATGTTTGGAAAGAATTTCCCATAATTTAAAGGAGTTGTAGTTCACGTACATGCAGAGAGGACTGTGAACCCAACCAACAATAGAATTAGACCACACTTGTCATGGATGATGGGATTTGCAGTGCTTTCACTCAGTTCCAGAGACCACTGCAATCCCCACAAATGACAGACCTGGACCAAATTTGGCACACAGACCACCCCGCTCCTATGAGCCACTATACATCCTGGTGTGGTTTGGGGGAAGATGGACCACAGATTATGCAATATGCATTACCTTCACCCGATTCACCTCCTACAGTCCACTGTGACCCACCTGAACCAAACTTGGCACACGAACTCCCCACGACCAAGAGATGTTTGGGGGAAATTGACCTTCATGGGAGTTATAGTTCACCTGCATCTGGAGAAACTGAGACCTCCACCAACAATGGACCAGGACAGAACTTGGCACAGAAAAGCCCCATGACCAACTGTACATACTGCAGGGGTTAATGACCTCTGTTCTGGGAGTTGTAGTTCAGTCTTATCCAGAAAGCACTCAATGCAGCCGACATCAGAACTGAACCAAACCTGGGACACAGACCCAAAATGGCTAAATTTGAATACTGGTGGGGTTTGGGGTGATTGGGTCATGATTTTAGGAATTCCAGTTCACATCGTTATGCATTTCCTAATGGGAGCACTCATAAAAAAAACAACAGGAAAGAATGGCAGGAAAGAAATAGAGCTACAAATTACCCCAAAATAAACAGTGCCTTTTTCAAATAACTCAGGTCAACATAACATACTAGAGTTGTAGTTCACCCTTCATCCAGAGACATTACCAAACTTCCCAAAAGAAGTAATGCCTTTCTCAAGTAACCTGGGCATTGCCGGGTCCCCAAGCTAGTAATACAATAAATGCAGAGGAGGGAGGGAAGGGGAAGAGAGAGAGAGAGAGAGAGAGAGAGAGAGAGAGAGAGAGAATTTTAAGAGCTTTAATGTTCATGCAAATTCTGCTGTGCTATCGCATCACAATCTTGTTGACAGCGGTCAAACATCACCTGTTCTGCAACCCAAGGAACTTTTGCCTTTAGCATACTTAACCAGTGCATCATCCTTTTTAAATGTTTAGAACAATGTGTAAAACCAGTGCGTTGATCTATGAGTCACCAGTGGAAAAAACCCCCACAATATTGCCTGAAGCACAGTGGTGTTAGATCTCTCTAAATTACACTCTTGATGAAATGCAGCCTTTGCTTGGGTCACTAGTGGCTGAAGAGGGGCATGTATTTATTTATCTTTTAGAAGAGGAGCAAACTAGAAAGTTTTGAGCCAATTTTCTAAGTTTTCGGAAGCAGCATTTATAATGAATGTGGAATAATGGCGTGCAAGAGTTGTTTCTAAATAGCAAACTATGCAGCCTTATGATCAAGACAGAATAAGCAACAACAGAGGCACTGGACACAATGGCCTTTACCAAGAATACTATTGATCCTAATTATTAATTTAGCATCAACACTGTCCTCCCAAGCAGTTTACTGAACATAAAAGCAGAGATGTAGTAGCTTCTTACACAAAGGACCACACAATTAATGAAAAAGACAACATTTGTACCCCATTTGTAGGGTTGTGCAAGTATTACCATCATCATATATCATACGTATCTTGGATAACCTCCCATTTTCTTGCAATACTAGTCTAAAACCTATTGTTAATTCTGGTTGGAATAGTTTCATTGACTGAATTAGATTTCTGTAGCTGCACTATTCAGCAATTGGTTCAATTGGTCAACTCTCTTTGGGACTAACCAATGAATGCTGGCAGAATAGAAGGAGACTTAAAAAGCTGTTGAAAATAACTTTAAGATTGCAGTTGACCGACAGTTTGATCACAACATGTCAGCCATAAGTATAATTGAGAATAAGAAAGTTTGCCCCTTTGTCCTCAATTGGCAAAACTGAAGACAAAGGGAAGGAAACAATTATGAGATATCAAGACCTACAAATGACATTCAGTGCCTCTGAGGAAAAAATCACAACTTTGATTCCAGTAATGGTAGATGCTCAAGGAACAATTTCCAATGGATCGGCAACACATCTCAATGAAAAAAGCATAGTACGATCAGATTGCTAATATGGTTCCAAATCTCAGAGCTTGACCTTAGGACTCAGGACTCAGACTCTTTTCTCCTTGGAATGGGTTGGTGTGCTATGGGTAGGTGTTTTGTTCATTTCTTAGACTTCATAGTTTTGATTCAAATGGCATACACAGTGATTTTTAACTGTGTTTTTACTGTGTGGAAGTCACCCCGAGCCGGATGGGAGTGGCGACGGACAAATCCAAATAAATAAATAATAAATAAATACTCTATACTACTGGATTTGGTGCTTAAATAATATGGCCAATGACACCACCAGGGTTCCCCCTTTCTGACATCACAAAGGCTATTCCTAAGATTTGTCCTTGAAATCTCAGGATCTGGGATAGTTCTGACATGGTAACCCTAGTTGTTGCCCATGTTCATTTGGATGCTTTCTGCGACAAACTTTCTATCCTTCTCCCACGCAACACACACATATCTTTCTATATGTCTCACATCTATCTGTCTGTCTTCAGATGTGTAATGATGTTTTGAAACATGACATAACTTGCCAGAAGGACACCCTCCTTTTTTTTCTTTCAAAGCAGGAAGACGGAAAAAGACTGGTGCAATTGGAGTTGTGAAGCATAAAGTTTGGATTGGCTAAATGGGTTTGGTTTCTGTTCCTCCCATGCCGAAAAGCCCTTTGCTAGATCACCCAGATGAGTCTGAAATACTTAAATCAGCCACATAAATACCCATGATGAATTTTCATGAGAATTAAGAAGGGAGTGGTCTAGGGGACAGTATGTGCCCTAATCAACATTCAAAAAACTCAACCTATTTCTTAAGAAGCCAAAATAAAAGGCTTTGATCCTTTCAGATATTGGGTGGGGAAAGGGAGCGGCAAGGCTGATGTTATAATAGTAGGTTACTCAACCATGTCCATATCTTGATGGTTCCGTTGATTTTTCATAAAGTTCCAGAGCATTGATTCACTACAGGTAAGACACATGACAGAAAAGAATGTTTATTACACTTGTAAATCTATTAAAAAAATTGAAAAAATAAACAAAAATGTAATAAATATATGTTTGGTGCTCTAGTGAACATACCTCTATTTAGTTGGAAGAAGAACTATTACTAGTGAAGGATCTATGGGGAAAAGATAAACCATATAAAATTATAACAAGGAAATGACACTGATTGCTTCACTCATTGGTAGTTAACCAGACTTCTATGCAACTTGTCTCAGTTTTTCTTTTAAATTACATACAAATATGTTTATATTCCATGGTCAAAACAAACAGTGTATTTTCCAAATGAGTGTACTTAAGACTCTGTATATGTGTGAGTGCAAAATAAATGCAACAAAATATCAAATCCAATAAAATAGCTTTTTGGGTCCAATCAAAATACACAAACACATCAAGCAAGCTTTTGGAGCTTCACTGGCTTCTTCATCTGACAAAGATTTTTTGGAATCATACTTTTGTTGACAGTAAAGATGGTCTGGATGAACTCAATGTAGGCAGAGGGTACTTCCCTTCTTGGCCATGTAGAAACTAAGGACAAAGGGCAGTGAAAGACAATTAATAAAATTGAATCTCCATTAGTAACTGAAAAGAAATCTCCTTTGAGATCCATGTCTTAGGAAAAGCTAACTTCTCCTTTCTTAAGCAAAGCATATTGAACTTTTCGAGAGTTTCTCAAACTGTGCTCGTTCAGATGTTTTGGACTTCAGCTCCCACAATTCCTAACAGCTGGTAAGCTGCCTGAGATTTCTGGGAGTTGAATTCCAAAACAGAGAACACTGCTCTATTGTAAAACTTGAACATGCGACCTCAGCACATGGGTAAATTTACCTATGGTACGACACTTTCACCACAGTTGAAGGATGGAGCCCACAGGCATATATTTACTTCTGGCATGATTCTGTCCCTCAACTGTGGCGAAACCATCATAAGAGGGAGCAAAACAGGAAGCTTCCTGTAGCCTCATTGAGAAGAATGGGGTGAACGTCAGGGGAAGCCAGGTAAGGGGCAATGCAGGTGATGCAGGGCAATGGGGTCCCCCCGCTGTCCACAGGATTTGCCATGCAGCATGGCAAATCCCGCCACTATTACCCACCATGTGGACCTCAATTAGCATCTTTGCCTGATGAGAAAGGGGCAGTTCCACCTCCCAGCAGTGAGGAGGAATGGACAAGGTCTCCCAGAAGGAATGGATAAGGACTTCATGCAAGGATAGAGACAAACAGTCCCCTGGGATATTGCTGCAATATATCCCAGATATTTTTAAAACTATCATTTGGGAAGGAATAAAATATTACTGCTAGCAGTGGGAATTTTACTGGATAATACAGGAGAGCACAAATCTCCAGTTATTTTGAGGACCAGAAAATTGCACTTTTTTGCACAAGGAACAGCAGCCAACAATAATATTTATTTTGTCTAGAGGAGCTCATCCTGGAGAATTTCCATAGTTTGTATGTTAAAGTTAAACTTCATAGGAGGCCAGTATTCCCCCCTCTTGTTACCCTTCCATAGACAGGAAATACTTCTGTTATTTTTTGTTTTTTGTCTTTTTTCAAAAAAATCTTATTGGCTTTGAAAACTTTTTTAATGGAAAAAATGCCTGCATTGCTTCCATTGCATTTTTTAAAACCATTTCCAATTTTTAAAGTTTTAATTGCATATTTTAGACTATTTTTAATGTTATTGGTCATTTCTTTTTGTTTTAATGTTGCTTTTTTTGGGTAAATGTTAGTTATATTGTACTGGTTTGAATCTGTAATCACTTGTATTGGGAAAAAGATGAAGATTGCAAATGCATACAGCTTAAAAACAAAGGTTTTTTTTTTTTACTCTACCTCTACACTGAAACACAGAAAATGATACAGAACTATTGTTGAACAGGTATGACACAAAAGAGAATGGCCCATCCTTGCTTGCTTACAATGCATACTTGTCATTTTTTATCTTCCTAACCATCCTGAGAGTTGAATTGGGTTGGGTTGGGTTGGGTTGAGAAACAGAGTTTTGCCTAAAGACACCCAGGCAGTTTCAAGGGATAAATGTCATCTGAACCAATATTTCTCCATTCCTAAATGCAATATAATCTAGATATTGTTAGATTGACTTACATATTGAACACCTCAGTTTAGCTCTCAGTTGGAACTTACAACTCTGATCATTCCATTTGAAACTTGGAAATTGCATAAAGCTGGATTATTCCCTCTCCATGTGGCCCTATTTCAAGATTTAAAATGCACAGAAACTTTTGGTTAAATTGTTTGTTTTGGAAGCTTTATTACTGACAGTTTACTTTGCCAAGTTTATTTTAAACAATGTGCAATATAATTTTTCCTTTTTTAAAAAATGAAATAATCCCTTCTTTAGTTCTTTTCATGATTCTGTTCCAGAAAGTCTTAATGTCATGCCAGTGGCTTCATCTTAACCATAATTCACTCAAGAGTTCTAATTTAGTTTGATATCATCATTTTAAAAAATGAAATGGAAAAACAGACAATGACATTATGGAAGAAGAACTGAACATTTGTAATTGAGTTCTTCAGTAATAACAATATAATGTCTGAAATATGGCCAAGATAGTCCATTTCTATTATGTTCCTAACTCACTTATAAGCAAAGATAAATAAGGAATATTTATAGAGCTGTCTTCAATACCTGATATCCAAAGAAATTGTGGGGGGGGGGTCACTAACAGAAAGGACCTCCCAAAGTTATGGTAAAGTGGAGGAGAAATTGTGCAACCATAACTATGGCAATAGTTTCCAAACCGGATCATTTGGAATTGTGATGGGGGAGGACAGGATGCAGTGGAGTGAGGTGAAAGGGCAGATCAATAGGTTTAGATCAGTGGTTCTCAACCTGTGGGTCCCCAGGTGCTTTGGTCTGCAACTCCCAGAAATCCCAGCCTGTTTACCAGCTGATAGGATTTCTGGGAGTTGATGGCCAAAACATCTTGGGACCCACAGGTTGAGAACCACTGGTTTAGATCACTGTGTCTTGGGTAGATTTCATACATCTGGAGTAGCCCATGCTTTGAGATTTCAGGACCAAGACCTATTAATGTTCTCCTATGGTTTTTCATGGGTCATGACACCTGGGGCATCTCCTGGTGTTGTCACTGAATATGATAGCATTTGCACAGAAAATACAATTCATTAAAGTAATTTGGGAAATATAATAACACATTGTTTCCCCTTGAGATCCTTCTTTCTTGCTCTGAGAATTGAAGAAGTGGGGCAGTCTCTTATACATGAGAATTATTTATTTATTTGAAACATTTATATTCCGCCCTTCTCACCCCGAAGGGGACTAAGGGCAGAGCACAGCATACATGTGGCAAACATTCAATGCCGGGACAAGAATTCATATACACATGCATAAACATTAAAAACATTTATCTCAATAATTAAAATACAGCATTTAAAACCGTCTTGGTCATCTGAGTCATCTGCGTTCCAGATCCTGGAACATCTAGGATGTCCCCCCAAATTCCTCAAAATGATTATCCTGTTACATGAGGGCCAGCGCTGTCAAGTAAGATACGGTGATGCTCTCTCGGAGCCCTTTTTAATAACTAATGGAGTGAAACAAGGTTGTGATCTTGCACCAACCCTATTTACAATCTTCTTCAGCATGATGCTCCAAAGGGCTACGGCAGACCTCGAAGAAGAAGACTGCATATATATACGCTATAGGCATGGTTTAGAACCCAAAAATCGCGATTCTAAAATCAAATGGGGGGGGGGGGGATTTTTTTTATTAGTATATTAAAGACTTACAAAAAAATTGCAAAAAGTTCTAAAATGTAACGTAAGTATTAATTAAATTCTAAATTGGTTCTAAAGTCTGAAAAGCAGGGAAACAGTTAAAAATCAAGGGGAGAACATTCCCCTTCACCTCTGCAGTGCAATTAAGTGGAGCTGTACATGTATAACATAAATATAAGAGGTAGTAGCTACTTGCTCTCAGGACAATTGTGAAAGTGAAGTACGATTCTCCCCCTTATTATTTCCCCTTTCCCTCCTTTCTTCCTTCTCTACCCTCTTCTTTCATTCCTTCCTTTGCTCTTTGGTTCCCCATCCCTTCTTTTCTCTTTCCTTCCTTCCCTCCCCCCTTCTCTACTTTGTCTCCTTCCTTCCTTTGTTCACGTTTTATTTCCCTAATAGCAATTAAACAGAAAGATATATGTATAATATATAGACTTTCTGCTGTGCTTTCTGCAACTGAACTTGCCTATCTCAGATTGGCCTCTTTAGTCATCAGCGCTTTTTTACAAGCGTGGGATGAGTCCTTCCTGAATATTCGTTCGTGAAGTAATGCCGAGAGAGAGATATGTATTAATGCAGTGGTTCCTCATGTTGTGGTGACCCCCATCCATATTTTCGTTGCTACTTCATAATTTTGTTACTCTTATGAATTCTAATGCAAATATCTAATATGCAGGATGTATTTTCATTGTTACAAATTGACCAAAGTTAAAGCATAGGGATTAATCACAAAAACAATATGTTTGGGGGAGGATGGACAACGGATGATGGGATTTGCAGTACCTTCGACGAATTCAGCTCTGACTTCCACAGCTGAGACCCCATGAATGACAGACCTGGACCAAACTTGGCACACAGAACCCCCATGACCCACAGAAAATACTGGAGGGGTTTGGGAGGAATTGACAGTGATTTAGGGAGATAACTCTGAACCCAAACAATCCTGGATCAGGACCAAACTTGGCATGAATACTCAATATGCCCAAATGTGAACGCAGATGGAGTTTAGGGAAAATAGACCTTGACATTTGGGAGTTGTAGTTGCTGGGATTTATAGTTCACCTTCAATCAAAGAGCATTCTGAACTCCACCAATGACAGAATTGGGCCAAACTGGGATCCGGGCGGGGCGGGGAAAGGAGGGGGGGCGGAGGAGGCAATCAGCTGATTGCCTCCTCCTTCGCCCCTCTTTCCCCGCTCGCCGGCGCCCCTCGCTCACCCCTCGCCTCTCTCTAGCCCGATGCATGGATCGAGGCTAGAGAGAGGCAGAGAGGGGCGCGGGCCTTTTCTCCTCCTCTCTCGCCAGCCTGTCATTGGCGAGAGAGGAGGAGGAGGCCCCTCGCTCACCCCCCCCGCCTCTCTCTCTAGCCCCGATGCATGGATCGAGGCTAGAGAGGGCAGAGAGGGGCGGGGGCCTTTCTCCTCCTCTCTCGCCAGCCTGCCATTGGCGAGAGAGGGAGGAGGAGGCCCGCTCACCCCCTCGCCTCTCTCTGGCCCCGATGCATGGATCGAGGCTAGAGAGAGGCAGAGAGCGCGGGGCCTCTCCTCCTCTCTCGCCAGCCTGCCATTGGTGAGAGAGGAGGAGGAGGCCCTCGCTCACCCCCCTCGCCTCTCTCTAACCCCGATGCATGGATCGAGGCTAGAGAGAGGCAGAGAGGCGCGCGGGGGCCTTTTTCTTTCTCTCTCGCCAGCCTGCCATTGGCGAGAGAGGAGGAGGAGGCCTCGCTCACCCCTCGCCTCTCTCTGGCCCCGATGCATGGATCGAGGCTAGAGAGAGGCAGAGAGGGGCGGGGGCCTTTTTCCTCCTCTCTCGCCAGCCTGTCATTGGCGAGAGAGGAGGAGGAGGCTCGCTCACCCCTCGCCTCTCTCTAGCCCCGATGCATTGATCGAGGCTAGAGAGAGGCAGAGAGAGAGAGGCGCGGGGGCCTTTCTCCTCCTCTCTCGCCAGCCTGCCATTGGCGAGAGAGGAGGAGGCCCTCGTTCACCCCCCTCGCCTCTCTCTAGCCTCGATGCCTGGATCGAGGCTAGAGAGAGGCCGAGAGGGGCGCGGGGGCCTGTCTCCTCCTCTCTCGCCAGCCTGCCATTGGCGAGAGAGGAGGAGGAGGCCCTCGCTCACCCCCCTCGCCTCTCTCTAGCCTCGATCCTGAGGGAGCGAGGGCCCAAGTTTGCCCAGGCTGAGAGGAAAAGGAAGAGGCCTGAGGCTGCGAGGAATGGTGGGAGTTGAAGTCCAAAACACGTACCTGGAGGGCTGAAGCTGGCCCCTGCGATGGGGCATGGCAGAGCAACGGGGAAGAGAAGGAGGGGGGGGAAGCCTGGAGGACTACACTTTCCAGAATGCATTGCCTAGCCTACCTAGCAGCAGCGTCACTTCCAGTTCCCCATAGAAATGCAGGGAAAAGAAGAAGCTGAATGAAGGCGGGACGGAAATGAGGGGAGAAGACAGGGAGAAGTGAGTAGTACAATAATTAATTAATTAATACTTAAGAATTTCTTACGATCATAACGCAAATTGTTGGCCTCAAGGACCGTAAAAGGAAGTCTACTTCCTGGTTCGCGGCAGCGATACGTAAAACCTCAAAAGTCCCATTACATACGAATCTCTTACGAATCCTTTTAATTTCCGTTTCATTTTTCTCATGCCTAATACGCTATTGTATTGATGGTAGATTGTTCAACTTAAGCCGTCTGAGGGCTCGCACTAAGACTCTAAACTATCTAGTCCGTGAGCTGCTTTTTGCTGACGATGCTGCCCTTGTCGCCCACACAGAAGCAGCCCTGCAGCGCTTAACATCCTGCTTTGCAACAGCTGCAGAGCAGTTTGGGCTGGAAGTCAGCCTGAAGAAAACCAGTTCTCTACCAGCCTGCACCACAGGAAGAACACCATCATCCCCACGTCAGCATAGGCAAATCTGTGCTTAAGTCGATTCAGCAGTTCACCTACCTGGGAAGCATCATCTCTTCAGACGCCAAGATTGATAAAGAGATAGATCACAGGTTAGCAAAGGCATATAGTGCATTTGAAAGGCTTCACAAAAGAATCTGGAGCAACAAGCACCTGAGCAAGCAGGGATCACCAGCATTGAGGCCATGCTATTGAGAACACAGCTGAGCTGGGCAGGGCACATCTCTAGGATGGAGGACCACCGCCTCCCAAAGATACTACTCTATGGTGAACTTGCCACGGGTCAGCGCAAGAGAGGCGCTCCAAAAAAGAGATATAAGGACTCCCTGAAACAACATCTCATGCTCGGCCAGATTGATCACCAACAAGGATCCACCCTGGCCTCACATCGGGAGGCATGGAGATGCACTATCCACAATGCTGCGGCCTCTTTTGAGAAGACACGCCGAATGGGTCTCGAAGAGAAACGACAACGCAGAAAGAACCGCAACTTGAAAATAACATCACCCAAGGAGACTTTCTGCTGTGCTTTCTGCAACTGAACTTGCCTATCTCAGATTGGCCTTTTTAGTCATCAACCCGCTTGTAAAAAGCGTGGGATGAGTGCTTCCTAAGAATCTTCATTCGCGAAGTAATGCCGAGAGGTCATCTGCATCTAATCCAATTGTCCTGGTAATCTTTCCTATTGCTGCTTTATTGCCCTGTCCTGAAACCTTGGTCCCATAGCCACGTTTTTACCATTCTTCTGAAGGACAGTGGGTAGGGGGCCGATCTGATCCCACCAGGAAGGGAGTTTCATAGCCGGGGGCAATCACCAAGAAGGCCCTCTCTCTCGTCCCCACCAATCGCGCCTGTGACAATGGCGGGACAGAGAGCAGGGCCTCCCCGGAGGATCTAATCTCCGCAATGGTTCATAGGGGGAGATGCGTTCAAACAGGTAAATTGGGCCAGGGCCATTTAGGGCTTTATAGGCCAAAGCCAGCACTTTGAATTATGCCCAGTAGCAAACAGGCAGCCAGTGGAGCTGGTGTAACATAGAAGTTGTATGCTCCCTGTATGCCGCCCCAGTTATTAACCTGGCTGCCTCCCATTGAACTATTTGAAGGTTCCGAGAAGTCTTCAATGCCAACCCCATCTAGAGAGCATTGCAGTAGTATATCCTGGATGTAACGAGAGCATGAACCACCATGGCCAAGTCTGACTTCCCAAGGTACGGGCGCAGCTGACGCAGAATTTTTAATTGTGTGAAAGCTCCCCTGACAACTGCTGTAACCTGGGATTCCAGGTTCAGTGATGAGTCCAGGAGGACCCCCAAGCTGCGAGCCTGTGCCTTCAAGGGGAGTGTGACCCCATCCAGCACAGGATGTAAACCTATACCCTGTTTGGCCTTGCAACTGACTAGGAGGACCTCTGGATTCAACTTCAATTTGCTCGCCCTCATCCAGACCGTCACAGCAGCCAGGCACCAGTCCAGGACTTGGACAGCCTCCTTAGCATTGGAAATGAGTGATAGAGTTGGACGTCATCTGTGTACAGATGGCATTTGAACTCCAAAACTTAGTTTGGAGGTGTATTTTCTGATCCTAGAACTTTTTGAGTGCAACAGAAGTTGGTAAAATTTCCTCCAAATGTGTAAATACAAAATAAGGCAGGAAATGATTGAAAGTCTATATATGGTTTTGAAAACACTAGTACTTTCACTATATACGCTATGTTGTATATCCCATTTTAATAGTTTTTAGGTTATATGTGTTGTTTTATATATGCTATTTTATCTGTATTTACTTGTATGCTAGTGTTGTGAGTTGCCGCGAGCCGCACGGGAGTGGTGACAGACAAGTTGAAACAAACAAACAAACAAACAAAGAAATAAATAGTACTTCTTATTGTTAAACAATGCATAAATAGGATCTGCAATCTATTTAAAAAAACTTCAATATATAAAGATTGAGAGCCACACAAATATCCTCAGAAGCTACTGGATCTAAATCACATTCAGTTGTCACAAAGGTTCTAAGCCAGCCCACAGCTATTGTTCTTAATTCCTGCCAAATATCCATAAACTAGAACTTTAAAAGTTTATGTTAGGTATCCATCCATTTAAGATGGAATGAACAACTGAGACAGGTGATAAGAAAGGGATTCAAATCTATAAGACAGGGACGTATGGATTTACAGCAATTACTTATCCTACCCATCCAAGTGATTGCCAAGGCAAACTGGTACCCAGAAACAATCCTAAGAACATATGCAGAATGTTCTTCTTGAGATAACTGAAATACATATTCGACAAGCTCCAACCTACTACAATACTTTACTTAAATGAGAGAAAAGAGAGAGTGGACCGTGCATACCACCTTAAACTGCAACATGGAAATGTGGAGTATAAATGTAACAACTAATAAATATAAGATTTTCCAATTTTTATTTCAGGAACTTTAGAGATCTGTTGAAAGAACATAACAATCTGTAGATGGTTTCTTCGGCCCTTGGGGCTGAGGATACTGGCTACATTTCTTTGTCTAGACCCAACTATTTTGTGTTCTGGGTTCTGGAACATGAAATTAAACTCTTAAACTGTTCTCTCTCTTTTTTAAAAAAAATCATTCTTTCCCTTCCAATAAATTCCTGCCTGTAAAGGGAATATATATCTCCCAAGTTAGGGATGAAGGAAATCAATAAATAAAATTTAATTGAAGAGAGTAAACTGCAGTATACCTGTTGTCATTTCCTTGAAGAGCTGAATGGCTTTAGTTAGATTTCTAACCATTTCAAGGATAAAAATGAGAAAATATAAATTTTATAGCTTCCAGCTTGCCCTTTTCTGCTGTTATCCAAATCAGAGCAGAACAGAGACACAGGCAAGTTATAAGCTCCAGTGTACTTTAATTCTCTTCTCCAGTGATAATACACCAAACTGATTTAAATTCTCAGTGCATCTGTGTCTGTGTGTGTGCCTTCAAGTTTCCTGTCAGTTTACAATGACCCCATGAATTCTACACATTTTTCTTGCACAAGGCAAATTTAAAAGTGGTTTTGCCACTTCTGTCCTTTGATATATAACCTACTAGCTGTACCCGGCACGCGTTGCTGTGCCCTTTTTAGGAGATGTGAGAAAGTCTGAGTATGTAAGGGTTAGAATTGATGTTACTTATGTTCTTTGTGGGGTCATGGCTGTGTCGTTGTGGGTTGTTCTGGTGGGTGGGATGTTGAAGTCCTATGGAGTTGTCGGTGTGTGGTGTTCCTGGCGTTCTGCAGAGCTTGTGGATATACAATGTTTTTTGTCTTTCCGTCTGCTGTGTTGATGGAGAGTTTCTGTGGTTTCCCGACTCTGGAGCACGCTACGTAGAGTTGTCCGTGGGAGAAGCTTTCTGTGTCAAGGTCTGTGCCACAGATTTGTAGTGTTTGTCTTTGAGCCTAGTTTATGGTGATGGCAAAAGCTAGTGTAGTGCAGTGTCTTTCTGTTCTGGCGTTTGTTCTGCCCTTTTTTGTGTGATGTATGTAGCGTTGCGAGTGTGTCGTCTGATGCTGTTCTTTTTAGGAGGCATGGCTTGTCTTTTGGGTCAGCTTATGCCTGTGTGGAAGGAAGGAATGGCATACAAATGGGTTGAGTAGTAGACGCAAGGTTGTGTTATGTGCGTATTGTGTTGTGTGTAGGTATTACTTTTGTGTTATTCTAGGGGTATGTGTTTGTCAGTGGTGCCTGTGTCCCTGGTGCTCTATTTGTCTCCCTCCTAGATCTTGGCCGTGGCAGTTTAACCCTCAACTGAAATCACTCAGCATTCTAAGTGGCTTTGCCCACCGTTACTATGGTAACTGATGTTGGCCAATGGGTTTCGCTGGCTGCCGCAGAGGATGCTGGGAAATGTAGTTTTATTTTTACTCGTTGTTTTGGGGACCTTTTAGGTTTTGAGGGGGGAAGTTTCTTTGCTACAAACGTACCTTGCTTGAGGCCTATTTCTGTTGGCAAGTTTTGTGTTTCTGCGTTGTAAGGTTTCTCTGTTTGAGGTAGTCTTCACATGACGGCTCTTCCTTTATATATATAGACTAGCTGTACCCGGCACACGTTGCTGTGCCCTATTTAGGAAATGTGAGAAAGTCTGAGTATGTAAGGGTTGGGATTGATGTGACTTACGGTCTTGGTGGGGTCGTGGCTGTGTCGTTGTGGGTTGTTCTGGTGGGTGGGATGTTGAAGTCCTGTGGAGTTGTAGGTGTGTGGTGTTCCTGGCGTTCTGCAGAGCTTGTGGATATACAATGTTTTTTGTCTTTCCGTCTGCTGTGTTGATGGAGAGGTTCTGTGGTTTCCCGACTCTGGAGCACGCTACGTTGAGTTGTCCGTGGGAGAAGCATTCTGTGTCAAGGTCTGTGCCACAGATTTGTAGTGTTTGTCCTTGAGCCTTGTTTATGGTGATGGCAAAAGCTAGTGTAGTGCAGTGTCTTTCTGTTCTGGCGTTTGTTCTGCCCTTTTTGTGTGATGTATGTAGCGTTGCGAGTGTGTCGTCTGATGCTGTTCTTTTAAGGAGGCATGGCTTGTCTTTTGGGTCAGCTTATGCCTGTGTGGAAGGAAGGAATGGCATACAAATGGGTTGAGCAGTAGACGCAAGTTTGTGTTATGTGCGTATTGTGTTGTGTGCAGGTATTACTTTTGTGTTATTCTGGGGGTATGTGTTTGTCAGTGGTGCCTGTGTCCCTGGTGCCCTATTTGTCTCCCTTCTAGATCTTGGCCGTGGCAGTTTAACCCTCAACTGAAATCACTCAGCATTCTAAGTGGCTTTGCCCACCGTTACTATGGTAACTGATGTTGGCCAATGGGTTTCGCTGGCTGCTGCAGAGGATGCTGGGAAATGTAGTTTTATTTTTACTCGTTGTTTTGGGGACCTTTTAGGTTTTGAGGGGGGAAGTTTCTTTGCTACAAACGTACCTTGCTTGAGGCCTATTTCTGTTGGCAAGTTTTGTGTTTCTGCGTTGTAAGGTTTCTCTGTTTGAGGTAGTCTTCACATGATGGCTCTTCCTTTATATATATAGATAGCACCTGGTATTCCTTGGCAACCTCCCATCCAAGGATGGATCTACACTGGCTTGAAAATCCAGGGGCCAATTTGTTGTGATGTTATGAGTTTTTGCAGAGGTGACAGGGAGTTCTGACTGCCCAGTGATATCAAACATGGTTATTTACTACTGGATGGCTACTCTAACTCTGCCCTCCTACCCTCTATGTCGCTATAGTCTCTAGCCATAACATTGGTCCTACCCATCTGCCATCAGGAGATGATACAGTTAGCGAACTTGAGACTCCGTGGCCACTCGATGGGCCCACTCTCGACCGGTTCCATCTTCTGGACGTAGAGGCTGTCGACAGGATCATGACTCCAGCAAGACCAACCACCTGCTCCCTTGACCCGTGCCCTTCCTGGTTAGTTAAATCTTGCTGGGAAGGGTTAAGCGGCCCTCTGTTGAAGATAGTAAATCGCTCCCTTGAGCAAGGAGTGTTTCCAGAGGGATTGAAAGAGGTGGTAGTGAGTCCGCTACTGAAAAAACCAGACTTAGATCATTGGGTTCCCTCCAGTTACCACCCAGTTTCAAACTTGCCGTTCCTGGGTAAGGTGATTGAGAGGGCAGTAGCGGACCAGCTGCAGCAGTTCCTAAATGACACAGCCGGATTAGATCCCTACCAGTCCGGCTTCCGTATTGGGCATGGGACAGAGACTGTGCTGGTCGCCATCACAGACCAGCTTCATTGCCAATTGGATCAAGGAGGATCAGCGCTGCTCGTGTTATTGGACCTCACAGCAGCTTTTGATACGGTAGATCACGCATTGTTAACCCACCGCCTAGCTGTGACAGGGGTTAGGGGGACTACTCTTAAATGGATGTCCTCTTTTCTCCTAGATTGGGGACAGCGAGTAGAGAGGGGAGGTATGGTTTCTGAGAGGCTCCCCCTAAATTGTGGGGTCCCTCAGGGAGCCATTCTCTCCCCTTTATTATTTAACATCTATATGCAACCACTTGCCAAATTGGTGCGGAGCTTTGGTCTGGAGTGTCATCAGTACGCTGATGACACCCATATAGTACTGAGGATGGATGGCCGGCCGGACTCTGTACCTGATTGTTTCCAACTATGCCTTGAAGCTGTGATTGGTTGGCTATGAGCCAGTCGGTTGAGAGTGAATCCATCGAAGAAGGAGATCCTTTGGCTGGGTCACCCAGGTGGGTGTGGGCTTCAGCTGTCTACTTTAGACAGCGAGGCATTATGCCCGTAGTCTCTAGTAACGTCCCTGGGGGTCCAACTGGACCCGCTGCTGACAATGGAGGCTCAGGTCTTGGCTGTCAGCAGATCTGCCTATTTTCACCTGCCGCAGGCTAGGCGGCTGGCACCCTATCTCACCGGGAGTGACCTAGCCACAATAATCCAGGCAACGGTCATCTCGAGGCTAGACTACTGTAACGCCCTTTACATTGGTCTTCCTTTGTCAGTCATCTGGAGGCTTAAACTGGTGCAGAATGCTGCAGCGAGACTCTTGGCTGGAGTACCGGCCAGGGCTCATATCACTCCAACCCTGCAATGACTGCACTGGTTGCCAATTGAGCACTGGATCATCTTCAAAGTGTTGGTCTTGATCTTTAAGGCCTTGTATGGTCTGGGGTGTACTTGAGGGACCATCTCCTCCCATATGTTCCCCAGAGATCTCTTTGATCTTAGGATCACAACCTCTTAAAGATCCCTTCCTTACAAACTATCCATCTGTCATCAACTAGGCAGAGGGCCTTCTCTGTTGTAGCGCCGAGCTTATGGAACACCTTGCCATCCGAAGTTTGAGCAATCACGGAGCTGCCGGCCTTTCGTAAAGCCTGCAAGCAGTTCTTTTCCGACAAGCATTTAACCTCTAGCCACCCTTTGGTTATGGTCTAACACTGTGAAACTGTTTTAATTGCTTGATATTGTATGGTTTTACTGTTTTATTTTATACTTCGATATACTGTAAACCGCCCTGAGCCAAATTGGAAGGATGGTATACAAATCAAAACAATAAATAAAATAAATGAATAATAAATAATAAAATCACCTGCAGTGATTTCAGTCAGAGCTAATAAGGTGTAAAGGTTAAAAAGTTGGGCTAGTACTCTGAAGACCAGTGTACAAATCCCCACTTGGCCACAAAAACCCACTGAATGATGCTAGGCAAGTCTAGCTCTTTTGGCCTTCATGGGGGAAAATGGAGAAAGGGGGCATGGAGGTGCTTCCTTCTCCTTTCTATCAGCTATAAAGAGTGAAAAATCTACCCTTTATTTTCTCCGTTTAATGCATCCCCAGCCTCTGTTTACACAATTTGTTGGACTGAGAAGAGCAGGTGGAAATAACTGGAGCAAGCTTGTTTTCTGATTCTCTAGACTAGGACAGGGAGCAGTGGATTCAAACTGCAGGAAAATTATTTATTTATTCATTCATTTATAACCTGCCCTATCTCTCCACAAGGACTCGGGGCAGTTTCCAACAAAAGATGGGAAACATTCGATGCCATAATAAACAATAGATCAAACCAAATCAAAGCAGTAAACAAACACATTGAAGAAATCCCATGTAAACATCAGGAATTTGCAGCTTCAGAGTGTGATGAAGTCTCCTTTTCCGGATATTTTTAAACAGGGATTGGATGGCCATCTGTTGATGGTGCTTTGATGGTGTGTTCCTGCATGGTTGTGCTGAGTAGCCCTTGTGCTCTCTTTCAGCTCTATGATTCTATGAATACAATTCCAGAATGACCTTGTCAGCACAACTAGTTGGAGTTCTTGTCCAAAAAAGTTAGTTTCCAAGCTCAAAGACATGGCTCTACTCTTTTATGAAATACACAGTAGAGGGAATTCCCCCTAGAACCACTTTTCCTATGTTTCTACAGTAGTTGGAAAAGCTTGCCTCAACATTGCACTTTTTTCCAATTGTGAAGGAAAAGCCAAGTGCCACCACCATTCCCTTTGATACTGTTTGCTCTCTGAATTTGAGTCTAACCAGTTCCTCCTTTCCCAAACGTCTATGAAAACACTTCAATGAATGGAGAGGATGACTCCCAGCAGAAATGCGACCGGGAACACTCTGTGTAGTTACCGTTGCTGGGAAACCTGGACAAATCCTTTTCAAAGATCTCTTGTTGCTTCTGCAACAGATTTCATCCTGGAATTTGGGGAAAGAAAACAGATTGAAAAAAACAGCTGTTGGTTTCTTTAAAGCTAGGACATTTGTGAGAGAGGAATTCAAAGAAAGTCACTGTTAAGTATATTTGTTTACTCAGTAAGATGCATTCTGTATTGATCCTACTATACTAGAAGTCAAAAACTTGAATGTGTCCCATTTTAATTATTAAGCCTAGTGCAGCATTACAATATATGGATGGCATCCTGCATTGCAATTACAGGTTCATAATGTAGAATTAAAGATCCATAAATGCACTTTATTCACTAATACTATGTATTCACAATGATGGCATTGTCATAATTATAAATGCCCCCTCCACCTATATCAACAGCATCCTGTATTGCAATTACAGATTCATAATATAGAGTTACAAATCCATAAATGAAATGTATTCCCTAATACTACACATTCATAGGTATTGTGCTATTGCCATAATTATAAATGTCATTTCCACTTATCCCAACAGCCACACTGAGTAATGGAGGTCTGCTCTGCCTCTGATCAGGTCACAGAGGAGGATATTTCCAGCTCCTTCCTGCCACCAACCAAGGCTGTGAAAATCAGAATCAGGATCTTTGTCACAATTTCTCATTGCAGCCACATTAATTGGTGAAAGTAACTAGAATTGCCATCCTGCCTTGCCCTGGTTGACAGGTCTCCATCACTCGATTAGCTGCTGATTCTAAGATCAGAAACTTAGTTACACAATGGTAACTAAACAGGCAATGTAGGATCTCTTATGTAATTCAGAAGCCATTTATTATACTATACAGTAAGATCTCTAAATCTTTGGGGATATGTCCCCAGCCAGATTGCAATTACCAGAAACTGTGGATACAACTGAATGCCAAAGCTTACTTTTGATTCCTGGATATCATAGAGTTGTGTGAGAGAACCTAGAGATTCCTAGAGAGGCATTGCCACTATGAATTTGAGACGTCCTCCAATGAAACTCTTGGTAGTATTCTACTGAATTGCCTGGAAGACCTAGTAAATTCCTAGAAGATACTGGAAGCATAAGCAAAACCACAGGTTTGGAGTCTATGGTTATGGATATCTTATAGGCCTGGTTGATCCATGGTTCTAAATGCTTCAAAAGTACTTACAAAACAAAAGTTCTGGTAGTGAACATTTCAGAACTCTAACAAAACTTTCAAAATTTCGTTATAAATGGCAGTTCCTAATTGGTTCTGTCTTTAAAATCGCCAATAATGAAATAATAATGAAATTTTATAGAGTTCTGAAATGTTCACCACTAGAACTTTTGTTTTGTAAGTACTTTTGAAGCATTTAGAACCATGGATCAAACAGGCCTAAATCTTACTGTATTGGTCCTTTAATCAGCACAAGCTGAGTGATTACAATCATTACAAATGCCAGGGGTGGGCACTTTACTTGGAAACATAGCTCTCCTTCCAAGAGATCAGTTGCCACAATAGCCTTGTCAATCTTCTCAACTTTCTTTACTTCATTTTTGTTTTGGAAATAAAAAAGCCCTCAACTATGGCATCCTCCCACTGATCAGTTTCAAGATTCCCATCATTAAAACTAAGCAGAATGATTTTTCCAAAAGCTACAATTGACAGTTTGGCAATAAATGGCTATAGCACTAATTGCCTCACTACCATGCAAGCAGAGAGGGATGCAGGACTCTGGGTCTGAAAGAGAGACAAGGAGGCTAGCATTTTCCTGTCTGAAGGCCGATTAGATAGCAGTGGGGAAGTGATCATTTCGTAAAGTAAGGAGAGGGATCGTGAACAGATAGTACTTTTCAGTCCTCCATCACTCAGTCTCACGACTTTTCCTCTCATCAAACTTTGTAGTGCTTCCTCATACAGGGCCACGAAGTCTCCACCCCTCATGTTTTTGTTTGTTTGTTTGTTTTCAAATTTCAAACTATCAAATTAGATTTTGCAGTACAATAATAGGATAGGAGTGCAATAAGAAATCCAAGTAATTTTTTGGAAAACATTAAAGAACTTAAGAGTAAGCAATAATAAATGTATACCAACCAGCAAAGGAAAACCACCTGTTCTCTTAGTTCTTCGGTGCCTCTGTTCTGCAATATTTGTCATTTTGTCATTGAACCCACCCCCATGCCAAAAGTTTAAAAAAACTGAGAACAAAAAACTGCTTTTTTACTGGAGAGACAACCTCTCTAGGCATCTATATGTCCTCTAGTGCATGTCTATAATCAACTTATTAGGTTGCTATATTTTCTGGAATATTATGTGATGATCACATAATAGCAATGCAAATTCCACTTGTCTTCACTAGGTATAGTCAAAGGGACCTTTACATCTGTCATGTCTCTAAAGTTACAAAATTGCTTGGGCCATATATTTAACATGAATGGTCATGGGGATGATGATGATGATGATTATTATTATTATTATTTATAGCTCACAGTTTTCTTAGTGAGGTTTTCAAGGCAGCTTGCAACAAATATTAAAACCAACATAGCTAAAATATCAAAGCAAAAAAGTTACAAATCTTCAATGTTTTCACCAAATATGAGATTGGTGAGACAGAAAGAATGTCCTCCAGATCTCAATGCACAGGCAAATTTGTATTGTTTATTTCCTGTTGATTTGTTGATTATCACTGTGTAATGTCTGCAACAATTGTAGAATTATCTATGCCGTGCTACTGTGAATACACATGAAGATGAGTGCAAATGCTGGTGCAGATTTTCTTATGCATTCAGTTGCACATTCAAGTATGCATTTAGTTGCACAACTTTGTTATTCTACACAAGAGTTGTATAGAACAGTCAACAAGGAATTTAACATGGGAAGTGCTACACAGGCTTGGGATAGAGACTTAGTCTTTGTCTATATTCTTGTGTGTGTGTGTTCCCCCACCCCCACCCCCTTTTTTGCAGAACTAACTCTAGAATGAAAAAAGTCATTGCAATTTGTTTTTTTAGAAAAACACTTTGAAATCAAGCCCAGTGGGATTTGTTTCATTTTCATGTATGAGAATCAAATAAGTGAAGACATATAATCATAATATTTTTTATTTGATAGATCAAAATAAAATATTTCAATACCATTAAAATATGTCAAATCTACAGTTAAACATAAACCATGAACAAGAAATGACATATCTAGTAAGTAGTGTGCAACCAAGGTATCTGTGGGAAAAACAAAGGTTTGAATCTGGAACCTGGACACAAATGCCCCTGAAGCCTAGCAAGGTGGTCCAGGGACTGAGTGGCACCAGTTGTCTGCCACACATATAATATTCTGTATAAGAGTTGCCCACCGTCTCATCTTAAAATGTGAGAAGCAACCTGGAGCCGTTGTTCTGGAGAAGATCTTAATCAGGCAGATTCAGGAGCAGATATTGCTTTAGAAATCCTGGTCCCAGTTGTGTATATGTTATGTATGTCAACATTAATTGTGTCCTGAAACAAAACAGTAGGTGGAAAGTGCTACAGACAGGTGCACAGCTTGTGTATCCATCTTCAGTGATGGATCCAACAGTACAACCAAGCTGCAGATCTGGTTCTTATAAAGTGCAACCCTGTCACAATTGCCAGACAACCTCATTTCCTTTGTCAATTGTACCTTCATCCTATATAGACTGAATTTCTCTAGATTGTGCTTTACAGTCCTGTTACTGACCCTAAAGATTTGTTTGAAATCGCCTAAACCTCATCTTAAAAAGAACAGTGTCAACACATAATTGATGACACCAACATCCAAAGTATGTTGCTGTTGTTATTTTGCCATTTCTATCCTTCCTTATAGTCCCAAAAATTCCAATGTGATTTACAATATTGTATATTAAAACTCACAAAATGAAATAATGGCCTTTCCTAGAACTTGTGGGCATGCTGAATAGCATAGATAGAAGTCTGCACAGATACATAGCAAGAGTGTTGTAAGAAGAAAGTAATTTCCCAGCCCTAACACAGGGAAGGAAACATAAGGCGAGATTGGAGTCACAGCCCTGTCTTACGTTGTAAGCTTCGGCAAGGGGGGTCTAGTAAAGCAGACTCACTCCAGGTATAATTGAAGGAAAATGGTTTAATAGGTCCTTAATCCAAAGTAGGCAAAGATAGACTAAAGGGTTCGCATGCGAAGTTCTCTTCAAAAGCCCTCCCTGGCCCGCCCCCTGCTGTGCCCCTCCTTCCTCAGGGATGACCATCCGGCTCTCCGCATATCAAAGTTCAGGAAAAGGGTCCTGGCACTTCAAAGGCGGTTCCAGTTCAAAGCCCGCCAGATGCTGTTGTTATCTGATGGCGCGCAAGCCTTGGCCCGTTAGGACAACAACCGGGCCAAGCGGAGCTGACATAGCGCCCCCCTCCGAGAAGGAGCAACCTGCAAGGGAGAGACAAAGAGAGGGGGAGGGAGAAATCAGGGTCCAGGTTTGGCCGGGAAGGCGGCGTGAAACGCCTGCAACAGTTTCGGGGCCCGCACGTGTTGGCCTAGTACCCATTCGGGGTGTAAGTCCTTGGCAGTCCACTTAACTAGGTAGCTAAGGCGGCCCTTGAGGCGCCGCGAGTCCAAGATTTCCCTGATCTCAAAGTGGGTGTGGGGCCCCACCATGATGGGCACCGGAGCGTCTTCGGGCTCGGACCACTTCCGGTCGGACACAGCTTTTTTGAGCAAACTCACGTGGAAGACTGGGTGGACCTTGCGCCAGGTGTGTGGGAGGTCCAGCTTAATTGCCACAGGGTTAATAACCTCCACGACGCGGAGGGGCCCCACAAACATATTTGCAAACTTGCGGGATTGCTGAGTGGACTTGAGGTGCTTAGTGGACAGGAACACGCGGTCTTCCACGGCGTAAACAGGTTGGGGACCCCGCTTCTTATCGGCGTACAGCTTGTAAGAGTCTCGGGCTTGAAGCAGCGCTGTCTGTATCTGAGGCCAAGCGGCCGCCACCTTGGCCCCCCAGTCAGTCAGTGGCTCGGCTGGGTCTGCCGCCGGGGCCAGCGCCGGGAAGGGGGGAAAGTCGCGGCCGGAGACGACCCGGAACAGCGAGGCCCCCGTTGAGGCGTGTTCGGAGTTATTGTAGCTGTATTTGGCCACGTCCAGCAGGTCGGCCCAGTTGTCCTGCTGGTAGGTGGAGTAGCAGCGGAGGTATTGCTGCAGGGTCCGCTGGACACGCTCCGTCGCGCCGTCCGTCTCCGGGTGAAAAGCCGTGCTCAGGGCGCGCTGTGACCCCAGCCCCGTCAGGAACGCCTTCCAAAACCTGGACGTGAATTGAGGTCCCCTGTCACTCACGACCCGTCTGGGACAGCCGTGCAGCCGGAAAACGTGGTGGGTGAACAGGCGAGCCAGCTCCGGAGCCGTGGGGAGTCTGCGCAGCGGGATGAAATGGGCCTGCTTAGAGAATAAGTCCACTACAGTCCAAATGGTGGTGTACCCGCCACTAGGCGGCAGGTCGACGACGAAGTCCATGGCGATTTCGATCCAGGGTTCCGCTGGGTCGGCTACCGGCTGCAGCAGACCCGTCGGTCGGCCCGTCTTTGGCTTGTTCCTCGCACACACCTCGCATTCAGCAACATAGTCCTTAGTGTCTTTCCGCATGGCCGGCCACCAGAACTGCCGGGCCAAAAGCTTTAGGGTCTTGGTGAGGCCGAAGTGGCCGGACAACGTGGAGTCGTGGGCTTGAGCCAGGATCGAGGCTCTCTGGGTTTGGGGAACATACAACTTGTCCTTGTAGTACCAGATTCCTCCCGCCACGGTCAGGTCCTCCCGGTGCTCCGTGAGCCAGGGGTCCGGCCCGTAAGCCGCTGCCAAGTCCGCCAGGAGCTCGGGGTTCCTGGGACGGCCGGCTGGGGGGCCTTGTCTGCCGCCCTGGTGCGGGCCACCAGGCCCAGCTGGCGCTTGGTGAATACCGTCCCCATTTCTTCTGGCGCCGAGTAGTCGGCCTCAGGCATCCTGGAAAGCGTGTCGGCCAGCACGTTCTTCGGGCCGGGCAGGTACTTGAGCTCAAAGTTGAAGCGGCTGAAGAACTGTGCCCACCTTAGCTGCTTGACGTTGAGCCTTTGCGGGGACTGTAGGGCCTGTAGGTTTTTATGGTCAGTCCACACCTTGAAGGGCAGAGCGGTGCCCTCGAGGAAGTGTCTCCAGTGGCTCAATGCGGCTCGCACCGCGAAGGACTCCTTTTCCCATACGTGCCAGCGCTTCTCCGTCTGCGTGAATTTCTTGGAAAGGTAGGCACACGGTCGCAAGGTGCCTTCCTCATCCCGTTGGAGGAGCACCGCTCCGTAGGCTGCTTCGGAAGCGTCGCACTGCACGGTGAACGGCCAGCCGGGCTGGGGGTGCATCAGCAGGGGCTGACTGGTGAAGCTCCGCTTGAGGTTGTCGAACGCCTCCTGACACTGCGGGGTCCAGCTAAGCTTAGCGCCTGGGGACTTGGCTTTCTTTGTCTCCCCCAAGCCCTTGGTTTTTAACAGTTCAGTCAAAGGTAGCGCTATCTTGGCAAAGTTGTGGATGAATTGTCTATAGAAGTTAGCAAATCCCAGGAAGCCCTGCAGTTGCCGCCGGGTTCGGGGCGCCTCCCACGCGAGCACGTCGTTCACCTTACCAGGGTCCATGGCCAGGCCTCGCGTGGAGATTCGGTACCCCAGATAATCCAGTTCTTGCCGGTGGAATTCACATTTGAAAAGTTTGACGAAGAGCTGGTTTTCCCGCAATCTCCGTAGCACCTCCCTGGTCAGCTCAATGTGCTCCGCCTCCGACGCCGAGTAGATCAGCACGTCATCTAAGTAAACTAGAACTCCCTTGTACAGCAAGTCGCTGAAGATTTCGTTGATGAACTGCTGGAATATTTTGGGAGCGCCTTTAAGTCCGAACGGGGTGACCTGGAACTGGTACTGGCCTAGATGGCAGTTAAACGCCGTCTTCCAGCAGTCTTCATCCCTCACCCTGATCCGGTAGAATGCCTCCCGGATGTCCAGTTTGGTGAAGAACCGCGCTCCCCCCAGCTGGGCCAAAATCTCAGACATCAGGGGCAGCAGGGCTCGATGTGCTGATAGCGTTGAGGCCTCGGTAGTCCACGCACAGCCGCAGGGAGCCGTCTGCCTTTGGGCGAAACAGGACGGGGGCTGCCAGCGGGCTTGTAGATTTTTCAATAAACCCTCTCTCCATGTTTTTCTCGATAAAGTCTCTTAATGCCTTTCTTTCCGGCTCGGACAGGGCGTACAGCTTCAGGCGCCCTCTTCAATTTCAATTGCACAATCGCACTTCCGGTGGGGGGGTAGCTGGTCACTTTCCCGCTCGCTAAAGACCTCCTCCAAGTCTCCATACTCTTGCGGGATCCCGCCAGGGTGGCTCTCTGCTGCCCCCACGCCGGCTCCCTTGTGAGCCGGGGCTCCCGTTTGTTCAAGGTCATCTATCCTAGCCCGGGCCTCCCCATCTCGGAACTTCATGGCCCCCGTCCTCCAGTCGACTTGTGGGTTTTGGGCGCGCAGCCAGGGGGCCCCTAGGATGATGGGCTGGTGGGCCATTGCTGAAATTACGAACTTCAGGTCTTCCCGGTGGGACCCCATCTGGACTCTCATCTCTCCTGTTCTGTGGGTGGCTGGCTTCCCATTTGCCGGGGACCCGTCTAGTTGGGAGAAGAGGATCTGTTCGATCAGCGCTTGGGGCTTTATCCCCAACTGCTTCGCTAGCTTGGGGGACATCAGGCATCGGATGCACCCACTGTCTAGCATGGCGACTGTCTCTATAGGCTGTGCCACCCCGGGGCCCCACACTTTAACATCAAGCTTGTACGTGTCGCATCCCAGGGGATCAGACTCACCGCCCGGAGGGTTTTGGATCTGCCGCCGGGCGTCTACAGCAGATCGTTGTTGTTTCCCGCCATCCATTCGGGATCGCTCTCCTCCGTCTCCGGCTCCTCAGGCTCACGGAGGGTCCGTGGCGCCCGCGCCATCTCCGCCGCGGCTGCGGCCTTCCCCCGGGTGGGGGTCTTGGCCGGGGTGTCCGGCTTGGCCTCTGGCGCCTTCTCCGGCTTCGGGGAAGGGGTCTTCTTGCGGCAATCGGCCACCCGGTGACCCTCTTGGCCACACGAGAAGCAGGCTTCTTTCCTTCCCCTCTGGCCTTCCCGGCTGGCTGACCGGGCTCGTGAGGACGCCCTCCGGGCTGGTCCGGCTCTCCCAGGCGGCCCCGTCCCTGCTCCCCGGGCTCTCCCGCCATCTCGGTGGCGTCTGGGCATCTGCTCCATGTCGCACTCTACTCTCCCTGCCGAGACTATCCAGTCCTCCAGGGTTTCGGGGTTCCCCCGGTGCACGCCCACTCCAGAATGTCCTGCCTTAGGCCTGCCTTGAAGCACTCCAGTATGGTGGTTTCTGACCAGCCTCGAATTTTCCCCGCTAGGGCTCGGAAACTCAAGGCGTACTCCGACACGGACCTCTGGCCTTGATAAATCTTCCTCAGCCTGGGCCTTGGCCTTCTCTCCGGCTAAGGGGTCCCCAAAGCGGGCTTGTAGGGCCTCCAGCAAGGTGTCTAGCTGCCTCAGTTGCGGCGCTCGAGTGTCCGTCAGCTGTATCAGCCAGTCGGCTGCGGCCTCTTTCAAGTTGGCCCCCACAGCCCGCACCTTGGCCCCTTCCGAGGGGAATGAATCCCCATAGTCCAGCATATAATTTTGCACGTTGGTGATAAAGTAGGAGAGTTGGCGGGGGTCCCCGTCGAACTTTACCTTCAGATCCCTCCGGCTCCCGACCGCCTCTTGACTCTGGTCGGCCCGGCCCAGGTTGAAGGTGGAAGTCCCTCTGGACGGGACGAAGTCGTCTCCGCTGTTCCGGAAAGTCACTCTCCCTGACGGCCTGGTAGGCCGCTCCGTGGCCTGGCTCGACAGCCTGTCTCGGGGCCGCGTGTCCGGCGTGGCCCACGGCAATTCCTTCGGTCTAGCCATTAGCAGTTGCATCTGGGACTGGAGCTTCTGCACTGCCTCCGTCAGCTGGAATACCTGCACCTCCAGTCGCAGTTCGGCGGTGCTGGGGAAGCCGCCTCCCCTGTTTGGGTTCCGGCCTCCGGGGCGCGCCGGTACCTTACTCCGGGTCTCGTCCTTCACCGGGGAGGCGAGAAGCGGCGGCGCCTCCGCACCCATCTCCGCGCCTTCCGCCTGAGCTGCTGCTGCAGGGGCTCCGGTCTCGTCTCCATCTCCGTCCTCCTCCACGCCCTCGGCCTCACCCAAGTCCTTGGGGAGCTGGTCATCGAGGGGGTCCATCTCCGCTTGAGACATCTTTACGAAGGTGGCTACGGTCGGAAGGCTTTCACGGCCGTAGAAGTTGGTGAGTCTATCTTTATGTAAGCTTCGGCAAGGGGGGTCTAGTAAAGCAGACTCACTCCAGGCATAATTGAAGGAAAATGGTTTAATAGGTCCTTAATCCAAAGTAGGCAAAGATAGACTAAAGGGTTCGCGCGCGGTTCTCTTCAAAAGCCCTCCTGGCCCGCCCCCTGCTGTGCCCCCTCCTTCCTCAGGGATGACTATCCGGCTCTCCGCATATCAAAGTTCAGGAAAAGGGTCCTGGCACTTCAAAGGCGGTTCCAGTTCAAAGCCCGCCAGATGCTGTTGTTATCTGATGGCGCGCAAGCCTTGGCCCGTTAGGACAACAACCGGGCCAAGCGGAGCTGACATACGTTGGTGTCACCAGTTGCCTTTCCAGTCCAGAAGTACAAACCAGAAGAATATCATGGGTGTGTTACCACTTTCTTTTTAATGTCAGAAGTGGCTTGAGAAACTGCAGGTCACTTTTTGTGTGAGAGACTTGACCGCCTGCAAGGATGTTGCCCAGGTGATTTCCTGGATGTTTTGATGTTTTACCATCCTTGTAGCAGGCTTCTCTCATGTCCCTGCATGGGGAGTTGGAGCTGACAGAGGGAGCTCAACCCGCTCTCCCCAGATTCGAGCCACTGACCTATCAGTCAGCAGTCTTGCCAGCACAGGGGTTTAACTCACTGCACCACTGGGGGCTTGTGTTACCACTGATACATTTAGTAGAAGTTATGGAAAAATAAGAGCTGGGGAGTGAGTGTTGGACTACATTTCTGGAGGTTTGACTCCCTGCTCAGCCATAGAAACATCTCGGGTGACTTTGGGCTAATCAAAGATGCTTCAGAAGAAGGCAAAGGTGAACCCCTTCTGAACAGGCTCCCTCTTGTCTTCATCGCAGTGCAAATCATCCAGCAGAGCATCCAACTGGTACAAAGGTTTTCAGAAGAGACCTTTTGACTCTCTTTGGGAGTATTGACTTTGGGAGACTTTTAAATTAACCGTAATGCAAAGAAGGTGAACCCTTGGTGTTGTTTAGCTACAGCGGGTCTAACAAGGGCATCCCCCATAAGAATTCTGTCTCACAAAGAAATATTCCACCACTCCACAAATTCTAGTATCACTGTAGCATTTAATTTCAGTTGAGCAGCCCATTTAGAAACTACAAGTTAAGGTTCAAAGGAAAGAAGTAAGCAAAGCTTCCAAAAGAATGTGAGCACTGCAAATATAACATGTTATCTATTAATCATTTTCAAAATCTCACTCTGAAATATTAAATAGTAAGAATCTGAAGCTGGATATAGCACAAGGGATATTTCCTTTTGGTTACCAGCAACCCCCACAACAATCAGCTGAGACAGCCAGCTGTAAACATAGTGTAATGACTCTCCAATCTCGGTCAGGAAACAAGCATAGATAGTAGCACGGTCCAACACGATTTTATTGCAGGTACAAAACTTGTGAAGCTAAAGCAAAGTCCCGCCACCCAAACACACCTTATATACCCCAAACCCCTCTCCCCTTGCCCATGCAATGTCCAAGGAGGGTTGCACCATATCCGGGTGAGTCAGCAGTTCCCATAGTCCAGGGGATATGACCTCATAAGGCTCTGAGTCCGCATAATTAGAACAGTGTCCAATGTCCATGTCCAGAGGAGGTTACCTCACTTCCCCCATGACTCAGCAGGCATCTGGAAGTTGCATCACTTCCAGTCTGACACAGCACAGTCTCTCAGGAACTAGAGCAAAGGTCAGCACAGCTCTGATAGAACTGGGACAAAGGTCAATGCCACCTCATGGCAGACTGGGGATCTGAACTTCCTCAAAGCTCAGATTTCCCAGCTCTGACACATAGTTTTCACCTTGAAAATTGATGTCCCTAGAGCAGTAGTTCCCAACCCTTTTTGACCAGAGACCACTTGACCAGGGACCACTTAACCAGGTACTACTTGAACAGGGACCACTTGAACAGGGACTACTTTCCAATATTAGTACCAAAAGGGTTACGAATCAGTTTTTCATCTGTTTTAGATTTGGTTTGGTTATGTGGGGTGCTAATTCAGAAAACTGCATTGGATATACCACATCAGCTTTAGTTTCTGATACAGAACATATCCTATCCAGTAGTTGCCATCTGCTCGCCCACAGAAAACCATATTTAATAATCTAGAGCTGATGTAGTAGTAGTAATTTTTCTTGGGTAGTCAGCCTCTCCCCTCCCAACATCCCTGTTGCCTCGGCACTATAAGAGAGTTTTGCGAGACCAGTCACTCTCATTGCCATGTGGTTTTGAGGCAAGGGTGTAGTAATGGTGAGGGCGCTGACCATATTTTTGTTTTTGTGGACCACTGGTGGTCCATGAACCACATGTTGGGAACCACTGCCCTAGAGTGTCAAAAAGGAATATCGGGTTGATAAGGTGAGCGAAACTACTAGGGAACAACTAAACAGACCAATCTCAGTTAATGAGATTGAAACTGCGATTAAACAATTAAAACCCGGAAAAGCTCCAGGTCCTGATGGATTCTCTGAAGCTTATTACAAAAAGATGAAAGATGTACTAGTTCCCTATCTTAGGAAGGTTATGAATAACATCTTGGAAAACGGCAAAATTCCCAAATCATGGATGACCGCAAATGTTATTATCTTCCCTAAGGAGGAAAAAGATCCGGAAATAATAAGTAACTATCGCCCCATATCCCTCTTAAATCTGGATTATAAACTTTTCACAAGTATTCTTGCTTCTAGATTTAAGGTGTTTTTAAACAAATGGATTGGGACAAACCAAACTGGCTTCCTTCCCAAAAGACATATGAAACAAAATATCAGAACGGTAATAAACATACTTGAACATCTAGATAAAAACATTGGCACTAAGATCGCCCTCGCCTTCATCGATGCGGAAAAAGCTTTTGACCGGGTAAACTGGGACATTATTGAAATTCTTATGAGGGAACTGGATCTGGGTACCAACTTTATTATGGCTATTACAAATATCTATAAGCAACAAAGTGCATCAATTATTGTAAATGGATCAAAATCAGAAGAAATAAATATACAAAGAGGCACTAGACAAGGGTGCCCGCTTTCTCCCCTTATTTTCAATTTTATTTTGGAATTACTCCTAAGAAAGGTAGTGGAAGACAAAGAACTCGAAGGCCTGAAAATAGGAAAAATCAGCTACAAGATCTACGCATTTGCGGACGATCTTGTCTGTATAATTGATAATCCGATAAAAAATATAAATATGTGGCTTAATAAAATTGAACAATTTGGCGAGGTCTCGGGCTTTAAATTAAACCGGAATAAATCAAAAATTATTGTAAAAAATATGGGAGATAAGGAAAAAAAACTAATCGAATCAATATCAGGGATGGAAGTGACTAAAAAGACCAAATACCTAGGCATTAATATTACTTGCAATAATTGTCAATTAATCAAAAACAATTACGAAAAAGTTTGGACAGATATAAAAAATGATTTGAAGAGATGGAAAACTCATAATCTATCCCTCCTCGGAAGAATTTCCACAATTAAATTAAAAATATTTCCAAAGATTAACTTTCTCTTTCAAATGCTCCCAATCCTAAAAAATAATTACATGTTGAAAAAATGGCAAGCTGAACTTACCAAATTTACCTGGCAAGGTAAGAAGGCAAGAATCAAGTCAAAAGCTCTCCAAACAGGAAGGGAAAATGGAGGCCTGGGAATGCCAAATTTGACTAAATATTATCAAGCTAACTGTATAGAGGGTTTAAAATACTGGGTGGAACTAGATAACAAAGAACTACTCAATCTAGAAGGCGACGGCCTGAAATTTGGCTGGCATGGCTATTTAATATATGACAAAATAAAACAAGATAAAGGTTTCAACAATCATATCATCAGATCTTCACTCCTTAGAGTATGGAAAAATTTAAAAAAAATTCTGTATACTAAAATTCCATTATGGACCTCCCCAAGTGAGGCATTTAAGATAAAAAGAAATGAAGACGAACATAGATTAACTTACAAGAATATTATCGAAAAAGATAGAGGTGATATTACGATAAAGAAATTAGAAGAAATTCCACAATATAAATTGAATTGGTTCCACTATCATCAAATTAATAAAAGATTTGAGACAGATAAACAAACCGGCTGGGAGTGGAATGAACCAAGAGGCGAGAAACTCTGGCTTAAATCTAAAAACAAAACAGTAAGTCTAGTGTATAAATTCTAAATGAGTATTTATCCAAATGGTCAGCGAGGTAGATGAGATGAAAAAAACCCGTAAATGAGTATTTATCCAAATGGTCAGCCAATCTAGGCCAAAATATCCCCAAGGAAGAATGGGAAAAAATATGGAAAATTAAACAGAAGTACACCTATTCATATTATTTAAAAGAAAATATGTATAAGATGGTTTACAGGTGGTATTTAACTCCGTGCCAGCTTTCAAAAATCTCAAAAAATAACAACGATCTTTGTTGGAAATGCTCGCAAGAACGGGGCACCTTCTTTCACCAATGGTGGACTTGTGGAAAGGTTAAGAAATATTGGAACTCTGTCAATAATCTGATTCAAGAAATGTTAAAAATGACTATCCCAAACAAACCAGAATTTTATTTGTTGAACATTTCAGGACCACAAACTAACAAGGAAACTGAAAAGTTACTCACATATCTAACTGCGGCAGCAAGAATTGTATTAGCCAGATATTGGAAGACATCTGAAATACCCAATGTCGAAGAATGGCTAACAAAAGCTCTAGAAATTGCGGAACTTGATAAACTTACTTATTTGCTTAGAGAAGATCCCACCAATCTCTTTGACAAAACATGGGCTCCTTTTGTTGAATTCATGAAGGCGAAGAAGCTTGTAAATCTTAAGGGGCTAAATATATAAGCTCTTATAATTTTTGTAATCTCTCCACCAAATGAGTTAAACAGGAATATCTTTATTCGAGATGAGAAGTCAACATCTCTTTTAACTGTGATGTATGGTAAATGTTGTTCTGTTGTGTAGATGGTAACCTGTTTGTACGGATGGTAAATGTGGGGTGGGGGGAGGGGGGGCTTTATGTCTTCTTTGTGAATCTTCTTTCATTCTTCTTATTGTAATGTGTTTTCTTCAATAAAGCTCTTTTAAAATAAATAAATTTAAAAAAAGGAATATCGGGTTGTCTGGTTGGACATGGCTGGATACATCGATCCTAGAACTTTGTAGCAGGACAAAGTCCCATTAAGCTCCATTAAATCAGTCTTCTTCTCTACCAGAGACAGATCTGTTGTAAGACTAATGAGCTTAGATTACCCCCAAATATTTAAATAATAAATGAGAAAATACACCATCGTTGCTGAGAAAATCCACATACATACACAACTACTGTGATTTTGTAAAATTCAGAGGGCATTGGGAAACTTCTGGTAGTTGAACAGGCTGGCATCATTCCTGTTAATCAAAAGCAAAACCCAGTTTCAGTTACTATATTGTTACTAGGGATGGATATCTCCGGCTGTAATATTTATTTATTTATTTATTGTTCACTTTTATATTCCGTTCCTCCCAGCAGGCTCGGGGCGGATCACAGCATAAAATACGTGGGCGGCATGATGCTACATGTCAGCATGCGGCCCTACAATCAATAAAAACATATGACATAAAACCACATTTCAAAACAGATACATTGTCAAGGCACAGATTAAGAGGACATATATTAGGTTTTAGACCAGTATGCCTAATTAAAGGCCAGCCCGAAGAGGGCCGTCTTACACGCCCTCCGGAACGGGCCCAACTCCGAGATGGCTCGGGTACTGTCCGGAAGGGCGTTCCAAAGTACTGGTGCTGCCACGGAGAAAGACCTTTGTCGAGTCGTTGACAGGTGGCAGGAGCGGACTGATGGAACTACCAGTAGATTCTGCTCATCCGAGCGCAGTGATCTCGGGGGAACGTACGGGGTAAGGCGGTCCTTCAGGTACGCAGGCCCTAGGCCGTGCAAGGCCTTAAAGGTCAGAACCAACACCTTGAAGGCAACCCGGTACTCAACGGGGAGCCAGTGCAGTTGCCGGAGGATAGGTGTAATATGCTCTCTCGCCGGCACTCCTGATATCTGTTAATTTTTTGTATTTAAAATTATTTTTACCCTATATCGACCCTTGGTGTCCAACCCGAAAGTGACATTTCAAAATCGATGCCCACGATCATCATTTCTGTAAAGGGCATGTTTTTAGGTCGTTATTCCCGCCCTTGCTTCTGAGGTGACGGGATGGCTTGCATCCACACCTCCCTTCCTTTCCTCGCCACCTCAGAGGCATCCCGGGTTAAATATAACGCGGGATGCCTCTGAGCTGGCGGGGGAAGGAAGGGGTGTGTGGATGGCTTGTATCCACACCTCCCTTCCTTTCCCTGCCACCTCAGAGGCATCCCAGGTTAAATATAACCTGTGATGCTTCTGAGCTGGGGGGGGGGGAAGAGGGGAGGGCTTGCCCTCCATTCTTCCCTCCCAGCTGGCATAACGAATAACGAAAATTCGTTATTAATTATGTTTCAATTATGAAATTTACTTACAATTTTTCAGAATAATTTCTATAACGACCCAGCAACGGAAATCCCCCCCCCACACACACACACACGAGTTTAGAATCAATTTTTAATGGATCAACCACCCCTAATTGTTACCAACATTCCATTTGTTCTGTTTAAGCATTACCACTAACTAGTTTGAGCTGGTGCCCTAGTGCAGTGCAGTGGTGGAGGTTCCTTCTTTGGAGGCTTTTAAACAGAAGCTGAATGGCCATCTGTCAGGGATGCTTTGAATGTGATATCCCTGCTTCTTGGCAGGGGGGGGATGGGCTGGATGGCCCATGAAGTCTCTTCCAACTCTATGGTTCTATGATTCTACTCAAAGTTGGTCCCATGGATTGGTACCAGTTCACATGCCATCAGCTGCCAATTCCTGAAGAGTTTCCATGAATGAAAGAATTGTATCCAATCGGCACAAATATGACAACAGTCACTCCCACATTGGGAAATAGGGAGATTTGTAGTCATCGCTCCCCCGGCAACTTCAGCTTGACATGTAGTGCTCTGTCAGGCTTTGTTTCAACAGCTGGTGTTCTAAAAATCCAGCCTGTGTGGGCACCCAATTTCTCTAGTTAAGTCAATTGAAGAGAGAACTGGTTTACTTGGTAAAACTGACAGCACAAATTCTCTCCTTGTTCCAGGGCAGCTCTTTAAAAAAAATAAGGCTGCCTTCAAAGGGTACAATTTGACATGCTGCATAAGCAGCCCTGTTTTAGATACTTCATGTGTCACAGAGTAAAAATAAATATGCTTTCCAAATATACCTATCTATATAATTGAAGGAGAGATGAATAAGCATAAAAGCATCTATGCACACCAGGCAACTGGATGGGCAGCTATGTCAGATGACTATGATTAAATGTGAAATTTCCCCCTCCTTACTCCTTGAAGCTGCCAGTTTACCACCCTCCTGCTTTGCCATCCCAACCAAAAATATTCTCTCTATGTTCATAGTGGTTTTCTGCCCCCTAGCCTGGCCAGTCCTTTCCCTGCTATGGCCAATGTGTAGCCTGTTCCTCCTAATAATTATAATGTCTAAAAGGTGTCTGTTATATTATTATCCATCGGCAGGTATGAAAACATCCTTTTAAAAGCACAAATATATTTATGGAAAGGCAGGGATGTGCCACTCTCATACGAGTTAAAGCTGAGGAATCACATTGCTCTAATTGGATTTATTTGGCTCATTCGTCATTCATGCTCAGGCTTGCTATGCCAAAATATTTTCAAGGGGATATACAGGATTTGTTTGCCCTGTCAGGAGCAACTTGAGGAACTACAAGTCACTTCTGGTGTGAGAGAATTGGATGTCTGCAAGGACGTTGCCCAGGGGACGCCCGGATGTTTTGATGGTCTACCATCCTTGTGGGAGGCTTTTCTCATGTCTCTGCATAGGGAGCTAGATCTGACAGAGGAAGCTCATCCTCACTCTCCCTGAATTCAAACCTCCGACTTGTCGGTCTTTAGTCCTGCCGGCACAAAGGTTTCTCCCATTGCACCACTGGGGGTTCCAATATACAGGATTATGTCTATATATCGGTGATGGTACATGTGAGATAAACAGGAGCCAAAATATTTTTCTAAAAACTATAACAGCAAGAACGAAACAAAAATAATGAAACGTACTGGAAAATGCCCTTCAAAAACAAACAAATCAGCTAATAGTTATGATCTGCCTTTCATATTCAAAGTGCTGGTTGTGACCTATACATATATGATTTAAGACCAGTCTATCTGACAGACCATATCTCCCCATAGGAACCTACCTGCAGTCCTGGGATGCTTAGTAAATACTCTTTTCTTGGGGTGGATCTATCTAAACCATAGAATTAATGAAAATAGACATTATTTGAGTTGCCATGTCTCAATGCTATGGGATCAAAACCATTGTAGTTTTTCATTGTCTTCAGCTTTTTTGCCAAAGATAATAGTTCCTCATCAAACTATGAATCCCAGAATTTGATAGCATTGAGCCACAGGAATTAAAGTGCTGTCAAACTGCATAAATTCTACAGTGTAGAGTCAGCTTTAGACTCACTACTTTCACAAACAAGGCTGATGGAGATGCAAAATGGGGTCTTCTTGGTGGCTGCCCTTAAACTCTTGAACTTCTTCCCAGGATATCTAAATGGCCCCCTCCTTTTTATCTTTCCATCTTTCAGCAAGTAATTTTTTTTACCAGCAAGTAAATCCTTTAAAAAATAATTCCAGCAGGCTTTTGGGACTGAACATTTTTAAAAAAAGGTCTTTAGACTGTGTTGCATAATTTTTATATATTCTTTATTTTTATTGAATGCTTTTTTATCATTTTGGGCTACACATTTCAGATGGTTGATTCTATTTTAATATTGATTTTCATAAGATGTTAACTGTACTGTGCTTGTTTTAAACTGTAAACTGCCCTAAGTTCCAATTTTGTGAATGGTTGTGGTGGTTGTGTTGGTTGTATGCCTTCAAGTCATTTCCGACTTATGTGGACCATAAGGTGAACCTAACACAAGGTTTTCTTGAGCTGAGAGTGTGTGACTCACCCAAGGTCACTCAGTGGGTTTACATGGGAGTCAATCCAGCAGACAAACCACTATGCCATGCTGGTTCTCTTTTGTGAAAGGATAGGATATAAATAAAGAAGGGGGGAAGAAGAAGAAGAAGGTGGCAGTGATGATTCAATGTTCAAAAGACCCACTTCAAAGCAGGCAATAAGTGAGTAGTATGGATTCCTCTCTTGTGAGGCTGTTCCAGAATTAAAGTGTCACAACCCAAAAGTCCTCCTTTCTCCCATCCCATCTTTGGGTGACATGGGCACTCCAGCATCACTTTTTCTTCCTATGGTACCACTAGGCATGAATTACTCTCGTTCTCCAGGGCTAATGTGGTTATTAATATGCTACCAGGGTAAATGGAATGCCAGTCCTATGAGAATAGGATGCCACCTGCTGGATAAATGCCTTAATTTTCATTAGTATTGGTTCTTCTTTGACCCTTACACTTCGTTGGTTCTTGTCACTTTGTTGTAGACTTTGCATTTGTTGTAAGACATACCTTCTAAGATAATATGCATGTTAGGTTTCCTAATCTACACATGAGTTGCTCCACAGGAATTGTGAACTTTAACCTGCTGAAAAAGTTATAATATTTTTAAAGTTGATGCTTTTAACATTATACATTATTTAATTGAGTTCAAATGTTGAATTTATATTCTTCTTTATGAGCAGTGCTTTTTATATATAATGTTAGCTGTCTTGAGGCCCTGCATTGGTAGAAAGTAAGGATAAAAATTAAGTAAATAAATAAATGAACCAAAAATTATTTGTGGGGAACTTAGCTTTGTTAAATCGATTACTAGTACAGGCTGGACATTCCTTATCTGGAATTCTGAAATGCTCCAAAATCCCAAATTGTCCACCTGGGGTGCTGAGACAGCAGTACCTTTGCTTTCCGATAGTTCAGTGTACGCATACTTTTTTTCATAAACAATGTTATTCAAATATTGTTTATAAATGTACCTTCAGCCTATGCTTGTTAAAGGTATATGAAACTTTTAAATTTAGTTTTTAGACTTCTATCCCATTTCCAAGCTATTTCATAATACAGGTATTCTAATATCTGAATAAATGCAAAATCCAAAACGTTTCTGGTCCCAAGCATTTCATATAAGGGACACTCAACTTGTATTTTATTTCACTTTCTCGCTTGTGTATATCATTTTCGAGTCCGTAATGTCAAAAGGAGAACATTTTTCTGGGCAAGAGGCATCTTCTCACAGCAGGAGTCTACCATATACCATGGAGCTGTGGACAAGTCTTCATAGGGACCACCAAACACAGCATTGCCCAAACATGAATCAAGGAACATGAAAGGCACTGCAGACTAACTCAACCAGAGAAGATAGTCATAGCAGAGCACTTGATGAACCAAGCTGGACACAGAATATTATTTGAGAACACAGAAATGTTGGACCACTCTAACAACTACCATGTCAGGCTATACAGAAAAGCCATTGAAATCCACAAGCATGTGGACAATTTCAACAGAAACGAGGCAATAATTGGAAATTACCTATGTGATTGACAATGGACAGACCTCGGATTATGACTCATTTCGATTTGTCTTATTTAAAATGGGTGTTTTAATTCTGCTATTTTAACTAATATATAGGTGCGATTTTTTATTATTGTTGTTGGGTTCCGATTGTGAGTCGCTCTGAGTCCCCCCTCAGGGGTGAGAAGGACGAGATATAAATATCTGAATTAAACCATGAAAATGAACAAAATCTGGCTACCAGTATTTAAAAAAATCTCTAAAATCAGGACAGTAAATAAAGAACAACACTATGAAAACAGGGGAAGTACAGACAAGAAACAATCAGGGCCAGCTAACACCTCCCAACAAAGGATTCCCCAGGCAGGAATCAGCCAGGCCTTGAAGTTGTAAGGCCTTTCAATGCTTATCAAGTTGATTAATTGCAACATTCACACCTGGCTCCAACAGACAAGAGTTCTTTCTCCCACCCTGGACCTTCTACAGATATATAAACCTCCCTTGTCTAGTTTTGAATATACCTTACAACTTCTGAGGGTGCCTGTCATAGATATCAGCAAAATGTTAGGTGCAAATGCTTTGGGAAGATGGCCAAACAGCCCAGAAAACTCACCGCAACCCAATGATTCTGGCCATGAAAGTTTTCAATAACACATTTTTCTGTGCGCTTTGTTTTAAAAAATCAGACAAAAATATGAATGATGCAAACATTTAGTAGAACTATTTCATTTATTTGCTGTGTTTTTGTTCAGACATAGCAGACTGCAAAGGAAGCATCTTTCCTCAGGATTTCTAGCATATATTAACAAAAGCATTTCTGTGCTCTTAAAAACCAAAGATGTTATTCCTGTGCTTGGATATGTCCATTTACATGGTGTCTCTGCTTCCATTGTTGGCGATTGTGAAACTTAGATGGAATTCAGAATGCAAAAGGCTTTAACTTTATTAACAGCATGGAGGAGTAAGTGAATGCAGAAGCACTATTACATCCATTAGTTTCAGGAGCTATTCAGGATGACAGATTTCTAGATTTTAGTCCCAAACTAAGAAATAATCTTTCCACAGCTTTAAAGACCTCTTTAGGAAACAGATTGCAACACCTTGGATTGCACTTTGGAAAATGTGAAATGTATCTACTGTTCCACTGACACAGATGCAACCAGTTGCTGCTGCAAGCTGCTAGTGGAAAGCATGGGATTTCTATGGAACCCTTCAGCCACCATATACAGAGTAGTCTACCAATGAAATGAGGAAGATAGTTTCAAATACCAATATGTCTTTCAAACCCTTTAAAAATATTTAAAGTCTTTTTTTAAAAAGTAAAATGTCTGTAGATGTGAAACGTTCTGCTTTGCCCACTGTTGAAAACACAGCATCAAATGTAATAGACAAAGCTTATAGGAAGAGAGTTTCGGAGATGAGCCACAGTTCCAGTTCCAGGCTTTTGGAGGTCCTTGAGTAAAATGTACTAAACGTACTTCACTCAAGACCTCACTCTCATACACAGAAACAGCTAAGCTTCAAATGTGAGTACTTGGGGAGTTACCCGCAAAGAAGCAAATAGATGCAGTACAATCATGGCAGCCTCATCTGTTTGGGTAGGTCATCAATCTTTGTAGAAAAGGCAGGTTCATTGCAGGAAGTACTGTTGGACACCACTGGTAGAAGACCACTCTCCAAGTTGCAATACTTGAGTCTTATAGAGTTGGTGGAAACCGCAAGGGCCATCTATTTCACCTCATTGCCATACAGGAACATCCAATCAAATAACACCCAACGGATGAGCATCTAGCCTCTTTTTAAAAACCTCCAGAGAAGGAGACTCCACCACACTCCCAGGTAACATATTTCACAGTTGAACAGTTCTTAAAGTCAGGGAGCTCTTCCTAATGTTAAGATGGAATTTATTTTCCTGCAATTTTAATACATTGCTCCATGTTCGATGACCTTGTCAGATACATGAGCCCCCCCCCCCCCCCATTTCTACACATAAAAAATAGTGAGTCCCATGGAGCCCATCATACAATGCAAGACTGCTTCATGTTGTTCCCCATGGGACTCCTTCTTAAAAATGTATTTAAAGTGTGCAGAAATTGAGGTTTTAGGAGTCAGGTAACAATCGCCTTCATAGCTCCCGATTCATGCAGAATCGGATAAAGGTGCATATTTACAGGAAGGATGGGAACAGTCATATTCCACCATGTTAGATCATTTTAGTGACATTAAAGAGTGGGTGTTTTGTTTTCCTTCTAAACAGAATGGAACAAAATGCTATGGTAAGAAAATTATTCCCCCTGTTTTCCCCCACCTCATGGGTTGTTGTTGTTTATTCATTCAGTCACTTCCAACTGTTCATGAGCTCATGGACCAGCCCACGCCAGAGCTCCCTGTCGGCCATCACCTCCCCCAGCTCCTTCGGGGTCAAGCCAGTCACTTCAAGGATACCATCCATCCATCTTGCCTTTGGTCGACCCCTCTTCCTTTTTCCTTCCATTTCCCCCAGCATCATTGTCTTCTCTAAGCTTTCCTGTCTTCTCATGATGTGGCCAAAGTACTTCACCTTTGCCTCTAATTTCCTTCCCTCCAATGAGCAGTCGGGCTTTATTTCCTGAAGTATGGACTGGTAGGATCTTCTCACGGTCCAAGGCACTCTCAGAATTTTCCTCCACCACCACAGTTCAAAAGCAACTATCTTCCTTCACTCAGCCTTTCCTATGGTCCAGCTCTCACATCTGTATGTTACTACAGGGAAACCGTTGCTTTGACTATGCAGATCTTCTTTGCCAGTGTGATGTCTCTACTCTTCACTGTTTTATCGGGATTTGTCATTGCTCTCCTCCCAAGAAGTAAACGTCTTCTGATTTTCTGGCTTCAGTCTGTGACTACAGTAATCTTTGCACCTAGAAATATAAAGTCTGTCACTCCCTCCATGTTTTCTCCCTCTATTTGCCAGTTATCAATCAGTCTGGTTGCCATGATCTTGGTTTTTCTTATGTTTAACTTAGGGGTGGGCAATTACCAGCCCTCCAGGTGTTTTGGACTTCAACTCCCAGAAATCCTAGCCAGTTTACCAGCTCTTAGGATTTCTGGGAGTTGAAGTCCAAAACACCTGGAGGGCCGGTAATTGCCCACCCCTGGTTTAACTGCAACCCAGCTTTTCCACTTTCTTCTTTCACTGTGGTTAAAAGGCTCCTCAGCTCCTCCTCACTTTTAGCCATCAAAGTGGTATCATCTGCAAATCTAAGGTTGTTAATATTTCTTCCAGCAATTTTAACTCCAGCCTTGCATTTGTCAAGCCCCACACAGCTCATGATGTGTTCTGCATACAAATTGAATAGGTTGCGTGAGCGTATTCAACCCTGCCGTACACCTTTCCCAATCTGGAACCAGTCTGTTGTTCCAGGGATGAGGTAGTAACTTGTCTAGAGCAGCAGAAGACAAGCTTGCCTGCCTCCCTCAATGGAATTTGCCATTTCTTACAACTGGACTATCCTTGTGTGACTCCCTCCATCAGTTTTGTATCATTCAGATTGACATTGGATTTGTCTACAGAGACCAAATAAAATGTTCTCCCTTAAATCCCTTGAAGCATGGTTAAACAGCCCAATTCAGGAATATTTAGGATAACAATTTTTGCATCTTCAGGCACATTTCAAAATATTGTTTCATTTAATTTGATTACACTAATTTAAATTCCAAACATTATCTTTCTTTTTTTAAAAAAAAATTAAATACAACTGAAGCTTCATTTTGCCAAATGTTGAGGTCATACAATAGACTGAAGAGAAGAAATAGTTCTTCAGCTAAGCTTGTATATTCAAGTAAGTTCACAAATATTATCTTGTTTATTTTAATTAGTTTCTGCTAATTATTTTAATTAACCTCCTGAGAAGTTTAATTTAGAAGTGACAGGCAAGCCCCCACTCTTGGCTTGACATACAGTAGACTTTAGCAATATTTTCAATTTCTTCATAAATGTAGAGGGCAAATGGAAAGCACAATAGGTGGGAGAAGGAGGGGCTCCTGTGAGCTGTACTGAAGGATAGACTGGAGTTGATATTATTGCATTTTTACAGCTTTGTCTAAGTACTTATTACTCAAGCCATCTTTATAGTCTTTGGGGGGGATATCAGTCTTTGAGGGGGAAGTATCAGTTGCTGGGGTTTTTTTTTCAGCCTATCCAATCACAGGTTATACTCAGTAAAACACTGTTACCAAATCCTGGCCAGTTCCCCCTTCAGTTTGGCATCCAAGGTAAGGCTTGGTTACTCATGAGACATGGGTAAGCTTTAGCTCCAGCTTTATCTACAACTAGACCTGTTGGAATATTTGAGACTTATGTATTTGAATAACAAATCCCATTCATTATAATTGGTCTTCTCTAGTCGAGCCTCTTGTTGAATTTCACCATGTGTACATGTAGAAACATAGCATTGGAAGAAACCACAGGGGTCATCCAGTGTAGCCACCTTCCATGCAAGAATCAAGACACTACCTAAAAATAGCCATCCAGCATATGTTTAAAATCTCCCAAAGATCGAGATTCAACCACACTCCAAGGCAGAATATTACACAATCAAATAGTTCTTATAATCAAGATGTTCTTCCTAAAGTTTAGGCAGAACCTCTACTTTAAAAGGTCAAAGTTGGGGACCAGGGGACTAGTGGGAGGCTCCAAGGAGCTATATGCTGCCCATAATGTGCAATATATGCCCACCCATATATTATGTCTTGCTGCCGTGTCGCTTCCATTGGATATCTTTTCCATCATTGTAAAGCACCTTGAATTTCTTATGTGTAAGAAAAGTGTTAGCCAGTGTTAATGGGACAGAGGGGAAGTGAGAGATAAGCTATAATTATGTGGGTCCAGGTTTTGTATCCTTTCTTTCCTTACCTCTGTTGCATACCTGTCTTATTACAGCATCATTCCTGCAATGGCAAAAACAGCAGGTCAAAGCTTGTATCTTCACAGTTACAGGCATGCGGGTGGAGATGTGAGTTGGAGGATGCAGTAATTATTGAAAAGCAGTCAATCCAGACATGTGCCTGTACTTTTCTTGAGATTGTTCTTGCATCTTCAAAAGTGCACAAGGAATCCCCAACTTTCTTTTCTTTAAGTATATTTCCTGATCTGATCTCCTTCTACACTTTTTAGCTTCTTGTGTTGCTTCATTTTGAGAGTAAAGTTAGAAAGAGCATGTAAAGAAAACGAGGGGAAGAAGCTGTTCTAATCCCCAACAAGTTGATCAAAAATACTGCACATTGTTGCTAAAAGATTTGTATAAACGTGTGGCATCCAAAAACCTTTTACTGTTGCCCAATTTTTCATGACCCCAACATTGAACTAATGGGACTCCATTTGGGGCCAGAACCCACAGTTTAAGAAGTCCTGGCATACTAGTGTAAAACCACAGTTCATGATATTGTGCCTATTGCAGAATCTAATTTTATGCCATATTTGCCTTTGGACAGAAGGCCACAGGAAAAGCCCCAAGAGTTTGGGGAAGTTATTATTTTATACCATGTCTCCCAGAATCCCCCAGCCAACATGCCTATAAGCACAAACCTTAAGAAGTGACTGAGCAGAACAGAATCATGCATTGCTTACTGGAATTTTAAAAGCATTTCTTGAGGCTCTTTCATATCTATAATACAAAGCCTTATGAAGAAAAAAAAGAAAAAGAAGTTTAATTCTACCTCTTGACAGAAATGAAGTAACATTGCTTTTGGCTAAATGTGTCTAACAGCATTCAAACCTGCGTGTGGTCTTGTCTTGTGACTCTCATATCAGAAAAAGCGTCCAACAGATCCATATATTTATCCGTGTGTCTGCGTCTTTCTCTGACAGAAACTGCATAAATCTTATGAGTCAACAAAACACATTTACGATGGAGCATCCCTGATTTATCAAAACATGGCAAGGCACCATTATCTGTGGCCTGTCTAATCTTTCACTCCAAATATCTCTTTTCAGAGACACTGGGAATAACTGAAAAATGCAAAACACAGTTTCAACCAGGCAGGTCTTTGATTTAGCATTCTTCTCCCTGTCTCTCTTCCACCATCTGTGTCAAACAGAAGACTGCCTTCCACCATGGCTGTCTCCTCTACAGTTTTATGACAGCTGAAAATAGATATGATTGATTTCTACCTACTGAGAGTGTGGTAGAAAGAGAAAGCAGATATGTTGTCTTCTTGCTCAGTTGTGTACTGGGAGAACAAAGGTAACTGAACTATAGAGTCAAACCTGGTAAACATTTACCTATAACCACTAGAATCACACCTCCTTGCCACCAAATGGAACCCCTGTACATCACCTGGTCTTTTTTTTTACAGCATAGATGTTGTTTTCTCACTTTGTGTCAGATGAGAACTCTACTTTCCCCAAAAGGACATAATCCACACACAAAAAATATGTAGACTCAAAACGAGAAGAGGCATGGTGCCACTTTGAGTCCCCTTGTGGAAAGAAAATAGTGGGGTATAAATAAACATAATGATTATGATGATGCAGATAGTTATGATTTTGGGAGACACGGGTTCAATTCCCTGTCATGGAAACCCACTTGGGCAAGTCAGATTTTCTCATCCTCAAAAAAAGTTAAGAGCAAATTACCTCTGACAAAATCTTGCCAAAAAACAAAACAAACCATGTGATAGGTACCTCTGGGGGTTAACATAAGGAAGAAAAAACTTGAAGGCACACAGCAACAATAACAACAGCTGGGGAAAATATGGAAAAGGACAACCTTGATTAAAAGACTGGAATAACTCCATAATGAGGAAAGGTTGGAGCATTGTGTTTTTATTGATCTTATGATTTTATATTATGTGTTAATGTTTTAAAATGTTTTAAAATGTTTTCATGGTGTTGTTGGGCATTGAATGGTTGCCTCTGTAAACTGGATTCATTGCAGTTAAAGTGGTATCAAAATGCTGTAATTGTGTGGTGAATAGATTACTGGAACATGCTCCATGTGGGATTGACTTTGAAGACTGTTCAGAAGCTTCAAGTGATCCAACAGGCAGCAGCCTGATTGCTCACTAGAGCGGCATACAGGTAGCATACAACTCCCCTGTTGTGTTAGTTCCACTGGCTGCCAGTCTACTACCAAGCACAAATCAAAGTGCTGGCTTTAGCCTATAAAGCCCTAAATGGTTCTGGCCCAGCTTACCTGTCCAAATATATTTCCCTCTATGAACCACCTTGGAGGTTAAGATCTTCTGGGGAGGCCCTACTCTCAGTCCCACCTCCTTCACAAGTGTGGTTGGGGGGATGAGAGACAGGAGCCTTCTCAGTGGTGGCCCCTCAGCTTTGGGACTCCCTCCCCAGCAAAATCAGATCAGCTCCCTCCATCCTGACCTTTAGAAAGAAAGTAAAAATGTGGCTGTGGGACCAAGCCTTTGAACAATAAATTCAGGGCAATAAGTGATATAGAATTTATTTATTTATTTTTATTTATTCGAACTTGTTCGCCACCACTCCCAGCCAGCTCGGGGGGGGCTCACAAACCAATCACAATAAAACAATTAAAAACATCCCAAACAGCATCATCCCATTAAAAGTATCAACAATAAAACAACATAAACAGCAGAAGTGGAGTCCAATGATTTTTCAAGACCCAAAAGCTTGCCAATACAATAGCGTCTTGCAAGCTTTCTGGAATGCTGGAAGGCTCTGAAGGGCACGGGTTTCAGAGGGCAACGCGTTCCAAAGGACCGGGGCTATGATTGAAAATGCCCTTCTCCGTGTTGCTGTCAGGTGGTAAGCCTTAATACTTGGTAATTATGACCAGAATGGCTCCTGGATTATGATTTTGGATTGTGTGGTTAATAATTTGGTTTTTAATGTTTAGATGTTTTGATTTTATGATTTTTAATGTATATGTTTATTTTATTGTATGTTCTGTAGTTGCAGCATTAAATTATTGTCTATCTGTAAGCCGCTCTGAGTCCCATTAGTGAGAACCAATTATGATCTAGTCCCATCCTCATTCAGATGTACTAAAATTGGGATGAGAGCAACATCCTGACCATTTGGTAGTGCAGAGCTAGATCACATTTTGATGAGACAGATTTCATTTGTTCTTGAAAACTAACCAGGGTCAGGTCTGGTTAGTGCTTGGAAGGAGGAGCACCAAAAACATCAGCTTTTGTAAACCTATGTTATTCAAAGTAATAGCTCCTGCTTCCCAAGCCATTGGCTGCCAGTCCATGAGATGTTTCCAAGTAAGAAAAACATTATAGTCAATGGTTATAAACTAAGATGCTGCCTTTAGCAAAACAAAAAACAAATAGTTTCCCTGGTGAAAGAGCCTTAGAAGCATAACTGTAGACTATATTCAAAGGAGGGCAAGTACAAACTATCTCTGCATATTTCTTGTCTAAAGGCCCATCCAAACATGGCCCAAAATGTGCAAGCTCACATGCTTTTACTGGAGATGAAAGCATGCGAGCTCTGGTAAAATCGAATTAATTCCTCTGGTAAAATCAAATTAATTCAAGACAAAGCAGGAAACCCCTGCTTTGTCCCAAAATTAATTTGATACTTGATAAGATCCAGGTCTTTCCAGATATGAACTCATTGTGGGGCCACATGATGTCCCAATCCACACAGCCCTCTCAGGCTTTCCAGGCTGCATGAGCCCAGAAGACCCAGAGGGCACCAACCCCCAACCTCCAAAAGGCCTTAAAATAGAAAAGAACTTACCCAGCCACCATTAAGGTCCTGCTGGAGTCCTCCTGGCACATAGAAATCATGCACCAAAGGGGAGGAGGCAGGAGGGAAATCGCTCTTCACCCCCCCCCCCTTCTCCTAGTGGTCCCTTCCAACTCTGTGTTTCTATTATTCTATAAGGAGCTAACAAAATCATGTGTGTAAGGGGGATGAATAATTCCTTTTTGATGGGTCAAGGACCTCATTTTCCACTCACACCCTTTGCTGGGCCCTTGCATACCTTATTTTACTAAGAGCATTGTGGCACTACTATAGTTTCTTTAATGCAGCTTTCCACTATTATCTCTGCTTAATAGGCTTTGCAGGTTTTATGTATGGCTTCAAAAACTTGTGGAACGTATTTGACCAGAGGAGAGAGAGGGGCAAATGAAATGTGTGTGTCCATAGCCTTCTGTGCTTCCAATTCTCTTTGGAATAAAGCTTCTACCTTAATAAACTTCCCTAGAAGCACTACTTTGCATTCTGTAATACTAGTCATGTTTCATTTTATATCCAAATGTTGCTGTGAAATGCTTTGGGCAGTTGTTTTTATCTTCATCTTTCTGGAGAGAATGGATATAAATGCTCTTTAGAACAAGGAAATACTTGACACAGGGAAGGAGCAGAATACTTTTGTTTTGCTTTCCTCATTTCCCAAGGGCACATTTGATGGAGATTTTTACACACAAGGGGATGTGGGATTTAGTAAACAGAAGAGAGGTGAGAATGTAAGTGATTTTTGGCAGTCCTCCCTCTGCAAATGTTAGTTTTCTCCCTGCGCGGGGTGTGCAGCCCTAAGTGAATCAGCCCTTTCGTATTTTATTTGGTCGCAGACTTAATAGTATGTTGTACAGTGTCTAAAGGCTTAAGATTAAAATGATATGTATCCGGTAGAAGGACTAAGTTAATCCCCAACAGCTGGAATACCGGCCGGAGGGGCCCTTCCTTTCTGGAAGAGGTTTGATTTAGTCTTACGGCCCTTCTCCCAAAAACAGAAACGCTTTGCAGAATAAAAGGCAGGTTGCAAAAGGGCTGTTTCCGAAGCCATAACGTGCAAAAAACCCTCTTTCCCCTCCCTTGAAGCGAGCTAAGTTGAGACAAAAGCAGGGAAGCACTGGCAATAAGGAAGGCAGGAAACCAATGGAGAAATAGGTCCATCTTTGCTTGTTACTGAATTGTAGTAGACAGCTGTTCCCTACAACCACATAGGCTAGGCATGCCTCTCTCTCTCTCTCTCTCTCTCTCTCTCTCTCTCTAAATCCTTCTTCCAGATTTGGAAAGAAGTTTAACTTTTGGATCCAAACACTTCCATAAATACGAGAAATGTTTTTGGTGGGGGTTTTTTCCCTAATCATCCCGAGTTTGCCAAAACACATTGAAGTTTTGCTTACATTACATTCTTCTCCAGGATATGTTTGAAAGGGAGGGAGGGGGGAATCTGATTATTAAATGTCTCTCCCCACTTTCCAAAACAACACACACGCATACTACTAAAGATCTTCCTCACAAATCATTTCAACGCAAGACGAGAAAAGCAGGAGACAGTGGCTCTCAACAGGGCTGCCTTGAAAACCTCTTTTGCACCTCTTTTTTTTTTGAAGCATAAATATGGACCCTGTCCAGTTTTCCCATTCTGAACAGCTTTGGCTGGAGCAGCTTGGTATGGAAGTCATTTCCCTTGTAGGTGCAGTAGCTACTTTCCACAGACTCAACAAAGACATGAAATATCATTAACATCTGATTCCAAAAGGCTGACAACCACTTCTTTGTTTTAACACAGCCATCAGGGGAAAGCTGTTGCTTATTACCATATCACTAGCAAAATTGTACTTATTAGACGGCAGTAGAAGTGTTTCGCTCATTTATGCTGGCACAGAGGTCTCTGAATGTGGTGATTGTTTTCTGAGGCTTCCATCCTGCTTCACTGAAATTGTGGGGCGCTTGGCTGTTGGCTTCAACTGGAGCAGAACTGCATGCACCCCAGGTGGGAATTACGTATAATTTTCCACGTTTCAGAAAGGCCATGCATGTGAGCATCTGTGTGGCTTAACAGAAGTGAAACCTGGCCAAACAAGTAGACTCCTTTCTAGGCCAGAGCTTTCCGCAGGTCTGCAAAGCAGGAAGCAAAGTCTCCTCAGGATTATTCAGAGGAAGGAATTTGTCTTTCAACAGGTTGAAGGATTTGCCCATCCAGATCAGCATGGGGGGGCAGCCCTACTGTTACACAAGGTGAGGCGGCAGCTTCAGCAAGCAATGCTGGCACAGGGGAGGCATGGTGGCAACAATAAGGGATTGGAGCAGAGCAATGCACACAAGGTGACCTGCCCAGTTCATATTCCCTAAGGCACCATGTCCAATAGTGAACAGAATAATGTATCTTGTCCTTCACTTCAGGGATTAAATATTTTGAGATGGCATTTCATCACAGCAATGCCTCAGCACACTTCTATATTGTAGAATAAATGCAGTTTGACACCACTTAGACTGACATGGCTCAATGCTATAGAATCCTGGAATTTGTAGTTTGGTGATCACCAGCATTTTCTTGGCAGAGAAGGCTGAACCCTTTCAAAACTACAGCTCCCATGATTCCATAGCATTCTGAGTGAGCATAGTACACTGATATTAAAGTCACTCTACTGGCTTAGTTTCCAGGCAAATAACAAAGTATTGGTTTTGTCTTTTAAAGCCCTACATGGTTTGGGCCCAGATTACCTACAGGATCATTGTCTCCTGCACAATCTACCATTTAGAACACCAAGGTCCTTTGCAGGGACCAGCCTGCCAGAATGTGAATGGAGACCATCACCCAGAGGACCTTTTCATCAGCCACCACATGACTGTGGAATGACCTACCGGAAGAGCTCTGATAGGTAACAATGTGTCGGAATTTAAAATGCAATTAAAGATCCATCTTTTCCAGCAGGCCTACCCAGTCAATTTTCAATCATGAGTTTTGATTTGCCTTCTTTTACCACTATATGTCAGTTCTGTAGCTGTGTTTGGTATAAGTTTTCGTGTGTGTGTGTGTGTGTTTAATCTATGTAATTTGGTAGTTTATTGTATTTTTATGTTCAGTTGTTTTTTAATTTGTTGTACCCCGACTCAAGCTACTAGGAAAGGCAGGTAATAAATCAAATGTATTATTATTATGCCTGGGCAGTTAGGGTGATGTCAAACTGCTTTAATTTTGCAGTGTAGATGCAGAGTTCTTCTTGAATGAACAATCGGGGCCCATCCAGATAGGGGTTCCTTCCCAACCTTCCCTCCCTCAAAGCCCTAAAAACTGTTAAAAACTTACTGACCATCATTAGGCCTCCCTGCATGTCTCCTGGAATGCACCAATAATGCACCTGGAAACAAGGAAGGGAGCAAGTTGTTTCTTACTCTCCTCCTCATCACAGATCATTGGTGTGTTCCAGGACATGAGCAGGGAGGCTTAATGATAACCCAATGAGTTTTTAACAGATTTTAGGACTTTGGGAGCGGGTTGGGGTGGCTAAATACCATTCTGGTAGTTACCAAGATGGTATGTAGCCATCCCACCAAAAAAGCCAAGGTTTTTTGGGAGTAGGGACTTTAACCCACATCGGAGACAGTTTCTTAAACCTGCTCCAAAGTGGGTTTAAGTGTAGTCTGAAAGCACCCTCAGTGGAAATCATTGATTTATCCTCATATTTAGATATCATGGCCATCTGCATGCACAAGTACATCAAAACAATAAACACCATAACACATTGTGATATAATAATAAAACAAGAAAAATAAATGAAAACAGTAGATGAAACTACATAGTTCAAAGCACAACATTTGAAAATGTCTGCTTTCACATAGTTCCAAAATGTTATACTGAGGCCAAAAAATCTGGAATTGAAGAGACCATTCCTGGGATGCGTTGTCACTCCTACACAGTAATCTTCCCTGGCAAAGGAGGAATGTCTTCTGAAGTTATAAGAAAACAGAGGAAAGAAATGCTGTTGTAGGATTTTAGTCACTTTCCACCCATCCCTTTCCCATTACCTGCTACCTCAACCTTTTGACTAAAGTTGTGATAGACGAATCTGGGATTCTCTACATATAAGCATCTGTTCTGTCATTGAGCTCTGGTCCTTTTTCTCTGTGGCAGACCTCTTTTCTGAATTTTCAGCTTTTATTTATTTGTTTGTTTGTGAAGTAAGTTTTCAACCTTAGCATTTGGAGGGACATAAGGAAAAACAACCTTCTCTCCAATCTCTTTGGAAAAAGGAAACCTACTACAAAGTTGTGAACATTTGGTGCTGATAATTTAATTGATGCATTAAGAAAATTGTATTACGGAGCATATGAAACAACACAAAACTTGCATTTTATTGCTATTGCTGTTGCTATTGTGCTGTTTTGTGCCTATTTCTTAGGTTTGCCTCACCCCGGCAATATCTATAAGGTCCGGCCACTATGAAAGTTACTGTAAAATTACCAGGACTATTAAATAACCTGAAGAACAACAACTAATTCGTCCAATGAGTTTTGCTGAACGGATCCAAGTATTCATCTCCACTTTTTCCAAACAAGTCAAAGGATTCTGCAAGCTTCAGCAGCACTTTTCCATTGCACAGTGGAAGAAAAAGAGAGATGAAAGTCTAGCCTGGGGCATTTTTAATTCCAAGGCTTATTGGGAGGGGAAAGAAGTACAGGAGAAATGGCACTATTTTTAAAAATGTGTTCCACTTTCAAAGCCTTTTTCCTAAATGATTTTGAAAGAAGCAAAATGTGAATTTATTTTTTCTCTATTTCCTGTCACCATCTACTGGGATTAAACTGGTAATGTCAAATATTTGTTAAAGGGTTATTGAGCATCAAGCCCAAAGTGATGACACAGTATGCCAGCAATGCATCTTTCAATTCTGATAATGTAATTCTTCACCAATTTTCTTCTCAAAGCAGGGGAAAGTCATTTTGGATATTTCCTCCCGCTGTGAGAAAGTCTTTGAAAAACTATTCATGATTTGAGACATATTGCATGCAAAATGTACATGTGGTTGCTTTCTTAAGAAAATAGCCGTTTCTAAGCAGGAAACAGCCTTCCTTCTGCACAGATATATTTTTTTCCTGCATACAATCAACTGTTTCCTGCACAGAAAATACTATTTTGTGAAGAAATCAACTACATGCAAAGTTTGTACATAATATGCCCCATAAAGCACATACATATTTCTGTACATAAATATTGTTTAAGGAATACTGTTTTCTGTGCACAAGCAAACACTTACACATTTTGTGCAAAATAAATCCAGGTAAAATAAAGTAGGTTAAACACCAGTTGTAGTCAATGTTATCAGTCAAAAGGCTGTAAGTTCAAAGCTGGGTCAGGGTGAGCTCCTGACTTTAACCCAGCTTCTACCCACCTAGTGATTTGAAAGCAAAAAATGTGGTTAGATAAATAGGTGCCGCTCATTAAAAAGCAGGGGAGGTAATCTGCGGCATCCAGAAGGAAAACTGGCAATTCAATCCAAAGGAGGAAGTTACGAACCAGCTCTTTGACAGGGAGATGGAGCAACGGCACACACATACACACCTGGCCATGGCTGGAATTGAGCACAACACCTTCCAAGATGCCGGAAAGATGTATAATCTATTATCTATGTATAATTATCTGTCTAGTTGTGTATAAAATGGCATCGAATGTTTGCTGCATTTGTATGTTCTGTGATGCGCCCAGAAGCTCCTTTAACTGATGTAGCTCAATAGTTTGGAGTCCTGGCAGTTGTAGTTTGATGGAACATCAGCACTCTTTGACAGAAAAGGTATTTAACCTCTTTTTTTATATATAACATTGAGTCACAGAAGTGCAAGTGGTGTCAAACTGCATTAACAGTGTAGATGCACTCCATAACATTCAGAATCCCACAACCAGCTTGGTAAGTACAGTAGAGCCTCACTTATCCAACATAAACAGAATGTTGGATAACCAAAAATGTTGGATAATAGGGAGGGATTCAGGGAAAGCCTATTATATAGTAATTACTGTATTTACAAATTTAGCACCAAAACATTACAATGTATTGAAACAGCTGTGGATCCAGATGGAAGCCAGACTGCATTGGATAACACAGAACATTGGATGAGCAAAGGTTGGATAAGCAAGACTATACTATAGTCTTAAAAAGTTACTTTTCATAGCTTTGTTAATGTCACTACATATTCGTTACATAATATTCATTCATCATTACTCAGCCCTACAGTATTCCTTTGGTGATGGACTGCAAAACAAAAACATGATTAAAACTTGGGGGTTTAAGAAAATACACATAACATACTATCCAAAGGCAACAACATGCTCTGAGGGACTGTTATCAGAATCCCTTGTTGTTTTCAGAGGAAAGTACAACATGGCAGACAGTGAATTTGAGTTAGGGAAATGTGTGTGTGTGTGTGTGAAACAAAGAATTCTGCATTAGTTCTATATTTTTGTGTATATTTGTATTTCATATTTTCAAGTTTTGTGCATGAGTCCATGTACATCAAATTATTATGATTTTGATATTTCATAGCTTTGCTTGAATTTGCACGCATACATTCCTCAATAGGCTTTAAGCTCAAAATTATATTTTGTAAGCTTTATAGAAATCATTGCGTGTCGTGCATTTGCTCAGAAGTAGGCTGCATCTATTTCAAGAGATTTTGGTTTCAGAGACATTGGTTTTCTTTGCAAATTTGCAATGCAAATGTATATCCCAGCCTTGTGTATGTCTGCTCAGAGGGAAACCCCGTGTGTAAGTGCATAAGGAATTGAAGCCTTAATCATTTTATTAATCAATTACATACATAAAATATATATGATCTGAACTGAATGTCAATTCCTTTCTTCTGCATTGTGTTCTCTACTTGTGTTTTATTTGTCTGCTGCTGTCTTTATCATATTTCTAAGAGTAAGATTTTGTGTTTTGTCTCATTATTGAACTGTTAGCTCACTGAGATAAAAATGCAGGATAAAAACTCTTTTGAGAAATCTGCACAAATAAATGAAATACAAGTAATTGCTTGCAATTTCTTTAACTGAAAGAGAGGTCTATCGATTGTATCCATCTGTACTTAAATGTGTGAATTGTGAAATAAGAAAAAATATATGTGGAGGCGTTATTTTATTTCATTTTACTTTATTTAAGGCGGCATACTCCTTGAGAGCAATGTACTTTGGAGACTTTGGGATTTCGTTTTTCAAGAGGGGGCATTTTAGCTCAAGCAAATCTGGTAAAGTTTCACATAGCTTCAAGCAGGGGACAGAAGCTGTGTATCGGAAAAGGAAGTTATAATAGCAAAGCTTGTCATATAGGTAGAATGTACACCAAAAGTTTATTTTTTCAGATTGAATATCCAAGTCCCTGAGGTGAAACTGTAATGAATGACATCTCACTGACTGCCTGGGCAGATCTCATTTTGCACTCCTAGATAATATACAGTAATCTGATCGCAGAAGCCATAAAACTGTATTTTAAACAATGTTCACTGAGGCCAAAGGAAAAGAAACGACTAGGCTCAAATTAGTTTTCTAACTGGGGAGATGAATGTTGGATTTTCAACAATTCATGCTTAACTTTCTCTTTGCCTTAGTCTGAGGCATATTTTTGAGCCCATTAGATATCTCACTTCCCAATACAATGTTGCTTTGGTCCCCAAATTACAATCCCCACAGCCAGCACAACACAGAAATAATAATTTGCATGCCCATTAACACTTCGGATTAATTATCTGCCATCCAACTTTTATTCAACTACTTTTAAAATGCCTCTATTAACTTATTTCTCATCTTATTTAATTTGCTTAAAGTGCAGAAGTGGTTTGCACCCCATTAACACAGCACCAGAGAGAAGAGAGGTAGAATATTATTTTTCCATGCAGATTAAGGCAAAGGCAAACTGCTGCAGTCTTTTCTAGCTTTTGACCTGGTTACATCCAGATTTTAGCCATGTGTTGAAGGGCCCCAGGAGTCAGAGCAATGGTTTCAAGTTACAGGAAAGGAGAATCCATCTGAACATTAGGAATACCTCCCTAACTGTAAGTGATGTTTGACAGTGGAATATTTTGCCTCAGAGCATTGTGAATTCTTCTCTAGAGGTTCTTAAACAGATGCTGAGTGGCCATCTGTCAGGAATGTTTTTATTGTGTGTTCCTGAATGGCAAGCAGTTGGACTAGATGGCCATTGTGGTCTCTTCCACTGTAAAATGATGGAGGGTACATAATTGGTAAAAACTAAATTTACCGAACTCTGATTCTAATCTCCAGTTTCTATCATTGCATTATACTTTACCTGAAATCTATAATACATTAAGAACACAATTCTCCTCCGAGATAAAATGACCCACACAGTGACCCCAAAAGAATAGAAATCTCATTGGACAAAGCACCACATCATTTACAGTCCTTTAAGTACTCACAAACATAATTTTAGATTCATGAGTCAATCTTTGGGGGGTTAAGATTAAAGAGAAAACAAATAATCAGTGCTGGCTATAAGAGCAGCAGCTGCAACTTCCTACAGGTGAAAAGAGTGTTGCTTTCCTTCCTTGAAAGGGATTTTTTCCTCACCAGGTGTGCTCACTCAGTCTAGCTCTCCTCCCTGGAGGAATGGGGCCACCATCACCTCCATTTCTGCCATTCTTGCTGATGAAGTGTAAATAAAAACAGAGGCCCCCAAACGCCCTTCTATCTACCACCAATTCCTCCAGCTGCTTTCATAAACAGCTGCAATTCTTCAGAAGTGTGACTGTAGCAGACAGTCTTGTGTAGAACATTTGTCTGGACACTTTCACACCAAACAAAGCATAATGATCCCATTCGAACCCGCTTGGCTTCATCCTATGGAATCCTGGGGCTTGTAGTTTGAGGCAGCACAAGTGATCTCCAAGAACCAGTTTTTAACTAGCTAGAACTCCACAAATGAAATAGATAGTAAAATGTTTCCATGATTGTACTAGGATACAGATTACACTGTTATTTGAACACCCATGAGTTCCTTTGTCCAACACAAATTGGACCTGGTTATTCACTTCCCTACGTTAATGGAGGGGTGGTGACTAGTCCTGAAAACAAGACCATCATGGTTAGCAAGTCCTTTGTCAGCCAACCCTTACAGGCAAAATAGGGCGTAGGGTGAAAATAAATTGAGTGGGTGATCTTTTATAAAGGTTGTGCATAGTACTAGTAAAGGAAAATGTTTCCCCTTGGCATTATGTCTAGTTGCATCCGACTCTTGGAGGGTGAGGGGTGATCATCTCCATTTCTAAGCCAAAGAGCTGTTGGGTGAGGGGTGGTAATCTCCATTTCTAAGCCAAAGAGCTGACATTGTCCATAGACACCTCCAAGGTCATGTGGCCAGCATGACTGCATGGAGTGCCGTTATCTTCCGCATAAGTGGTACCTTATTTATCTACTTGCATTTGCATGTTTCAAACTGTTAGGTTGGTAGAAGCTGGAGCTAACAGCAGGAGCTCACAGCACTTCCTGGATCCAAACTGCCAACCTTCTAGTCAGCAAGTAGAGCAGCTCAGTGGTTTAAGCCACTACACCAGGGCTGTCCAACTGGCGGCCCTGGGGCCGTACACAGCCCCCCAGCCTGTTGGCTCCGGCCCCAGCTATGCCCCCGGCCGCCATTTTTAATTTTTTAAAAAAAATTAAATGGCGGCCGGGGGAGGGAAGTGGGGGGCAGGGAGGAGGAAGTGAGCCAGCTCCTCCTCCCTGCACCGCCCTCTTTCCCTCTCTCACCAGCGCCGATGCAAACCGGTTTGCATCGGCGCCGCGAGAGAGGGACAAGGGCGGTGCAGGGAGGAGGAAGAGAGCTAGCCTCCTCCTCCCTGCACCGCCCTCTTCTTCCCTCTCTCCGGAGCCGATGCCTTGGAGGGGAAGGGGTCCCCCGCGGCGCCTCTCTCCCTTCCAAGCTCGCTTCCCCCGTGAGCCTTCCAGGTTTGGGGAAGGGTTTTCACCCGGCACTTGAGACGCGAGTGCCGGGCGAAAACCCTTCCCCAAAACTGGAAGGCTGGCGAGGAAGCGAGTGGCGCTCTCGCTTCTCCCACCAGCCATCCAGGCTGGCGGGGAGTTTTAAGCCCAGCTCCCGTGTCCCTCTGCTCAGAGGGACACAGGAGCCGGGCGAACCCTCCCGAAGCCTGGAAGGCTCGCGGGGGAAGTGGCGCCGCTCTCGCTTCCCGGCAGCCTTCCAGGCTTGCGGGGGAGTTTTCGCCAGCTCCCATGTCCCTCTGCTCAGAGGGACACAGGAGCCGGGCAAAACCCCTCCCCGAAGCCTGGAAGGCTCGCAGGGGAAGCGAGCGCCGCTTCTCGCTTCCCCGGGCAGCCTTCCAGGCTTGCGGGGGAGTTCTCGCCCAGCTCCCGTGTCCCTCTGATCAGAGGGACACAGGAGCCGGGCGAAACCCCTCCCCGAAGCCTGGTAGGCTCGTGGGGGAAGCGAACGCCACTTCTCGCTTCCCCCGGCAGCCTTCCAGGCTGGCGGGGGAGTTTTCGCCCAGCTCCCATGTCTCTCTGCTCAGAGGGACACAGGAGCCGGCGAAACCCCTCGAAGCCTGGAAGGCTCGCGGGGAAGCGGCGCCGCTTCGCTTCCCCGGCAGCCTTCCAGGCTTGCGGGGAGTTTTCACCCAGCTCCCGTGTCCCTCTGCTCAGTACCTGGATGTGTAGCTCAATAGCTATGATGTGAAGCATCTGAAGGTCAGAGCTTAATGCTGCAAACTAAGCTACCTGTTTATAAAGGAAGGTGGGAAGCACCTTCACATGAGTAGCGCTGCTACTCCCAGCTTTTCATTTAACCCTAGTGGGATTTCTGTACAATACTCAATTATAATCCGGGTTTCAGCCCTTTGCATATACTGAGGAACACATTTCGGATGTTTTGCAACACTTCGCACCTGTTATCTCCACCTCTGATGATTCAGCTACCTCCAACACCACTAACTTGGCCTCCTTAAGGGATTAACGAACAAAGAATTACGCTACACGCGAGTAAATCTCAATGCAGCCGCATTAGGGGACTATGTTCGTAATAATTTGATCCCAAGGGGACTGAGAGTAGATCTCCCTCCAGGCACCTATTGTGATGATGCTGAATTTACTGCCAGATGGAATGGGATTCTAGACAAATGTGGCTTAGATATTATGATTCTCTTAATTGAGAGGTCTATGAAAGAACTATCGGAGCTGAAGGTAGAGATTTCCAATATAAAGGAGACCTTGAAGACCAGATCACTGCACCTGGTCTTAATAAAATTAAGGAGCAGTGTGATAAGTTGTTTCTGGATCTAAAAATCCAAATCTGAGAAATTTGCCAGAGACAAAGAAGACTACGATAAGAATAGAGTATACAACTGGAAAAACCTAATCGATATCGTAGTAGGTCGGTGCATTTCTCTCGTGAGTCATTACACTCTGGATCTTCTAGAGAAGATGTTACTAATACCAATCCGCCACCTGAGGACTCGAACCAACAGGATGGCAGAGATAGATATAATTTCAGAGAAAGAGGAAGCAACCCACAAGATCAACGCACCGATAGAGGAAGGGGGAATGGAACCCCCAGAGAACAGCCAAATTTTCGGCGGGGCCGGCCCAGAAAGCACAAGACTTATTAGTCAATCTTTCAAACTACAATCTCTCTCCCCTGGAGAAGATGTTACTTAACAAAGGCTTATCATTTGTTATGACCCCCTCTGTAAAAGATACTGATATTAGGAAAGACCTTGCATCCTTATTTTGGGTCATTAGACTCAAAGATTTTTTTGCTGGATCTCAATCCTCTTCGGACACCATCACCAATGCTAGCCCCACTGCCATGGGCTCCAAGATATACCTCAAAAGTACTTTCACTCCACCAGCCATCAACAATTCCATCAGGACCTTCGAAGAAGTGGTACTACGTGAAATCACCAAAATCGATCACCATGAGGACAAGCGACACTCCGACTTATCGGCAGAAGAACGGGACATTCTAACCAAACTGGGCAACAATCCTGAGATTACTATCAAATCTGCTGATAAAGGTGGAGGAATTGTCCTTTTAAACACTAATGACTATATGACTGAAGCCATGAGGCAATTATCTAATGGACAATACTATAAGAAATTGCAATCTGACCCTACGAACAAATACAAACGTATTGTCCACAACATCATTGCGGATGGAGAGATAATGGGTTATATAGATAACCGCCTAGCAAGATTTATGACGAACCATCATCCACGTGTACCAGTGTTTTACCATCTCCCAAAAATACACAAATCCACTAGGCCGGTAGTAGGACGACCCATTGTCTCAGGCAGCAACAGCTTACTGCAAAATGTAGCCATGTACCTGGACTCTCTATTACAGCCTCTGGTCCAATCCAGACAGGCATACATACAGGATACCAGAGACTTCATCAGGAGAATAGAGGACTCACCTTGGATGAGGGGGATTTACTCATCACGGCAGATGTCAATTCCTTATATACAAACATCCCCATCGAGGACGCCAGACTAGTCCTTATGGACTCCTTTGACAGCATCCCCTCCACCCGCAGACCTCCCACATCATTTTTGATGGATCTTCTAGACTCTGTTTTAGAATATAACTATTTCATATTTGACCACCAATATTACTTGCAGACAGGAGGAGTAGCCATGGGTAGTCCTCTAGCGCCCTCTGTGGCCAATCTGTACATGGACAGCCTCGAAAAAACACAAGTTTTTGGACAACCCAAACACCCTATGGCCCAAAAAATCAAAATTTATCTCCGATTCATTGATGATGTATATGTTATAGCCAGTAGAGGCACTGACCCCTTATTATTTCTGAACTGGTTGAACTCGTGGGCAGAGTCTATCACTTTTCTATGACTTACAATCATCAGAGCGTAGACTTTTTGGATGTTACCACCTACCGCCAACAGAATCGTCTTTTGGTCAAATGTTTTCACAAGAAAACAGATAAAAATGCATTACTATACTTTGGCAGCTTCCACAGTCACGCCTTGAAAAGGAATCTTCCTTTTTCACAGATTTTAAGACTAAAGAGAAACTCCTCCCAGAGATCCCATTTTGATGCAGAAGTAGTCTCACTGTCCTCTAAACTATCCCAACGTGGATATCCCACACACATCATCAACTCAGCCATTAGAAGGGGCCGAATTGGTCCCTAGGGAATCGCTACTGGTCAACAAGGTCAGAACCCCACCTGACAGAACAATATGGCCACTTACATTGACTAAACACTCCAGTACCATCATTGATGTGATTCACAAATTTTGGGCTCTTGTTCAGGACATTCCGAGGTTAGCGCACCCCCCAATGATAGCCTACAAACGGACCAAGAATCTTCGTGACTTCTTGGTACATACTAATGTAAGCACTCCACTCAGAAGAAGCTCTTTGACAGCCAAAACCCATCCGTGTGGTCACTGCACGCAGTGTAACAGCGTGTACCCACACAAAGAGATTTACAGCCCAGGACGTGGTCGCACGTTTAAATTCAAAGAATTCTTTTCCTGTTGCTCGGAGTCCCTGGTGTATGGAATCCGGTGTCCATGTGGACTAATCTACCTTGGTAAAAGTAAAAGAATGCTTAAAACCCGTTTTTGAGCATAAATCCCGGATCCGACACTCCTCAGAGGACTCCCCATTCTACGTCCATTGTAAAACTTTTTCCCATGGCCCAGAGTCATTACAGTTTTTGGTATTGAGAAAGTGACTCCTCCACCCCATGGAGACCCCCATGCAGCTTTAATTCGGGCTGAAACCCGGATTATAATTGAGTATTGTACAAAAATCCCACAAGGGTTAAATGAAAAGCTGGGAGTAGCAGCGCTACTCATGTGAAGGTGCTTCCCACCTTCCTTTATAAACAGGTAGCTTAGTTTGCAGCATTAAGCTCTGACCTTCAGATGCTTCACATCATAGCTATTGAGCTACACATCCAGGTATTGTGTTCCCATGCTTTATTTCTCATTTGATATCATGATTGCATCCGTGTATTAAGAATTGCATGCTTTGTATTATATTTTGTATCTTTCAGATATATACCTTATGCCGCATATATACGTGTATTGTACACTGGATATTCCATATTACCACGTGGCCTTGAGAAAGACCAAGAGGTCGAACGAGAAGTGGCCAAGGCAAATGCCCCTCGTCGGCCAGTATCTTGTGGTGTCATTGTCACGTAACTGTTCCTTGTCTGGATTTCCAGGAACAGTGCGCGATTTCTCAGCGGCTTTCCTGCCCGAACAGCCAGTCCCGGGCTTGTTAATTACCACAGGCACGGCACGCGGGGCTGCTCCGGCTTCGCCAACCATTCTCACTGTTTGGAGGCTTCCTCGTATGAGTGACTACCCTACAGTGAGCATTTCCACTGAGTTGTTTCTGCTCCTGCGGATATTATTATTTTGGGACCTTCCCTTACTTACTTATCCTTTCCAGGGACTGTTTTTCAACTACAGGGTTTCAGAGACTTTTATCTCTCTCCTCCTGAGAGTGTGCTGGCCTCCTTAAGACTTGTATGTTTATTTGGATGTATACCACATTTCATATTGTAAGACTTGATGTTTATTTGAATGTATGCCACATTTCATATTGATGATACTATGAAATTCACTGTTGATATATAAAGTCTTTACGTGTGTGACAATTACCTGCATAGTTATTATTTCCTCTGCTCAGAGGGACACAGGAGCCGGGCGAAACCCCTCCCAGAAACCTGGAAGGCTCACGGGGAAGCGAGCGCCGCTCGCTTCCCCGCAGCCATCCAGGCTTGCGGGAGGGTTTCCTGGTGATTTAGGCTGGGTGACGCCAGGCGTCACCCAGCCTAACGTCACCCAGGAAACCCTCCTGAAAATGGGCGGGTCACGCAGGAGGCCGGCCACGCCCTGGGAGTGGCCACGCCCCGGGAGTGGCCACGCCCCGGGAGTGGCCACGTCCCGGGAGTGGCCACGCCCCGGAGTGGCCACGCCCGGGAGTGGCCACGCCCCGGGAGTGGCCACGCCCGGGAGTGGCCACGCCCCGGGAGTGGCCACGCCCCAGGAGTGGCCACGCCCCGCTCACTGCGGCCCCCCAGGTGATCAGTGACACTTCTTCCGGCCCTTGGGCCGGAAGAAGTTGGACAGCACTGCACTACACTACCTGGGAGACAGTGTGCATAGTACTACTTCCCATTAAATGAATTCCATTTTGGAAGAAAAGAAATAAATCAAATACTTAAAATCTGGGTCACTGTGAGTTTTCCAGGCTGCATGGCCATGTTCCAGAAGCATTAAAAAATAAAATCTCCCATCTCTCACACGCTCTTTGTCATTTCAGTTTGTTTATTGGTTCCCCCAGTTCAGTGCTTTTTCTTACTGTTTTAAATTATAGGAGTTGTGGCCTTACGACGTCTTTAGCCTTGTCTATCAAAGAATGCCAGTGCCTCATCAAACTACAAGTCTCAGGATTTCATAGTATTGAACCATGGCAGTTAAAGTGAGGTCAAACTTCTTTCAGTCTACAGTGTACATGCATCCATCTTCCATGTTTATTCCTTTGGACCGTGTTTGCAACATTAGTATTTCTCTCTTTTTCTCTCTGTCTCTCCCTGCTCCCCCCAAAAAAGCCAGGGTATTGAGACCTGGCAACGCACAGACCCCTGCCTTCAAGCTGATCTGACCTGCAACAGGGAGTTCTGCAATTCCTAGATGCCCGATTGGACTAGCATTGGTGGGAATGTGACCTCAGCAGCAGCCTCAACTAAAAGCCCGCTCTTTGCCTTGCTTTCTTCCCCTTACCTTAACATTGTAACAAATCCCCCAATAAAATATATTCTAATTGTAATTTTTTCCTCTCCATAGTGATACATTGTGTCACTGCCTCTGCCACTCTCTAGCATGAACTTTTCCTTTCTCGAGCCACAGATTACTGTTGGCTCACCTGGGATGCTCTTACAGTGTCCCGGGGAGGTAAAAACTATGTCGTATGTCTCTCCATACCCTATGTGGTGATGTAATGTGTTTTTAATGTGTTTTTATGCTTTTATTGTAGGGCCATATGTCGACATGTTGTGACATGCTGCCCGTTTATACTTACTGTCATCCGCCCCGAGCCTGCTGGGAGGAGCGGAATACAAAAATGAACAATAAATAAATAAATAAATAAATAAATAAAACTGCATTCCTCTGAACCACGGATACGGAAACCCATTAGGCCCCCATATCCATGGGTCAACGCATCACTTCCAAACCAGTGCCATTTTCTTCCTAGACTAATTCTAAGACTAATTGCTATGTCACTTTTTACATTCTGGATCCCTGCGCCTCGGGAATAACCATTTTTACCCCCCAAAAAACCTCATGTGGAGATCAGCTGATAGTGATCCATGACTCCATGCTGCAATGTTGTTTCTGCTGCTGTCCTGCCAGTGTCCAGAAGCTTGTCAACCCCAGGGGGCCTGCTGCGGTAACCCCTTGGGACTACTGGACCCCTGACCGGCCATCCTGGACCTTGGATGACATTGGATTTATAGTTTACCTTTCTTCGATGAATGAATGGTGACCCTCAGTGCCCACAATGACCCCAGTGTGCACCCCATGGACTCTTATGGACATTTCCCCCTTCTTATGAACTTTGAGGACTCTATTTGACTTTCACCAACTTTTGGGAAACTTTTAGAACTTTTGCCAACTTTGGAACTTTTGGGGAACTGCTCCTATGGATGTTTAACAACGTTTATGGATTTTGGGAGGAAGGGTGGGCATGGGTCCTTCTGACTCTGTATGATCAATATCTTTTATGAAATTCCCTATATGTTTTCCCCTTCCCCATAGCCTCATATGAAATGTGAAGAAATGCCACTTTTGCAAAGATCCAGCACCAAGCCCTATTTTCTCATTTCCTGAGCCAGATAATGCCCTGGCAAAAGGACTCAACAAAAACTCTTGCATGTACAATGAAACAATAGAAATACTCCTTCTGTCACACCCCAGCATGGTCCCCAACCGGTTTCCTTGGTCAAGCCAGACCACAGCCATGTTAATTCAGTGAGGCCTGCTAGGCCAAAAGACAAGCCGCAGTCAGGCAGTCTGTGCAAAGACTCCCAGTTCATTCATCGTTCAAGGACAAGTGAAGCTAGGCTCCCTCTCGGGCCAATAAGCGGAGATGGGACGACTCCCTTCTCCCCAGGTGCTACTGCTAATTGGAACCGCATACCATTCCCATGTGAAAGACCCAAAGAGGCCAGCTGGTATCTGTTTTGAGAACTGACTTTTGACGCAGTTAACGTCGAAAGGATCAAAGCCTTGGGACCTATATAGGTTCAGCCCCAGAGACAATCTTTCATCAACGTTGGAAAGACCAAGTCAAGTTTCACAGAGCCTTGCCTGGCCCTTGGGGGCGCCTGCCTAGAACTTTGTTGCCAAGCTTTGAGCCAGTATTTACCGTTCCTGGATTTAGTCCGTTTGGGGCAAGAAGATTCTCTTTGCTTTGTTCCAGCTTTACCAAAGGACTATAATCTTGTATCCTGCTTCTTTGGACAATTGCTGCTATCCATTGATGCTTTAAACATCTTTAGACTATAATCCTAGCCTCTTTACTATATATCCATATTCTAAATAAAGCATTTAAACGTGGCCAGTATCAAGCGGATTACTGAGGGGTCTTCCAGGTCCTTGGGTCGCAACACCTTCAGACCTCGGAGTAACCCAAGTTATCCCATCTGAAGGATATGCACCATGGACGATTTAATCACTCCTTGCCTGACATCTTGCCTGCGGAGGATTTAGATATCACCACAGCCTCTTCCTTTGTTTCCGTTCCTCTGGCCGATACCAAAATCAGATACCATCACTAGATGCATACCCAGGATCTAAGGATTACATAGGGTCTGACTTTTGAGTTAGACGAAAATATATATTTCAGACACTCAGGACAATATCAAAGTCAGCTTGAAGGCTAAAAAAGCTATCGACAGCAATTGTACAAACATAAAGTCATCTAATCCAGGGCTGTCCAACTTCTACCGGCCCAAGGGCCGGTAGAAGGTCACTGATCACCTGGGGGGCCAAAGGGTCTGCCTCTGCCCCTGGCCCCACCCCACCCCACCCTGGCTCCTCCCCGCCCCGGCCCCACCTCTTCCTCCTAGGAAGGGAGGGGGAGCCGCCGAAAAGGAGCAGTAGGCTGTGCGAAGGGCGGCGCGTCATAGGCAGGCCTCTGATGCGCCGCCCCTCGTGCCGCCTACTGCTCCTTTTCGGCGGTTCCCCCTCCCTTCCTAGGGAGGGAACTGCCAAAAAGGAGCAGTAGGTGGCACGAAGGGCGGCGCGTCAGAGGCCTGGGACGCGCCGCCGATCGCGCCACGTCAGAGGCCTGGGACACGCCGCCCTTCGCGCCGCGTCAGAGGCCTGGAACGCGCCGCCCTTCGCACTGCCTACTGCTCCTTTTTGGTGGTTCCCCCTCCCTTCCTAGGGAGGGGGAACTCTGGCAGTTCCCCCTCCCTTCCTAGGGTTTTTCCCGCTTCTGACGCTGGCGTGACGTTTGGGAGGAGGGCGGAGCCATGGGAGTCCCCCGTGGCTCCGCCCTCCCTCCCAAAGCGTCACGCCAGCGTCAGAAGCGGCGCATGTGCACTTTTTTAAAAATTTATTTTTATTTTTCCGGGTATTTATTAATTTATTTTTTAATATATATTTTTTCTCGAGGAGAGGAGGGCCGCAGCCAAGGGGCTGTTGGACAGGCCCGATCTAATCCATTCATCTTTTCCTCCCGGTTCATTGTTTCCCACCTGGACCGCCTCCTTGCTTCCCATTGGCTGAGAGGCCAAAGCGGCACTGATTGGCTGAGGCCCAGCTAAGCCGGCTGCACCTCCCAGCCAACTGATGACACCAACCAATCACCATGAAGCTGGCAAGAGGGGCAGGGGCGAGAAGTTTGAATTTGTCAGCTCTGTTTTTCTATTAAAATGTTCTGTTTTGCCTTGCATGGTATGTCGGCTTTTGGCAAACGATTGCAGTTTGGCATCTGCTTCAGCTGGAATGAAATAAACAACTCAGTGGCATTTTCTTCAACTTTGGTGAGATTTATTTGGGGAAATTTAGGGAAAATTGCGTTTTGCGTGCTTCTTTCTCCCCAAGGTAAAGGATCCTCTTTGGTGGGTCTGGCCGGTTTCTGTCTTCAAGGCAGAGCCCTCCAAATTCATGTTCGACTTCAGTATTGCCATGAGAAGAGGGCACCATGTGTAGCTGTACAGTTTGCACGTCCTTAGCTTTGGCTCCGAGGAGAGATGGAATATTGGATATCATTTCATCCGGGCCTGAATCTATTATTGAGAAGATGTGAGTTCATTACACACTTTGGCCTTTGAGTGCTTGTCTTGGCAGGAGGCTTGGCTGAGTGTTAAAATCATTATGGGGTTGCCTAAATCCAAACAAACACCCACCTTTTCCATTTATTGCTGGGTTGAAATGACTTGCCTTGTGTAATACCTCGAGTTGTCAGCTTTTCGTTCCACTGTGGCGGTTAGAATTTTCCCCCTCAGTTGGGCCGACTTCCCTTACATTACGTTTACAGTAAGAATGGCATTGTGGCTGGTGGGTGTATCTATCATAGGCTTATTATTTCTTTTTTGCACTATACAGGGGTCTCATTATTTAGTGCTGAGGCTCCTCTTTTCCCTTGTGAGTTGTGGTAAAACAAATGTAAAAGGAAGGAAGGAATTTGTCTAATGCTATAACATGTGTTCTTTATAGAAGGCATCTCAGTCTCTGAATCTGGAGGTGGAAGCAATGTGCAAACAGAAGGGTTTTTTTCCCCATTAAATGTAGGATAAAGGCAGATTTGACCCTAGTAGACTATTTGAGCCTGTTTGGATATACCCTTCATGACCCCCAGTATAAACAGGGATATTTGCCTATAGATTTACATTCTTATACAGCTGATGATGCAAGTCTGCAGGAAAAGAAAAAAGAAAAAATGTGGGCAGCACTGATTGGCTAGTACTTATAGAGTCATTTAACTACTTTCTCTTCCCCCCTAATTTCTTTTCAAACATAATATCTTGCTGCATTCTTCAAAAGGGTTGATACATAATATAACTAATTTTCAACAGGTTTAGAATTGCAACGAGAACTGAGATCAAAGTGAAAAATTATAGACCCTGTTGATGAGAACAGAGTTTCTGAGATGTGACCCAGACTCTAAATTACACACATGCACACATATTGTTACCAAGAAGCTAAAATGTATGGGCTTGTTTCTCTCTGGCAATACTTTGCGAACAAAGATTCTTAGGAAGGACTCATCCCACACTTTTTACAAGCGCATTGATGACTAAAAAGGCCAATCTGAGATAGGCAATACATGGCTTCCAGATAGCACTAAATCACGGGTTTTAAATAATCCTGGGACTTCAGAAGAGTTGGTTCCAGGATTTCTGCTTCCATTGTCCAGACTTTATGCTTTGTTTCGAGATTTTGAAGCTCCCAAGATGGTCACCGTGGGACTTCTGCTGGAAACTTCAGTGGGTTTTTTAAATAATAATAATAATAATAATAATAATAATAATAACCTCAAGATGTGGATATGCAGTGAATCACTGCAAAAGTTCCATTCTTTGTCCTGCTCATAGAAAATGTGCCCTCCACGGGTTTCATAAAGTATCTTCCACACAAATAAAGTTTTTTTTCTTCTACTCATGTGTCACCTTCTTTGTAGGAACCGACTAATCAGGAACAAACATCCAAAACCTGGGAACAAACCCAAATAAAAAATCTTGTGATTTCCAAATGCAGGAACATACAGCCGTATATTCAGCTTAAAACCGCAATATTCCCTCACCTGGAAATCTCGTGGTTTTTGCCTTTTGTAGCGATTGCTTCCACATTTACAGGGAACAACATCTGGCCACCCTTCTGTTTGCTGTGGAAGTTCCTGGGATAAAGGTACTGTCTGGACAGACCTTTAGTTAAGTAACTCCTGATGGTAACTTACACCAACAGCAAGTGTGACCCAGTCTTCAAATGTCTTTATGTCCAATTTGATCAACATGCCAAAGCATCATTTGGGTACTTTACCATAGTCACTTTTGTTCTAAGAAATTCTGTCAAATTTTCAAAAAACCTAATATTTCTAATATTTAACCAGCCAACACAAATTTATTGAAGTGCAACTCCTATAAACCTTATTCTTCATTCCTCAGAGTCAAGATGTTCCCATATTTGCACTTGCTAAGAAACAAAACCATAAAGAAAGAAGAACAGGATGTACTGTGTTATTGTGTATTTTCAAGTTATTTCCAATTTATTGCAAGTCTACAATGAGTATATTATGGGATTGCCTTGTAAGATTTGGGAGGGGGGTTGAAATCACTTTCTTCTGTGAGGCTAAGAATGTGACTTGCTCAAAGGAATTCAATGAATTCATGGCCAAATGGGGATTTGGACCCTGATCTCCTGGGATTCAAACACTGCACCACAATGCTGTGACCAAGGATTTCAACATATTTGATTTTTTTTCAACATCCTAGAATTCTTCCAGGATGCTGGGAAGATGGAGCCTGCCAGATCCCATCAAATGATACACACCTACTTCCAGCAAAAGTCCTATGACAGAGCCCTGAGAACACAGGAGGCTTCCCGGGTTCTCATAGGATAAGCCGGGGAAAGCACAGGGGGAAGCTGGCAGTGATGCTTCCCCTGTAAGATGGGGAAGGGGGTGATGTGGGCAATGAGGGGTGTGGAGCAAAGCTTTCCACCACTGCCAGCCGGATTTGCTTCAGTGCCCCACTGATACCCCTTCTTTCCTATGGCATGAGGATCTCCATCTGATGAGGTCCTTATACAGGAGCATTATTCTACACTAGTGGTTCTCAACCTGTGGGTCCCCAGGTGTTTTGGCCTACAACTCCCAGGAATCCCAACCAGTTTACCAGCTGTTAGGGTTTCTAGAAGTTGAGGGCCAAAACATCTAGGGGCCCACAGGTTGAGAACTACTGCTCATCATAAAATATGATGGCAGAATGGTAAAATGGTATCCAAAGAATTGATCAATTAATTCCCAATATTACTGACACACCAACCATGCTTCAGAGCCATCTATACTGCAATAAATAATGTCTATTATCTCATAAAACAGTCACCTTCTTCCCAGAGATTTGCAGTATAAGTTACTCTTCAATTTCTTCCTATTGGCAAACTGAATTTGCCGTCTCTGTTTCTCCTTCCACTAGTATTCCCAATAGGATCATCCCTACATACAAACACACAATCTGATATACTAAAAGGGGTAATAACTTTGGCTAAAAACCCTAGATCAAAAATCTAATAGTCTTTTCAACTCAGCTAAAAACAAAATACATACTATTGACATATATCATAAAAATTACCACAATACTTTCATCAAAGAACATTTTCCCTTTTCAACTTGCAAAAGGATTCTGACTTCACGACACAAAGCAAAAGGAATACCTAAGGAGCCATGATCCATTTCACAGGTCCTTCCCACAAGGCACAATCATGAACATACAGTATAAGCACCCACTATGCAGTTACTCTTTTAATTACATCAGGTAACAATGGTTTGCTATATATTAGATTCCATCCACAAAACTACATTGATAGTGACATTTGAAATATATCCCTGAGATAACTTATCCTAACAGATCACGAATTGCCAGACTGAAAGCTGGATAGCAGACAGGCTTCCTTGGGAGATTGTGAGACAAGGCCAGCTTCTCATTTTGCTCTTCTCCTCTATGCCAAGTACAGAATGCCACTGGGAGATAGGTCTTCTGATGTTCCTTTGTTATAGATGAAAACTGGTTATGTATGGCCAAAACAACTTTAGTGTATGGGTGAAGATGCCAAAAGTTACTAATGGGGAAGACTGTCCAAGCTAGGAGAGGTTGCAGCAATTGTCTTTCACCTAGATAAACAGAAAAACGCAAGATTTTGTTTTTAATCTCTCTACTGCAGTAACTGAATATAAAATACTTTTGCACTTTGAATTCAATTTGCAGCAAGTTGAGGTCAGAGATGAAAAGTGGGAGGAAGAAAGAGATACTGGGACATTTTGCAAAATAGTTGAAAAAGTAGAATAGCAGATGATTAATTGGGACTGTCTCTGCCAAATCAGGACATTTCAAGATAATGCTAGTGTAAACCTATTGCATCAAAGGTTGGGTGGTAAATGTATACATAGGTAGACCCTCCATTCTTTGTATCTATATGATCTATTCATGTGTAAGAATAGCGCTCAAGTCCAACATTTCTGGAAGGCTAAAGGCTGAAAATAACTGCTGTAAGAAGGATTAGAAGAAGACACCTTCTGAGAGATTAATGGTTTAAAAGGCACAGCATGGCCAATCTTTGCCTCCCACTCTTCCCAATACACCCATTTTTTCCCACCAGGAAACACACACAGTGAAACATACCGGACAAATCAATGGAAAAAAATGACTGGAACCAAATTAAAATGAGTAGTGTTTAAATAATTAACACCTGCCAAATGAGGCACCGAGGCCTTATTGCTGATATTAAATCATATCCTCTAATGTCTGAAACAGATGACAGTAAGTAATTCCAAAACAGTCAAGACAGGAAACCCATTTTTAGTTCTTGGAAAGTTGACTCCGTTTCAACAAAGTTGATAAAAAGCCTGTTTTGATCCTGTTACTCCTGCTATGGAAAGGTGGTTTTAAATTAATGTTTTTTCTTTATTTAACCCCTTTAATTTGGTAAATGTTAACTTGGATGTTATTGAATCATGATTTAAAAGTAAAGTCATTATGTGGTAAACTAATGATGTATGTTCCACCTGGTTGTTTCAAAACCATGTACAGTAAAAAGCTTTAAGTATCTAGTGTCCAAGCCTTGCCAAGTTTCCAATATACAAAACCAGTGCCAGATAGGCAAACAAATATGTCCCCTAACAGAAAAGAAACCTCAGAAAGGATGGGAGGAAGTCGTGTTGAATGGCTCTTATTTAATATCCAATTAACTCAAGCAAAACCCACCATTACAATCAGTGAAAGGTTTGCCTGAGGGAGAGCTTTCGGATTATGCCTCTGTGACTTGAAGCAAAGCCTAAGCTCTTCATTTAAAATGTCTCTTCCTGAAGCTACAGCTCAGGTTGAATTTTTCAGACCTTCCGCCTCTAATGCACACACCTTTTAAAAAAGAAACCACTTTCCCTGTTCACTACAATATATCCTTTAGCTGTCCTGATTTGGCAAGGACAATCCTGTTTAATCCTTTGCATGCCTACTTTTTCTGATACTTTTAAAATGTTCCCATTTCTCTCTCAGCCCCCATGTCCCCCCTTTGTCCTCAGCTTATTTCATTTGCTGCAAACTTAAGTTCAAAGTGCAAAAGGTATGGTGTTTTGCATTTAGTTAACTCAATTTATCTTATTTATTTACCTTATTTATATCCCACCTTTCTCTACCCCAAGGGGGACTCAAGGCAGCTTACAAGTGGCACTTACATAGTGCCTTAAAATGTACAATATTAACTTAAAAATAAATTGGATTAAAATTAATAGATATTAAACATTATTAATACATTCCAATGTTAAAAACATGCCATCCAGGAATAAGAGTCTAAGGCTATTCCATAGTCAATTGCACATATTCCAAATTAAAATTATTGCACTGCATTATTTTTCAAAAGCCTGTGCCCAGAGCCAAGTTTTTACTCTCCTTCCAAAGACCAGGAGGGAGAGGGCTGATCTAATGTCACTAGGGAGGGAGTTCCACAGCCAAGAGGCCACCACTGAGAAGGTTCTGTCTCTCGTCCCCACCAGCCATGCTAGCGAAGAAGGTGGGACCGAGAGCAGGGCCTCCCCAGACAAGCTTCATCTCCAAGATGGTTCATAGGGGGAGATATGTTTGGACAGGTAAACTGGGCCGGAACCATTTTGGGCTTTATGGGCTAAAAGCCAGCCTTTTGAATTGTGCTCAACAGGGAAGAGTGGAGAAAAAGAGACCAAATGTTGCCTTTCCAAGTAGGCTCTGGCAAAAGTAAATAGTTTTAGCCTTTCTTAGTTCCTCTGTCCTTTCCAATTAATAACTTTTGCCATCTTGACCATCCTCTGATGGTGCTTGAAGATAGCAAAAGTTATTAATGACGAAGAGCAGATGAGCTAGAAGAGGCTGCAGCACTTGCCTTTCACTTATGTTTCCTGGGATGAGCAAAATTCTACCTCATTTTTTCTTCTCGCTAAGTTAATTAAGTGTAAAATATTTTTACACTTTGAATTTATGAGTTAATAATTTGCACAATTGAAGGAAGCTGAGGCCAAGGATGTATGTGTGTATGCAAAGAAGGAAGACAAAGTGGGATATGTGTGACCTAGGTGACATTCCCTAATTTTCACCTGTGAACTTTTGAAAGATGTGCCATCCTACCCAAAGTATTCCCATTACTGCAAATAATCAATTTGCTCTCCAGAATCTTAGTCCAACACACAAACTATTGTGACATGCTGGCTTCATGCACTCATCTTTCTATTGGTCCAACAAAGTGGCTTACCACTTGCCTTGAAACTGTGAACCCGATCCAATCTCTTTGAATGACGGGAAGGAGTCTTTTGGCTATCCGAAGACTTTGGACAGTGATTAATGATGGCGATAAAGGTCCTTGAAAAGTGAAGAATCTTGAAATGCAATTGCTCCGTGCCTTCAAGCTTGGAGCCAAGAACACCCAAGGAGATCTCACAAAATAGCATATTTCTGGCTTTGTTGTATTAACCTGCGGGGAGCTTGTTTGATATTAACACTCCACCCAGACGTAGATCAAACTCTCTCTATATTTCTGAACAAAGCCAACCTATTTAGCCCTGAAGCAGCTGATAAAAATCCTTTGGAAGGAATTTGCAGTGCATTTTGTTAGACTCTCTCTATCTGTGTAGATCTAATTTCATTTTAGGTGCTGTAATTAATCAGATGCCCAAGATCTGAGCAAAATAAAAGACTTGTAGTTTGCGTCCCACTGCACAGCACATAAAAGCAAGTGATAACACCACTTTAAGTGTTTCTTTTGAAATATAGTAATACACATTACCAGAATTTCATTTAAATCAATGTTTTTAAGGGTTTAATACTCTCTGCTATTGATGCCAAAGCTTGGAAGTAAAATTTAGGAAGTGTAGACAGATGAACTCTGAGCATGTACGGAATCTAATCACTAAGTAAAAAAGAATTGGGGTCAGGCTTCAAATGTCAGTGGGTAACAATAAAGCATTTGAGCAAGATTTTGGTGCTATTTATGGCAACATCTCCTTCCTTGGAAGATCCTTCCTTGGAGGGTTTTAAACAGAGGCTGGATGGCCATCTGTTGGGAGTGCTTTGATTGTGCTTTTTCTGCATGGCAAGAGGTTGGACTAGATGGCCCATGTGGTTTCTTCCCTACAGAAGTCAGCATAACTCACAAAAGAGAAAGGTTTTCGAATGTGATTTCAATATTTTGATTAAAGGAGGTTTTACATTTTCATTGTAAACCAATTTGATCAGACTTACTTGTAATCTTGCAAAGTATTTCACATTTAAAAATATAAGCCTTAAACACTCAAGCAGGGCACCCAACTGAAAAATTGAATGTTTAAATGCAAGGCAAAGAGCGAAAGTGGTAGAGTTCAGGTTTGGACCATCACAGACCCAAAACCCGGGGTCAATCTTGTGTGCTGGATGCTGGAAGGCCCTGGATATAGTTCCCACTGAGACTCCCCCAGCTGTGCAGAGGTAGAAGGAATTCCCCATCATCCAGCAGCAATGAACATGGTTTGCACCACACTAATTGCCCCCCCTTGCCCCCTTTCTCATGGTGCTCTGTAATAGTGGTTCCCAACCTTTGGGCCTTGGGTTTTTTGGACTAAAGCTCCCACAATTCCTAACAGCTAGTAAGATGGCTGTGGTTTCTAAAAGTTGAAGTCCAAATCACCTGGAGACCCAAGGATTGGGAACCACTGGCTATGGATCCTTTCTGTTCGTCATTTTCCATAGCATCAACTCCCCCTCTCCCTTCCCAGAGTGCCATGTTGTCCTGTCTGATGTCATGGCATGTGATGGAGAACAGGTAGGATCCATGTCCAAAATATGACCAGAGATTCAGACCAGGGTCTCCAGAGCCATAGTCCAATGCTCCTTACACAATTCCTTTGACAAGATGCCCAGAAGCAGGTGAAGACTCCCCCTTCTGGCCATTCACTGCTGTTCAGGGAAGAAGGAGCATTTGTCCCTTAACAACTATGCTAAACATGGAGATTAATAGTCTGCCAATAGTTCTACGGAGTATTGGCAAATATTGCCTCTTCATGAATAGATTAAAAATAACACTGATACTGAATACCAATTGGTGGTTCTTGCATACAATACTAGCTCTGTCTCATATCTAATTTTGTCTTGAGTGGGCTATAATGTCCCAGACAGCCGAAATAGTGTGCTTAATTCTGGAGCTGAGGACTGGGTTAGACAAGGGAAGATCTTATAATGTCAGTTCCAGGTGAAAAATGAGAGCATTAAAAATAAAAAATAAAAACCAAGAGTCTCCAACTTTCCATGGCTGGGTAGAACATCTGGAAATTTAAGAAGCCGCTCTGGATTCTGCAACAAAATGGGTGCAGTGCAAGGAACAGCAACTATATCAACTGCTAGTAGGATTATTTTAAAAAATAAAATGGAAATATATAAAGCAGTGGTTATCAACCTGTGGGCCCCCCAGGTGTTTTGACCTACAACTCCCAGAAATCCCAGCCAATTAACCAGCTGTTAGGATTTCTGGGAGTTGAAGGCCAAAACATCTGGGGCCCACAGGTTGAGAACCACTGGTATGAAGTATCTTGGTGGATATCAATGGGGATATCTGCAGCACATTGTCACCCTGCTGATATCATAGAGCAAAACGTCACAAATAAATCTCCTAGGGAAGTTATTCAGAATCTATGTATTCTTCCTAAGTTTTGTGCAAGCCAGATGTTTTGTATCAACCCCAGCTTCCATAGTCAGTGGTCAGGCATGATGGGTTGTGTGGCCCAAAGCATCTGATGATGATGATTATTATTATTATTATTATGTTTATGTTTATTTACACCCCACTTTTTCTCTCCGGGAGAGAATCAAAGCAGCTGGGAAAGGCTGGTTATACCATCATCTTGGAAAAAAGTGAAAACAAAAGCTATCCTAAAAAGTAACTTTTCAAAGCTATGCACAAAACAAAGGAAGCTGCCTGTTTCCTACAGTTTTTTTTAAAGTGCCATTTTTGAGACACATTAAAACTAAAATGTGGGCTGTTACTTTACTTCTCTTTTTAAAAAAATAGGATAAAAACACTGGGCACTTTTTGGCTTTAGTCCTTACGATAGGCCATTCTGGCACTTGCCAATTTCAGTGCAGAGCTATACTTTAAATACTCTGCAGACTGTAGTTAAGTGCCGGAGAATGTTAAACTTTCCAGTATGCCATACGTATTTCAATTGATTCTTTGTTCTCCTTCAGAAGAGGTTAATGAAGCTAAGGAGGAGAGGCAGATTAAACGTTCAATCAAATTGCAACATATGGAAAATCCTGCCTGGCCCTGGAATCCGATGAAATGCTTGTACTTCCATTCTAGTGAGACCAGTATTAATAATAATTTATCCATCTGCTGCAGTCTTTCATTTCAGATATTGAAAGTATTTTATGGGTACTAATAATTAACCCTCATGCCACTTCCTTGAGGAAAATGTTATAGTAGCCACATTTTTTTTTTCTTTCAAAAAGAAGAAACTCAGAAAGATGGTGCAGAGAATTGCCTCCAAATACTGTACTATTGTGGTCGTTTCACATCGGTAGCACCAATGTATCTGTTATCAGGATTTAGCCAGAACTTTAAAGTGCTAACCCTATTTGGGGGGATATGATCAAGTACCTGGGGAAACCCCTTGGAAAACCTGAAATGGAGTCACTATGCCACTGACATGAAGCTACCTTTCAATTTGGCACAGACAGAAAATTATTTATTCATGTTCTGACTGAGAACATCAAGGAAGGATATGAGAAGGTTGCATTACCAGAACAGTTTTTGTTGCCCTTACAGCAACCTATGACACAGTGCAATATAGGAAAATGCTGCAGAAAGTCTACCATATTATCCAGGACCAGGCATGTAGTCGGGGGGGGGGGAGGCTGGAGGGTCTGGAGGGGCTCAGCCCCCCCCCCCAAATTCTCAGGGTGGTCCACGAGAATGCCTTACTGGTACATTATTTCAACTCTGATGTCTATTCATATCACGATCTGATCACTGTTCTCAATATATCCCATATGCATGGGGGTATTGCGATAATGATAAAAAAGGTTTGCTAGGGTAGATCCTCTCTCACTCAGACTCAGCCCCCCCCCCCCATCAAACTCACCCCCCCCAATCAAAATCCTGGCTACATCCCTGTCCAGGACTATGATTTTACAAAAACTGTCCAGATCCTCCTAAAAAACCATAGCTTCTATGTGGAGTTTCAAGGCAAGAAATGTAGATGGAGGTAGCAAAAGAACTGTTTACTCCAAGGCAGTGTTCTTGCTTGTTTAACATCTTTACTAACAATCAGCTACAGCCACCACTCACATGAGCTTTATATATGCTGATGACCTTGACCTAACAACACAAGCAAAACACTTTGAAACAGTCAAAATCCAACTAATGCCTTGAAAGATCTCTCCAGCCACTTCAAAGATAGCCACCTGAAGCCTAACCCTGCCAAGACACAAGTGTGTGCTTTCCATCTACAGAACCGTGAAGCCAACAGGATATTGAAAGTTACCTGGGAAGGTCAAAAACTTAAACATTCTTTCCATCCTAAATATCTTGGTGTCACCTTAGATTGAACAGTAACATATAGGAAACACTGCATGAATGCTAAGCCCAAAGTAGCTGCGTGCAATAATATCATGTGGAAACTTACTACAACACATAGCAACACATGGGTACAGACCTCAAATTAATAAGAACATCCGTTCTGACCTTGTCTTACTCAACTGCCGAGCATGCCTGCCCTGCTTGGCACAAGTCTGCCCACGTGAAGCAGGTGAACATAACATTGAACAAAACATGTAAAATAATCACAGGCTGTCTCAAACCTACACCTGTTGATAAACTCTCTACAAGTTAGCTGGTATCCCACCCCCCCATGTACAATGGGAAATTTCTGCTAACTGTGAGAGAAATAAGGTTGAACACTGTGAAAACCATCCACTGCATGGCTATCAGCCTCCTCCCAGTAGACTCAAATCAAGGAAAAACTTCATGAGAACCACCACTCCTCTTTACATTCCCCCAGCAACAGCAAGAGTATCACTCTGTGCAGCTAAACCAGGAAATCCCAACTGGATGGCCCCCCACAAGGGTCTGCCTCCAGGGGCAAACCAAGAATGGGCAACTTGGAAGCCCCTGAACAGACTCAGAAGTGGAGTGGGCAGATCAAAAGACAACCTGGCAAAACAGCACTACCTAAAATAATCTTCCACCTTGTGTGACTGTGGAACAGAACAGACAACTCTGCATCTGTATGCTTGTCTGCAATCTCCTGCCTCATGTACAGAGGAAGAATTGTTTGAGGCTACAGTCAATGTGGTTGCTGTTGCCCGTTTTTGGTCAAAAGATATTTAGCCACGTGCGCTCCTTCTATTTTTATCAGTTTTATACTAATTTATGCAATGCTTTTGATTTATTATTATTTATTTATTTATTATTTGGATTTCTTGGTCGACCCTTCCAGGTGGCTCGGGGCGACTCACAACAGTTAAAAAGATACAATAAAAACACAGTACAACATAATAAAACCGTACATAACACATAATAAAACATAGTTGGATGTGTGCATCCACAGTTAAAACCAGCAATGATGCCTGTCTACTACATAGAATCACAGCCCTTGACCAAATCACGGAGCCTAGCCTTACCCCGACCCAAAAGCCTGAATAAACAGGTGGGTTTTACAGGCCTTACAAAAGGCCAGTAAAGTGGGCATCGCGCGAAAGGCATCGCACGAATGAATGAATTGATAATAAATAAATAAAAAATGCCCTGTTCTTAAGATTTAGCCTTAGCATTTTTCTTCGTGCTACACCTTCACAAAGTGGCTCTGGTTCAAAGACAGAACACACACTGAAAATGGTCATGTGTTCAGTCCTCATCATCTTCAGGTAGGGGTGGAAAAGTGTGTGCATGTGAGTCTTCACGGGTTTTTTAATAGCAATTTATGATTTTTGAAGGCAATGAATACCCAGAGGTGGCTTTACCAGTTCCTTCCTCTGAAATATAACCTATAGCACCTGGGATTCATTGCAGGACTTCCTTTCAAGCACTAATCAGTGCTGACCCTGCTTAGCTTCCAAGATCAGATAGGATCGAGTGCCTTTCGGGTATTTAAAGACTGCAGTCTAGAATGCTAGTGAATCGGGCTTTGGCTTCAACCAGCAGAACTACTGACATAACTAGGTGATGAATAGTCTTTTTAGTACAGTATTTCATAATTAATGTTACAGTAATGTTACAGTTCTCTTTCCCTTTGATGTCCAGAGAGCTGGAAATGGGCATGACGGTGCCTCTGGTGAGTCTTATTCTTCCACAACGGTACTGTGAAAGGCATAAGAAGAATTTAAGATACTCTCTAGTGCAGATGGCAACTGTTCCCATGAAAGGCTGCCATTGAAATTTCCATGACTTTCATGTGGAAAGAAATGTACCTGGAGAGGAAGATGAGAGCAAGTTTTCACTGCTGGGAAATGATCTGGTTAGGAATTGGAACACAGTTACATGTTTATCTAACATGTGGCTATTTTTGTCTGTTGATGGCTGAAAATGCCACTCTTTGTGAACACAAGGAAAGGTGCTTCCATGGCGTCCTAATCCTGTGTTTCCCTTTTCGGAATGATCTGTGGGGTAGATTTTGAGCTTGCCATCTCCTACCCGTTGCAAAAATACTGCTCTAAGACCAGCAGTAAATAATGCATGCCCGAACCTGCCATCTAAATCCACTTACATTAAAAGTTATTTAAACTCACTGAAATTAAGAGGCATAAACGAACTTGCAGGCCACCTAGTGCTATATCACCTTCACCCGTCTGCAGTTTTTTCTGTTGTAATAGAATCAGGGAGGATTTTGTCTGGTTTACATGTTGAATGATTTGGAGGCGCTCTTTAAATCTCTCCAAAATAGAATTTCAGTTCTTTCTTTAAGAAGGTTGTTCCAAATTGTCTAATGGAAGTGTTTACCTAGTGACTCATCCTTGGTTAAAAGCTTTATTATGATTCAAGATTTGCAGTTTAGTTTTTTAAATTTATATTTAATTTAATACACACACACACACAAGAATGGGTGGCTACTGAAAATTCAGGAACTGACCCCCCTTTTCTATCTTTTCTCACTACCCTACCCCTTCTTTTACTTCCCAAGATTCCCTATCAATCCCCAACCTGAGCCACTTATTTCTTTTCCCTTCCCCTTTACCATTATTTTCTGTCCCAATTACCTGTGCCTTCCCTTCCCAAAAACCTCTTTTCTTTCTTTTATATATATATGTGTATTTAAAATCTCTAATAAAAACTTCTTTTTTTAAAAAAAAAAAGGAAAATTCAGGAACTGGAAGATAAAATCACAAGCATAGAAACAAGGGCCTTGAATTTTCCCATTATCAGTTTGCAAGGTACATCTACATTGAAAAATTGATGCAGGTTGATATTACATTAACTGCCATGGCTCAATTTCAGTTCTATGGAATCACTGGAGTCATACTTCTACTTTGACTCACAGCCGGGCAGCCTCATATCCGGACCTCAGAATCAGGGCAGAAGGAACCACCACCCCTCCCTCCTTTCTGGCCTTGTGTGTGGTGGGTGTGTGACTGTGCTTTCCAGTCCTACCTGCACCCCACCACACACACTATCTTTTTACAGGGAGAGTGTGTATGTGGTGTGGGGTATGCAGGCACTGACAGGCATGTGCTCACTTTCCAGGCCTGCCTGTGCCCTGCCACACACACTCTTTTTTCAGGGAGAGTGGAGGTGTGGCATGGGGCATGTAGGAGGCCTGGAAAGCTTGCACGGGCCGGTCAGTGCCTGCCTGCAGCCAAGCGCCTGCACAGTCACACACCCCACCCGACACATGCTCCACCACCAGGGGCGGTCCCACCATGTAAGTGACCTACGCGGCTGTGTAGGGTGCCATCTTGGAAGGGGGCATCGTGGGGTGAATTCCCGCCCACGGGCGCCGCCGCTCCCGCATGCCGCCATTTCTGCGGGGAATTGCAGAGCAAGGGGAGCCTTCGAAGGCTCCTCTTCGCTCTTCCTGGTTCCCGCTGTTGGCCCCTCCCACTGGGAGTTTCAGAGGGCGGGGGAGCGCTCTCCCTTGCCCTCTGAAATGCCTTGTGGGAGGGGCTGGCAGCAGGAGCCCGGGAGAGCCAAAGGAGGGGTCTTCGAAGGCTCCTCTTCGCTCTTCCTGGTTCCTGCTGTTGGCTCCTCCCACAGGGAGTTTCAGAGGGCGGGGGAGAGCGCTCCCCGCCCTCTGCAATGCCCCGTGGGAGGGGCTGAATAAACACAACAAAAAATCAGGCTGTGGTGCCTGAGTATAAGGCTAAACACAAAGGGAAGAAAGAGTAACAGGAAAGATATCCCAACCCTGCGTTCCATGTGGCTTTCCCATGAATAGTTTTATTTTCATTTCATCATTATTTGAAATGCAACCCATTTGGGTTTTTTGAGGCTTGTGCTCCACGGGGCTTTTTCCCTCCTCCACCACATGCTTGAATCACACACCCCCTCCTGCGACTTCTCCTTTAATTCCCTGTTTCATCATTGCCCGATTTCAACTCTCCCTGCGATCCTGTTTCTTCCCTGCCGTGTCTTCACACTTCCTGGAGGCGCTGCTTTGATTTCTTGGCATTTGCTGACAACAGGAGAGAACCTGACACCTGGGCTGCTCTTCTGTCGCCCCCGCTCATTCTAAGCCTTGGGGGACGCACAGCCGCATCGTGGCGATTTGCACAGCGGCTGGGATTACAATTCAAAACAGAATTCATTACATCTACGATCTACAACTTCCACTCCAGGACTGGTCGACACCATCATTTTGGAATCTATCACGACTGTTGTATGTACTAAGGGGTGTGTTCTCCTATACGCTTCCAGGCACCCAGGAGGAACTCCCTCCTTGGGAACCCTGGGCGTATTCATGTTTCATGCCATTTGATGCTATTCTTGGGCTTACATTTTCATGATTGTTGGTATTCATATGCATGCATAGGAGGTGGTTGACCCCATAGTGGGATTTATCTTGATACCTGTGGATTTCAGCCTTGTTAGTGATATTTCACTGCTATTTGATGTACTCACAGAGAGGCTATTGCCTCACTTATTGAATTATCCTGCTTTATTATTTATATTAAATGCATATATATTTTTGCTTATGACCTGTTTGGTCCTGCATTGCACTGAGTGATTGGGATATCTTTCCTGTTACTCTTTCTTCCCTTTGTGTTTAGCCGTGGGAGGGGCTGGCAGCAGGAGCCCGGGAGAGTGAAAGGAGGGGCCTTCGAAGGCTCCTCTTCGTGCTTCCTGGGGGTGCCAAAATAATTTGGGGGCAAAATTATCTTTGCTTACTATTTAGAATTACCTTAGACCGCCCCTGTCCACCACCCGCCATACCCTTTGAGTGGAAATGTGGAAGGGGTGGTGGTTCCTTCCGCCCTGATAAAGCATGTTTGTTGAGGTCCCGATGTGGGGCTGCCCGGCCATGACTCCCGTGAGTGAATGCAGGGCATTGCGGGCACCATGGAGGGACGAAGAAGGAGAAAGAGAAGAAGCACAGTGCCCAAACACACGCACACCTGCCAGTGACTGCCAGGCAGCCAAATGCCTCAGGAAGTGGAGCCAGAAGGTGAGAAGCCTCCCGCACAATGGGCAGATTTCCAGCCCTGAAATGAAAGAAACAAAAACAACTCTTCCAATTTCAGGAGGCTTACTGAAAATGGATCAGGCCCTACAAAGAAAGCCCAGAAACTAAACGGAACAAGCTTTTACCCAATGCACACCACTAGTCCTGATTTGGCAAAGACAGCTCCAGTTACTTCTCTGTTGTTCCACTTTTTTCAGCTGTTTTTTAAATGCTCTGGTTTCTCTTTCTTCCCATGTCCCTCCTTTATCTTCAACTCTTCCCAAAGAAGAAGGCAATGGTAAACTACCTCTGAAGAAATCTTTCAAAAAGAAAATATTGTATGATAGAATTGCCATTTGTTGGGTGTCAATCTGAAGGCATGTGACAACAAGAACAAGAAATAAAGTCTTTGGAGGAAAAGGCCGCCTGTTCTGACAAATGTTATGCACCTAGAAATAAAAGGGTGTTTGCAACTCTCCTGTAAACAAGCCAAGGGTGAAGGAAAACACAACCCGAATTCTGTCTGTTAAAAATTAGAGACAGAAGTAGTTTCCTGAGGATCTCTTTCATGCTTGTTTGAGAAGCCAGGCTACAAGGTACGGAAAATCACTCACAACAAAAGCAAGCATTCTAGTCCTTACCTATAAGGGCTTCGGCTGCTTAGAAACAAATTGCAAAGCAAAGGCACCTTATCACCACATCTAAGAAAGTGGGTGGAGCAGGGAAACAACAAAGAGTGCTGCTGGATGCGAGGCATTTTCCCTTCCAACCCATAATAACAACAGCAAGACGATTAACAGCCAGACAGAATAAATGGAATAAGAGTGACACTCAATGGCAGCTTCAAAAATAAAATCCATTTGCTACAAAGCTCTTGAATCTCCAGGGTTATTTCTGCCTGCCAAGAAGCAAGCTGAGAGATGTCGAATGTATTTTCAAAATTTTTAAATTTAGAATTCTGTTCTCACATTCATAGTTGTTTTGGGCAACCATCCAAGTTGTGCTCTTCTAAAAAAAATATTTCTCAGCATTTCATCTCTAGTGGCCTATTGGATTATAGGCAGCAGAGGGCTGTGCTGCGTCCAATGCTCCATCTACAGTGTAGAATTAATGCAGTTTGACACCACTTTCATTGCCATGGCACAATGCTATTGGACCCTAGGTTTTGTAGTTTGGAGAGGTGCCAACATTTTTGGCAGAGAAAGCTTGTAAAACTACAACTCCCTTGATACCATAGCATCGAGTCATGGCCGCTAAAGAGGTGTCAAACTGCATTAATTCCACAGTGTAGTTGCACCTCTTGTTAGATCATTCTGCAGCAATATGGAAGTTATCAGATGGATAATGTTTGACTACAGCTCACATAGTGATAAATAACCTGTCCATCTTAAACCCATGTCATTTTGTTAACAGCCATGTTATGAGTTGTAATCCAAGCTCTACATTTTAGTATATTTAATTTGTTGGAATTTCCTACCAGAAGGAAACGTTCTTATTCAGAGTAACTTCCGTTTCATGATCAATCATCGAATCATTCGGTGGTTGGAATAGTCATCCTATGCAGTCTAGACCCCTGCCATGAAGGAAGACACAAGCAAAGATCCTCCTGACAAATACTGAAAAGAAAAATTGTGAATAGTCATTGTAATTTATTTCATATTTTCAGGTTTTTACTTAATTTCATTTTATATTTTAATTAAAATCATATAAATGCAATGCACAAACAAATGTTTAATTGGGTTGCTGTGAGTTTTGGGGGCTGTGTGGCCATATTCCAGAAGCATTATCTCCTGATGTTTTGCCCACATCTATGGCAGGTGTCCTCAGAGGCTGTCAGATTTGTTGGAAACTAGGTTTATAGTGAGGTTTATAAATCTGTGGAATGTCCAGGGTGGGAGAAAATAACTCTTGTCTGTATGAGGAGAGTGTAAAGGTTGCAATGTTTAATTGAATTATTTTTATATTCTTTACAGATCCTGTAGGACTCTAAACCCCATTGGCTCCAGCCAACAATACCAATGGATGAAGAGATGAGATTGTACTCCAGCTACATCTAGAAGGCACAAACCCTTGTATTCACATTGTCACATACATGCTCCTGGTGCCTAGTTATATCAAGAAACCTTTGGGGGAGATCAAAATCAGACAACTAATGAGTGGCCAAGAAGCAATCACATCGATATGTTGATATGTTTCTTTGATGGCTGGAAGTCTTAGTTCCTTGGAAACTTTAACACCATTAGAAAGCAAAGAGAAAGTTTGTGGCAGGGCTGATTTTGGAAAACTCAGGGTGCTCCCAGACAGCACTAAATCACAGGTTTTAGTGAGGGGCAAAAAATCCCAAAACTTCAAGAGAGGTCCACATACAGACCTGTTGGTCCCAGGATTTCTGCCTCCACTGTCCAGATTTGATGCTTTGTTCTGAGATTTAGAGGCTCCCAAGATGGCTGCCACAAGACTTCTGTCGAAAACTGTCAGGTTTTTCTTTTTTTTTTTAAGCCCTGTAAGATGCTGATAATGCAGATATGCAGAGATTTGGTTATGCGGCTCACTGCAAAGGTCCGTTCTATGTGCTGACCAGAGAAACTTTGCCCTCTACACATTCCATAAAGTTTCTGGCTCACAAATAGTTTTTTTGCCTTCTACTCAAGTGTCACCTTCTTTTTAGGAACCAACCAATCAGGAACAAGCATCTACAACCTGGGAACAGACCCAGATTTTAAAAATCCCGTGATTTTTGATTGCAGGGACATACAGATATGCAAAGGTCTGGATATTAGGCTCAAAACTGCAATATTCCTGCACCTGGAAATCTTGCGGTTTTTGCCTTTTGTTGCTATTGCTTCCAGATTTACAGGGAATCGCATCTGTCCACACTCCTGTTTGCTGCAGAAACTCCTGGAATAAAGGTACTGTCTGGATGGGCCCTCAAAGTGTCACCATAGTGTAATGTTTTGTAAATTGGACCAGGACACAAGGAGAACAGGGTTTTAATCCCTGCTTGAATATGGAAACCTACTGCATGACCTTGGGCAAGTCACTCACTCACAGCCTCAGAAGAAAGCAAGGGCAAAACCCCTTGGAATAAATCTTATCAAGGTAACCCCATGACAGGGTTTTCTTGTCATTGTCAACTGCCATCAAGTCAACTTTTTTCTCAGGATTAGTGGAACCAAAAGAACAAATTACTTGGGCACACAACAACTACAAACTACAACAACCACCCTGAGGCTTTTATTTGACCATAAACAAGCATGGAGAAAGGTTGTAGGACAAGATGCAAACTAGTACTTTCAGAATCTGCTGTAACCACAGAAGTTTGCTGCCCTGCTAAAGAAAACTGTTCTGTTATTTTCTGCTTGTATATTATTTACAGTGAAAGCAGGTATCGCAAAGAGTCCTTGAGCTAGCTCTCTTCAGTGTTTTCTCTTATCAGAAGGAAACAAAGCACTCCTAGTCTTCTCACCTCTCAGGCAAATTGAGTGCACTTAACAATGTATTTAAAAATCTGTTGTGAATGCAAAATGAAAATACGTGCCACCAACATATTTTTCAGCCCGTCTCTTCTGCTGCCTCTGTTTTCAGCATAATGAAGCCTCATCCATCCACAGTTCATCATTCAAAAAATAAAAATGACAGGTAGCAACGTGTATTATGGAGGTCTCAAGTTGCACTGATTTCATTTTCCCTCATTTCATAATATATGGCTGTGCTTATTCCTGTGCTGCTAGGATTTTCATTAGTACTATAAATATCTCAGAGACATTAATATTTACTTGCTCACTTCATATTTCTCCCCTCTGGTTCTGAATTTCTTACATCAAATGGTATGCTTGGACAAGATATCCTACAAAGTCCCTTCCATCTCGTATGTCCGGTAAGACCTTGATGCTAGCACTCCAGCTGAAGGATTCTGGGAGCTGTAATCCAATTTTTCAGCTCCAGGCACAAGCCTGTTATTTTCAAAGTATGGGTCATGCATTCAAACCGCACATAAGATACTAGGAAGGGAACTGTAAAATACTTACTTTGATGAATTACAGTCTGCCTCTTACTATATATGTTCATGGATAGGTGTAAAAATTCTAGTCAAAAAATTAACCCAGGAAACCTGGCTCAATGTATCCCTGAGTCAATGTAAGTACTGCACCTTAACTCTTATAAAAGAATGGTGTTGATTTATCTATGGGTCAAATCAGTACTGTATAGCAATTCTTATCCAAAAGAGAGCCATTTAGTTCAGTCCATCACAGGAGAACTAAAAAAATGTATAAATATGAATTTTTGAAAGGCAAGAAATCTGGAGACAGAAAGAAGATTGCATTGGTGGGGCATATTTCTGAGTGGTGAATACTAGGGCTCTACTGATGAAATCGTCTTTCTTTCTCAGCGCAGCAGGTTAAACCACTGAGCTACTGAACTTGCTGACCGAAAAGTTGGCAGTTCAAATCCGGGGAGCAGGGTGAGCTCCCACTGTTAGCCCCGGCTTCTGCCAACCTAGCAATTTTCAAAAACATGCAAATGTGAGTAAGTTGACGGGAAGGTAACAGCACTCCATGCAGTCATGCTGTCCACATGACCTTGGAGCTGTCTATGGACAACGCCGGCTCTTCAGCTTAAAAATGGAGATGAGCACACCCTACCCACCCACCCTGCAAGTCAGACATGACTAGACTTAATGTCAGGGGAAACCTTTACCTTCAATTTATTATTCCATTTTATTCCTATCAAAATACAGTACCTGAAGTTCCACCTACTATGGCAGTTAAAGTGGTATCAAACTGAATTATTTCCACAGTGAAGATGCAACCTGAGACAATCTGAAAAGAAACACCATCCATTGAAAGGTCAAAGAAACAAGTGACTGTGTTGTTCTTTATTGTAATTTTCATCTCTGCTGGCAATACATCTTTAGCCAGTCCACATACATCAGGAAAAACTATTGTTATTAAGCACATTAATTTCCACTGCTGATATCAGAGTGGATAAAAAGTGGCCAGTGGGGAGTGACCAATATTGCCATAGTCCCTGCACATCAAAATGTCTTGAAAATTCAACCCTATGTGCTCTAATTCTGCTAATCCACTATGTCTTCAGCAGCTATAATGGAAATTAAAAATATCAGATGTCTATAATTCTGCAAAGCAGGCTCATGTTCCACCTTCTCTAATACAAATTTCTAAATTTCTAAATTTCTATCTCTACTGATAAATTAACTCTTGGAAAATTTGGGACATGCTTTCCTCTTTCTTGCCAGCCAGGCAGTCACATCATCATCTTTTCTCCATTTCATAGAATCATATAATCATCAAATTGGAAGAGACCTCATGGGCCATCCAGTCCAATCCCCTGCCAAGAAGCAGGAAAATCGCATTCAAAGCACCCCCAACAGATGGCCATCCAGCCTCTGTTTAAAAACCTCCAATGAAGGAGTCTCCATCACACTCTGGGACAAAGAAATCCACTGCTGAGCAGCTCTCACAGTCAGGAAGTTCTTCCTAATGTTCAGATGGAATATCCTTTCTTGTAGTTTGAAGCCATTGTTCCGCATCCTAGTCTCCAGGGCAGCAGAAAACAAGCTTGCTCCCTCCTTCCTATGACTTCCTCTCACATATTTATACATGTCTTCTCTCAACATTCTCTTTTTCAGGCTAAACATGCCCAGCTCTTTAAGCGCTCCTCATAGGTCTTGTTCTCCAGACCCTTGGTCGTCTTAGTCCCTGCCTCTTACACTACCTTTAGCCAGATACCAATGTGTTTCCACCAAATTAAAGGAACCTACTTTACACAATAATTTACGGATGTAATTCTTCTCATTATTTTTATAGATGCATCTGCACTGTAAAAATAATGAAGCTTGAACCTCACTTTAATTGCCATGGCTCAAGGCTATGGAATCCTGGGAGTTGTAGTTTGGTGAGGCACCAGCATTTTTTGTTAGAGGAGACCTGATGAAACTACAACTCTCACAATTCCTTAGCATTGAGTCATGGCAATTAAAGTACAGTGTTCCCTCACTTATTGCTGGGGTTAGGTTCCAGAACCTCCCACAATAAGTGAAAAACCGAGATGTAGGGATACTCTATTTATTTTAATATTTATACATTATTTTAGTTGTTATACACTATTTTAAGTCTTTATAAACTTAAAATAAAGTGAACAAAAGGAAGGAAAGGCCCTTCAAGGCTGGAGGGAGGGAGGACTGAGGAGGGAAAGTACCTTGGAGAGCGGTGGCAGCAAAACCCCACAAAACAGCGAAAATGCCATGATATATATTTTAATTTTTTAAAAAACAGCGAGTCCGCAATAAGCGAACCATGAAGTAGCAAGGGAACACTGTAGCATCAAACCAAATTAATTTTACAGTATAGGTCAGGCATGGGCCAATTTAGACCTTCCAGGTGTTTTGGACTTCAACTCCCGCAATTCCTACCAGCTCCTAGGAATTGTAGGAGTTGAAGTCCAAAACACCTGGAAGGCCAAAGTTTGTCCATACCTTGTGTAGATGCACCCCAAGTTTCTCCATCTTGAGAGAAAGAACAAGTATTTTTGTTTTCTTCCAATTGCAAGAAAGTCTTTTTAAAAACCATACCACTGTTGAAATCTATTCATAAATTAAGACTTACCGTAGTTTGCATTTGAAGGAAATAGCATTTTGCTGCAGAAAAAAAATGCAGAAATATAGTTTCCTGTTTTTTTAATCCAAATCAATGATGTAACATTTTGTGCAGAATAAATCCTCAGATATGGTATTTTTCCATGCACGAAACAGCTTATTTTGTACACCATGTGTTTTCATAGAAATATTATTTTCTGCATTGAAAATGCCTCTTTCTGAGCAAAGTAACTATGAGTGAATTCTGCACAGAATAAATCCTGAACTAAGAAGGTACTCACTTCTGCAAGATGCTTCTCATTGGGGTTTTCCAATATATAAAAAAACTGTTTTCTAAAAAAATCTTTCTTGAATATTTTTGAATATTTTTCCATCCTGCACTAATAATAGTAATGGGAATATTTCATTTCTTCCATTTTCTCTTTTCTATCACTGGTGGCTTTATTTTTTGTGTTAACAACAGAAATTGCTGGGTTTATGCCTTTACCACATGCTTCATTGGGCATTTGAAAAACCCATCGCCTTACAAGAATAATGTATATAAGTTTCCTCATATAAAAAAATAGCAAGTGAGGGGTTTTTTTCCAATTGATCTGTTTTTTATTCATGTTACTGGATATAGGTTTCACGTAAAGCTACTAATTTTCCGAACTGTTAGAAACAAGTCTGCTCCAGGCACTTGGAAAAGATTTGTTATGTTAGCTGTTTTCTGGCTAATACTCAAGTTAGAAAATGTTCATAATCTTAAAGTTATTCTAAAACTTTTGCTTCAACATTTTTGTTGGTTATTGATTTCAGAGGAAGGTGGAGCAACTTATGAGACATAAAAATATTAACTTTTTAGAAGTTGGGGAGGCTGTGCCTCTTTTTTTCATGTATTTTCTTGGCTGATGAGAATACATCTTTTCATCCAGAAAAATCCTAAATTATGATACAGACCTAATAGCATAAAGGCTCCAGTTCCTGACTGATCTTGGAAGCTAAGCAAGGTTAGCCATAGAATCATAGAATCCTTGAGTTAGAAGAGACCTTCTGATCCATCCAATCCAATGCCCTGCCAATAAGCAGGAAAATTGCATTTAAAGCACCCCTGACAGATGATCATCCAGTCTCTGTTTAAAAACCTCCAAAGAAGGAGCCCCCACCACACTCTGGAGCAGAGAATTCCACTGCTGAACAGCTCTCACTGTTAGGAAGTTCTCCCTAATGTTCAGGTGGAATCTCCTTTCCTGTAGTTTGAAGCCATTGCTCCGCGTCCCAGTCTCCAGGACAGCAGAAAACAAGCTTGTTCCCTCCTCCCTATGACTTCCTCTCACATACTTATACATGGCTATCATGTCTCTTCTCAGCCTTCTCTTCTTCAGGCCCAGCTCTTTGAGCCACTCCTCATAGGGCTTGTTCTCCAGGCCCTTGATCATTTTAGTTGCCCTCTGGACACATTCCAGCTTGTCAACATCTCCCTTCAATTTTGGTGCCCAGAATTGGACACAGTATCCCAGGTATGGTCGAACCAAGGCAGAATAGAGGGGTAGCATGACTTCCCTGGATCTAGACTCTAGACTCCTATTTATCCAAGCCAAAATCCTATTGGCTTTTTTAGCTGCCATTTGTAATTGTTGGCTCATGTTTAACTTGTTGTCCACGAAGGCTCTGACATCTTTTTCACACATACTGCTGTCAAGCCAGGCATCCTTCATTCATTATCTTTGCATTTCATTTTTTTCTGTCTAAGTGGAGTATCTTGCATTTGTCACTGTTGAACTTCATTTTGTTAGTTTTGGCCATCTCTCTAATCTATTAAGATCATTTTGAATTCTGCTTCTGTCTTCTGGAATATTAGCTCCCCCCCCCCCAACTTGGTATCATCTGCAAACTTGATGATCATGCCTTCTAACATTTCATCTAAGTCGTTAATGAAGATGTTGAACAGAACGGGGCCCAGGACAGGACACTGCGGCACTCCACTCGTCACTTATTTCCAGGACGAAGAGGAAACATTGATGAGCACCCTTCGGGTTGATAGGAGACTACCAATGGATACCAGGTGCTGTGAGCTATATTTCAGAGAAAGAAACTGACAAACCATCTCTCAATAGTCCTTGCCTTTCTATAAAAAAAAAACCCTATGAAATTCATAAGTCAAGAGGGAAGGTAATGATGATGGTGAGAGGGAGAAAGAGGATTTGCCGCATTTCTCTATAGATGAAGTCAGGAAACAATAGCACATAACAGCAGTTGAAATCATGCAACATTAGTCAAAAACACATAACAGTTTTTAAAAATGAGGTGCATACTTGCTAAAATTGTGACATTTTGACAAAGATCTATGGACTCTGTGAGCCATAACTGCAGCTTCAAGGGACCAGATAATAATAATTTTTTGTATAAGAATGAAGTTTTACAAATTGATTGCAGATTATCTTGCAACTTCTACCTCTGGTTCCCAAAAAGGGCTGTAGGTTTGGTTGTAAAAATGGACAATATTGAGTTTTTTGCTCAGTTATATCTGTAATATTAAAATGGAGCCTACTAAGCTGTTTGCTCTCACAGCTTGAACTGTCTTATATGGTCAGTGTAGACTCATTTAATGCAGATTGAAGTGGATCATATGACTGCACACTGCCATATAATCCAGTTTAATCTGCATTATAGTGGTAGTGTAGATGGGTCCTGGGACTGATATGAGAACCATCATGAGATATCTGAAGCGCTATCAAGCGCAAGCTGGAGTTAGCATGTTTTCTGCTTCTTCAGAAGATATGACCAAACCAATGGATTCGGGGTGCAACAGAAGAGACTTCATTAGACATTAGGAAGAATTTCCTAGCAGCAAAAACCATTCAAGATTGAGAAAGACTTACACAAAGCGTGACAGATTTGCCTTTGCTGGGTAGCTTTAAACAGGGATAACCAGTGACTGGACAAGATGCTCTTTGGTTTCCTTTCTAATTTGAAGGTTGGAGTGAGGATAAAGTGGAAAGAGAGGTCTTGTATGCCATCTTGATTTCACAAAAGGATAGGTGGGGTCTAAACAACTGATAAATAAAATAGATCACCCCATCTTTTATAATCAACTCATGAAATCATACTGGAACCAATAGCACTTTGGACAATATGAGTGTGAAAAGATAATGCTCATGATGACATTCTCCAAATACTGCAGATCCCATGAGAGTCCTGTGTGTTCCCTTTTATTGCACATTTTAAAGAATGATGCTAATAAATCCCAGCTCTCTATAAATTACCCTGATGGAAGTGCTTTGCGTATTTATCCTTTAATGGTCAATGCAAGCCATTAACATATGTTACGTCTACAAAGGGCCACCGGTATGCGTCTTATGCATTCTTTCCGCTAATGATCCACATATGAAATACTCTACCCCACAAAGAACTGTTTAAATCAAACATAATGTCCTCTCTTACTGCTAATGGATTTATGGCTGTTTGGGGTTTCATTTTAACATGCTTCCTTTTATTTTCATATTGCATTCTTTCTACCTGAGACAGACCAATATAGTTCAAATGCAAATTCTTTTCTCTCCCAAACATGAAAAAGTCCTAGAGATTAATTATGTTCTTATTATTATTATTGAAACTCTAAAAAATGTTTATTTAGTTGTATTACATAAATTCTTACTCTTTCAAATCATTAATTATTCCTAGAAATTACGTTACATGTAAATTGGGGTACTGGGCTGGGTCTTCTCTATTATGTTGGCTGTATGGCATCGCTTTAGGAGGGCTACAGTATGGAGTGGGTGGGGTAACTTCGACAATACAGCAAGTCTTGAACAGATGCATTGTGGTTAAGAAAAGAAGACTACACCAGGCCCTTGGTGTCTGCTGGGGTTGAATTCCAGGACCATTCATGGATACCAAAATGTATGGATGCCCAAGTCTCATATAGAATGGTGTAATACAGAATATTGTTGAAGGCTTTCATGGCTGGAATCACTGGGTTGTTGTAGGTTTTTCTGGGCTATATGGCCATGTTCTAGAAGCCTTCTCTCCTGATGTTCTGCCTGCATCTATGGCAGGCATCCTCAGAGCTTGTCACAACCTCTGAGAATGCCTGCCATAGATTATAGGCGAAATGTCAGGAGAGAATGCTTCTAGAACATGGCAATATAGCCTGGAAAAACCTACAACAACCCGGTGTAATACAGAGTTTCTCAAACTATGCTCCTTCAGATGTTTTGGACTTCAGCTCCCACAATTCCTAACATCTGGTTAACTGGCTGGGATTTATGGAAATCACCTGGACGAGCACAGTTTGAGAAACACTGGTGTAGCAAAATGGTGTCTCTTATATTAAATAGTAAGATCAGTGTGCTTTTTGGATTTTTTTAAAAAAATGTTCAAGTTGTGGATGGTTGAATCTGTGGATACAGAATACATAGATATGGACTGGCATTGGTCCGTGAGTAATGCAGTAGTAGAAGATGGAACTCCATCAATTCATCTTCCACTTCCAGTCTGAACTGATACAGCCCAGAGAAAGGTGTACAGTATCGGTTAAAATCTAGACCTTGGTTTTTGGTTTGTGTTGCTTTCTTTCTGGCATGGTTTTGCTGTATTTCATTACGCCAGCCTCAAGGGAGCATTTCTAAACAAATGAATTTAGTTACTCTGGCTGAAGCTAGGTGAAATTAGAACAAAGTAATGGGAGTTAGATTAATGTGATTTCAAGATGTAATGCATAAAAAGCCTGGGAAGATTGTAGCAGGTTGTAAATTGAATTTTGCATACAGGCTGGAAGAAAATGCTGGTGATGGAAAGAAGCAAAGGTAGAGAATGGGGACGGAAGGGTGGAATGCCATGGCCAGTGGGGCGTCCCAGAGAGATATAAAACTGAAAAGAGACACGTTAACATTTCACATATAAAAATTAGAGTGTGGTCAAGGTGGTAGAAGTTATTAATGGTGACTCAATGTAATGCTGAATTAATAAACTTAGTGAATTATTTTGCACTTTGAATTCTGTGTGCAGCAATTGAAGGAAGCCGAAGATAAAAAAGAAATATGGGGGGGGGGGGAGAAACTGGGGCATTTTTAAAGGAGCTAGAATTCAATTCAAATTTGAATGCTATGCAAATATAACCTACTTTTAGTAATCATCATCATCATCATCATCATCATCATCATCATAGCAACAACTTTATTTTTGTATCCCACTTCCATCTTCCTGGAGGGACTCAGGGCAGCTTACTTGGGGACATGGCCATTCAACATAACACACTAAAATTCATAAAACAACATCATAACATCATTAAAACAATATAAAAACTACAACATAACATAGTATAAAACCATCATCATTCAAGCCCCCAATGGTGTGAGTAGTAAACAGTTCCTGCGCTCGGGTGGGCTGGTTGGTGCAAATGAGTTGCAAGGACAGGGCTGATGGGTAAAGTGCAAAGCCAGATGACAAGATTAGGAGTGGAATGCAATATGAAGTAGAGCACTATATCTCTAAGGAACAGTGTTTCTTGGTAAAGTGCAAGAAGCTAGGTTTTGGGTCATAGCTGGGGGCAAGTTTATCAGGGGGACTGTCAAATCAAAAGCTCAATGGAATACCGCCTACTGTGACCTATTTGCTTTTATGCAAATGCCTGTGCATAATATATTTAGGATCAAAAGAAGGCCCTTCAAGGTTGTTGTTAGTGTTGTGTGCTTTCAAGTCATTTCAACTTTTTTGGTGATAGGAGCCCCCAGTGGTGCAATGGGTTAAATCCTTGTTCCAGCAGGACTGCTGACCAAAAGGTTGGTGGTTCAAATTCGGGGAGTAGGATGAGCTCCCATCTGTCAGCTCCAGTTTCTCATGTGGGGACATGAGAGAAGCCTCCCACAGGATGGTAAATCCAGGTGTCCCCTGGGCAACTTCTTTGCAGGTAGCCAATTCTCTCACACCAGAAGCAACTTGCAGTTTCTCAAGGTGCTCCTGACATGAAAAAAAAACGTTCTGGTGACCCAAAGGCTAATCTATCTTAGGGGTTTCTTGGCAAAATTGGTTCAGAGAATGTTTGACTTTGGAAACAGAGAGAGAGAGAGAGAGAGAGAGAGAGACTCATCCAAGGTTGCCTAATGGGTTTCCATGGTCAGGCAAAGATTCAAACCCGAATCTCCAGCATCATAGTCCACCGTGTTGGCGAAAAAGTAGGGAGACATGGGATTGATTAAAAAAATTCCCTACCAAAGTTGGAGAGTATGCAAATTACACTTCCCATGATTATTTAGGATAAAACCCAAGAAGTTTCCAACATGTAATTTCCATCAAGGGAAGGATATTCCACCTGAACATTAGGAAGAACTCCCTAATTGTGAGAGCTGTTCAGCAGTGAAACCCTCTGCCCCAGAGTGGTGGAGGCTTCTTCTATGGAGGCTTTTAAACAGAGGCTGAATGGCCATCTGTTGGGGGTGCTTTGATTGGGATTTTCTTGCTTCTTGGCAAGAAGTTGGACTGGATGGCCCACAAGGTCTCTTCCCATTCAAGGATTCTTGTGTTGACGGGGGTATTGTTATAATTTTATGTGATTTGTTTTATACTTTTGTATCATTTCACCAGTTTTATGATATTATATGTGCATCCTGGAGTGCTTTGGGGAGATGGTGGTGGGATATAAATAAATTATTATTTATTATTATTATGTTTTCCATTGCTGCAGCAGGCAGTTGAACATCTTATAGCGAGAGAGCAAGAGAGGTTCATGTGCATTAAAAAATCTCTTTATTCAGTGAGAATATGCTGAACTTTCCCCATTAGAACAGATTGTTTAATGGGAGTAGCTCTGACAGAAGGGAAAAGTTGTGGAATGGCCAGGTCCTGAATTAAACATTCTATTGTTTTCCGAAATGATGTGCATTTTTATTCCAAATGGAAGTTTCCATTAATATCAAGAAGTGAGCTAGTGGGGAAGATGGAGGAGTAAGGATGAAACAGAAAAGCACTCGTTTCTTGATACTGTCATCTGAGAGGAGGATGCCAGAAGGAAATTCTACACTAAAATTAAAATGTGCAGTGCTCCAATCATTGTTTTTATCCTTGGTGCGGCACAAACAACATTCAAAGGAAAGAAAGCTCCTTTGATGTCTGATAATGAGAAGTGTGGTTTAGCACTAAATTGATTTAACTTGGTAAAAAAAATTAATAGCTGAAACAAATTTGGAATGAAATTAGGGAATGGGATTGCCTACTATGGCATGAATCAAAAGATCACATTAATTATGCTTCAACTTGCAAGGGAAGAATGGGGGAATACATTTATATATATTTGCCAACTAAGCAATTTTTAAAAATCTCGCAAAAAAAAAAAGGATGAACATATGTTATAATCCCACGTAGGCCACAGAGCTCATTGACACTGTTTGCAATTATGTATCCATTTGGGGAATATGTTGTATTGTTGTTGTTTTTTTAAAAAAAGAAAGAATAAATAAAGGAATTGTTTTGTTCTTCGAAAAGAAACCACATCAGAGTCTCCGAGACATGAATCTTTTATTGTATCTTCAAGGAAGCAAGTGGAAATGGTGCAAGAAGGCGCCACTGATAAAATATAAGTATTCCCTTGGAGTAATCTGGATGAGCTCATCCTTTGTGGGAGATAACAGGGTATGTCATGGTTACAAAATGCTATTTTGCTTTTGCCTTTTGTGGTGAAGAAAAACAATACAGTGAAAACACATTCCTCAACTTTGTAGATAATGCATGCATAGCTCTCTAAACCCAGGCGCCCATTCCAAAAGTTAACATTATTATCTCTCTCAGAACTGTGGTGCCCGTGGCATATGTGCCTTGCCACATAAAATCGCAAACTATTCTTTTTCATCTGGTTTGGGGTCACACAAAAAAGAACACAGAACACTCATAGAAAGCCAGATTACAAAAGGAATGTATATTTGAACTGTTCTTCTTCTCTCAATCACTTGTGACAGTGTCTGGTTAGAGTATCCTATGGAAAACTGAAAAAAAAATATTATGCAAATGGTGAAGTTGAGCAGTACATGGATATACAAAGCAACAACAAGTATAGGAATGGTGCCTTTGGGGAGCCATAAAATCCTATTTAGCTCCATTCAGACACAAACACAAAACAGAAAAATGAGAGAGCATTGTTTGATGGATGTTGGGTGTTTTACCATCCTATGGGAGGCTTCTCTCATTGTATTGTATTGATTTCGTATTGATTTTATAATGCTGTTTTAAATGTTTTAATTGTGTATTGTGGATTTTTATGGCATTGAATTGCTGCCAACTTGTAAGCTGCCTTGAGTCGCCTTTGGACTTGAGAAAGGCGGGTTAGAAATATTGTAAATAAATAAATAAATGGCCCAGCATGGGAACCTAGAGCTGAGATGGGAGCTCACCCTACTTCCCGGATTCGAACTGCCAATCTGCAGTCCTGGCGGCACAAGGGTTTAACCCATTGCACCACCAGGGAGCTAATGATGCTACAACATTGTTTTCATTTGACATTAAACCATAGCTATACATAGCATGCATAATCCAGCAATGAATCTTGAGCTTCTATATACTTTTTGTCTCTCATTTCCTCCAACAAGGAAAAGCATCAATTTTGTGTTAAACCAGTGTTTTGTTTTACATGTGACCTTAAGGAAGTCAAGTTAGTTTATTCATACAGGATCCATATTTTATTAACAGCCCTGGTTTATGAAAGAAACAAAGTTTACAATTCCAGTTTTGAAAAATGAATGCAGTGGACTGTCAGCAACAGGTATTTGGTTCGAGGATCACCCATGGATACCAAAATCTGTGGGTGCTCAATTCCTATTATATACAACAATATAGTAAAATGATACCCCTGATACAAGATGGTGAACTATTTATATAAGAGTCTGGGGTTCTATGAAATCTACCATGATATGCCTATACATTGGTATATATGTGGCAAAATCTTTTCAAAACTTCTCCAATAACTTCAAGCTTTAGTTTGTTGAATCTGTGGTTGCTGAACCTGTGAATATGGAAGGCCAACAATATGTTTTGACATTAAATGGTGGGTGTTGGGCAGGGGAAGGTATAATTTGCTTATAATTGAATTGGCATTTTTGAAATTAACCCTTTACTTACCACATAAATGCCAGTCCAGGGAGCATGGAGGAATCAAAGCCTGCAGAAACAAGGATGGTGAAAGAACCTGCAGGGCCACTCATCCTATCATATACCATGGTTCAATCTTGATGCAATGGGTTAACCCTGTGGTTGCCAGCCTGTGGTCAATGGACCACCAGTGGTTCCCAAGAATGAAAATATAGTCCGCGGCCTCACCATTACAGTTGCCTCGCAACCATGAGGCAACGAACGTGACTGGTCTTACAAAACCCTCTTATAATGCTGAGGCAATGGGGATATTGGGAGAGGAAAAGCTGACTACCCACGAAATCTTTCTACTACCACATCAGCTCTAGATTATTAAATATGTTTTTCTATAGGCGAGCAGATGGCGACTACTAGATGGCATATGATCTGTATCAGAAACTAGAGCTCATGTGGTCCATCCAATGCAATTTTCTGAATCAGCACCCCAAATAACCAAAACAAATCTAAAGTTGACCAAAAACTGATTCATAACCCTTTTGGTAGTACTGTTGGAGAGTGGTCCCTGGTCTCTTGCAGTTTCTCAGGCGCTTCTGACACGAAAAAAAAGTGTAATGGCAAATTTCAGCTAGTTTAAATGGAAAAGGAAACATTTAAAACATTCTCCTTTTTTATTATAAAAGACAGATGAGAATGTGAAGCATAGAGCTCAGGTACTTATTGCTGAACACTACATCCATTTCGAAACAGCCATTGTAGTTAGAGCAGAGGTAGAGAAGAGTGGCCCTTTAACTGTTGTTGAAGTGCAGTTCACATCATGCCTAGCTGCAGTCCATTAACTACTGAAGGGCCATGTGTTCCACATCCCATATCTAGGTGACAGCTATTGATGGAAGAGATGGAAATATTTCTCCGTTGTTTAAACAATTACTCTTAAATGTTTTATCTCCTTCAAAAAGATGCCTAAGCCCAAAAGCAGTGGGGGAGAAGGAACAATATGCTAAATATCCAAAAAAAGTTGTGTTTCTTTTCATCGATGCCGAAAAGGCATTTGATTGGGTCAATTGGGATTTCCTAATTTTTCTGACTAGGGAATTGGACATGGGCTTTAATTTCTGTAACGCAATCAAAGCAATCTATACGAGCCAACAAGCTAAAATACCAATCTATTTTAAATTGACATTCCTGAAATCTCCCAGGGCATGCAACCAACTCTGCTCAGAAGCAAATGAAAGCTCTCCTTATTGTTCCAACTGCCAATGCCCTGGTCACAGAAAAGAAGCAAAAGCAGGCATAGTTCCACCATACCTAGTTCCACAATTTGATGGAAGCCCTTCCATTCATCTCAACTCCTTCAGAGGGAGAGAAGAACAGGAAGGCGTGGCTCCATCCTGCCTGGGTGCAGAAGCATTGGAAAGGCCCTCCCTCCATCCCAATTGCCAGTGCTCTTGCCTCAGAGGGAAGGAAGAACAAGCAGTATCTATTGAACTTAATCCCCTCCCACACTACCATCCCCTTTTGCTTTTGTGTCATGCATTCATCAAATTGCAACCAGCGAACTGCTTTACGGTTCTTTAGTTGTAAAACACCATACAGAGTGATGGCATAAGGAGGAGGAGGAAGAGGAAGTGGAGGAGGAGACACTTGTATGTGGAAAACATCTATCTCAGCACTTCTCAACCTGAGGGTTGGAACCCCTGGGGGGGGCACAGGGGGATTTCAGAGGGGTCACCAAAGACCATCAGATACATATATTTCTGATGGTCTTAGGAACCCCTTTGGCAGAGAAGGCTGAAGATCTCTCCACCTGTTTTTCTTTTCATTTTTGGAAACAGATGGCAAATCCTCCCACCAAAAGCCCTTCTCCTCTGTAATTGGCTGACCTCTCAGCTGGCTTCTCAGCTGGCCTCTCAGCCAAGGGAAGGTGGTAGGGAGGCTCATGCCAGCGAGTCCCTTCAAGGCATGGGGGTTTTTTTGTGGAAAATTTGGTCCAGTTCTATTGTTGGTGGGGTTCAAGAGGCTCTTTGATTGTAGGTGAACTATAAATCCCAGCAACCACAACTCCCAAATGCCAGTGTCTATTTTCCCCAAACTCCATCAGTGTTCACATTTGGGCATATCGAGGATTCGTGCCAAGTTTGGTTCAGATCCATCATTATTTGAGACCACAGTACTCTCTGGATGTAGGTGAACTACAACTTCAAAACTCAAGGTATTTTCTGTTGGTCATGGGAGTTCTGTGTGCCAAGTTTGGTTCACTTCCATCATTGGAGGAGTTCAGAATGCTCTTTGATTGTAGGTGAAACATAAATCCCAGCAAGTACAACTCCCAAATGACAAAATAAATCCCTCCCAACCCCACCAGTATTCAAATGTGGGTGTTTTGGGCATTTGTGCCAAATTTGGTGCAGTGAATGAAAATACATCCTGCATATGAGATATTTACATTATGATTCATAACAGTAGCAAAATTACAGTTGTGAAGAGGCAATGAAAATAATTTTATGGTTGGGGGTCACCGTAACATGAGGAACTGTATTAAGGGGGCACAGCATTAGGAATGTTGAGAAACACTGATCTACCTGCTATGCTAAGATATTGTTATTTCAAATGTCCTGCAGATCTGAATTTTAAACAGGGAAGAATAAATATAATACTGCAGATTAAAAAGAAAAGTCATTGGCTGAATGGTAAAATCAATGGATTAGAAAAATGTCCTGTTATCTAAATAGCAAAAATTGGGTTGACTGGGTGAAAAAAGTTTGATTTTCAATTCCACAATCTGCCATCCAGAAAAAGAAACACTGGAAGCAACTGTTATCCAATCTCATGTTAGATTAGCACTCTGCCTCCAGAATAACATTAGAAAATGGATGAGATGTTTTTCTAACCTATAATACTAATAAAAGAGAAAGGAAGAGAACAACCTTGAATTTGTTATCATCACAGAATATGTAATTATTTTAAGTACTAGCGAAAAAATTACAAGGTGCTGCTTTTACCAAAATGTGTGTATGTTTATTGCTAGAGATAAGGTTGTTGAAGTATATCTAATCGAAATTCGTGTTCTAATTCATGTTTGAAATAATGATAGTGCCAGCCAGCCAAGTATCAGTGTTAAATGCTACAGAAAAAGCAACAGATTAAAAGTGCTGGAGTAGGATAAAAATTTAGCATTGTTGTTGGAGGAAAGATAATTATAGACCTTGAATCCGCCAAATCTATAAACAGGTCTTGAAATAGGAGGTGGTAGAAGGAATGGAAGAGTGTGCTTTTTTCAGCCATTTCTTTATAAAGGCAAATAAGGAGGGAGATATTAAAAGATGACTTCTCACTACTGTTGTCAATGTTCTATTTCAAATTCCTGGCAATATGCACAGTTGGATCCAGATAGCTCTGCTATCCATTGGCAACACTACATTGTTGATTGGCATCTGGCTGGATTGACTGCTCTTTCATAACCTCTCATTCCCATACCACAAGCCTTGCAAAACATAATTGCAAGAAACAGACACATTTTACTAAAGGCTAACTGAAAGGGCTTGGGCTGGAACAGTACTTAGTTTGACACTCCAAAACTTTAAAGCAAATGTATGCAGTTCCTAATGATGAACACTGTGTCTCTTTCCTCATATTAACTGGGGTATCTAAAAATGCCCACAACCCTTGTGCACCCTCAACTCAAGGATGAGACAGGAAAAGACAAGCTTTCTCTTACGTAATACAGACAACAATTTAACTGAGTCCGTTGAACTAACTCTGGACACTCCACAGCATTTTCAAAACTGTTACGGACAAACAATCTGGCTGTGGAAGTTTTGGACTCATTATGAAACAGAGGCAAATGGACACCGAAGAGAGTGGTCCAGATCTCTCTATCTCAAATTCTATCTGTAAGCTGATCGAAAGTGAAGATCAAGACCATCGACTGGCTTTATAGAGACTACTAATTTTGGGACCGCTCCACGTGTCTTCTCATCTCTTTGGAAGACAGATTGCTAGTGGAGGAGTTGTACTCACTTGAGCCTCAAATATTGCACTTGGGCAATACTTTTAGAAAGGTGTTTGTAGATCCATCGATTCGCCCTCTGGTCACTGGGCTGAGATCACACCTACAGGTTTCTAAAAGCCCCAGTATTAGGGAAGAAAGTCCACCCATTTTGGGCCCCCATCATCAGAGCCCCATTTTGAGGCCCCCTCCCTAGTTTCCATTCCCACCTCTTCCAATTTCCAATCCCGCCCGCATGTTTCCCTTGTTCAGCCCCCTCTCCATGTCAGATTATTCCTTCTTCTTATCTCCAGTGGAAATATCCTTCTCCCCTAGTAAAATTAACTAACTAGGCAGTTCTCTGGTCCTGAAGAGCTGACTAATTTCTTCAGAACATAGTTTCAATCAGCCTATCCACCGAGAGGAGGGATTTTGAATGGCTCGGGTGCCATCAAGGTGGTGTGGGGAAGGAGGAAAGTTGGTCACTTTCTACCCAGGGAGAAGAGCAACAGAGTTCTTGAGACCCTGGAAAAGGATAGGTGTGGTAGTCTCCAGGACAGACCCCTAAACTTAAGATCCTGCTCCTGAATGCCATTTCCATCAACTGTAAGAAATCTGTCATTCAGGACTTGATCCTGGATGTGGAGGCAGATCTGGCATGCATCACTAAGACATGGTAGGATGAGTTGCCGGGGGGGGGGGGAATCTCACCCAGCTGGTCCACCTGGTTTTGGGGTGCACCAGCAGGCTAGGTCTGGGGGGTGGGGAGGAGTTTCCCTGTCTAAGCTAACAGAAGTGGTCTCAAATTTGGCCTTAGCCTCCCAACAACTTTCATATCCACGCTGAGACCACATTGACAGGTGCAGCTCAGGATTGCATGGTTGCCATGATGACCATGGGGCTGACTCAAGTAATATCTGGAGCCACATCAGGCAGGACACACGCTGGACCTTGTTTGTGTTTCTGCCATGCATGCACATGCAAACAATGTGTGTACATGCATGGCAGTAGCAGCAGAGGAAAATGACCTTGGTATGCTAGATTTGGGCCATGGGCCATAGTTTGAAGCACAGCAGCTGCAAACCTATGTACATGTTAGAGATATCTGCTACCTACTAGAAGAAAATTTGGTGCTTTTACGGTGTAAAATAAGATACTTCAGACAGTTTCTCTTTTTGACAGCGAGACATAGGTCGCCCTACAGTTTTTTTAAAAAAAAAACCCATTGTCTCATTCTTTCATCAGCATGTCACAATGGCAAAAGCTAAGTCAACCAATATATAATGTGATTGTTTGGTTGCCTGCTACAAGTTTTTAACTTAATATTTTTAAATACATTATAAGTGTACTCACAACTTGCTTCTGACACGATAAACAAATAGTATATAATTTTTTAACAAAAAATCTTAAACTCCTAGATTATATAATTTGGAGGGGGGAGAAGTGCTGTATTGTCAATTCAGAAAATTGTAGTGGTGGAGAAACTCCCCTTCTCAATGATAAATCAATATGTAGAACACCAAGAGATAGCATGAATTGATAATTTGAGTTTTTGACTCCAGGGTTCAAATCCCTGCTCAGCCATGAAAATATTGAGTGATCTTGGTCAAGTCATACTCTCTTAGACAAACAGGAAGGCAACGACAAGCCTCCTCTGAGCAAATGATGTCAATAAAACCCTATGATAGGGTTTGTCATGGGTCAGAAATGACAACAATAACATGTAGCCTGGAATCTTGTAGATCAGTGGTTCCCACCTTTTTCTTCACCATGCACCCCCTATTAAATACCTTGACTCAAGAGTTGACTCAAGATTTAAGACACTAGACTACATCAAATAATTATTTCAATTTCCTCCTGAAGATCTTTCAAATTTAGAGAAAAGGGGATATAAATTAATCTGTTAATGCACACACTCCTATTATATTATATTTTGATAATAATGATTCCATACATATTTAAAATAATAGTATCAACACTAATGAAAGTTAATTTAATCCTTTGCGGGGGCCCATGAGGACATCACAGACCCTCACGGCCCGCCGGACCCCAGGTTGGGAAACACTGGGAGATGATTTAAACTTAAAGGTTTGGCCATGTTAAACAAATGGTTAGGCTTTTAAAATAGTTCGCATGAAGACTTACCTGAGACATCCTCACACAGATGTTCCCTGGATTGCACAATATTTTGCCGAACCTACAGAAAGATTCCTGACACAGATGGACACCATTCATTGTTGGTAGAAAGTGAAAACTGTCTGCAGAAGAGATTACAGAAGAATGTCAGGACAAAAAAGATGTAACAGCTATTTGTATGTTAAAGGTCCAGGTTTAAACCTTGCCATCTCTGGATGGTGCTAGGAGACACTCCAGCTTACATCTCTGGAGATTTGCTACTGGCAATCCCAGATGAGTAGGGCAAGAAAACTGCTATCCTCTCTAGTGTAATGAACTGTACTGAAGTGATAAAGAAATATCAGACCCACATATCAGTACGAGAGTACATTATTCTCATGCTGAAGATCCCAAGCTTGCCTTTGGGCATCGCTAGTTTGCTAGAAATACACTGTATGAGAGCTGAAGATACATAGTTCTGAGTCTGTATAGAGCATATTTTGTGTTCCTTAAAAGATTTCAATCATCACTTTAATGAAAAATTGCCACAGAGATGGAAAGAGCTGGTGGGGATCAATGGCACCAGTAGCTACGTGTTCCTCAAACAGACATTTTGTACCTAATTTTCATTCCTTTAATTTAAAAAAAATGACAAAATTATGTTTTATAGATATAGTATGCCTTGAGAGACAGTTCTTCCCCTCCCTCTTTCTCATGCACAGGGAGAAAAAGACAAAACAAAAGACATGAGAACGAGAAGGATGTCTTCATCCCTCAAATGTCCTAGTTCATGTTTGTTGTTCGCTATGGTCTTATAGAATGTTAGCACTCTTTAAGATCAATTACACCACAGGAAAAATTAATTCCAGAGGTTCACACAGAGCCCTGATGTTTGTACTCTGATCTACTTTTGTGAAAGCACATGGGGAAGCTCACATTTCTACACATGGAACCCATGAGCCATGTTTCTTCACAAAGCAGTTCAAGTATACTCACTGCCTCCCCCAATTATTCTGTAATGAGACAATGGCTTGTGAGGCAGAGTGTGAAGTCCACATACTAAATGTGAGATAGCATGTGGAGTCTAGGCAAGGAAGTAAAACATGCTCACAAATATTCTCATCTAATCTGTCATTTGCCAGTAGCCAAGGCCACCTTTTAATATCAAGGGAACCACTGCTTTTGGTAGAGTGAAAACCAGTCAGAGCAGTAACTTTTGGAGGCATTTCCACACTCAAGAATCACCTTACCAGTTTGTTCTGGCTGGGAATTCTGAGAACACTAGTCCAAATAGACACTTTTCCAAGTTGCTGGCAAAAATAAAATAAAATAGGATGCTCATATAGTAATATTAATCATTTAATATACCAGCATGGTATAGATCAGTGATTACCAACTTGTGGTTGAAAATGTATTGTCTACGGCAGGGGTGCCCACACTTTTTCATCATGCGAGTTACTATATGAACAATCAAGTTGAAAAGATCACCTGTTGTGCATGTGAGCGTGTGCGTGCACGCACGCGCACGCGCTCCTACTGCAGCCTTCCGTCCACGTGGGGCTTCTTTCTTGCCTGCCCACAAACTCGCCACCGCGCGCACCCAGGAAGGGGATCCTCCTTGCCTGCACACGCTCTCTCTCTTAATGTCTTCATTGCCTTTCTCCTTCCTGCTGCATGCTTTCGCGAAGCATGAAGTCCCTATCCTGTCCTGCTTCTTGCATGCACAGCAGGCCCCTCCCACGCACACAGCAGGAGGGTATTTATAGGTGCACCCGCCAGTGCTCCAGCCAGATATGACTTCGGCGGCGGCTCGGAAGGCGCAGGGCTGGGAAGAGGGGCCACCTGGCTGCTGCCTGGCTGGGAAACTCAACTGAGAGAGGGACCCAGGTGAGGCTGGAGCCTCCCCACGGCAGCCTCCCCCCCTCCCTCCTCCCTCGAGGCTTCCTTCCCTGGGCAGGAGAAGGAAGAGTGGAAGAGGTGCTTCCCCAAAGTGACAGATGCAGCGGGGGGGGGGGGCGCCCTTCCTTCCTTCCTTTCAAGGGTGTCACTCAGAAAGGACGCCCAAGTGAACGGCTGGCAGGAAGGAGGACCCCTCCCACTGGTGGCAGTCCATGCCCATGGGAGGGGGAGAGAGGGGGTGGCTCTTCCTAGCCGGCTCTGAAGAGCCACCCTCTCTCCCCCCCATGGGCCCTCGCCGCCTTTCTCCTTTGAGGGCGAGGGAGGGCGAGGTGGAGAAAGGCGGCGAGGGCACAAGCAGCACCAGCAAGTGGAGTCTCCATCCCCGCAGCCCCCTCCTCCTCGGGTTCAGCCCTAGGAACATGGCGGAGCCCTCCCTCCTCGTCCCCAACCAAGGAAAGAAAGCAACCCCACACAGCTTGTTCGCCCAGGTCTCGGCTTGGAATGGGAGTCCCGAGGGCAGCAGCAGGGTTTGCGGCGGGGCTTGCTTGGCTTTGCCCCACTTTGCCCGGCCTCCTTCGCCTCTCTCTCTCTCTCTCTCTCTCTCTCTCTCTCTCTCTCTCTCTCTCTCTCTCTCCTTCCAGCACCCACCTGCCTGCCTGCCAAAAGGATCTGAAAAAGTTCTCCGGATTTCTTTCTTCTCTCCTTGGCTCTCTCTCTCACACACACACACATTCCCTCCATCCCTCCCACAGCCTCGCATCCTATCCATGCGCGTGCCTTCACCTTGCTCCTGCCCCCCCCCCCAGCAGCAACCAATGGGCGGTCATGTCACCACACCGTGCGTGGCAAGACGAATGCCAGGGCCCACCCACTAAAGCCTCCTTTTGGCAAAAGAAGCCCCGCAAAGACGGCGGCGGGAGCGCACGTGCGCGCGCATGGCAGGAGCATGCCATCTGGCTTGTGAGGCCCAAATATCACCTGGAAGAGGGCCGAAGATCACCTAGGTTCTCCCGATCACCATAATGAGCACCCCTGGTCTACGGCCTCACTATTACCTCACTATTGCCTTGAAACCATGTGGTAACAAGAGCAACTGGTCTCACAAAACCCTCTTATAGTACCGAGGCAATGAGGATGTTGGGAGGGGAGAGACTGACTACCCACGAAATATTACTACTACCTAATCAGCTCTAGATTATTAAATATGGTTTTCTGTGGGTGAGCAGGTGGTGACTACTGGATGGTATACATTCTGTATCAAAAACTAGAGCTGATGTAGTCTATCCAATGCAAATTTCTGAATTAGCACCCCAAATAACTAAACCGAACCTAAAGTTGACCCAAAACAGATTCATAACCCTTTTGGTACTAATGTTGGAGCGTGATCCCTGGCCAAGTGGTCCATGGTCAAAGTGGTCCCTGGTCAAGTGTTCCTGGTCAAAAAAGGTTGGGAACGACTGGTATAGATGTCTGAGTACTGGATGACTATTCTGGACACCAGAGTTCAAATCCTTGCTTGCCCATGGAAGCCCATTGGGTGACCCTGGGCAAGCCATGCACTCTCATTCTCCAAAAATTATATGATAGGTTTGTTATAGGGATAACATAATTTGAAAGTGGCTTGAGGAATACAACACCAATATGCTCCCATTGGCCCCTCCAGTTCAACAGCAATACCATTGTCATCACAAGGGCACAGTACTGAGCATTGGCACACCACACATAAGTTTATTCCCTGTGACTGCAATAGCAGAGCAAAATGGCAATAAAATCACAAGGAGGAAGCCCAGCTTTCATTATATGGACTGGTGCTGATTAACTGCCTAGACTTTTCAATGTACTGAAAGGGAAAAGAAAATAAGCCCTTTAGCCAGCTTTCTTTCTTTCCTTCTGTTATTGTTTTAGGATGCATTTGTTATTATTTTTCCATCCTCTTATTGGGTAATAATGCCCACACTGAGAATGGGAGAATGGACTCTGTGCAGTGATAAAACAAGGTTGCAGTTATAAAATATCTTATGCTTCCCCTTGGCACTGAAGCATCTCTGGAAGCCATTTATTGCCTCATATACTCCTCCTCCATCAACTTTCTGTCTCCTAATTATCTGGTAAAAGAAAAGTAATGAATAGCTAATGATGCTCAAAGTGGCAAAGTTATAAACATTTATTTGAACACCTTGGGCATTATGAGCTTTTTTATATTGATTGCTTTGACTGCCTGCCCATAAATTTGTTCATATATAGGGTGGGGGGAGAGTGAAATAATACAACACATTTGTGGCAATGTACTAGAAGGGATTGGTCTCATTATTTCTTAGCCATGAGCTTTCCAGAGCTGGTCAAGAAGAGCAGTCTTGTGATTTTCAGCTACTGCAGCCCTTTAGACCTATGATACTGAACGTAGACCTCCTGTCATGTCAGAGATTGCTGGAAGTATAAAGTAATGCATCTCCTATAATTTTGATGTTTGATACAAACTAAGGAGTCTCTTAAGACCATGAAGGGTGACATGACATGGGCCAAGATCCCATATAAATACATCATAAAGTTCTGCCATGGTGGATCTAGGAAACATCTCTGTCCTCACTATGCACAGAACTCACTTCCCTCCTTGTTGCATGTCTGGCTATAGTCATGCAGTGAGATGATTCCCAGCTGTCCTCCATACAGGAGAAGGTGGAGGTTGCTCGAGGCAGGTAGAGAATTTTGGCCTCTAAGAGGAGGAGGAGGAAAGAGGAAGAGGAGATTTACACAGATTAGTGACAACATGCTAATCATGATTAGCAGAGCTCCTGTTATTCAAGCCCAACTACCAGACGCAATGGAGTAAACCATGGAGTATGACTCTGATGAGCACACTCTGTGTTCCCCTTTCAATCTTAACTATTTGATTCTAGTTCCATATAGCATGCTGCTAAAAACAAACAGATTTCTTTTTAAAGTGTGAAAGAAAATGAAAGTTATACATCTATCTGTAAACATTCATGGGTGCCTAAAAGAGGCCTGCAACAAATTGAGATAGATAATCCAAATTAAGATAGCCAAGCAAAATTGGAAGTTTGGGTTGTATTTAGTGCCTTAGGGGTATGCATTATGAGGATACACTGCTTCCGAGCTCTGGAAAGCTCGTGTTCTCTATTTCATTTGTTCCAGTGCTGCAGAAAATATACCATAACGTGATGAGGAAAGTTCTTTTGAAATATGTGGGACTATATGTAAGCCTTGCTTTTTAAGAGAGTGGCACTGGTCACTATCTGTCCAAACCAAAAATCATCTCTCATGTCAACTCAAGATAAAACATTCTACCACAGCAATCATAAATCATACTTAAGTTTGATCAAATTTTGTTCAGCTACAATACTCTCACAGCATGGGGGGATATGGAATTTATTAAGACAGAGTTTGACATTATCCAGCAAATGAATGGGAACACTTGTTCATTAAGGGCAAAAGGATTCCCAGATTTGTACTGAAAGAAATAATAAAAGGGACCAATGTTGAAATCTGGAAATGATGAGAATTCTTTATGTAGCCCTCTGGGATAAAAAAAGACAGCATTCCCTGGAGACATTGTCTGCCCAAATGGAAACCACTACTGAGTTTGGTGATTTGGGGCAAAGAAAGAATGAAACAAAAGGCTTCATTGAAGTGACAAATGATCTCTTGTTGTCCACCCTTTCCACAACAATTACAAAAGCACTTTAAAAAACTAGAATAGCATATAGAAGGTATAGGAATCTTCAGTTCTTCAGGTGGTATTGAAGTAAGGCCAGCCATGCTGGCAGGATTTTATGGATTGTTGGATTCCAACAAGAGATGAAGATTCTCTATTACGAATCACCAACAGAACATCAATACAATTTGTGTTATAACCTAAGCAACTGACATTCACTGGCATTTTATGTCTGATCATAGAGATTCCATCATGGCTATCTGTCCACAGCACTAACCACACAATAAATCCACATTCAGTCGATTTTTAAATGGATGTGTTGAGGGATTTCAGCTTCCCTAAAATCACAGGTTAAGGACTCAACTTATATAGTTCCCAAAGAATCAAATGAAACACCGACAGGTTGAAGACAAAATCAGAGGTATTCATTCACCTTGGCCAAAGTGGCTGTCAGGTGAGTCAGCGCTCCAAAGACTGATATGAATGCAACTGCAAACACATGGATTTGTTTATAGCACCTTGACAGGAGGACAGAACAATAAGACTTTGCCATGCTAGTCTTCTATTGGCTTCATACCACAGATTGGACAGTATCCTCCATTGTATCAGAAGGTACCTTATGTGTGCAAAGAAAGTTAAGTAGCATATACATTTCTGTCCTCCAACAGAGGTCAGAGACTAGAAAGCTCAAGAGAAAATGATAGTGGGTTGTTGTCATATCTACTGTCTAAGCCAGACAATTCTCTTGCCAGACAGTTAGACCAGCACTCTGTAAGGATAAGTACTTTTGAAACAAATCTATGAACTGTGTTTTTCCTTCATGCATAGCGCTAAAAGCCAGAATACATTCTAACTCATAAAAAGCTGAGGAACAGGATAAAGGGTTTGTTTTTTAAGAAAGTGAAATGAAAAGGTCTTCGTGTGAGACATATTTGTGCCAACATTGTGCTTATATTAACCATCCAGATCTACAGCAAACATTTCCAGCACTTGCAGAGGCTGAGCACATCTGGGAAGCCTTCCCAGATTTTTGGGTTGGGGTAGCCATCATTCCCTCACTCCTCTCCCTTTTAGATGTGTAGACCAAACTCATTTCAAAGTGCTTGTCTGAAAGCCAAATCTTCTATGACTTTTATAAATATGTGCAGGCGATGCTAGATGAACACTTATCACTTCTTCTGGCATCGCATCAAATCCAAACAAGCAGACACTCTCTTGGCCAATGCACAACTCCAAGCTGAAAGTATAAGACTCCTTAAATCCCCGGGCAAATGATGCATGGAATGTGTGTCTACATGTTGCCTTGGAGATGGTATTTGGATACTGCTTGAGATTCTGTAGTAATTGCTACAGAATCTTGGTGCCCAGCAAAACAGTGTTGGCAGGTGACAAAGACTTCAGCAAATACTCACTGCATTGTGTGATGCCTCATTCAAAAGAGTGTGGTCAATGTCTCGCTCATTCCAAATGCTACTTTGACTATGCCTCCATCACAATGCAATTTTCAGTGTGGGAAATCTCATGCTTCCTTAGAAAAATGCATGGAAGAACTTTCTTGTGTTTCCACAGTTACTCAGATATCCTGGCAAGGTCAGGCTTCAACTAGCCATATTTAGAGTATGGAAACAAGCATTTGGGCCAAATATGACGGAGCATAGCAAGCAGCTGGTAAATATTTTGGCTAAGGTTGTTAAAAGAGAGAGAAATGGGTCATGTAAATAAATAACATAGTCCAAATATTCATGTAATCTTCAACACTGACCATCAAGCATATACTCCTTGGAAATTATAGCTTTTCACTGTTATGTAACTGGTCAAAACTTCTGTCTGGTCAAGTGATGTGAGGACAGAGAGTAAATTATCTCAATATTGCATTCTTTGCTATATGTTATCAAATGTGATAATGGGTTATTTTGAATTATAAATGGCTATTTTGAGTTAGTAGAAAGAAAATTGGTATAAGATGAACATCCTTTATCCAGAATTCCAACTTTCTAAATATTCCAAAATCCAAAATTGTCCACCTAGTTGCCTGAGATAGTGACACCTTTACTTTTTGACAGTTCAGTGTATAAAAACTTTGTTTCAAGCATAGCATTCTTACAAATTTTGCATAAAATTACCCTCAAGATATGTGTATAAAGTGTATATGGACCATAAATGAATTTTGTATTAAAACATGGGTCTCATTTCCAAAATATCTTATTAAGTACATATGTCCAAATTTAGGTATTCCAAAAAATCAAAAATTCCAAAATCCAAAAAGTCCCAGTATTTCAGATAAGAGGTAGTCAACCTGTATACATCTTCAGGATAAAACCACCCAAACTATGAACTTATTTCCAAGGTCTGAGATTCTTCTGCAGATGAAGATAACTTATAGTACCAATTTATAATGCAATATTTCATGTGAAGTTTAAATAGAAGTTTACTCTCTTATCTTTTTACAGATTGGGGTGTGGGGAGAGAAAGTTGGAAAACTGGAAAATGACAAGAATTCTAATATCCATGCCTTGGATATTAGTGTATGATTCCTCTGTGCTTATTATTGCTAATAAATAATAGTAATAATAATAACAATAACGTTTATTATGTTTATTTATATCCCACCTTTTCTCTCCATAAAGAGACTCAAAGCAACTAACAACTAAAACCATTTCAATACAACTCAAAATATATAAATATACAAGTATTAAAACAGTATTAAACAACATTAATATTAAAACAATCCAGGTTAAAACCATAAAAGCATATAAAATCACATCACATACCCCATGAATCTGTGTAATCTTGTGGTTCTCAGCCTTACTAATGCCATGATCCTTTAATACAGTTCATCATGTTGTGGTGACCCCAACCATAAAATTATTTTTGTTTCTACTTCATAACTGTGATTTTGCTTCTGTTATTAATCATAATGTAAATATTTGATATGCAGGATGTATTTTCATTGTTACTTATCTTTCTCCCTAGGATTCAGCCATGGAGGGGCTACTCCACCTCTCTCTAAGTCCTGTCATCCCTCCAGGTCACCCCTCCCTAGGCCCTCCCTCCCTCACCTTCTCACCTCCACCTCCTTCTCCTTCCTTTTCCTCTTCCCTCTTGGCTCCAAAGCAAATCTCACCTTTGTTGCTTCCATCTCTTCCTTCTAAAATGGCGGAGGAGCAGGGCTGACTGAAATTGCCACCTCCCTCTGGAGAAGAAGAAGAGGCCTTTGGAAAGTTAGTGGTGTCTTGGTTCCTAAGACCATTGAAAATATGTGTTTTCCTATGGTCTTAGGCGACCCCTTTGAAGAATATCTCATATTCTTCACAAACCCAACTCATCAGTTTATAACAATTCAAAAAAAGTGAGTATGTTACAAAAGTTGAACATAAACAATTAGAAAAACAATTTTATTAAGAAAGCTCATAGTTACCCAAATTTAAAAGCTAATTTTCAACATAATGAGAATATAATTTTATTTTCAAAACTAAACAGATTTATTACTAAATTTTAATACCTATTTATTATTTTTTTATTTATTTATTTCGATTTATTCGTCGCCACTCCCATCAGGCTCGGGGCGACTTACAAATGTTAAAAACACCATAAAAACAATTAAAACACAATAAAGTAACAGCTTAACATCCAGTTTTAAAACTATACAATAGTGTACAGGCACCAGAATTACTCCCACAGCCTATGGCTACACAGTAAAGGCCAGGGTTATCTACTGGCCAAAAGCTTGTACAAACAGGAAAGTTTTACAAGTAATACCTGCAACTAATGGCTTATTTGGTTATTTTTCAGACAATTGTTTGCTGTTATTATAACAATTTTATAATGCTTTGTAGCTTTAAGATTATGTTGTTTGGATATGGTTTTGTAAGCTGCTTGTTTAGAAAAATGATATATAAAATAAATAAGAGTAAACTCATATTAACAGTAATACAAATACACAGAAAGAAAGAAAGACACATCCTAGTGCCGCTGGATAATCAACTAGCTGGATATAAGTAGGAGTCTGCTTAAAAATAGAAGCAATTCATACATTTCCTAAATCCTAGAAGAAAATTATTACATGTCAATCTTGGCAGTGGAAACCATCATAACATCTGGCAAACTGGACTGGGACTGACTTCATCCAAAGGGCTAGCCCAGTGAAAAGGCCAATTTTGCAAAGCATGGTTCCTTTTCCTTCTTCCAACCACCTCATCATCTTCCCAAGAATTTGGTTAGGAAATCCCTTCTGTTCACTGCAATTTTCTATTTGTACTGTCATGAGACTGAACATAAATTGGCTGTGGTTTCTCTGATACAAAATGAACACGTACTCTGGAAGCACAGAATGTTCCAGTGTACAGACAGAGCATTTCAACATCCTGGAAAGTTAAGTTGTTTTCCCCTTCACCCTCACACCTTCAAGGACCAGGGGCAGTTTTTGTAACTATTACTTTTGTATATATTGGTGGAAGAGGTGTGCTGTGTAGACATTATGCTAAAAGTGCCAAGGGATGAAGACGGAGCAGAACAAAATGAGGGTGTTGCCAATTCTGCTCCCCTCGTCCATGAAATTTTAGTTCAGCCCTCAAATTTTTAGCATTGCCAACAGTGAGATATTGAAAATTGTTCATACTTTGAACTCTTACATTGGCTGTGTTTCCATTTTCTTGGAAGCTTTGCTTAGCAGCTTTATTTTGGTTCCAAAACTGTGGTTGGAATTCACAATTGCAGTCACAAAAGAATAACCAAGAGTTACACATGCATAGCTGATTTGTATTCACAATCCCTACACATTTGATAATGTATTGTAGGGAATATAAAAGTCCTCCAATTCTAACTTCCTAGTATCAGCCACTGTGAATGATGTGAATCTTTTCTTTGTTGATTGGGATGTGACAGACTGATGACTTCAAACCCCTTCCATGAGCACATCCAGTGCAAAGAGAATTTTAAACAGGATCATTCTGTTATACTAAAGATTGTTCATAGGAATGGGATGGAAACTTCAGTTCCAATCAACAGGTGAAACTGTGACCAAACTACAGCTCCCAGGATTCCATAGCATTGAAACATGGCAGTTAAAGTGGCATCGAACTGCATTAATTCTACAGTATAGATCAGTGGTTCCCAACCTTTTTTTGACTAGAGTCTACTTTGACCAGGGCCCACTTGACCAGGTCCCATTTTGACGAGGGCCCACTTGCCTGGGGACCACTTGCCTGGGGACCACTCTCCAATGTCAGTACCAAAAGGGGAGGGGCTGGTTAGTTCTGTGGAAAGGCGTGGAAATAAAATAAATGAAAAGGAAAGAGGTTCACAGACCGGATTTTCGTTCTCGTGGCCCACAGGTTGAGAGCCCCTTAGTGTAGATGCACTGCTGTAAATGATGGAGACTTCATCATACTTCCACTTCTCTCACTGCTGAGTTCATTGACTGGAAATTACTTTTTCACTTTGAACTTAGCTTGTAGTCAATGAAATAAGTGATGCGCAAATGCCCGGGGGGGGGGGGGGGGGACAGAACATCTTTTTAAAATCTGTAAAAGTTGGTCAATTGAAGATTAAGATTGTCTCACACTGGGACAGTTGGAGGGCTCGGAAATTTAGGGATGGGCCTGATGTCATCAAGTATAGTAAGAATCAACTCTAGTTGCAGAGAGTATACCATTCAAATAAACAATAGGTTTGACCAAAGCGGAGTTCATACCCTGCAGTTCTCTATCCCTGCTTCCTCCCACTCTGAGGACTAGAGAAGGGCAGCCAGGCCTGGAATCTGGGAAAGCTCCAAATATCTGTGATGGAATCCAGTTTGGAGTTTAAGAATCCCTATTTTATAAAAGTCAAAGACAAACTATTAGAATGTCATCTTAAATCTTGCTATGACAGTGCAAAGTGTCCCGGCTAACAGGAAAAATTAGCAAGAGGAAATATAGTTCACAGATAGAATATCAATCAATGAAGGCCCAGGAAGTTCATAATTAACATAAATGAAATAATTAATGAACGTATTAGATTTAAATGTTGAATCAAGGTTAGCTACGGATGATAGCTTAGCACAAGTCTCTAACAAAGGCCTATTGCCTAATTGATTTACCTACTTTTATTGACTGAAGTTAAGAAAGCATTCTTTCAAATGAGCTTTAAATAAAAGCACAGTAGCAAGAAACCCTGACCCCCAACTATTTAGAATAATTGCTTTGTCCATAAAAAAAATTAGCTGCTGATTAATGCTACCTATCTCTCTGGGCTGGTGAAATATAATAACTACTTCAGCTCTTTTGAAAAGAGATAAATGTGGGGAAAAGGCATATCTGCTTTCCTATTTCTACCAGAGAAGGAATTGCTCCACCAACCATGTCTCTATCACTCTTACCTGGGGACCATTCATGCCACAGAGTTACAATGCTATGATTCCACTTTAACTGCCATGGCTCCACTCTGTGGATGACTGAAGTTTGTGGTTTGGTGATGCATTAGAGCTCTTTGGTATGGACGATTTTGAATTTGAGAATTCCAGATAAGGGATGCTCAACCTGTATTGTTATTTTAAACACTAATGAATTGTAGCACTTTTAAAAAATTGGTGGGAATTCTCTTGGGCAGTAACAAGTTCATAATCTAGAGCAAAGCTTTCCAAAGATTTAATATTGGTGGAACATATGATTTGTAAGGTAACACCTTTCTAAGATTTTTGACATTTATGAGTAATAATTTGTAAATATGTACAAGAATTTTAAAATATGTAAAACTAATAAAATAACCACTTAATATTTTAATGAGTTGTGTGCGGTTAATTGAGTGAACACAACTTTGGAATATTTGGTAGAATATTAGATAAGGGCACTGACATTTTGACATCAAATATATTTAAGCTTCCACACTTCAGTAATAGTGCTTTTTCATATAGATTAAACGGTTTCTTATTACTTTCATACGACACACCTACACATTGCAGGTGACACACTAAGGTGTCATGAAATACACTGTTTGGAAAGATCTGATCTAGTGTTATGTATTCATTATTGTTATGTATTCAAAATTCCTAAATGTATTTAACATATATTATTCAGGGATAGGTTAACATAAAGAAAATCTGCCACTTACCTAGCAGTAGCGACTGCAATTAATGAAGGTCTGTTACCCTGTCACTTGGGATTAGTTAACTGATGTTCCCACCTTCCCTCACCTGAGCAATTTCTGATATGAGTGAGAATTGTGATAGGATCCTACTTCTGCTTGTCACAATAAAAATTGTTTGTGAGGGATGGGAAGGTTAATCAGACGTTTTCTGAGTGACAGGGAACAGATCCCAATCAATCACAGCAGATGCTCCCTGGATGGTGGCGATGGTAGCCCAGGAACCATAGAGTGACTGTGTTACTATGGTACAAATTCATTACTGCCCAAGAGGATTCCAGCTATCATAAAAGAAATGGAATATATTTGGGAGAAAGCAAAACTTAACAATGCTTCCATTCCTTCCTAGAATAGGTGGCAGAATTCTGCATTACAGTTAGAGGAGAAGTCACAGTTTCCCATAGTAGCTGTGTTAAGAGTCAAGGGCACCCTTAGACTGAACTATGACTTGTTTATACAATTTATCTAGTTTTGGTCATGACATTATATCACGATCATTGACAAAATGGAGAGTGTCCACAGAGAGCAAACAGGACACTGAGAGAGCATGAAATCAAGTTCTGTAAGGTATATTTGAAAAACAAGTGTATGTTTAGCCTGAAGAGGAGAAGATTAAGAGAAGACATGATAGCTGTCTTTAAATATTTATACTATATGTTGAAGCGCCTGGGCAAACAAAAAGGCCCTTGCCTGGTGCTGAATGATGTCAACGCTGGCATCAGGAAAGCCTCTTTGAAATATAAATTTAGTGCATTGTTTAAAAAGTACTTTGGCCTGATTCCAATTGCAAAACCCAGGTAGTGTAAACCCACTGAATCAATAAGATTTGCATGTAAGTTAACTTATCATTCAGAAATGGATTTAGTAGCCCCACTTTGAGAGCCAGCATGGTGTACTGGTTTAAGTGTTGGGCTAGGAATCTAGATGACCAGAGTTTGAATCCCCACTTGGCCATGGAAATCCACTGGATGACCTTGGGCAAGTCATACTCTCTCATCCTCAGAAGAAGACAGAGGCAAGCCCCTCCCTGAACCAATCTTACACACACAAAAACCTGAAGGATATGTTCAATGTGGAGTTGCAATACATCAGAAATGATGTGAAGGCATGCACCAGTCACAATAACAATAAGAGCGACCACAGTCATTAGACTTAGGGGTTTGCGTTTAAAAGTAGAGGGCCTAAATACCCTAAGTCACCTGATCCTGTCTGAGCTCAGAAGGGTCAACCCTGGTTGGTACTTGAATGGGACACCACCAACAAATGCGTGTTACTCTAGGAGTCTAGGGTATATTTCAAAGGATGGAAATGGCAAAACTACCTAAGTTGACTGGTGGGTTGAAGGTGCAAACACACACACCCATTTACAAGTAACACTGTTAGGTGCATCAATGATTTTAGTGGGCCAACTGATTGAATTTAATGTTGATATAGATACTCTGATGACAAGTCCCATTAGCTGAGAAAACTACACTGCCATGGGAGAATATAGCAGTTATATTGTGGGGCAGGGGAGAACATAATTCTCATTAGGGGAAGAAGCTACCCTCTCTGATAGTGATAGCTTTCCCCACTATGCCCATTGATGCACTCAAGAAAAAAGCATACCCTAGCTTAATAGATACTTGAGTTAGCCTAAGCCATCGACAATGTCCTTACCTCTGGATATTACATCTCAAATCTTGGTATTTTATGTTCCATTGCCCATCAGAAATTGAGAAGTTATAACCATGGAATGAGGAGGAGAAACTGCATTGTAAATGGGTGTGTGTGTGTGTGTGTGTGTGTTTACACCTTAAACCCAGCCAACTTAGGTGGTTTTGCATGGGGCAATCTATGAAGAGACATTTGCTTGCTTATCCTTCTAAACAAATAAGTGGAGATTTTCACCATAGTCTTGACTTTCTTAATTCATTCATATGGATTGTTCCATATATCTTGCATCTCAGAATGTTGATACAGCTGTAAAACTTTCTTCTTTAAGTAGGGTTGCCAGACTGAAAAACAGAGAAAAAAAACAGTCCTATGGCTTTAACAGTTGTATAGCAAACATTTCCTCTTCCACACAACCGTTAAAGGCACAGGCACTGTTTCTAGATTTCAAACCCTATCTGTAAGGCATTACCCATAAAAAAAGAAAAAGCACAAGTATGAATCCCTTATGGCACATGAAAAATCTAATATAAAGTGCATCACATCCATCCTTTGGAGAAAGTCACAAGACAGCTTTGCAGGAAGGCAATAACTTGTGGGAGCCTTTCTTGTGACTTCAAGCACAGCCTTGGAAGGCAGGATTTAGCTGTGTTTGTTTTGAAATCCACTAAGAGCTAAGTATGAATAAAATTTAACAGTGTGCATCAACCTGGGAAAGTAGATATTGTTACTCTGGCACCAAAAAGACAAGAATGGGGTCGGAAGGGTATCAACTATCTCTGCCAAAACAACTTACAAATGAATGTTGATGTCTCAGGCAGCATTCAAAGTCCTCAAGAGTTTATGATTACAAATGGAGGAAAAGGCACTCACAAGACCTTCTACTGCTTTTTTTCATGTGGGAATTATTCACTGGTGCTATTTTTGCCTTATACAGCAACAGCTATACTGATATACTTAATGTCACTATTTAATGTACATTCCTTGGTCCAGAAGAGTCTGATGCATGAGAGGATGTCTCCTCAAAAACTCCGCTGGCTGATAATAATAATAATAATAATAATAATAATAGTGTTCACTAGTATCAGTCCCAGCCATAATATATAAAACATCTCATGCAGATATGTATTTGTCCAGCTATACACTTGGGAAGGAGCTCTAAAGAAATGCCATCCCATTTACTGGATCTCTGACCAGTAATAACTAATCTGCATTAATGTGGTAATATTTTATGTGGAGGAAAAATATACTGTCAGATTTTCTTTTAAGCCTTCTGGACAGTTCCATCTCATTCACTCACATTGAAATGAACAAACCATTTTCCAATAAAAACTATAGCGGGAATCTAAAAGATATGCAGGATAGATCAAAAGAATAGGGAAGAAATCAATTCCTAGTTAATTCCTGCCACCCTTCTGGTGGTGATATATCATCATCTCAGTTTCACAATGTGGCTGGAAGTTTTGAGGATCAATGAAGGATTGTTGAAGTGACATCAGAAAACATAGCATGTTCCAAGTAATGTCCCTTTTTTATAATTGCACAATATTTTGTCAGTCCATTTAAAATTGCAATGAGCACCTATCAATAATGGAACTACACATATTTTGTCCCATGGCATCTGGGTATTTGAATTGGGCAGTTCCATAACATTCATATTCAGTAAAGGGCTGCTGTAATGTTACTACACAGGGGAACCAGCAGTTTACTAAAGAATACTGGGATCGACGCAGAACTGGTTCCATGCACTGTATATTGGGACCATTCTGCATCAGATGCTGCCCAGAAAGTCTGAGGACAGCAGAATATATATCAGTACCATTCTACTAGAATAGAATAGCTTTATTATCATTGTACTATTAAGGTAAAGGTGAAGGGTTTCCACTGACATTAAGTCCAGTCATGTCCAACTCTGGGATGTGGTGCTCATCTTCATTTTTAAGCCAAAGAGCCAGTGTTGTCGGTAGACACATCCAAGGTCATGTGGCCGGCAAGACTGCATGGAGCGCCATTACCTTCCTGACCTATTGATCTACTCATATTTGCATGTTTTCAAACTGCTAGGTTGGCATATGCTTGGGCTGTCAGCGGAAGCTCACGCCGCTCCCCAGATTCAAACCTGCGACCTTTCGGTCAACGAGTTTAGCAGCTCAGTGGTTTAACCCACTGCACCACCGGGGGCTCCTCATTGTACTATAGCACAACTAAATTAAATGCCTTCCTCAGCATACACCACAAAACTACACATTCATCTTTTCACTGCAGTCCCCAATGCCACAGGAATGCAAAACCATGGAGTTCAACATTCTGATGACAGCAAAATTATACTTATATACATTGATACGCACTGGGACACTTTTGCCAATGTGCCATAATGTACCTTTCCAATCAATTAACAGGGTTTCTTAGTTACACTGTTATGTACATAAAGTTATGTAGTGTATACTATAATAGCGAATTCCAGTTGATGTTTTAATATTCCACCATTTTTGAGCTACATAACCCGGAGCAGCTGTCAAACATTGTAAGTGACAACATTACATGATATAGGTGGCATCTTCTGATAACGGGGACACACTAACAATCCATTTATAAATAATGTAAGAACTGCTACTGTCCTTACGATTTTTCTGTGTGACAAGCAACAATGACCCATTTGGTTTGGTGGGCATTTTGATGGGACTTCCCTCAAAATGTAAACTATATAAGTGAGAAAAGGCAAGGTATAAATAAACATTACTATTATTATTATCATTAACTTCTAGACTAGTAAAATGACTTAAGGATATGTACATAATCAGTAACTCAGAGATCTGTGATCACTTCTCCTGATAACACATCTAGTGTGTCCCCTGACTATGAATCCCAAGTTTCTCAAACATGCAGCCAAGGAAGTTAATGGGATCATACAATGATATGACCACATACCCGCAAGACTGGTCATCACAGATTCACCTACTCACATCTGACAAACTATGTCATATCTAGGAATTTTCTAGGTTTCTTAGATGATTCCATGGTATGCTTCCATCACCTTGAGGCCCTTCTACATGGGCCCTAAAAGCAGAAGAAACCAGGGTGTGGATAAATGATGTTTGCCAGAAATACACACTGGATTGTGTTTCTGCAACACAGCAATCGTCCATTAAAAGCAACCAGTCAAAATACCATATGAAAAAAAAGTATCTTTCCAATGGAAGGACAGTATCGGACAGGAGGAGGCTAACCTCACTTGGGAGTTCCATGGATAAAAAAGATGTAGAGATTTTGCAGACACAATACAGCTAACGCACATAGAGGTTTGAGTATTGAGAGCACATAAATAGGGTGGTTTCTTTTTAAATGGGGGATTAAGAGGCCTCATTGGCTTTCTAGGATGTTTGAGGCCACACCCCATTCACCATCCAATTGAGGTTATTTTTTACTCAAAATATCCACCAGCTTCCGATTTCCTTCCTGGGTTTAATAAAATTGTTCCCTAAGGCTAAGATATACATTGGGATATAGCTTAAAATAACTGCCATGGCTCAATGTTATGGAATCCTGGGATTTGCGAGGCACCAGCATTCATTGGCAAAGAAGGCTAAATATCTTGTAAAACTAACCACCTTGATTCACATGTGGGCTGAGAGGGGTGATATACAAATACAATAATAAACAAACAAACAAACAAACAAATGATAACTCCCTGAATTCCACAGAATTGAGCTATGACAGTTAAATGGTGTAAAACTGTTTTTGTTCTGTAGTATAGATGCACCCTAGAGCTGCGTAGCTTGCCCGCCAACACAAGCCCACATCCTCTGCACCTCATCCTTGAATGTGGCATCATGGTTGCTAGAGTGTTTGATTAGGACTAGAGTATTCATACTCCACAAAAGCAAGTAGGGAATCAATGTAATTTTTTCACAAATGGTGTAGCATTGTTCTATTTAAATCACAATCCTAAATCTTCAACCAATTGAAGCTTCTGCACCATCTGCAAGAGTGGAACCATGTATAAATGCAGCAGGTTGTAACTTCTAGAGCAAAGCACCCCAAACCCTGTCTCCTGGCATGCTTCTACCCTCCAATGTTCTATAGGCTGGCTTTTAAAAAGACTTTCACATTTCACAAAGGAAAGCATATGCTTCTGCTACGTGCTTATTTAGTTGCCTGACACATTTTACATAAACTGTGGGGAAAATTCAGAGGAGACGGCTTCAGACTCATTTCTCAGCCACTCCGAGTTCAAAGCTTTCACTATCTCTTGTATTTAAAATGTTCTGCAATTCCCTTAGGATGATTTTCCTTACTTCTTCATCTAGTCTTGATAGGCTTTTTGTTAAATAGGAGTTGCCTTCAAAAGAAAAACCTTTGAAAAGTTATATCTTTTATTCGTTCCTCCCCCCCAAATAGCATTTCCAAAGCAGATCAAAAAAAGGAATAGTTAAATTATTAGGAGAGTGAGGCTTTGGCTGCTATACGTTCAAAGTTGTGGGTGTGTATACATGCCAAGTTTCCTGGAGAAGCGGCTTAAAATATATCATTGTGGTTGCTCAAACCATATCTGTGGTGCTTGAGAGTTTGAGAAGGTTACTTTTTAGGACTACAGCACCCACCATCCCTCAGGGATTCAGCACTAAATCTCTTTAGCAGAGAGTTCTCAGCACCCTGAGACAAATTCCATAGGCTACAGTACTGGTTCCCAACCTTTTTTGACCAGGGACCACTCTCTAACATTAGTACCAAAGGGTTACAAATGAGTTTTTGGTCAACTTTATATTTGGTTTGGTTATTTGAGATGCAGATTCAGAAAATTGCATTTGATAGACCACATCAGCTGTAGTTTCTGATACAAATCTGTTACATCCAGTATTCACCATCTGCTCGCCTACAGAAAACCATATTTCATCTAGAGCTGGTTTGGTAGTAGTAATCTTTCATGGGTAGCCAGCCTCTCCCCTCCCAACATCCTCATTTTCCCAACACTATAAGAGGGTTTCGTGAGACTAGTCACTCTCATTGCCACGTGGTTTCGAGGCAGTGGTGTAGTAATGGTAAGGCCACAGACCATATCTTTATTCTTGCGGACAACTGGTGGTTGACAGACCACAGGTTGGGAACCACTGGGCTGCAAACGTAACAGCTAAATAAGTATCAAACTTAGCCCACCTTGTATAAATTTGTCACTGTGACAGAACCCCTCTTGGGGTTTGGCACCACAGTTTTACTTCTTTGTTCTTAATCATTCACCTCGCCTTTTCTGCCCTCAAGATCCATCCCTGAATCTGTTACTTGGTCCTCAAGATGACCATTATCTTGACAAGTGCTTTTGTTGATCAATGGGTTCCATCTCTTACAAAGTGACTGGTTCACCTGAACAAGTATTAAAAGAAAACATTGAAGCAAATGTGCTGTAGAAAATTAGAACAGTAAATATTTATTTTGCAACAAATAAAATAAACATCCATTCTCCCCATATATAATAACATTCACTTTTCTCCAAATTCTCCCCATATTCTCAAGTTTCCCAGACCTCATTCAGATCTTCTCCATTACCTCCTCTTAGCTAATCCCCATACTCTATTTCTGACTCAATAACTCCTTTTCACCCTAGTCCTACCACAATTTTACCAAACAACCTTCTAGGTTATAACATTTCTCCATAGGCACCTTTTCACAGTATTCCATACATTGTGATTAGCTGGTCCTGTCCAGGCCTGCCCAGCTTCTCACCCTATATACTCATTTATAAGTCTAGTTTCAGTCAAAAAACTCAACCCTAAAAATCGGGATTTAACTATCCATGTATCAATGCAAGTATTGTATCTTAACTCTTATCAAAACAACTATCCCCTTCTCTGAATAGAGTAGCAAAAGTCAAGAGCTTAATATATCCTAGGAGAAAAGAAGCACCAGCCCTCTCTATCTCTTCACCATGGTGCCACTTCCGGCCTTTCTGAAACCCTTGTTGGGGAACTGTTTGGCCCCTGAAATGGCATTGATGCTTTCCCCTCACCATGAAATCTGCTCTTGACTTATATATGAGGTTGACTTATACATGTGTATACACAGTATGTCTAAAGAGGACAACCACTGTGGGCTAATGGAAACCACATGCCACGGGAACTGTGTTAGTTTAGCTTGGGTAAGAGAAGACTGAAGAGGAAATATATACTGTACAGTGTTCAAATCTGAAAGGCCACACAAAATGGAAAACACTTATTTTCTTTTGACCCTTGGAGGCCTCATCACACTAGAGAGAAAAACCACTTTAAATCTGGTTTCTGCTTCCTGAAGAATTCTGGGGTTTGTATTTTAGGGAGAAGCCTTTAACTATAAATCCCAGAGTTCTGCAGGAGGCAAAAACCGGATTTTAAGTGGATTTTTTTCTCTAGTGTGACGAAGTGTTAGAAGCCAGGACTTAGAACCAGTCTATGTAAACTCCAAAGAAGTAGGTTTTAGCAAAACATTAAAAGAATATTTGTTGGACACTGGAAAAGATTGTCTTAGAAGGTCATGGTGGTCCCTGTCTTAATATTTAATCATTTGCTTAACAGTCTTCTTTCACTGTGGTTCCATCTTTTCTTGAGCAGGGATGAGGTACGAGATGGCCTGCAAGCTTCCTTTCAGCTCCATGAAATTCATGAGGCAAGATCTGAAGACATCTCAAATCACAATGTTGCCCTCCAATCCCCCCCCCCCACACACACACACACACACATCTCTGTCGTTCTTAGCTACTTATCTTTGTAGATATGTGTCATGAATCTTTTCTTTATAATCATGTATGTTCCAGAAATCTGCTCAAAACCAGCTTAAAGATCATTTGTCATTTACATATGTTTTCACTTGATTGAAAAGTTTCTAAGTCCCTGCATTTCATTTCATTTTGTTCCAACAACAAACAATAAACAGAGTCCCATATATCTCCCGGGTTTGGCTGAAAAATGCCTCTGCCACAGATCTCTGAGCCTCACGAAAGTGATATGTTTTCAATGCTGAAGGGTTAAAAGAGGACACTCTGGAATCATCTGGAAATCATTAAATGTTACAAAGCCTTGAGAAGATAAAAGTTTCCATTTTCTAAAATGTAAATCAAAAACATATTCATTAGTATTGCAAAACAAACATGCAAATCTTTGCCACTTCAAGAGCCCGGCTAAATATGTACAAGGGCAAAACCGAAAAATACATCTGGTCCTCGGTTAGGAAAACTTGCCTTTTCATTTTTTATCTAAAGAGCTTGTCTGTCTTCCATGGTCGGCTTCTTGGAATATAACAGATCGTAATAAGCATTTGAACTAAAGAATGAAATAAACAGAGATAAAGCCTGCATCCTGGGGTATATGCGCAAGGCATGTATTTACAATTGGTGCTGATGAGATTATTCTTCCCTAGGCCTACGCGCGCATCAAATGTTTATGAATCATTTAGTACAGGCTTTAGGAGATTACAAGAGTTTTATGATGGTGTCCAAAAGATAAGATGTATGGTTTGTATACAATTGCCACACACCTTTTTAATCTCCCATTTAGCTCAGTGTTCTCCTCATTCGTATGTCTGTGTGTCTGTTATAAGGCAGAAGAGCTCTGAGTGATCAAAGCAACCTTTTGCTGTGCCCAAATTTGGATGCAATATCGGGCACAGGGAATGTCTTACATCATAACAATGACAATAAGAGGAAGGGCTGGCAATGCTTGACTTGCTCTCCTTTACGATGATTTACTTACTGTCTGGCAATCTGTTCCTTGCATGATGTTTGTTTCAACATGAGGGAACGCGGTGTCAAGATAACCGCCATTATCCATCATGGCAGAATACCAACCAGGGTTGGCAAGAAAGCAGACCATCAACTAACGTCTCAGGAAGAAGCAACTGTTTTCCCAATATGGTGTCACTTGAACCCTGACTGTTGACCTTTTTGGTTGCCACTGTGATTTACAGGAACTAATTAAAACCAGGATTCAGATGGCAAATGTGTGCAGAATGAGGTTGCTTCCATTTCCAAAGCCTATTAAATGTTCTCAATGTTAAGACTGTCATTTATTTTCTTTCTTTTTTAAAAAGAAAGAAGCCATAATGGATGTCGTTCAAAAAGGGGGGGGGATAACACTCTAGACCAGTGTTTCTCAACCTTCCTAATGCTGTGACCCCTTAATACATTTCCACATGTTGTGGTGACCCCAAACCATAAAATTATTTTTGTTGCTACTTTTATAACTGTAATTTTGCTACTGTTATGAATTCTAATGTAAATATCTGATATGCCAGATATATTTTCATTCACTGGACCAAATTTGACACAAATACTCGATATGCTCAAATTTGAATACTGTTGGGGTTGGGGGGGGGGGGTTGATTTTGTCATTTGGGAGTTTAGGTACTGGGATCTATAATTCACCTGCAATCAAAGAGCATTCTGAATCAAACTTGGCACACAGAACTCCCATGACCAAAAGAAAATACTGGAAGGGTTTGATGGGCATTGACCTTGAGTTTTAGAGTTGTAGTTCACCTACATCCAGAAAGCACAGTAGACTCTACCAATGATATATCTGGACCAAACTTGGTGCAAATACTCAATATGCCCAAATGGGAACACTGGTGAAGCTTGGGAGAAATAGACCTTGGCATTTGGGAGTTGTAGTTACTGGGATTTATAGTACACCTACAATCAAATAGCATTCTGAACCCCAGCAACGATAGAATTGGGTCAAACTTCCCACACAGAACCCCCGTGACCAACAGAAAATACTGTATTTTCTGATGGTCTTTGGTGACCTCTCTGACCCCAGGTTGAGAAATGCTGCTCTAGACTACTTGCATAAAGGCCAGTCTGGTACTGAGAGGAGTTGCCTCCAAATGTTAACATGGAGAATATGTGTGTGAAATGTATGTGGCAGTCCAGAAGGGAGATAGCAGAACCTTAGTTTCATACTAACTTCCAATCCAAAAGATTGATGTTGCACATCTGTATCTTCCAAATTTTCCCATATAGAAACTTGGGTACATGGGGGGGGGGGAGAATATACAAGCAAGGAATATGTTATCAATGGGGAAGAACAAACAGCTAAGAGAGAGTGCAGCAGTTTGCTTCACCTAACACTCAAAGTTTGTTTGCACTTTGGATTTTGCAGAAGTTGAAGCAAGCTGAGGACAAAATAGATAAATGGAATGGAAGGTAGAAACAGGAACCGAGACCCCTTCTACATTGCCATATGAAATCCAGATTATCTGCTTTGAACTGGGTTATCTGATGGTGTAGACTCATACAATGTGGAATATCTGCTTTGATAATCTGGATTTTATAGCAGTATAGGAGGGGCCTGAGCCATTGCAAAAGCATCTGAAAAAGTAAAAAATCTGTGACGCAACCAGAACTCTCTTTGCCAAATTCAGTTGGAAAAAATGCACATCGTATTATTTAATGCACTGGAAAAGGGTACTTGCAGTCCATGGGAGCTTAATCCCAGTTAACCCGAACCTGGCAAGCTAAGGACACAGAGAGCTGCCCTATACCAGGGAAGACTCTTTATCTCTCCCATTGTTGTCACTGTTGTCATTATCCTTTTAACTGATTCAGCTAGTGGTTGAATTTCAAAATGTCTGCATAGAAATTGGGTGCTTAGTACTAAACTATAATCTGTCCCCCAAAGGTATGACATCTTTATGCCCACTATTTGCAATACCAGTAAATCTGAGTTCATTGGAGAGGTCTAGTCACACACCTTGGAAGAATACTATTTACCAAAAGTCTTACCCAAGTGATAGCACAGGAATAGAAATGAAAGTACAAAGCAGACACTGAGGAAAACACATATTTCTGTGCTCTATCTCTTTCCCTTCCGTGTTGATATTTCATTAGAGAAAACTGAGACCCCTTCTACACTGCCATTTAAAATCCAGATTGTGTGCTTTGAACTGGATTATGTGGCAGTGTATCCTCATATAATCCAGTTCAAAGCAGATAGTGTGGATTATCTGCTTTGATAATCTGGATGGTATGGCAGTGTAGAAGGGGCCTGAGTAACCAGACCTTTTAATCAAATCTATGTTTGTCTTCCAATAACCAGTTAAAATACAGCTTGATAAACACAAATTATGTAGATAGGATAATCACATGGTATGACAGATACCCTCCTTTACTGTAAAGAATACCTCTTCTCAATATATCCAAAATAGATCTTCTTGTTGTCAAACAAAGGTACCACCATCTCCGGAGAAGATTGTAGTGATTTAGCTAGGACCGCAGTTACAGAGTCTGTGCCTGGTGAGCATATGCTAAACGTATAGTTTAGCATATGCTTGCCAGCAGAGACTCAATAACCACGGTCCTAGCTAAATCACTACAATCTGGTTAGATGCTAAGATACGCATGCAAACTAAGCTATATCTCTTCAACAAATCCATAAGATACAAATAAAATGGAGGAAATACTTGTATGAAACCTGGGTGGTCCTGACACACTTGAATGCCATATTTGAATGCTTTTAACATAACAGCTGGTGCTTCGTGCTGGTTGAGTTTTTAAAAGATAAAGGCAATGGGATGGCTTCATCCATGAACATATCTTGTGAAGTGTCTCAACCGTGGCTTATGACAAAGTTCCCACAGAAGACCATATGTGCATAGAGTTTTAATTTAATTTAATCTAATCAAGTAAATCTTTTGTACAGTTCTTTTTTAAAAGAACAAACTATCCAATCAGTTGGAGGACTTGTAGCATTTCTCCTTGGCAACAGCATGCCATCACAATTGTTTGTTAAGTCCTTATAATCTTTCCCAGATATTCTTGCCCCATGCAGTGCATCAAATAACAACAAGCAAACAAGGTTTTATTTGCAAAATTGGGTTGGGGAGGGAGAGAGATCTCATAATCAGGAAAGAAAGAGGAAGTGGGCCATTTCCTCCAACATGTATTTCTCCTCTTTATTATTAAACCAGTATACTCACTGTAAGGTACAGGCAGTGGTAAGGAGTTTAGCAATCATGCAGAGAGACTCTGTGATACAACTGGATTAAGCCACACTAATGTATTGAGCTGTATCAAGTTTAAGCTCTGCAAAGCCCCAAAGAGATGCATGCAATTTAAACAAATTTCTTGGCTATTAGATGTATGTCCCACTTTTCTCTCAGGGCCCTTCCACACAGCCCTTTATCCCAGAATATCAAGGCAGAAAATCTCACATTATCCGAGTTTGGACTCAGATAACCCAGTTCAAAGCAGATATTGTAGGATTTTCTGCCTTGATATTCTGGGATATAGAGCTGTGTGGAGGCGGCCCCAGTTTCCAAGGTGGGTTACAACATATATTAAAACAATACGAATAAATGCTAATAGTTTATAACATTAAAGAGCACTTAAAATTAAATAAACAACCATATCAAAAACTAAGCAGTTAACTAAAAGGAATAAGAAAGAGGATAAATCAAATCAAAACAAAAACATTACAGTCAGATTGGGGGCCAGAAGCCTATACAGATAGGATAGTCTTTAGTTGTCAGCTGAGAAAAAAAGAACAGAGAAGAGGCCAGCCTTGCTTCCTATGGAAGAGAGGTCCACAGGCTGGAAGTATCCACCAAGCAGGCCATCTCCCATGCTCTTGCTAAATATGACTGTGGGGTTGAGGAAAGTTTCCTCCAACCCTGAAACCATGCTGAGACACAGAAGCAGTTGAAAGGTCCTTCCTCCAATTCTGGTCACCACAATTCTGTCAGTGCAGGTTAGGATCAACAATCACAATAACCCCATTAGGTTGGCAAGTACTGCACCTTAAAGCTGCACTTGGACAGAAAGTTCCAAGGCAAGCCGAGCCATACAGTCAAACATCAGCAGAGTCCTTTATCAGCAACTTAGCCATTAGAAGAGCTCCTGAACCTAATCTCTTAATGAAACACTGGAAATTTCAGTTTCATCCCAAAAATAATTTGAAGGCTTTTTTTCAGCTTGTTTCATTTTACACAGTCTATTTACAAGCTTCAGGATACTCACGATACTCATAGCTCATGATAGCTTGAACTCTTCCTCCTTAAAGGTCAACATGATAGCAGGTCCTCCTTCATGGAGGCAGATAAGATTTTTTTTCAAAGGATATCATAAGGTAGAAGGAACAGGTTTTTTTCTGCTGCCCTGGAGACTAAGACTTAAAGCAATGGGTTCAAATTACAGGAAAGGAGATTCCACCCATGCCCCATGCCCCATGAAGACCCTCACTGTTTATCCCTAGTTAAATCTTTTTTAGTTAGAGGGATTAATATTTTATGTTCAGTTTCTGGGGGGTCAGTCTAGAAAGCCTATTGGCAATTGAGGCCTCTGCCACCCTGCCCCTTTGAGGATCCCCTTAGGGGCAGAGCCTCAGGCAAGATACTTCTGCTTCTTGGAAGAGTCAGCCTTTTCATGATTGGGAGGTAAAGAAAGAGGAAGACCAGAAGGTCTACAAAGTAGCTCATCCAGTCGGAGCTGTATTCAAGTCCAGTCAGGGCCATATTCAAGTCCAGTCAGAGCCATATTCAAGTCCAGTCAGAGCTGTATTCAAGTCCAGTCGGAGTTGTATTCAAGTCCAGTTGGAGTCATATTCAAGTCCAGTCAGAGCTGTATTCAAGTCCTATCAGAGTTAAATATTGAGCCCATCTTAGAGACAGTTGAACACCATACAAGAAAGAGACAATAAGAAGAAATAAAGATCTCTCATAGACTTTACCTCTCCTCATAGGCTTTGTAGTGAAACTCAGAAGCAAGGAAAGTCTGAAATTCTTGTCAGTTAATAAATTCATTTTTTATTCAAATATATAGTCTCTGATCGGTTCCCTGCACAGCCAGTTCACCTTCCAAGAAGTTAAGATAGAGTGGAGGCAGAACAATTAGGAAGAAGTTCATGATGTAAGCACTATTCAGCAGTGGATATCTCTGCCTTGGTGAACCTCCTTCCATGGAGGCTTTTAAACAGAGGCTGGATAGCCAACTGTCACAGGTTCTTTGATTGTGCTTTTCTTGCATAGCAAGGATTGGACTGGATGGCTCATGTAGTCTCTTCCAATTCTATGAGTGTAAGTTGTGCACAAGAGGAAAAGATTTTCCTGTTACTTGTGAGTTATGGGCTATTTCTCCACTTCGTTCTTGGGGTGAGCTGCTGTGGCAGCTCTAGCTGATGTTTGGGCAAAGGTGGGCGGGTTGGAATTTAATGTGTGCTTTTCTGTTTAGTTACCTGCCGTGTGTCCCTGAGGCGGGGCTTGCTCTCCGCTGAGTTTACGTGAGTTCCTGCTACAAGAACCTGGTATTGTATGAAATGGAAGGAGGCTGGCATTGTGTTATGGGGGCTATGATTTGTGCTATTCATGTATACTCAGCTCCTGATTGCCTTGGACGGTCTCCTCCTTTTCAACTGCCTTTCTCCTGCTTCAGATTTCTGGGCTGGACTCGTGACTATGCTTCTGGATTCTCCCTTCAGGACTTCGCAGATGGATGTCTAGTGTTTGTTTTGGGCTGTTTTGTTGCTTTATTTTGTGGGACTCTTCCCTGGGATTTTTTTAGAGTTTTTTGAGCCGAGTTGGCTACTTTTTTGTTCGTCCTTTCTCCAGCTACTGTTCAATAAACTTTTTGTTATCCCCTTTTACTCCTGGGTCTGGCTTTGAAGTCTCTGCATCGTGACATGTATAACCTCACTAGTGGTTGGAAGAGGAAAATACAAGTTCTGGTCCATGCTGTTGGCTTTTGGTGCTGCTTTATACTCTACTTGGAATGTGTCACAGCCTAGAGGTGAATAGTATTCAGGATGTTTTTTAATGAACTATTTTAATTACTTTTGAGAAGCAGGATAGTAAAGAGGTTTAACACTGTAATTATAGTGAGAATTGATATCTGAGGTGAAGGAAAACAGTTGAATTCAGAAAGATCCATGGGAGAGTGAGCTCTCTGTTATCTGTAATGCATAGAGACTTATTTATTTAAACAGGCACAGAATGGTTATGTGGTTGCAGCAAAATATTCTGTACTACGTGTATGGTATATTTTTATCTTTCATGCTAGTTTTTAAAATATGATTTAATTCCTCCCCAAATGAATGGTATTTTAGGATAATCTCTCTTTTTTGTTGTGTTTCAATTTTTGTAGATTTATTGTAAACCACATTGGGTCCCACGTCATAATAAAATAGATAGATACATAAATCAAACAAACAAAGTAACTACTTGTAGCTATATTTTGGAAAGTAACATTCCAAGCCCATCAATGGTGCTTTGCTTTTTTTTTCCTAATCCATGCACAATCATTTTAGCTCCCTTTAATTTCCTTCTTCCATTCATACATTTTATATGTCTTCATTGCAGGTTTCTGGCAGGTTTGTAAGTCTGAGTGTTTCTCACCGGGAAACACAGAAGTGATTATAAGCAAATGAATAAATCATGGCAGACTGACATGAAGTGAGCAATAGTTTAAAGCATGTATTTATGCTTCTTGTTTGGCAGAAAAATATGTTTTCAAGGGATTTCCCTCTCATTTCTTCTGTAACCATGAGACCCAGAAGCATTGTTTTTAAACAAAGCTGGTCATATGTTCCTCCATATATAATACAATATCCAGATCTGACATCAAACATAGATGCCCAGACTGCATTGGTCTGACATATAATCCATCGATCTTACCTTGAACACCACTCGTAATTAAGTGGTTTCCTCTAGGCAGCAGCATTTTTCTTTTCCATTTTAATAACTCTCACTTTATTCATATCTTACTACAAATAAAAAAAACCCAATTTAAGGACTTTATCTCACATTAACGCATTTCCATCACTTATTTTGGTGTGATGGGTCCTTTCTGTTTCCATGCCAGCGTGCTAGCAGTAACATGAAAAAGGCCAAGATAGATTTAAAATAAAAGGATAGCAGCTAGCTTGGGGATAGTGCAAAGGAGGGGGGGGGGAGAAGAGTCCAGACCCCAGATGTTACTATCAACATGCCAACACAGAGGTGGAAGGAACCCATTATACCAAGATATACAAGGGAACAGTGTGAGTTTGGGAGATACAGATGTACTAATGCCGAGTGATGAGAGAAACAAGGAGGAGATGCTAAGCGGAAGCAGAATGCACATGGTGTTTTATGATACAGACTGTAACCAAAGGTACTGATCCAGCTGCAATACCAGTTTGTCTTGTGTGATAAAGTCTTTTGTTTTGCAGATATGTTGGTGTGCATGTAATAATAATAATTATAATAATACTTTATTTATAACCTGCATCCATCTCCCCGGAGGGGACTCAGAGAGGCTTACATGAGGCCGTGCCCGAACAACACATCATAAAATACAACAGCATAGAAAACCAATAAACATAATAAAAACAATAAACACAACAAAATACATCTGTGAAACCCAACAATACAAGTGAATCTAAAAACAAAACCAACAGGGTGGGCCACATGAACATACAGGGTATTTTAAAAACTCGGGGGAGAAATAGGAGTAGCGTTGGGCACAAAAGGTCACATGGGGGAAAAAGGACTCGGAGAAATGGGAAGGGGGGCATTTGGGGAGCTTAAACTCCGAAGGCCAGGTGGAAGAACCAGGTTTTCATGTAAGCTGGTTGCAGCCCTCTGTTGTGGTGTACTGTATGTATTTCTACTTTGTGTGTTCTTACTTTATATCAGAGGAACTAAGAAACTCTGTTAGTAAATTATATAGAGGCATAACCAGATACTACAAAGAATATCCCAATATACATTGGCACCTCCAAACAGATGTGTCGCTGCACAATAGAACCCTTGTGCATTTGTCCCATTTTTTATTGGTCTTTTTCCTAGCTCCTCTATGTAGTAACAAAATAGAAGTACTGGATATAGATGCAACAAAAATTGTCAATTGTAATTCCTGCAGTAGTATGTCCACTGATTAAGTCCCCAACAGGTATCCAGCCTATATACTTTTCAAAAGTCCATAACTTTGTGTGCACTGAGTTGTTGAAAAATATTAAATCCCACATCTCCTGTAGCATTTTGGTTTCTTCATCCTCTTTCTAACATCCTGAAATCGGTAGGAAACTCTCAGTAGTATAAAATAAATCTGCCCTTTCTTGTAGCCTATATTGCAACTTTTCCACAGATTTTCCATCTGTAGCTTTGTGGGATTTATTCAACCACCGGTGTCCTCATGCAATCTGGGTTTAATCTTTGACAAAATGGATGAAGGGATGTTGGTTATAGTATTGTCTGATTCTATTTAGGCCCCGCATGAATTTTAATTAATTTTTTTAAAGGGGGAAAGAATGTGGGATTAGCTCATAAAAGCCAATGTTAACACAACCATTGATTGGGACCCACAAGGTTTCTGTGCGAGCTGTGAAATTGCCCTTGGCAAGCCGGCAGCAATCTGACGTTTTCCCTTGACTGCATATATTTTATGGAATATATGATCCACAAGCATAAAAAATATGCAGGTAAAAAAATGTAAAACTTGAGTCTAGACTCATTAGGGACATTATAGAACCCCTGGAACTTCACACTTATTATAGGCTTTACACAGGTCTCCGACTCTTGGCCAGGATCCAAACAATGCACCTGAATGCCATTTCATTTAAGGCAGGCAAGCAAATGAACCTTTCTGTGAATTATTCTCTAGCCTTGCCATAGCATTTACAGTAAGGGAAGAAAAAAAATTTCAGGCAAGAGCAGGGCTGCATATTTAGGAGAGATTGGTAAAACATTCAGTTCCATTCTCCTTGGATAAGAATTTATCAAAATGTGCAAATTTCCTCATATCCAAAAGAAGTTGCGAGTCAGTTTTAAAAATCTGTACAGGGAGAGAAATCCAACTGTCTAAGAGCAAATATACACTGTAAAATGAATGCAGTTTGACAGTTTGACTTTTACTGCCATGGGTCAATGTGGAATTTTAGTTTTACAAGATCTTTTTAGCATTCTCTTTCAAAGAGTGTTGGTGATACTACTCCCATATTCCATAGTATTGAGCCATGTTGAAGTGCCATCAAACTGCATACATTCTATAGTGCAGATGCATCTCAGAACTCAGAAATGCCTTGAAGGCACACAACAACAAGCAAGCAAAAAATAATGTAGACAAAAATGTAGGTGACAGATGTTTCCTGTCCCAAGCATGCTGATAAAACCACAAACTATGTTTTGACATTACGATGTCAGTAGATATAAATCTCAGGCTCGCCCCTTTTGCCCTATCTTCCTTGTTGATGCAATACTGGCAGTGTTTGAATCAAGAACACGGGGCAATGTAATCCAGCATTATAGGCTGAAACACTACCTTGTTTGGACAACGGACCAGCAATGCCACAAGAGAAGGAAAACAATTTTATGCTTGTTTGTGGAATGCCAGAGTTTATTCTAGAGACACAAACCTATGGGTTGTACAAACCATAGTTTGGTGGACCGAGCTGCAACTGCAAACTATGATTGATTACAAACCAGAACTGGACGTTCTGCTAAAAAGCTAGTGACAAAGCGATAATGTAGTCTATTTGATCAACAAAAGTCTCATGGTTGCTTTACTACTATCCACTAATCTATCCAACAATAAATGATCAGAAAAAAGAGGAAGAGGAAGAGAAGAGGGGGAAAGAATATCTAGTCCAATGTTCTCTTCGCAAATTGACTAGCCATTTGCCTATCTAGCACATCAGTGGAACAGTACTCCATGTCTCACGTGTCCCAGCAAATGCTATAGAAATCCATGCTATCTCTATTATTGGCAGGGAGATCTAACCATTCTAACTTGTGGTCCTTGAGGGCCCTTATTTCCATGAAATTGTTTAGTCCACATTGGCAACCATCACTACATCTTGTGAGAATGAATTTCACCATAACAATACACTCTATGAGGATGCTTCATTTGATTATCCTGATTCTTCCACCTTGGACAACAAGTACAGTCGAAAAATTTGGCAAAATGGCAAATGGACAAGAAGATGCAAGGCGGCTTGGGTGGCTGTTAATAGAAATTGGACAGATGATAACTAACATCAGCTAACAGATGACAAGCTGCCAATGAAAGTCAGGGCAGATATCTTTAACACTACAGTTTTATCGAACATGTTTTATGCATCTGAAACATGGGCTACAGCAAAGTTAGAGAAGGAAAAACTGGTGGTGACTCAGGGCAATGACAATAAGTCGCATGACAATAAGTCACATGACAATGAGTCGCATGACAATAAGTCGCATGACAATAAGAGATAAAGTCAGCAATCAAGAGCTGTATCAAAGAACTGGGGTACGTGACATTGTCAATGAAATCTATGAGTCAAAAAGAAGATGGGCAGGGCATATAGCAAAAACAAAAAACAACCGAATGACACGTCGACTAATAAACTGGATACCAAGAGACCCTTGGGCAGACCTCATACTTGATGGGATGAACCAATAGTTAAGCTATTCAGCCAGAAATGGAAAAGAAAAGCACTGAATCATATATTTTTCCAAATAGTAGATTTGCATGAAGCCCAAAGGAGTGTATCGACTACAAATCGGATAGGGTAGGATTCTCCCACCATTTATCATCAACCAAAGACTCCAAATTCCAGTGTAATTTGGAGTCTCTGTTTGTCCATCGTTCATTTGCAGCCTAACTTTCTGGGTCAGGATTCACATACAGAGTTGCTTAATATAAGATCTCAGTGTTTTGTTGAATTGGCACCAGTAAGCTGTTGAGGAAGATGAAAAATAATACGAGATCTCTCAAGGAGAGCAATCAATTGGCAAGACAGAAGCTGAACAATAATCAGTCCTGTGCATATGCAGAGCTTAACAGAAAAAAATAATTAAGTTTAATCTTCTTTGTAAGGTATGTAAAAGTGCCTTTACTTAACAAATTACTTTTCTACAATGAAATACATGAAGTAATGGAGGAGAAAGAGAAAAGAGAAAATGACTGCATAACAGAGTGAAGCTGAAAGACAAGGCGTATGATAACCACAGGCAAGCAGGAATTCTGCAAATATACAAAATGGCAATTGATGAATATAGGCATGAAAAGGTTGCTAATTCTAACATAGGCTGCACTTTCACCTTGATCCATGCAGGTACAAATCCAACAAAAACAAATGGACCACATGTGCGTGTAAGAGCACAGAATGTTATACAACCATTAAAAAAATTAGATTTCCTAGTGGTGAGAGGCTTGAGCATTGGGGAGGAATAGGGAGAAATAATGTCAAATGTGATGCAGACCATATGATCTGCCTCTGGAAAAGGGGGTTTCTTTCAAGGAGGTATAGCGGTAATGCAAAACATCTTGCTCCCTATTCTGACGTTTCATGAACTAACCACAGAAATGCTTTTTGTTGTTTCCCCCTCATTAATATTCTATTAGCTAAATGTACACCAGAGACAGACTGCTCCAGAACATTCTGCTCCCCCATCCTTGCTGCATCTTGAAAAGACACAACCTAACAGATATCACAACTTGACAGTAGGATATATATATATGATGCATCTGTAAGGCCATCGTTTCAATCTCCAGTGAAAAGAAATTGTGCACTGATTTCAGAAAACTTACTTTGGGAAAACTAAAACTCCTAGAACTAAAACTCCTAGAATTTATTTCATTTGAGAGTTAGAGGGCTTTATTCTAAAAAAAGAACTTTGCCCACTTTCACTTACAAATCCTAGTTGGGAAAGACTCTGGTATATGCTAGTCAAAGGAGGCAAAACTAGAGTCACAGTAGAAGTAAATAATAGCCTGCTATTCATAGAAAGTCCTCCAGATTATGTTAGGAATCCAAGTCCCATCAGAACTAGGTCGTGGCAATTGCTGATGAGAGCCATGGTTTCAAGTCAAAGCCAGCTTTATGGGTTCCATGCCAAATATCAGTATTTGTAGAAGCATACAAGAAGCTTGGCCTATCATTGAACACTGAGAAAACCAAAGTGCTCTTCCAGCAGTCACCAGCCAATCCCTCTCCAATGCCAGAAATACAGCTTAATGGTGTAACATTAGAAAAAGTTGACCATATCCACTACCTTGGCAGCCACCTCTCCACAAAAGTCAACATTGACACTGAAATACAACACCGCCTGAGCTCTGCAAGTGCAGCATTTTTCCGAATGAAGCACAGAGTGTTTGAAGACAGGGACCTCTGTAGGGATTCCAAGGTGCTTGTTTATAAAGCTATTGTCCTCCCAACCCTGCTATATACCTGCAAAACGTGGACAATCTACAGATGTCACATGCAACTCCTGGAAAAATTCTATCAATGTTGCCTCTGAAAAAACCTTCAAATCTCTTGGGGAAGACAAGCGGACAAATGTCAGTGTGCTGGAAGAAGCAAAGACCACCAGAATTGAAGTGATGGTCCTTCTCCATCAACTCCGCTAGACCGGCCACGTTGTCCGAATGCCCGACCACAGTCTCCCAAAGCAGTTACTCTACTCCAAACTCAAGAATGGAAAATGGGATCTTGGAAGACAGGAAAAGAGATTTAAAGATTGGCTCAAAGCCAACCTTAAAAACTGTGGCATAGACACCAAGAACTGGGAAGCCCTGGCCCTTGAGCACTGTACCTGGAGGTCAGCTGTGGACCAGCAGTGCTGTAGAAGAGGCACGAATGGAGGGCGAAAGAAATGTGTCAAGAGGTAGGTGCATCAAGCCAACCCCAACCAATCCCCTCACTGTGGGAGAACATGCAGATCAAGAATAGGGCTCCACGGCCGACTTCCGGTCGATGCCAATGGTGGTCGGACGCACCTTCAGTGAGCTCTGAAGGCGACTCGGCAGAGGGGTGGTGGAACAAAGATTTCCGCACTATCAGACCAGAAGCGGTCGATAGGTGACGAGCTGAAGAAGCTTCACAACCGGAGAGGTGAAGATCTCGCGGAAGGGGGATCTTTCTCGAGCTCCGGAGCTGTGAAGCCGAGAAGCGCTCAGACAGAGGGCCCTCTGCCGCAAAAAGCCGGGCGACAGCCCGAACAAGACCGCCGGCACGACTTTTAACTTGAAGAGGAGAGGAGACTAGCGGATGGAAATCGCCTTCCCGGAGGCTGACTACAGAGCGATCCTCAGCGAACTGTGAGTCCTGAGCGGCGAATCCGGGCGAGAAGGGTGAGAGATAACCAGCCTCCGGCATCTGGCCGTGGAAGGCTGCCCAAAGACCCCGGTGGGCGCAAGGGAGCGCTAAAAGGAGAGACGAGAATACTCACAATCGCAAACCAAGCGATTTAGTGCGGGACCTCGGTCAGGCTTCAGGCTTCCTGGAGTTTTTCAGGGATCAAGAAAGAAAGAAAGTACAGATCAGGAATCTGACTCAAAGATGGCGATTGCTCCTGTCCAGTGACCTTGGAAACGCCGTCTTGCTGCTACTGCTGCTGGAGACTGAGGAGACGGAGAGAAGGCTGATAAGACGGGTGAGAGGCGGGGCGGAGAGCTACCCGGTGGACAATCTTTGGAAAAGGAGAGGAGAGGAGAGGAGAAAGAGAGAGAGGTGTCTGACGAACAAAGAATTATAAGGAACGAAAAGAAGGGCTGTCAGATCCAGGCTGACGATTAGACGACCAGACGGGAGACCAAGATAGAGTGAGTCGAGGGTGCCTGGAAAAGAGGCACAGACAAACGCATAGACAAACGCAGGGGGAAAGCCTCTCAAAGAGCCAAAATTGGCCACGTGGGAAAAAGCAGTATAAGTGGCTTAAAGGACTGGTGCTCCAGCTCTATTAGGAAGCTATCCCCTTCAAAGATTCTTATAGAAATGGCTCACAAAGGGAAGGCAGAGAATCTTAAAGACCAAACCAAAAATGGCAAAACCCCGGGCAGGAAGGAGCCAGGACACTCAGAGCTAACTTTAGAAGATCTGTTCGCGGAACTGCTCAAACTCTCAAAGAAGCAAGATGACATGTCCAGCAAGCAGGAAGACAGTGACAGGCTACTGCGTAACCAGGAAACCCTGATTAAAGATGAGATGCAGAAGCTTAAGAAGGAACTGAAAGAAGAAATAATATCAATTAAAACCCAACTCTCCAACCTGCAAGAAGAAGTGAAGGATATGAGACAGAAAAGCCAAACCTTGGAATCCAAATGTGACTCTCTTGAAGACTCAATTAAGAAAAGGTACTGGGCACTAAACAAGATGAATAAGAAATTAGAAGACCAACAAGAAGACCTGGAGTTCAGGGAGAAGGAGCATCAATTAAGATTTAGAAACGTGGACGAAGAGGAGGAGGAGAATATAAGAGAAGTAATGACCGGCATTTTAGCTGAAGCTCTGCAGATGCCTATCCCGGAACTAGAAAAAGAATTGGATAGAACATTCCGGGTGACGACTAATTATTCAAAAAAACACAAGACGGTTCGAGACGTTTTGGTCCGTTTCAACAGGAAGACTGTGAGAGATGAAGTATTAAAGAGAAGTGCCCAGAACCCCTTAACCTACAACAGAAGGAAAATCACAGTCCTCAAGGAGTTTCCCGCCTCCACATTAGATAAGAGAAGGAAATATTTCTTTTTAACGGACGAACTGAAAAAAAGAGGCATAAAATATAGATGGGAAAGAAAAGAGGGACTGATGCTGACTCTGAAAGACAGGAGAGTGTGGATTACAACGGAGGAGAAAGCTAAAGCCTTCTATAAAAAATTGGTGGACGAGACGGCTCCTGAGGAGGAGGAGAAGGAGAGAGGAGAGGAGGATGAGGAGGGGGAGCTGGAGGACGAGGAAGGCCAAAACGGGAGGAGCGGAAGGAGTGACGGAGTGGGGAGTATCCTGAACCCGGAGGACTGGAGGAGGCAAACTAGACTGCAAACGCAAAGGGAACAGAGAAGGTTCTATCATGAATATTAAGTGCCTGGTCAATAATGTTAACAGGATTAATTTGCAAAAAAAACGGAAACGGATATATAATTTTTTAAAATCAAAAAAGGTGGATCTGATAGCTTTGCAGGAGACACATATACGGGGGAAGGATGCCGCTTACCTAAGCCAAAAGTCTCTGGGGAATATGTACTATTCGGGAGGGTTGCAGAGGAAAAGAGGGGTGGTAACGTATGTTAATGAACAGTATAAAAGTGAGTTGGCATTTAGAGACATGGAGGGGAGATATGTAGGGGTGCTAATAGAGTGGGACAAAAAAGCATTGCTGATCTGTAATGTATATGCGCCTAACGGCCCAAAGGTCAAATTCTTAAGGGAATTGAAGAAATGTATTGATAAGGTAGTCTATGATGAGCTGCTGGTGTTAGGAGATTTCAATGGGGTGGTAATGAGGGAACTTGACAGATCCACCAAAAAGGTCAAGGATAACAGATCGGGACAACTACCAAAGGAAGGATTGATGATCTTGGAAGAGCTAGATCTGGAGGATGGGTGGAGAGTACAGAATCCGAAAACCAGGGACTATACCTGCTATTCCAGCAGACATCGTTCCTGGTCAAGGATTGACATGGTGTGGGCCACAAAGAGTTTGTTAACTAAGATGGGGAAAATAAGGGTATCTCCTCAGATCTTCTCTGATCATAACATACTTGAATTCCAACTAGGGCGGACGAGATCAACGACAAGGAGATGGAGGCTTAAGGACGATCTGATACGAAATGAGAACCAGAAGGAAAGGTATAGGAAACTGATTAGAGAATATTTTGAGATTAACGACACACAAGGCATGCACCCACACACGGTCTGGGAAGCTAGTAAGGCAGTCCTCAGGGGGCATTTTATTCACCAAGGTATCCTAAAACAAAAGCAAAAAAGGAAGGCAGAGGAGGAAATTGATGTGAAGCTGAAGGAAGTAGATAAAGAACTTAAAAGAACCCCGAGCAGGAAACTGAGACTGCAATACAATATGCTCCTTAAACAAAAAGAAAAACTAGACCTAGACAGGGTAGAAGCCAATTTAAAATTTATAAAGCATTATCATTTTCAAAATGCTAACAAGCCAGGGAAATGGCTGATAGCAAAAATTAGGAAAAAGAAGCAACAAAACCATGTCTCGCACTTGGAAGAGAAAGGGGAAATTTTAAGTTCGGACAAGCAAATCAGTGAGGCCTTTCAGAGATTTTATAGAAGGCTCTATTCAAAGGATGAGATTAAAAAAGAGGAGGTACAAAGATACATAAGTTCGCTTAAGTTGGAGAAGATTTCGGAGGAGGATAGGGAAGCTCTAAATCACCCCATAGACAAGGAAGAGTTGAGCCGGGCCATAAAAAATTTAAAGAGTAATAAGGCCCCGGGGCCTGATGGCTTCACTGCCAAATATTACAAAATTTTTGAAGAAGAGATTGCCACCCATTTATTGAGATCTATGAATGAGATCCTGAACACCAAAACTTTCCCGAAGACTTGGTCAAGAGCGAGCATAATAGTAATCCCTAAAGATGGCCCAAATAAATCGGATATCTCAAATTACAGGCCAATTTCGCTTTTGAACGTTGATTATAAAATTTACGCGAATATCATGGCAGAAAGATTGAAAGCCCTATTAAGTAAGTGGATAAAATCAGACCAGAAAGGCTTCCTCCCGGGTCGTTATTTAAAGGACAATATCAGAACGATCCTGGACTCCTTAGAATATTACCGAACGAACATATCTAAAAAAAGCGGCCCTCCTGTTTGTGGATGCGGAGAAAGCTTTTGACCGCATTAACTGGGACTTCCTCAAATTATTAATGAGAGAGTTGGACCTGGGCAATAATTTTTAAATGCTATAGAGGCGATATATACGACTCAGTTTGCAACAATGGGGTGCCCTCTCTCACCCTTCTTTTTATTCTGACTCTGGAGACTCTGTTAGAAAATATCAGAAGAGACAAGAATTTAAAGGGTATTGATATAAATAAGGAAACAATAAAAGTAAGGGCCTATGCAGACGACTTAGTCTGCATAGTTGAAGAACCAATGGAAAATATTAATCTATGGATAGATAAATTGGAGGAGTTCGGTAAAGTCTCAGGCTTTAAGATAAACAAAGGAAAAACGAAGGTAGTGGTGAAAAATCTTTCTCAAAATGAAAAAAGACAGTTAGAGGAAAACACAGGCCTCTCAATTACCAATAAAGTAAAGTACTTGGGTATTCATATAACCCCCAAAAGTATAGATTTGATTAAGAACAACTATGCACCAATGTGGCTCCAAATTAGGCGAGACTTAAAAAAATGGGAACATCTAAACATCTCTCTTTTAGGGAGGATATCCTTAATTAAGATGAATGTATTGCCCAAGCTGATGTTCCTTTTTCAAAACCTACCAGTTTTGACAGACGACAAACTGTTCCTGAGTTGGAACAGAGAGTTGCGCAGGTTTATTTGGAAGGGAAGGAAAGCCCGCATCAGTTGGAAAAATATGACAGATGCCAAGGGGAGAGGAGGGATGGGAGCGCCTGATCTAAAACTATATTATGAGGCTAATGTACTGGAATGGGTGACGGAGTGGACGTCGCTCAAAGACACCCAATTGTTGACACTAGAGGGCCATGATCTTAGAACAGGATGGCATGGGTACCTATGGTACAGCAAGGCCAAAATCGAGAGAAATTTTAATGACCACTGCATTAGGAAACCTCTATTGAAAATCTGGCTAAGATGGAAGGATAGACTGTTTGACAGCACACCAAAATGGCTAGCACCCCAAGAGGCACATTTTAGAAGGCAGTACGGAAAGAAAGATTGGTTAAGATACGAAGAGATCCTCCACAAAGTGGGTAATGAAATAGAGATAAAAAACCTGGAAGACTTCCAAAAACTAGATAAATCAATAGATTGGTTTCAACACAGACAGATTTGTGAGATCTTTAGGAAAGATAAAAGAACTGGATTCAAAGACACCAAACAACCATGGGACCTTATGATGACAAAACGGAGGGGGAAAACAGCCTTTCTCTATAAATTACTATTGCAGTGGCAAATGGAGGAAGAAAATATAAAGAATAATATGATCAGATGGGCCAAGGACATAGGACATACAATACCTATAGCATGCTGGGAAAGGTTTTGGAAGGTACATTTGAAGTGGTTATATGCATATGATCTGAAAGAAAACGGATATAAGATTTTCTACCGATGGTATCTAACGCCAAATAAAATAGCGAAATTCAACAATAGATATAGTAACAAATGTTGGAGGGGCTGTGAGGAAGTGGGATATTTCTTTCATATGTGGTGGGGTTGTAAGAAGATTAAAAAATTTTGGGTAAAAGTGAAGAGAGAAATGGTCAAAATGTTGGGGATAGATCTACCTTTAAAGCCAGAATATATGTTATTGGGACTGCTGGACTTCAAAATAGACAAGAATAAAGAAAAACTCTTTGTATATAGCATTACAGCGGCACGGATGGTGATCGCAAGACACTGGAAGGAGGAAGCCACCCTGAAGTTGGACGATTGGATTATTAAATTAACGGAAATTATGAATATGGACAATTTGACGAAGGTCATGACAGACCGAAAGGAATCAACGGACTGGTCCCCGCTAATAGAATACTTGGGAAATCATAGAGATATTAAGAATACTTTACAGGTTAAGAACTGGCAGTAACACGCCCGGATCGGGGAAAAGAGGGATCGCGGGAAATAAGTAGTCGAAAGAAATAGCGTCTAAGATGTATTAGACGAGGTTAGCTAACGGGAATAGGGAAGTCAAGTAATAACAGGATATGTTTTTGTGGTGTTATAGTGCGACATGGACACTGCCCAGGTGGCTAGCTGGGCATGGATGTGTGTATGATTCATGTTTGTTTTGTCTGTTTTTAATATTGGAAATTCAATAAAAACTTTTTTTTTTTTAAAAAAAAGAAGTATCAGTATTTTATATTTGTTTAATCTGGTATCTTTTAAATATTTGGTCACAGTTACATTCCTTAATATGTCTCCTCTGGATCATGTTTTGTTTCAGTAATTCATGTACAAAATACTTGTGAAGAATCTGTACTACAGTTTAAAGTCATCATTCTCTTCTCTAGTGGGACCTCTGGAATTACAGAGCCATAATTTAGGAAGAACAGAGGGACAAAGAATTCCTAGAATTGGGGTCCTATCACATTACATTATGGCACTTTAACTGCTATTGCTGCATCCTGTGAAATTCTGGGACTAGTTTGTAGTTTAATTGAGCCTAAGAACTCTCTAGTAGCGAATTCTAAATGCCATCCTTAAACTGCAAATCCCAGCATTCTCTTTAATGTTGGCATGGCAGTTAAAGTGGAATCACAGCACTACACATTTCTCATGATTCTTCAGGAGAAGCCATGAATGTTCAATTAGCAGATGTCAATATAAATGGAGAGTGTAGGCATCCACAAATATTAGTGAATCAAGGACTTTGTTAAGTATGTTGACATAAGAATGTTTAAACTCTGCAGCAGAAAGAGAGAAAGGAAGGAGCCATTCTGGCTTCCTAGGGAGGGAATTCCAAAATCTGAGAGCAGTCCCTTCCCTTTTTCCCACTAAACAAGACTGAAACAGTGGTGGAACAGAGAGCAGAGCCTCTTCAGCAGATCCAAATGCTCTAATGCTGTGTTTCTCAAACTGTGCTCCTCCAGGTGTTTTGGACTTCGACTCCCAGAAATCCCAGTCAGCTTACCAGCTGTTAGGAATTGTGGGAGTTGAAGTCCAAAACATCTAGAGGAGCACAGTTTGAGAAACTGCTCTAATGGGTTCATTAAAGGGAGGTTTGATGCTTCAAAATATTTATCTGTCTAACCCTGTTAAAACAAGCCATTATATTGTATGGCAGTAGATTTTATAAACCAATTTACTCTGAATTTCCTGCCAGTTTTGTCAGAGATCAGTAGTTCTGGCAAGGTATACTTTAAAAAGTCTTGATCAAAAATATTTTTGATAGAGCCATTAAGAACTATGACCCCCTTTGTATGAACCATGGTGAACCTGGCAATGTAGACTGTCTTGAGAGGAGAAAGGCCATATCTCACTTTAAAAAAGGAAATTATTCTATTTGAAGACATCTTCTGTTTGAAGTTCTCTCCCATTCATGTCTGATCTAAAGATGAAGAACCAAAAGGCAGAATAGTAAGAACCTATAAGTTATTGATCCAGAGTTAGCAGGACATCTGAATCACCAGGAACACAATCATTTATTTATTTATTTATTATTTTGATTTCTTGGTCGCCCCTTCCATGTGGCTCGGGGCGACTCACAGAGGTTAAAACACAATAAAGCATAATAAAAACACAGCAAGCACTGCAAAAATACATTAAATACTTAGGAACTCACATCCAATTTAAAAGCGACATAGTAACGAGTACAGTAGGACCCCCGCATTATTCTAGGCCAAATGCCCTCACAAACAGGAAGGTTTTACAAGCCTTTCTGAAGGCTAGCAGATTGGGTAGCGCCCAGATGGTGGGAGGGAGAGCATTCCATAATGCTGGAGCAATAGCACTGAAAGCTCTTCTCTGTGTCGAGGTCAAGTGGAGGGTTGCGTGGCTCGGGACCGTCAGCAAGTTCAAGGATTCGGATCTCAGTGGTCTTATAGGACTATATGGGGAGAGGCGGTCCCTTAGGTACACCAGTCCCTTAGGTACACCAGCCCCAGGCTTTGAAGGTCAAGACCAATACTTTGAAAGTGATCCGGTGCTCTATTGGAAACCAGTGCAGTTTGCGCAGAACAGGCGTGATGTGACAGCGAGATGGTAGGCCTGCCACAAGCCGAGCTGCAGCGTTCTACACCAGCTTAAGCCTCCAGATCACTGACAAAGGAAGGCCAATGTAGAGAGCATTACAGTAGTCCAATCTTGAGATGACCGTGGCTTGGACCACTGTGGCTAGGTCGTGATGGGAGAATAATCTCGATTTGGGTGAGATATGTTATGATTCTGTTTAAGGTGTTTAATTGTTTCTAATTTAGCATTGGTGCCGATGTGATGTAGTGGCTTGAGCATTGGAAATTGACTCCGGAGACCAGGATTTGATTCCTCATTTGGCCATGGAAACCTACTGGGTGACTTTGGGCAAGTTACACAAACTCATCCCCAGAAAACCCTGTGATAGCCTTAGGGTCATCACAAATCGGAAATGGCTTGAAGATACACAATAACAACAGATGCCTTTTTTTCTTTCTCATTTTCGTCATGTATATCTTTTTCCCTTGGTGATGGGTCAGTGGCTGCACTACTTGAGAGTGCTCCAATTTTCAGATGAAACAGAATAGACGTTAGCTCAGAAGAACAGCAAAAAAAATCTTCCTGGATGAAAACGCATAGCACATTGCTAGGATGATTTTGATCTAATGCTGCATAGAAACTGGAGGCTATTAAAATCCCCACAAAAGATGAGTACATCCAAGATGTGGCTCTTATTATGTCATTCTAACCAAGCGGGAAATGATGATAATTATTCCAAGTTTTCTGTTACAACAGTGTTAGCTTCTCTCTGTCTCTCCTTGCTCTTCCTTCTCCTCCTCCTTCCTTCAAGGGAAGAGAAAAATTAACATGTAGCAATTTTCCATTCCTGGCCCACACATCCCTGTATGTCAAGAGAGCTATGAATATCAACCCTGATGGAGGTTTTGATGGATGGAAAGGAAAGCTCATTTTGTCCACGTTGCCACTGAAACATTAGCTTCTGAGACCAAAGGTTATTTTATCAGGAACTAAATCAAAGCTCTCTTTCACTACTAGGATGTTGTTGTTTTTCCAACTCATCTCGGTGATGAGTAGCGTGTGTGTTTAGACCACAGGAATTTTAAGAAACCACCTGATGCCTACTGGATTTAAGGACTGACGGTTGAAACAGTACCAGGCTTTTAAAAAAATAGCTTAGTCCTTCTTTCTTATTTTGTCTCTTGGCGGTGTGTATGTTTAGATGTTCTCTCATTTTTATAAGCTAGGTGATGATTACAGCTTATTTTGAAAACTTGGAGACAAGGCATCCCTAGTTTTCTTCACAGCATTCCCCGATGCCTGCTACATTGGAAAGGCAGCCAGCAAGGAGAGATCATTTATTGGGACTCTGGCTCCCAGAATCCCCCCAAATCTGAAATTTATTCAACATCATCATCAACAACAACAACAACAACATCTCCCAGAATCCACCCCCAACATAGCCGAGCCCATCCTAGCTACATAATTCTGAGAACTATTATCCAAATAAATAATTTTCTCAAGCTCTGGCAATACTTTGATTATTTTGGGTGGATTCAATAAGACCCAATATAACTTGATGGACAAAGGTTTGATTCTTTGATCAACTATGCTGCTTATTAGACAATCATGACAGTTGTCAATATTAAGTTGCAATGCAATCTTTAATTGATTTATCAATTTGATTAAACCTTTTTCCAAAAAAAGAGTAGTGGAAAATACTTACTGATTAATTGGTACAACACATTGTGTTTTTTTAAAAAATGTAAGAATTTCTAGAAACTATAATTTGGGAAGCATTGTATTCAGTCGATGACTAGTTCCATGTCAGTGGAGCTGTCAATAGACCAAATGCACCATATTTATTTCTTGTATCAGGAGCAAACCAATGTATTTGAGAAAACACAAAGTTTAAGAACTTGGCATTCTATTAAATGTCCTTTGACCAGTAGCTGGCCACTTGGAGTGCCTCCAGGGGGACATGAGAGAAGCCTCCCCGCAGGATTACAACGCATCAAGCGTCCCCTGGGCAACGTCTTTGTAGGCGGCTGATTCTCTCACTCCAGAAGTGACCAGAATGCACCATAGAATCATAGCATTGAGAGGGGTCCTATGAGCCATCACTTTTCAGTGCAGAATCTCCAGCTTGAGTATTTCCAACAGGGGGATCCCACCAACTCTAGAAAATTGACTGTATTGCCAAAGTGCTGCCATCAAGAGTGTTAAGATCATCTGGAGAGGCCCTGCTCTCGGTCCCACCACCTTCACAGGTGCGTCTGGTGGGGACGAGAGACAGGGCCTTTTCTGTGATGGCCCCCTGGCTATAGAATTCCAATTTAAATTAGATCTGCCCCCTCCCTCCTGAACTTTAGGAAGCTAGTGAAATATTGGCTGTGGAATGAGGCCTTTGCAGAATGATGGCGTAGATTGGTAAAAAAAGATCAGGATATAAAAGTTTTAAATAATAATAATAACAGTCAGGCCCCTTTTAGGAATAAGAATCTTGATTCAGACTGTGCTTAATTGATGTCATGCTGGGTCCAGATTTAGACAGTAGTTCTGACAGAATATGACTTTCCTACTCCTATCTTCTGAAAGCAGCCATTTCTACTACCTGAAAATGTTGCTCACAGTGTCAGTTGAATGGGGCTAAGTGTGACACAGTAGCCAAGGTGTGTGAAATTAGAGATGGAAATATTTCGATTATTACTCTTAAAATCCACCAGCCACTATGTACAGAATCATATTGCCTGGATAACTGTGAGAGCTTTTGCCTCAAAATCTGGCAAAGGTAATCTATGAACAGACCTGAACCCATTCATTCATGGAAGGTAGATTCTGAAACCAAAGTAATGAGTTTTGTCTTATAGTGCCCATTTGTATTTACGTAAAACCACTATAATGTCCCTATTCTTTCTATAACCCCCCGGTCCTACAAGTCAAGTTTAAGTTCCAGGTTAAACTAGTATGTGATTAGTCCATGGCATCCTAAAATCATGGTGCAAGGGAAAGAATGATCCCTATTGCTAGCACATTAGAGGCATTCCCATTTCCTTCTTTTACTTAGAAGGTGATGTGTGCTTTAACGGGGACATTCAGTATCAAACAACAAAAGAAAAGCATCATTTAAAAAAAATGTTGCTTAAGTTATGTTTAAGTGGACAGAGTTTCAATCAATGTTGTGACTGTTTAAATCAAAGGGCAGCCCTAGCATTTTGAAGAATGTAGCCCTGGGAAGCTGGGATAATTAAAAATGAGCTTCACTGATGTTGTCTGATTCAGAACATTGTTACTCATTTTTAGGAGGATTGGACTTGGAGAAATACCTAAGAGAAATAAGGATATTGAAGACAATGGGAAAAGAAGGGAACTTTGGAAACTGAAGTTGGAGACCACTGCTGCATAGGGATATAAATCTGGTTGTATTTATTCTTTTTCTCTTTCAATATATGAGAAATCCCATAGAGCATTCTATTTTACCATTGGATTATAGTAATGTAATGCCTTTCATCCAAGAATGTGAAGGTAACATGCATGGTTTTCCTTGCCATCACCCTCTCCTTCAAAGTAAGTTAGGTTGAGAGATGGAAAAAATGGCCCAGTTCAAAGCCTACAAAATTCTATTGTATTTCAATGCGAAAATATTAATGTTCATCCCCTTATAATAAAAGAGTTGAAAGTTAGGCATTTATACTTTGTTCATAGGTACATAGATAGTAGGCATGAGAAAAAAGTTATGAAAATCAAAAGAAATCGTAAGTGATTCGTATGTAATGGGACTTTCTAGTTTATACGCATCACGGCAGCTAACCAGGAAGTAGACTTTCTTTACGGTCCTTGAGGCCAACAATTTGCGTTATGATCGTAATAAATTCTTAATTATTGTACTACGTACTCACTTCTCCCTGTCTTCTCCCCCTCATTTCCTTCCCGCCTTCATTCAGCTTCTTCTTTTTCCCGCATTTCTATGGGGAACTGGAAGTGACGCTGCTGCTAGGCAATGCATTCTGGAAAGTGTAGTCCTCCACGCTCCCCCCCCTTCTCTTCCCCGTTGCTCTGCTGCCATGCCCCATCGCAGGGGCCAGCTTCACACACACACGCGCGCGCTTCTCCTCCTCTCTTTCCTGCACTCTCTCAGATGCTTCTCTGCCCCCTCCTCTTTCCTGCTGGCTTCTCCCCCCTCCTTCTCTTCCCCGTTGCTCTGTTTTGCCCCATCGCAGGGGCCAACTTCACACACACACACACACACGCTTCTCCTCCTCTCTCTCCCTGCACTCTCAGATGCTTCTCTGCCCCCTCCTCTTTCCTGCTGGCTTCTCCCCCCCCTCTCTTCCCCGTTGCTCTGTCTTGCCCCATCGCAGGGGCCAACTTCAGCCCTCCAGGTAGGTGTTTTGGACTTCAACTCCCACCATTCCTCACAGCCTCAGGCCTCTTCCTTTTCCTCTTAGCCTGGGCAAACTTGGGCCCTCGCTCCCTCAGGATCGGGGTGAGAGAGAGGCAGCGAGGAGCGAGGGGGGCCTCCTCCTTTTTTTTGCTGCTTCCAAGAATATAATACCCCTCCCTCCCTCCTTCCCTCCCTCCTTCCTATTTGGAGAGTCCCATCTAGAATTCAGTGTGATTTATTCAAGTTTTGGCCTACAACTCCCAGAAATCCCAGCCAATTTACCAGCTGTCTGGGAGTTGTAGGCCAAAACCATCTGGAATGCGCATGCTCTGGCATACGAACTACTAACGAATTTCGTTAGTAATTAAGTTACATTTTAGAAATTTTTGGAAAAATTTTTGTAAGTCGTGCTTTCACTAAGCAAAAAAATCCCCCAATTTGATTTTAGAATTGCAATTTTTGGGTTCGAAACCATGCCTAATAGATAGTTAAAATGTCTGGGGAGGATAGTAGTCATAGTCCTATACGTACATCTGAGGACACTGCACAACAGGGACTCAGCATGAATTTTTTTTAAGACTGTGCCCTGGAGCATTATGTGACCTCAAAACCTGAAATCAACTCAAGACGCCACACCTTCAAGAAAAGATACAGCTATTTATGGAGATTTCAGCCTGGACTTTGATGTTATTTCAAAGCCATAAGATATAATTTAGTTTGGGGGTGGAAAAAAATGAAAGTGAATGAAAGAGGAACAGAGAGACAGAATGCTGGGAAAACATTAACTTAAAGACAAGACTAAGATCATACGATCCTGTCTGGTCATCAACTTACCACCAGATCTTTTTCAGCCATCCTGTAAAACAGTTTTCAGCCTTTTCCATGATCTGTTTTCTACTATTGAAATACTTAGAGGTGTTCTAAAAAGCTTTATTATTTATTTATTTTTCATTCAGAGTTTGGAAGTATACTCTGCCTTTCACATTTGCAGGTTTAACTTTTAAAGATTTGATTATTTATGAATTTGATGATTATGTTCTCTGCAGGAACCTTGACGTCTCTACGAATAATAGGTTTCTAGGAATCTCTGGATTTAGCAGAAGTTGACTACTGAGTTGCACTGGAGGACCTAGAGAACATTTCTCTAGCTGTTTATGGATCCTTCAGTGTGAGTCTGTGTTTAGCTTCCAGAGTCACACGGAAGGATAAGGAAAATAAATGGCATTTTTTGTTTACAGTTTTTATTTATTTATTTATTTTGTCGCGTTTCTGTACTGCCCCTCTCATCCTGAAGGCGACTCGGGACGGTTTACACAGGCAGTCTCTGCCCTCAATACAACACAGCAACAAGGCAACCCACCTGCAAAAAAACCATATAATAACAAATTAACAATTAAAAACATACGATTGCAGTCTCAGCTTCATGTTGAAATCAGTTTCCATCGCATCGTCGTCATTCCATATATCTAATTAAGCCTTACATTTCATCAGCAAATGCCTGCTCAAATAGCCAGGTCTTGACTTTCTTGCGAAATGTCAGGAGGGAGGGGGCCGATCTGATGTCTTTAGGGAGGGTGTTCCAAAGCCGAGGAGCCACCACTGAAAAGGCCCTGTCTCTCGTCCCCGCCAGTCGTACCTGCGAAGAAGGCGGGACCGAGAGCAGGCCTCTCCAGATGATCTTAAACATCTCGATGGTTCATAGGGAGAGATGCGTTCGGACAGGTAAGTTGGACCTGAACCATTTAGGGCTTTAGAGGCTAAAGCCAGCACTTTGAATTGTGCCCGGTAGCAAACTGACAGCCAGTGGAGCTGGCACAACAGAGGAGTTGTACGCTCTCTGAATGCCGCTCCTGTTATCAACCTGGCTGCTGTCCGTTGGACTAGTTGCAGCTTCTGAACAGTCTTCAAAGGCAACCCCATGTAGAGAGTGTTGCAGTAATCTATACGGGATGTAACCAGAGCGTGGACCACCATGGCCAAGTCAGACTTCCCAAGGTACAGGCGCAGCTGGCGCACAAGTTTTAACTGTGCAAATGCTCCCCTGGTCACCGCCGAAACCTGGGGTTCCAAGCTCAGCGATGAGTCCAGGATCACACCCAAACTGTGAACCTGCATCTTCAGGGGGAGTGTAACCCCGTCTAACACAGGCTGTGCGGCCTTTCAACTGACCAGGAGTGCCTCTGTCTTGTCTGGATCCAATTTCAATTTGTTCGCCCTCATCCAGTCCGACACAGCAGCCAAGCACTGGTTCAGGACCTGAACAGTCTCCTTAGTAGCAGGTGGGAAGAAGTGACAGAGTTGGACATCATCTGCGTACAGATGACACCGCACTCCGAAACTCCAGACGACCTCCCCCAGCGGCTTCATGTAGATGTTAAACAACATGGGAGATAGTATTGAACCACAAGACAATGGTTGTGGGGTTGAACATGTGTAACACCTTCTGAGATCGGCCCTCCAGAAAGGAACGGAGCCACTGCAAGACAGTACCTCCAAGCCCCATCTCTCCGAGGCGTCCCAGAAGGATGCCATGGTCAACGGTATCAAAGGCTGCTGAGAGGTCCAGCAGAACCAACAGGGACACACTCCCCCTGTCAAGCTCCCGGCGGAGATCATCCACTAAGGCGACCAAGGCTGTCTCGGTACCATGCCCCAGCCTAAAACCAGACTGTGCCGGATCCAGATAATCCGTGTCTTCCAAGAATACCTGGAGTTGTGAGGTCACCACACGTTCCAGGACTTTGCCCAAGAAGGGAAGATTGGAAACAGGCCGATAGTTGACGAATTGAGTGGGGTCCAGTGATGGTTTCTTCAACAGCAGTTTTATAACAGCTTGTTTTAAGCTCGCTGGAATGTTGCCTTCCCGGAGGGAGGCACTGACCACCACCTTCACCCACTTGGCCAATCCCCTCTGGCCTCCTTTAGAAGCCAGGATGGGCAGGGGTCTAGGATGCATGTGGTCACTCTAATTCCTCCAAGTATCTTGTCCACATCCTCGGGTTTCACCAATTGAAATTGTTCCATCAAAATCGGACAAGCAGGTGCTCCAGCTACATCCTCAGAGACTGCCGTTAACATGGTGTCCAGGCCAGAATGCATCAAAGCGACTTTATCTGCAAATAACTGAGCAAATGCTTCACAGAGGGCTACCGAGTTGTCAGGGCTCCCATCCTGGACGACGGGATGCAATAGGCCTCTGACAACTTGAAATAGCTCCGCTGGACAGTTCTTTGCGGACACAATATTGGCTGCCAGAAAGGATTTCTTTGCAGCCTTTATTGCCACGCCATATGCCCTTAGATAGGCATCAAGGCGTGTTCGATTTGGCCCACTCGGATCTGAACACCACACGCTCCCTAGGTCCCTCTTCCTTCGCTTCATTGCTGCCAACTCCTCATTAAACCAAGGAGCTGGTATAGCTCGGCTACTTGAGAGGGGCCGTTCCGGAGCAATCGTGTCTATTGCCCTAGTCATCTCCCCGTTCCAGAGAGTGACCAGAGCATCGACAAAATTACCTACTGAGGTGGCGGGAAATTCCCCAAGAGCCGTCAGGAATCCATCAGAATCCATAAGCCTCCTAGAGCGGACCATCTTAATGGATCCTCCACCCCTGCAGAGGTTGGAGGGTGCAGAAAGTCTAAATCTGACCATTTTTGCAGTGGTCTTGTGCCCCACCAAAGTGGTGGGCCTATTGTGTTATTTTCAACTAACAAGTTACTGTCTATACTTGAGTATAAGCCTAGTTTTTCAATCCTTTTTTAGACTGAAAAAGTCCCCCTTGGCTTATACTGGAGTCAAGGTTATTTATTATTTTACTCTGTTGTTATTATTATTATTACTATTATTATTACATTTATTGTTTTATTCTATTTATTATTATTACATTTCTCATTTTACTCTATTATTATATTTATTATTTTACTTTATAATTCTTGTTATTGCTACATTAATTATTTTACTCTTTTTATTATTCTTATTATTACAATTATTTTACTCTATTATTACTGCTATTATTACATTTCCATTATGTTACTCTATTGTTGTTGTTATACATTATTATTATTATTATTATTATTATTATTATTGGAAGGATGCGTAAGCACATTTATATTGAAGAAGATTAGAATAATGGTTTAATCAGAGTTGGACAGTCTTATCTTAAATTACCATTTTATGTGAATATTCAAAAATATTTAATCTACTGATTCCTCAATTAATGTAATTGTATTGGTATCTATTTTTATTTTGAAATTTACCAGTAGCTGCTGCATTTCCCACTCTCAGCTTATAGTCGAGTAGTTACTGAAATGGACATCCAAGTGCCACCTCTGTGTTGATGGAGGCAGGCAGGATTTCCCTGGGTACTGGTTGTGGGGGGTCGGGAGCAGGTGAGGGTTTTGCCCTCCTTTCTGCTAGAGATCCCTGTGTACAACTAGTGGGCCACTGTGTGACACAGAATGCTGGACTAGATGGGCTGAGGCCCGATTCAGCATGGCTCTTCTTATGTTCTTATGTTCTTAATCCGTTTTCCCATTTTTTGTGGTAAAATTAGGTGCCTCGGCTTATATTCGGGTTGGCTTATATTCAAAGATATATGGTACTTTTTGCAATAATGTGCTCAGAGAATATTAATATCATGGCTTCCAATGGCCCAACTTGAAAATCATTACTTTACAGTATAAAACAATACAGTTTCTCCTTGTCACTTGCTATTTGATATGTTCTCACATAATCTGAAGAATCAGGAGCAGATAGAGAAAGGTCATACTAGTGGCTATATACCTATGTGACTCTCCTTTGAGAGGTGTTGTGCAGTGAGAGGGAAAGACGGAGTCAGCAACGAAGAGTTGGAGTGAAGAAAAGGGAAAACATGGGAGAGGGAGAGATGAGAGAGGAGGAGATACTCATGTATTGGAAGCATGAGCAGCACTGGAGTTTGAAGATGTCTTGCCTTTTCTGCTTTCCCCTATTTTCCACAAATTGAAAAGATTGCTGCCACTGCCAGAAAACAAGAAGAAGGGGAAGCAAAGAATTAGAAGAATTAGTGTGTGTGAGAAGACAAGAGAGCAGCCTTGTTCAGCTGGCTGTTCCAAAGAGCAGCATAGGTCACAAATTGGGATCAATTGTGAAGAAGGAAGGGAGAGAATGTTCATGTATTCTTCAATGCTGCAGTAATAATGGCATAAGAGTAATGTGCCCCTTAACATGGAACATTACGAGCTCTGTTTCAAACCACAACTTTGAATGTATTAAGCACCAAGCTTTGGAAGAAAACCCTATGTGGTTAGACCTTGGATTTAATTTGAAAGAAATGTGACTGGTTCATTGGAGTCATGCCAGCATCATAGCCAGCTTACATTTCTTCACCTGTCGAATACTCAGGGAATATCTGGAGCTCGAGAAGGCTCTGGACTGAAATTCTCCCCCAATCTGTTTAAGGCGTGACTCCCAGTGTACTCCCCCCTTTTTTTGCATTTAACAGTGTTCAGACAAGGGAGGTATGATCCACGGATTTTTCCATGGTAGACTTGGAGGGGACAGCTCAGGTTTCTTCCTTTCTAAGGATGATGGTCTTGGTGTGTGTATTGAAGGGATCAGAACAATCATGAGGCCTCTGACACACCCTGCTAAGATCTATAATGCGGCCTTTTTATGTCTCTCCCCCTCCAAAAATATACTGAGAAAGAGAGCTTTGATTTATTGCCTTGGCATCTGGGCATGTGATCCTCCACATACAGACCCAAGCTGCTGGATAATGTGTTTAAGTTGACACCATGATCAGCAACAATATTTGGTGGAAAACAGTAATACAGGAAGTTGCCAGGATGTTCTTGTGCCAAACATCACAGCTTAGATTTTTTTTTAAATCCATTGCGGTGCCTCAAGGTTAACATTACATGTGATTTTTTTTTAAGTCAGCCTGACATTTTGAAAAATAATGAATTCCTTATGATTTCAAAATAGCTAAAATAAATATTTTCCACCAAAATCAGAATGCTAAAAACCAATGGCTTGCAGTACAGGACATGCATCCAATTGTGTGACTATAAAAATTACAAATATAGTCAAATGTTATGCTTGGAGAAGAATTATATTATGCCTGCAAACTTAGAATTTAAGGAACCATTCTTATAGGTCATTATATTATAAGCTCGATGCATTGTTAATCACTACTTTAAAAAGAAATGATAAGCAGAGTCCCTGCTCCATTGCGAACCTTGAGTTTTGGCACCAGACTCCCTATCCTATGCAAAACTAATCAAGGCTACAAGCCAGAGCTCATTTTATGGAGACAGTTCTTATCTCCAGTCAGTAATAAAGTCAAGAAACCATGTCTTCTGCCCACCCCCACCCCACCTCCACCTTCACTAGTATCGATTAAATTAAAAGTAAAATGTGTATCCATGTCTTTTCACTATACAACATCCTGTAACTATCAGAAAATAGCCAGTTTGGGCATATCAAGGGGGAGGGAGGGAAGAGATGGGGAAAGGAGGAGAATCATGCCCCCTGTCATCATTTTACTGCCAGCGCAGTAGCAGAGTGATCCCATCACACCAAAGTAGCTGATTGGAAAATTACGGGATTTTTAGTTATTGACCAGTTTTGCCTTTCAATAGTAAAGGATGGGAGAACCATGTGGAAGAGGCAGACCAGTAGTGGGACGTGCATAGTTTTGCTTGACAAGGTTTGTCACCAAATATAACAGTCCAGATTCCACACCTTTCTGAGAGTACCTTGAACCACAAAAAGATCAAACCAGTCCATACTCCAGGAAATTATGGTCAACTGCTCACTGGAGGGAAGGATATTAGAGGCAAAGATGAAGTACTTTGGCCACATAATGAGAAGACAGGAAAGCTTGGAGAAGAGAATGATGCTGGGGAAAATGGAAGGAAAAGGGAAGAGGGGCCGAACAAGGGCAAGATGGATGGATGGTATCCTTGAAGTGATTGGCTTGACCTTGAAGGAGCTGGGGGTGGTGACAGCTGACAGGGTGCTCTGGTGTGGACTGGTCTATGAGGTCACAAAGAGTCAGAAGCGACTGAATGAATAAACAACAACAAAAATTCCGCACCAGTTTGCCTGCCTCGTGCAATTAAGTCATATAGGTCTGGAAATTTGGGTGGGGGGTGGGGGGGTGGTACTGCGGAACAAACACGAACAGTATGTAGCAATGGTAACAGCAAGTGTGGAAACAGTTGAAAGAGCACATCTCTATGAAGAAGAATCTGAGTTGACCTTCAATACAGGTGCACACAAGGAATAATCACATGCATTCCATACAATGGGTTATGAAATTTTTAAAAATTCTTAGTCATTGATGAGAACTTAACAGGTCAAAGATCAGGTTTATAATCTGAGAAAAGCAAGCAAGGGAAGATGCTCAACATTATAAAATGAAAGCACCAATATTTCACAAAGGACAAATGGGACAAGTAATTGTTGCAATAATTGTATGTTTCCATTTGCTTAAAAATGTAATTGCCATGAGACTTGGGGCTGGTGTCGTAAAATCCCCGGTAGTTATTTTTAAATGATATTTTTTAGATTTGCAGACAGCATGAGAATTAGTATTTTTTCTGTGCACTACTACAGATACTTAACTATCCCGCATGCTGCATTTTATTCTCACTGAACAGAAGCAAAGGAGTATCCGAGATCCATGCACCACTTTGAAAGTCATTGATCTGTGGACTCAAAACCTTCTTTTGCTTAGTACACACTGGCTAGTGAGCAAGAGGATTAAAATGCAGCATGCTGGGAGGAATTAGGAAGTGCTAGTTTTCATAACTCCTATAATTTGTAAAGACCAAAGGGGGGTGAAATCCTAGTGGAATTAATGTATTTCTTATGCTCGTTCCAGCTGTGTTTAATTTACTCTTGGCTATTTCTCTCCTCTGATCAAGGAGAGTTGTGCCTTACATTGATTCCACCCGTCTGCTTCATCCCAACACTGAGATGAGTCTGTAATAATTGTTTTAATATGCGGTGTTCCAAAGCAAGAATATTCTCTGTGTAGAGAGAGTTATTTTCTCCCTCATTGTAGGAAAAATCCAAAAGTGGAAAAAAAATCTCTGCAAGTGTCAAGAGTTTCCAGATTTTGTTGTTTTGATTTTATCTTCATTGTTCCAGATTTGTTTCCAAAGTCTTTCTTGAAAAAACCCGGGTTTTCCTCATTCTTCCTTCTTTTGTGTTCTTCCTCTCCCACTAATCACATGCCATACCTAGACTCAATCAGTCTTTCTGAAATTGACTTCACCGGTTTCTATTGATCCTTCCTTATCATTTTTCAAGAGTAGGCAAAGTGCAAGAGAACTTTAGCAAGACAGCAAGACCCCATAACTGTGGAACCCATTCTCATGGTTTCACATTTTCTAATGTTGCCACTGCCAAGATTGGAGGATTCTGGTGATTGTAGCCTAAAATTCTCCCAAAGAATTTGGGCATATTGTTAAATATGCCCAAAGAACCAAGAGAATTTTCAAAAACCATTTGAGGAAGTTCTAGCCTTTATGCAAGATCCACTTGATTGCTTTTTGGTTAAGTCTCTTCCACCATTGGACAGAAGCTGTCACTTTAACTTTGAATCGACAAACCAGAAGGTATCCCTCTTGGATTGAATGACTCTCCTTCCCAGATGCCCATCAATGCCACAATGCCCACAGTAAGGCAAACACTGGCATCTCATTTCTCTCTGCCGCAGGTATGTTTCACCACCGTCTGGCCAGCTGATGCTATTTATTCCAAGCCGGTCTAAAATTGTGCCTTCACGGTTGGAAGCCAAAACCGCTGCCAGAGTTCTTTTTTTTTCTTTATTAAAAGTAACAACTCGAAGGTATTGAGGTGATGGTGGGGAGCTAATGGCAAGCGTTTTTGGAAACATACTGAATCCTTTATGGGAGGGGAAATAATCAAATAGACAAGCTGTTGTTAATTTAAGGCCTTAATTTTCAGACACACTTCTCGAGTCAAGAGGACTTCCTGTTCTAGAATTCCTGCCGGGATACAGGTGGTCCCTGTTCGCCGGCTCTGTCTACTGTACATTTTTAAAAAATGCATTTCTGACTACACTGAAACATTTCTAAAATCTCCAGTTTATGTCTAGACTATTTTAATCAGCTAAATGTCATAATAAGCCATGTGCGGCACTTGATGGCTTACATACACCAGCTCTGCTCGTAAAGTATAAGGGGTAATTTTTTTACAAAAAAATGGAACCCCTGTGTTTGTTTTGCCATGAAAATGGTGCTTTTAGCTTATCATATCAAATATACCGGCAGAAGTTAAAAGGGTCTTTGCATAATCCTGGATAACAGCCCAACCTCAGATAATGGAGATGAGCCCGCTTGTTCTTACTCCAGTGGTAATCTGTGTGCAATTCCAATGCAGAAGAATCAGAGCTTAGAAAATTGAATTTCCATTACAGTTCCCCAATTAATGCATATTGTCCTGATTTGGTAGGGACAGTCCCAATTAATTATCTGTCATTCCACTTTTTCAGCTGCTTTTAAAATAGCCCAGATTAGCACTCCCCTCCCACTATCTTCCTTTGTACTCATTTAACTTCCATTGCTGCAAAATAAATTTAAAATGCAAACATTGTTTATGCTGTTAATTCAGCAGAATGGAGAGGAGAGAAAGTTTACCTTTCTCACTCTACTTGGGTAAAAGCAGATTGCTGCAGCCTCTCCTAGCTTGTGTGATCCGCTTCAAGAACAACTTTTGCCATCTTGATCTCACTCTAATGTTTCGACAGATATGTCCCAGTTGTCATCTACAAAGTGTGAGAGGGCATGCCAATATGGTCAAAATGAGTTAATTTGTCCCAGCTGTAGTAAGAACAAAAGAAGAATCTTTTTGGGATCAGCTTAAATGTCTACTTATATCTAGTATCCTATTTCTTACAATAGCTTCCGATATTGTAAATCCACGTTGCTGACGTGGAGGTGGGATATGAAGGAGAGTATATTGGTCTCCAAATGGTCAAAGAAACAAGCTATACATTGAAAACAAAAAGTCCTCTAAAAGTGCTAAACTAGTTGCACTTTTGGTAGAATTAAGAGAATAGAGGGGTGGGAAGAGAATAGATGGAAAGATCCCAAAGATTACCAGTTTACATCATATATTGGTTAGGATAGGTGGATAAAAGATGAGGAATCTTTAGGTCACAGGATACTACTTAACCTTTTCATTATTGCAGAATCACCAGGACTGATGTGAGAGGTGCAGATCTCACTGGATGACACCATTGAGAACGTCGAGAGGTGACACCAAAAATACTATCTATAAATTTTCTGTGCAGCCTCCTGGCCAAACTTATGTGTGTGTGGAGCCAGGTGGATAAATTGGATGGCCAGAGGATTAATCCCTATACTTATAAATTGAAATACCCATAATTCCAGCTTGTAGGTGGAATAAGGTCCATGGGGTGATACTGTGAGTTAACAAACTGGGTGACACCCATCCTAGTGATGCCACTGTACTGTTGCTTTCTCAACATACTTGCCTTCTTAAATGCTGCATTCCCAGCATCATATAGGCACCATAACTACAAGTGAAAATGAAATATTTATCCATTGAGCCTGCAGCTGAGCTATCAAATTTGAAATCACAATATGTGAGAATGTTGGACACCGACTGAGATGGTTAGACATCTCCAGAGAGGATGAAGCTGCACACACGACTAGTGTAGCTTCTTCCTCTCTGGAAATGTCTAACCGTCTCAGTCAGTGTCCAACATTCTCACAACTTGTGATTGCAAATTTGATAGTTCAGCTGTAGACTCATTGGACAAATATTTCATTTTCTCTCAGCCCTTCTCCACTCAGGCTCATTTATGTCACCTTGGGCATCCAATATAAAAAGGATGGAGGACATCGCTTTGACTACATCAGTCACATAGGGACAGATGCTGTATTCCTTGTGTAGAGGTATTTATTTATTTATTGTGTCAGAAGTGAATTGAGGGTACAGTTATAATGTATTTAAAAACAAAAAGTTTAAAACTTGGCATTATTCTAGATTTCCTTTGACCAGAAGCTGGCCACTTGGAGTGCCTCTGGTGTTGCTGTGAGAAGGTCCTCCATTGTACATGTGGCAGGGTTCAGACTGCATTGTAGTAAGTGGTCTGTGGTTTGCTCTTCTCCACACTCACATGTTGTGGACTCCACTTTGTGGCTCCATTTCTTAAGGTTGGCTGTGCATCTCATGGTGCCAGAGCACAGTCCATACAGGACCTTCCAAGTTGTCCAGTCTTCTATGTACCCAGAGGGGAGTCTCTCATCTGGTATCAGTCATGGGTTGAGGTTCCAGGTTTTAGCCTGCCACTTTTGGACTCTTGCTTGCTGAGGTGTACCTGTGGGTATCTCTGTAAATCTTAGAATGCTGTTTCTTGATTTAAGGCATTGGCTTGCTGGCTGATATCTGAACAGAGGATGGGTTAGAGATGTCAGTCCCTTGGTGTGTGTCATGCCCCAGCCTGATCCCATAGCCAAGCAAGACCGAAGCCATGTTAGATCACAGGCCTTAATCAAGTTTAAAGAGAAACCTTTGCCGAGGCCTCTGAGTCAGCCAGCAGTCAAGGCTGGCCACAGCCCTCCGCCTTCCCAAGCTGATAAGAAGCGCTGGGAAAGCAAAGTTTCGCTTCCCTCTGTATCTCCAGGTGCGGCCGTTAATGAGCTGACATACTTTCCTTCCTTGAAGGACTTGGGAAAGTCACCCCCACAAACTGTCCATGGGAAAGAGTTACGACGCAGTCAGTGTCTCAGAGATCAACACCATGCAGGACCTACTTAAGTGGGCTCCCAGTGGTGCTCGGAATCTCACGCCAATGTTTAGCTTTCATTGCCAAGCTCCACGGAACTCAAGTCCAGGACAAGGCCTTAGAGCCTCCAAGTCACCGTACTCCAGTATTCAGCCAAGCCATAGTTGGCCAAGGACTTATTCTGGATTTAAGCCCATTGGGGTTCCAAGCTTACTTCTTCATTGATTGGATCTTCGAACTGTTTTGGAACTATTGCTTGCAGTACATGGATGCTGGAAGCATCGGTGGACTATATTTTTATCTCTTTCCTTCTTTCTACCTATCTATTATATAAAGGGGTTCCCGTCATGGAACGACCGTCCCAAACAGAGAAACCTTACAACGCAGAGACACCAAACTTGCCAACAGAAATAGGCCTCAAGCAAGGTACGTTTGTAGCAAAGAAACTTTCCCCCCCAAAACCTAAAAGGCCCCCAAAACAACAAGTAAAAAACTACATTTCCCAGCATCCTCCGGGGCTGCCAACGACTCTCCCAGCCTCTACATTCTGACAACATGATTGGCTGCCAATAAGGGCGGATTTGCATAACTCCTGTACTGGCCAGCCAACATGAACATTCCGACCCATAATAAACTGTCAGAGGAGGATAAGGCAAAGGGCTGAGGCACAAACACAAACACCCAATTCACTTCCCACAGAAAATTTACACCCCTACAAATCACAGACCATGCCCAAAATTGACAGTAAGGCTTCATTAACTTAATTTCCCTGACTAGGCCTCACTTAATGGAATGCTGTTTACGCTCTGAATTGACAGTAAGGCTTCATTAACTTGATTCTCCCGACTACGTCTCAGCTCATTGGACATTGTGTATGGCCTGAATTGACAGTAAGGCTTCATTAACTTGCTGTTCCTGACTAGGCCTCAGCTCATGGGACATTGTGTATGGCCTGAATATACAGTAACCTACCTTGGCACACAGAGCCCCTATGACCCACGCTACATTCTACTACAGTTTGGAGGAGGGTGGACGATGGATTATGGGACTTGAAATACCTCCATGGATAATGGGATTTGTACTACTTCAAAACCCATCATTCCCCACAGACCACTGTGGCCCAGAACCAAGACCGATAAAGACCAAACTTGGCACACAATGCCCCCCATGACCCACACTCCATCCGACTGCAGTTCAGAGGAGGACACACCATGGATGATGGGATTTCAAGTACCTCCACTCACTTCCAAAGTACCCCACCTACACAAGCATCAACCTCTACATCAACACAGCAGACGGAAAGAAAAAAACATTGTATATCCACAAGCTATGCAGAAAGGCAGCAACACTACACACCAACAACTCCACAGGACTTCAACATCCCACCCACCAGAACAACCCACAACGACACAGCCATGACCCCACCAAAACCATAACTAACATCAATTCCAACCCTTACATACTCAGACTTTCTCGCATCTCCTAAATAGGGCACAGCAACGCGTGCCGGGTACAGCTAGTTCTAAATAAAGCATTTAATCACAGCTGCTTCGTGGTGGTTTACTGAGGGATCCTCTGGGCCCAGGTTGCAACAGTGTGTGGAAGTGGTGAGCTACTATCCGTTTTATGTCTTTTTCTTCCTCAGTTGCCCTGAGTTATATGGGAGCTCTCTTAAAATTGAACTTCTATCAGGATCAGGTCCAGCACAGAGAAAATCTTCATACAGTTTGGAACAGAAGGAGGAGCAACTATAAAATCAAAAGTGGATTCACAAACACACCTACTGAAACCAATCTACCAGTTGCCTCTGCTTCCAAGTTTACCCCTTTGTGTGCAATTTATGATTAATTACAAGCTGAACTATACCTTTTGGATTTATTATATCTGCTGTAAACCATCTTGAATCATGCATGAGATAAAGATGGGATGATGCCTAGAGAGCTGCCTAGGAGTCCATTTTTTCTGAAAAACAACAAAGGTAAGGTTTATTGAAATGGTTCAAAGCCCAAAGAAATATATTGCAAACAAACCATCACAAACATTGTGCATCAAGATCAAAGAACCTACAAAGTGGGTACAATGTTTTAATCTTAGGCAAGCCCCCAGTAACAGAATATTTGGAGGTCTCTCATTCATAGAGTCATCACAATTAAAGGCTGACTTGATCGTAATGAAAACCACAATAATTGTTTATAACACATCAGGCAAAGACTCGAATTATCCAGAACAATGAAATGTAAGTGCTGCCTATCCTTTTTTGGATTGGCAGAAACTATGATCATCATTGAACTAAAAATCTGCCCCTATAGACCTTGGTAAGATTTTTCCCTCAAAGGAGGTCTTGTAAAATACTTTTTAAATGATATCATAACTTTCACCTACAGTGAAAAATTTAAACTCTGTTTTGACTTTGAAATTAGGAAGCACCCGTTAATTTAAAATGCCTTCAATATGAGAATCATGTAATATATATTTAAGAATTTGTAAATCCCAGCGGTATGTTATTTTATAAGAATATTTCTAATACTAGTGAAATGAATACATTTTGTCCAGTGGAGGCCTTCTTTTCTCGTGGATCATCTGCATATCTAAAGAGTTACTATTCTTCAGAGATCACAGTTTAATAGCTAAAAAGATATTAATATTTAATTTTTTATCATTCTGTGCCTCCCTCCTTGTAACTGCAACTGGGTACAGTTCCTGGAGAGGTATGAAAAACTATTATTTGCAATGACTAGTGGAAAAGTTTAACCACCTAAGTGAAAGGTTAACATGAATGCAGCATTTTAAATATACAGTTCACTGTAGTCCTTGCTTCTAGATTTCTTATTTCACATTTGGAATAGAAAGATGGTATAGTTGAAAGCCAGTGTGGTATAGTGGCTTAAGAAGTGAACTACAGCTCTGGAGACCAACCAGAGTTTGAGTCCCCACTCATGATGATAAGTCACATACACACACAGCCCTAGGATAGGATTGCCTTAGGGTCACCATAAGTCATAAATGACTTGAAGGTACACAACAATAATGAAACTATATTCCATCTGAGCCATTTTCACATTTCTAACCATTTTGCGTCCATCTTAGTGTACATCAAAATCTTGGAATAAGGCTTAACTAGAGAGCCAGCATGGTGTAGGAGTTTGAGTTTTGGACTACAATATAGTTTGATTCCATGCTTGACCATGGAAACCTACTGGGTGACCTTGCTCAACTCACACACTCTCAATCAACAATAAGTTGGAAATGACTGGAAGGCATACAAGAACAACTAGATTTATCTCCAAGCGAAAGTAGACATGATAGAGCAGGCATGGGCAAACTTCAGCCCTCCAGGTGTTTTGGACATCAATTCCCACAATTCCTAACCACTGGTAAGCTGAATAGGATTTCTGGAAGTTGAAGTCCAAAACATCTGGATGGCCAAAGTTTGCCCATGTCTGTGATAGAGATATATAGAAAGATGTATCACATGGAGAAAATGGATAAGGAGACCTTTTTCAGAATTCCAGAATCAGGGGGTGTCCACTCAAGTTAAACAATAGGAGCTTCAGGATAGATGGAAGGAAAGACTTTTTCGCACAGATCATAGTGAAATAATGGTATTTTTTAATAGTGATGGCTGTCAATTTGAGCTACCCGTAGCTACTAGTCTTGAGTGAAATACTTGCTTTCCACTATCACTGTGGAAGCTTCTGTTTGAGGGGGGGAGACTATGATGGTATTGCACACATTTAATGTAGAGTTGCCATATTACCAATTTGCCTGACTTTTTATCTGTAATTTAGATGAAAACACCCAAGGTCTAAGAAAGCTTGGAGAATACAATGATGCTGGGGAAAATGGAAGGAGAAAGGAAGAGGGGCCAACGAAGGGCAAGATGGATGGATGGTATCCCTGAAGTAACTGGCTTGACCTTGAAGGAGCTGGGAGTGGCCATGGCTGACAGGGAGCTCTGCCGTGGGCTGGTCCATGAGATTATGAAGAGTCAGAAGACTGAACGAATAAACACCAACAAACCAGGTTTTGTTTCCATCATTAGTTGGCTCGTGTCGAAGTTGAAATATAAGGCAAAATATACAGTCACTGTTCTGTCCAACTGTTTTGTAAGAAATGGGCCTGTTATTCCATTTCATGGTTTTTATCCAAGTAATGAAATTACACATATATTGTTGACATTCTTATAAATTCATTACCGTAGAGTTATAAATGGTATCCTGGGATTTTTAGTTTGTTGAGGCGCCAATGCTCGTCAGCAGAGATGACTTAAGACCTTGTAAAATTGTAACTTCCATGACTCCATAGCATGGAGCCATGGAAAACAAAGTAGTGTCTAACTGCATTGATTCTACCTCATGGATATCCCCTTAGAGAGTGTAAGACAAGCAAATGGGTACACTATCACATCTGATATCTTAAAGTGGTTCCTTCACTATGCCTAATGGTAGGGCTGTTTGTGTCTAATAGTAATGTCATTTGCAATTTTGGCTGCGAAATGCTGCACAACGCATGCGAACATTGCCAAGAAGAAATGAGGTGAGCTGAACAAAGTTCATTCTCCGGAGATGTTGAGCTGAGCTGGACATTTGAGCCTTTTGAGGTTCAGCTCCTTCTAGTCCCTTGAGGGATAAATTCTCATCTCCCTCCCTGCATGTGGGGCTTTAATTGTGCACGTCCTATTAGCGCTAATGGGACTTACACACCTAAAGTCCTCTGCGTGAAATGAGTCTAATAAATCCAGGGTTACAACCTCATTAAAGAGAGAGTTGCTTATTTCATGTCTAATGGGCCTTTAGCCTCCATGATGTAGTAATGCATGCCTTTATTTGTCCCTTTGAGAGAATTCTGAAAAGTTCCTTAGTAATAAATATTTTTTTCACAATTCTTCCTAGGTGACTGACCTCCCTCGTGACTTTGTCCTGCCTTCACAATGCTTGCACCAGCTAATGAAAATAGCATCCGTTCGGTCAGCCAGAAACTTCTAAGACCTTTCTGGAGGGACAGCTAAGCGTCACCGGCTTCTAATTTCCCATTTGAAATGGCTGGCAAATCACCTCGTTTCGCCTTTTCTTCCAGTATTGCCATTAGCTGTTACTTTTGAAAATTCAGTTGTATTCAGCATTTTACTTCTGATTGCAGTCACTTTTAGGTAAAGCTTTCTTTCCTCACCCAGGGATCTAATGAAAATGGATTCAATCAGGAATAAGGAGGTGTATGTCTTTTCGGTAAGCAGCAAAACTGGCAGCAGAAGACAAAAAATTGGAAAAGAAAGGACATTCTCAATGAAAGCTTGAGAATTATTTGCACACAGCACTTATTCCAGTACTTATTTATTTATTTATTTATTTATTAGTCAATTTTATATTCCGCTCCTCCCTACAGGCTCGGGGCGGATCACAACAAGAATAAAATGTACAATACAAATGCACAACAAGGTTCCATAAAAACAATAAAACATAGTCCGTAGCCAACTAAATACATATCCCGATCTTAAGTTCTGAACTGGTAAACTTCTCCGTTCAGTTAGCCGAACGCTGTTCTGAAGAGGACAGTCTTACAGGCTCTTCGGAAAGGGCCGAGTTCATGCATTGCCCGGACATGATTGGGTAGCGAGTTCCAAGTCATGGGAGCCACAGATGAAAAGGCTCGTTGTCTCGTACTGGACAGGTAACAGGAGCGGGGTGATGGAACAACCAACAGGTTCTGCTCTTCCGAGCTCAGTGATCTCGGGGTAATATTCGGTGTAAGGCGGTCACTTAGGTACTCAGGCCCTAGACCGTGCAAGGCCTTAAAGGTTAACAACATCACCTTGAAGGCAATCCGGTACTCAGAAGGCCCACGTGAGGGCGTTACAGTAGTCCAGCCTCGAGATGACCGTCGCCTGGATCACCGTGGCCAGGTCGTCCCTGGACAGGTAGGGTGCCAGTCGCCTAGCCTGGCGAAGATGGTAAAACGCCGTTTTGCTGACCATGGCGACCTGAGTCTCCATGGTCAGCAAAGGGTCCAATTGGACACCTAAGCTCTTTACGAGGGATGACGGGCTGAGCTGCTCGCCATCCAGGGTAGGTAACCGGCACTCATCCAGCCCAGGGCGACCGGGCCACAAGATTTCCGTCTTCGACGTATCTGCGCTACAGAGTGTATCTGCGCTACAACGTCATAGCAACTGAATATAGCTTTAAGTGTCATTAGTCCAAATGATGATATCTTGGGATCTGTTGTGTTGGGAGGGTGTTAGGATTCCCTGCTGGAGAGCTAAAGTGCTATTTGTAGTTTAATTAAGTGGCATAATCTCTGAATAGATGAAAACTGGGACATGTGTATTCAAGCAACATTCAAGTTGGTTCAAAATACCAAAACATATTATTGAGAAAGAACTCACAAGCTAAGAGAAGCTGCAACAGATTGCTTTTGCCTAAGCTTAGCTATTCAATAACATAGAATGCAAATATCAATATGCTGCTCCCTTCTATCTTCCTGCTAAATTGAGTACAATCTTTGAGCAGAGTTCCTACCAATAAAAGTAATCCAAAGACAAAAGGGGGAAATGGGAGAATGGAAAAAAGAAACTGGTATTTTTTCCAAGCAGCTGAAAAAGTGGGATGATAGAGGATTAATGGGAACTGTCCCTGCCAAATCGGGACCACTGGAAGCTAAGAAATGCACTAGGGCACTCTAGCAGGAAATATATTACATCAACATATTTTACCAAACTACAAATGTTAGGATCCTACAGAATGGAACCATGACGGTTAAGAGAGCATTTCTGTTTTTTAAGTGTATAGTGTAGATACACTATTTTTCTTTTTTACTATTAAAAGGGTTCAGCTTTCACAGGAAGTAGGAAGACGCCTGCATGAGCATTTGTTTTATGTGTACTGATTAGCACATGGCAACCAACATACAATCTTCACATAAAGAGGTTCTAATCCAGTGGCATGGTTACTCTATCTGTTATCTGTTCCAGTTTTGTCTGCCTTCACAGCTGTTATAAAATGTACCATGTTATTGTCTGCCTGCCTCTGTTGTTGAGGTCTTTGGATCGATCTTTATCTGGTTCCTCCTCTACAACTCCACCATTGTGGGTGACCCTACTAGGAGTATATGACTCCGATGGCTTCTCTCATGGGTTCAATGGAATGCATAAGCCCATCTCCATGACAAGTTGACTATTTGGCAAGTAGAAATGGGATAGGATTATGTTTTTAGAATGACAGAAGTAGAATTTATTTTGGCTCCAAGATCTCTGGAACTACAATCTGGCGTTGGATGTGTGATGCCCGACGGTGCATGATCAACATGGCCACTCTGCTGTACCATTAATTTTCTGTATGAACCAGCCATGTCTGGCTATGATCCTGTGTGACTGTTTTAAGATGTAATCTCATGTGTTTTAATCCTATGTGTTTTATATACTGTTTTATATGCTGTTTTATATGCTGTTTTTATATGCCGTTGTATGTACTGTTTTTATATGGTGTAAACCGCCCTGAGCCTCGGGAAGGGCAGTTTATCAAATCGAAATAAATAATAATAATAATCTCTCACCACTGGTAAGGCCTCGAAATGTAATATTTTTCTATTCTGCTTGCTGGGGCTTCAGAAGGTTGGAGTTCAAAACATCTGAACAGGCAGAAGATTTTATTGGCAAGATTTTTTCAGAGAGAGTTGTCTTTGCCTTCCTGAGGCTGAGAAAATATGACTTTCCTAAGTGGGTTTCCATGGCCAAGTAGGAATTAGAACCATGCATTCAAATCCTAGTTTAACACATGAACCATTACAATATTCTAGCCCACACTTTTTTTTCTTTAAAAAATCATGTTATTCAGTAATGTGCAATGTAAACCTACATATGCTGCTCAGAAGTATACTTCACCAAGTTTCTGTTGTCTCTAGTAACTGTATATGGTTACAGGCTTGGGAAGTTTTTATGCAGTCTGGAATACTGCATAAAAATGCCCCATAGGCAGGGCCGTAGCCAGAATTTTGTTTCGGAGGGGGCTGAGTTTGGTTCGGGGGGGGGGCTGAGACTGGGTGGAAGAGGGTCTACCCTAGCAAATCTTTTGTATTGTTATCCCAATAACCCCATTAATGTGGGATATAATGAGCATGGTGATCAGATCATGATATGAATAAACATAACAGTTTAAACAATGTACCAGTAAGGCCTTTTCGCAGCCCACCCTGAGAATTTCGGGGGGGGGGCTGAAGCCCCCTTAGCCCCCCCCCCCCCCGGCTACATGCCTGCCCATAGGCATTAATAACCTGACTGGTACATGAACTAGATACCTCTAACCTTCTTTCTTGAACTACAGCATTAGATCTCCTCAGCAGAACACTCAGAGTATCTTCTGAAACAACAAATCTCAAGATTCCATAAGATAGAGCTCTGGCACCTAAACTCGTATCAAGTCACTATAACTATACATTGTGGATACCATCTTAGGGCCCTGCTACACAATCATATAATCCTGAATATCAAGGCAAAAAATCCCACAATATCTGCTTTGAACTGGGCTATCTGAGTCCACTCCGCCATATATTCCAGTTCAAAGAAGGTAATGTGGGATTCTATTCCATGAGATGTTATGGGGCTTAGAAGACCAGAACTGTCCCGGCACATTTTATGTTATCTCATGCAGGTTAAGTATCCATTGTCCAGAAACCCAAAACACTCCAAGATCTTAAATTGCCCACTTGGGTAGCTGTGACGGTGGCACATTTTTGCTTTCTGATGTATACAAGCTTTGTTTCATGCCCCAAACTGCTAAAAATATGTTTAAAATTGCCTTTTTGTATTAGGTAAATCAGTTTCAATTTTAGATGTTTATCTCATCTCCAGAATATTTCATTATCTGTATGCAAAATCTGAAAAATCTGAAATCCAACATTTCTGGTCCCAAAGATTTTGAATAAAGAATACACAACTTTATGTGAGGCTAATCATATAGCTAAGTGATGTCAAACCATCTAAAATACATGTTACAAGAACAGAACATGAGCCAAAAGTAGCAGGACACAACAAAGAGCTCAGATGTATCTTTTAATCTTCACATCTTCCACTAGGGGTTATGGCTTTTAGGAGCAGGCTGTGATAGAATTTGCTCGCTGCTCTAGAATTTAAAATGCAAGAGCCATGTATGTGTAGCTTTGCTAAAACATCCTTAGAGATAAAAATGAATTATTTGGCAGTGGCCAAAGCAGATACAGAAAGGGTTTAAATGTGGAAAAATGGTCAAATTGCTTCTTTACGATGGTATTAAAGGCCCATCATTGTGTCAAGTAAAACAAACAGGGCTCAAAATTACCCTTACTGACTCAAACCAAAGTGAAAGCTCTGTAGCTTTTAATTCACAGCCTAAAAGCAAATGTCTGCAATAAGAATTTATATTTCAACTTGTTTCCTTTTTAGCTGGCTCCATCCCCGAGCTCCTTAGCTTGAGAACCCCTCCAAATTTCAAATGATGCATTAGCCCTTCAAACGAATGTTTTACCCATTAATATAAGTAACATTCTGTGAATGTTATACCCTAGCACTTAGTATTTCCAGCAGTCGATGGATGGGATTCCAACTTCGGTGCATTAATAAAGCTGACAAGAATTAATTTCAACTTCCCACAGGCTGAAAACTGAGCTGTTACTTTGGGCCTTTGGAAGACTAGGTTGGCATGGTAGGACTTCCGCACTCAGATGACTGTAGGCGTGGAGATGGACAGTTAAGTGGTCCTGCTATGCTGGGGGTTTCTATTACTGACATAATGTATGTTGGATGCTATGAACTCCCATCAGCAAAGTCTTCTGCTAAATATTACTGCTTTTAACCAATCAGTTAATTCTTGCAGCTGCATATTCATCAACTATCCTGATTTGGTATGAATATCCCCAATTTTTTGTCATTCTACTTTTTCAGCTGTACTTTCTTCTTTCACTTCCCCCTATATTTTCAGCTTCTTTCAACGGTTGCAAACTGATTTCAAAGTATTTTAAGCCCTCTCACGTCAACAGAGAGGAGAGCCTAGTCCTTCCAGGTAGGCAGTGTGGCTTCTCCCAATTTGTCGGTTCTTCCCCATTGATAACTTTAGCCATCTTGATCATACACCCATGTTACATGGCCACGCTTTCATTTGTGAAATGCAGGAATGTATGTTACTGCTATCTGTCGGTCATGGAAGACCAACCATCTAATCCTTGAGCCAAAGAAACAAGTAGATGAAAGGCACATGATAGGGCCTTCATAATGTCTCATGGGCCTTGTTCCCAGATGTAGAAATACAGGTCAAGACTCAAAGTTGAGGACATATCTTGATGCTCTAATTCAGGACTGAAAAACATGTGGCTCTCTATGTGTTGGTCTAGGGATGATGGGAGATGTACTATAATACCCAAAAGGACCGTATGCTTCTGCTGTAGCCCATAAAATAAAACCCTTGGTTTAGCATAGATCTTGATGTTTCAGAGCCTGGAAGTAAATAGCTACAAGTATTTTCTTACTTGTAATGAATTATAATTTTTTACAACAATTAAGGTTTAACAACAACAAAACCTTATTACGGTCACTGACCAGCACAAGGTTTAACAAATAATGTTAATGATGAGAGAAAACATGATTCCTTTTTCTGGTGCAAGTGTAATAGTCATTTTTATAGTTACATGAGTTCTCTCACTAAATGGCAGTGAGGTGATATCACATAGTGTGAATGCCTCGAAGTTTCAATGCTCCAGTCATCAGAAACACTTAAATGACAGGGGAAAAATAGGGTGTTTATCTTCTTTCTTTCCCTAGGGAAACTCTCAACCCAGTCAACTCGGCCTTGTGAATCTGACCACCCTTAAATGGGCACTAAATTAATTCTGTCCAGCAAATCACTATTTGGATCCTCTGAATTCAATATGGGAATAACTCCATTTTAAAAATGGATTGCTGCAATTGCTTACTAATAAGTATTCTAAGCGATTCTATAAAAAGCTGTTTCATATGTTACTTTGTATTGATATGGCTTGCACAATTTATGGATCAATTTGGAAGTGATGGGATGAAGACAACTTCACAAGAGATGCCCAAGGTACACCATATGCTTTTTCATGCTTTTCTGAAGGTGCCTCAGGACCCTTCCAACAGACTCTATATCCCAGGATCTGATCCCAGGCTTTCTGCTTTAAACTGGATTATATGAGTCTGCACTGCCAGATAATCTGGGATAAACTGAAAACCTGGGATCAGATCCTGGGATATAGGGCCTGTCTGGAAAGGCCCTCAGAAGCAAATCCTACACAGAGTGAAAAAACCATGAGCAGCTGATACAGATCTTGAAACACATATTGTTAAATTAAGGTTGCTCTCCCCCTACATATAGACAGACATAGACACATACTTGGTATCTCTGAAGTTCTACAGGTTCTTCCTAATTCTACTAGTGCTCAAATGTGATGATGGCTGGATTGACTGGGAATGATGGCATTTACAGTCAAACACATCTGGAAGGCATGCAGTTGAGCAGTGGTGCCTTCTTACATTATTTTTGAACTCAGAATACTACGTTTGCCTTGCTCTCTACTACTCTTTTACTTTTTTAAATCACAAATACTTGAATCCATTGCCAAGTATATAACAATTTAGATCATGGTTCCTGAAAATAATTTCTCGAGAATGTGGCCCTCACAGTGGTATATTGTGCAGTGTAACAGGATACTTCATCAGATTCAAGAGTTTAGATAAGCAGACTGTAGAAACTATTCACACAAGAGGGCTCTGAACCTTGAAATTCCATGGCCTCCTTTGACACTTTGCCAAGAGCCCAAGGTTTGCAACTATTTGCATATTTATTTACATAATGAGAACAAACTCTAAAGTCAGGGCTGCAAAAAAAAGAGTCTAGAAGGGAAGAAAACTTTCTGTTCTGATCATGGCATCTTAACACTCTTGTAACTTCCTTTGTCTGAAAGTACAACTTACTTCCATGATCCTCCCTGTAAATTGTCCTTTCCAGGTTAATGTGAATTAATTCCCCTTTGACACCTTCAATTTCCCGAGTAAAATACATCTGTCCCCAACCAAAAACCACCTGAATATGAATAAACTGAACAACTCTTCCTTCCCTGGGTAAATTATTTTTTTGTTTAAAGAAGAGGAAAACCCCTACCTCAGTTTTGTTCATTTATTACTGAAACCTGTTGAAAGGAAAGTGTTTGCTTATGCAGGGGTTCTCAAGCATTTCATTTGGCTATTCTGGTTTTTTTAAATGACCAGGGCAACAGCTGGAGAACAGAAGTTGTGAACCTATGTATTGTACAAGACAATCTGTGCTCAGCAAAGTTTCACATATTAGGGCAAAGGGATCTTGGAGACTGAGAGAATGAAATTGGTAGCATAAGCTTTTCTAGAGCAGAGCTTTTCAAATATTTCATGTTGGTGACACACCTATTTAGACAAGCATCATTTTGCAACACAGTAATTCAATTTTATTAGTGAATTAGAGGTTAAATCAACCCCTTATAAGAGATACAGTGGTAGTTGAGACCTTGCCTGGAGCAGCTGAGGATGGGGCATTGTCTGATTTGGGTGGGTCCGAGTTGGGAGAGTAATATGTGGGCTTTTGGGGGCTTCACTTTACGCTTAGCAAGGTGTTACTGTGGGATTGTGCTTCTGTGTATCCAGTGATTCTTGTATCCTGTGACTCTGGTATCCTGAACGCTGCTTAACGTGAGTTTGGAACTTGCATTGCCATTCTGGAGTGGCATGCTGCTCTGTATGGGGATTGTGGGTTACATTGTATTGCTTTTATACACTAGTTGCTGCTGCCCTTTATTTATTTATTTATTTATTTATTTATTTATTTATTTATTAGTCAATTTTATATTCCGCTCCTCCCAGCAGGCTCGGGGCGGATCACAACAAAGATAAAATGTACAATACAAATGTACAGCGATAAAACAATAAAAACACAGTCATAATCCATAGCCAACTGATTACAAGTCATCGGTCTTGGGTTCGAGTATTGGTGAGCCTCTTCGTTCGGATCAGCCAAGGCTGTTCTAAAAGGACAGTCTTACAGGCTCTTCGGAAAGGACCAAGTTCATGTATTGCCCGGACATGGTTGGGTAACGAATTCCAGGACATGGGAGCCACAAATGAAAAGGCCCGTTGTCTTGTACTGGACAGGTGGCAGGAACGGGGTGATGGAACAACCAACAGGTTCTGCTCTTCCGAGCGCAGTGGTCTCGGGGGAACGTACGGGGTAAGGCGGTCCCTTAGGTACTCAGGCCCTAGACCGTGCAAGGCCTTAAAGGTTAACACCAACACCTTGAAGGCAATCCGGTACTCAATAGGAAGCCAGTGCAGGTGCCGTAGAATAGGTGTAATATGCTCCTCACTGGTGCTCCCACCAGCAAGCGAGCAGCGGCATTCTGCACCAGCTTGAGTTTCCGGATTGTCGACAGGGGAAGGCCCACGTAGAGGGCGTTACAGTAGTCCAGCCTCGAGATGACCGTCGCCTGGATCACCGTGGCCAGGTCGTCCCTGGACAGGTAGGGTGCCAGTCGCCTAGCCTGGCGAAGATGGTAAAACGCCCGTTTTGCTGACCATGGCGACCTGAGTCTCCATGGTCAGCAAAGGGTCCAATTGGACACCTAAACTCTTTACGAGGATGACGGGCTTAGCTGCTCGCCATCCAGGGTAGGTAACCGGCACTCATCCAGCCCAGGGCGACCGGGCCACAAGATTTCCGTCTTCGACGGATTCACCTTCAGCCGGCTGGCACGCAGCCAACCAATCACGGCTTCAAGGCATAGATGGAAACAATCGGGTACGGTATCCTGCCTGCCGTCCATTCTTTCCACGTTTGGTGTTGATTGCTGCTCTTCAAGTTGCTGTGAGACGCTGCATCGTCTGCAAGAACGGGGTACAGTATGGGAGGGGGTAGAAGGTTGGGACTATTTGGGGATTATGGTGTATATTGTCCCCATACATTAGCTCCTGGTTGGTTATTTTGGACTGGCTTCTTGTGTTGCTGTTTGCCTCCTCCCTCGACCCGGCTTGGATTTCCTTACTGCTGCTTGCTGCCTGACGCTTTGGACTGCCCACCTGTTGACGACTTCGAACCCCATTGACAACTCTTCCAGTTCCTGCTTTGTTGTGTGCCTTTTCTGTACTTTGCATTTTGCTTTCTTGCTCCGGATTTTTTGCAGGCTTTTGTTTTTGTGCCAATTAGGCTTGTTTTTGTGTTCTTATCCACTGACTGTTAAGGGCTTGTTTTGTTTTGGTGCTTTTGAAGGCCAGAGACTCTCTGAACAATAAACTATGTTTTGAAACTCTACTTGGTCTGGCCCTTTAAGAAGCGTCTGTGACAGATACGGACACATACATAAATTGTATGGAGATACAACGTATGGAGATACAACATATCTCTTGATAAAGTTTCATTTATATATTTTCATATATACAATTTATTGCTTATTTCACATCGACTCAGGTTTCTTATGTGCAGCCAACACACAATTTTGTGGTGGTACACAGTTTGGAAAAAGGAAGAGGGGCCGACCAGGGGCAAGATGGATGATATCCTCAAAGTGACCGGCTTAACCCTGAAGGAGCTGGGGGAGGTGACGGCTGACAGGGAGCTTTGGCGTGGGCTGGTCCAGAGGTCACAAAGAGTCGGAAGCAACTGAATGAATAAACAACAACACAACGTTTGGAAAGCTCTGTTCTAGCGGAATACAGCTACACTTTCAAACGAATGCCGTTTAGAGCATGTTAACTACCATGGCTCAATCCTATGTGATTTTCCTGTTTCTTGGCAGGGGGTTTGACTGGATGGCCCATGAGGTTTCTTCCAACTCAATGATTCTATGGAATCCTGGGATTTGTAGTTTGATGAGGCACCAGCACCCTTTTCCAGAGAAAACCTTCTAAAGCTACAGTTCCTATGATACTACATCACTGAGCCATGGTAGTTAATTACTTCTACAGTGTAGCTGCACATTAAGTCTATTTCATCAGATACATCTAAAGAAGTAAACTTAGTCTACAAAAGCTTATGCTATCAAATTCATTCTCCGAGTTTCTAAAGTACTGCAAGATCTCTTTGCATATTGATATTCCAGACTTACACCACTTTCTTTGAATATTAGGACAAAATCAGGGACCACACTTTTTATATTGAATAGTAAGAACTCTATATATGTGAGTAATTCAGAAACCATGGCAATGCAGGGCGAGATGATCCTTTAGTTTTGCACCATTTTCTTGATTGTCTCTTTGTCCAAAGTATCTACAAGTAGTCCCCAAGTTACAAACAAGATACGTCCTGTAGGTTTGTTCTTAAGTTGTGTGTGTGGGTGTGTGTCTATATCCACACATGCTTTGAATAGCATAGGGAAGGGTTAACATTACTGTGGTATTTGTTTTGCTGTTTGTGCCCCTGTTCAGATTTCACCTCACTTTCTGTCCCTGTGATCACTGGATTCTGAAAAATTTCACTTGTGAAATTGGTGATAAAGCTTCACTGGGGACACCTTTTCCCCATGATAAGTCTTTCAGGAGTGAGTTTCCCTTCTGAGGGGTAGATTTCTGCCTCCATCACAAGCACAGCTGGTGGGTACGAGGGAGAGGGCTTTTTTGATGGTGGCTCCCTGGCTCTGGAACTCTCTCCCTAGGGAGATTAGATTTGCGCCCACTCTTTCCACCTTCCGTAAAGACCTGAAAACTTGAACCGATTAATCAAAGGTACGTTGAAACATCCATCTATTGACTAGGCCCCCCCCTAGCCCTACTCATTATCTGGCCTTATAGTACTTCATTACCCATCCCGCCCTCCTAGATCTGAACATGCCCATAGTTCTCAGCTACTGGTTGATAGTTATGGTTGTACTTATGTTTTATGATGTCTGTGGTTGGTTTTATTTTTTTAATTATTGAATTGCAATTTTTAAAAAAATTGTGTTACATTTTATTTCTGTTCCTGTTGGGCTTGTTCCCCATGTAAGCCGCTCTGAGTCCCTTCAGGGAGATGGTGGGAGGATATAAAATAAAGTTGTTGTTGTTGTTATTTCTCTCACTTCCTGTTGTCTCACTTTCTCCATTCTTAACTATGAGTCATTTGTAAGTCAGATGTTTGTAACTCAGGGACTGCCTTTACTTGATTCACAAAATAATACTTAGAGAAAGCAGGACAGGACGTTTTTCCACAGTATGGTCCATATTACTGTGGAAGTTCTCATCCAAAACACTTGGATGACCACATGTTTCTCAACACTGACATTACCTGTTTGTCTTCACACTGGGGAGGACAATACTTTTTCCTGTAAATTTGGAACTGAGGCTCACTCATGGCTGTATCTACTCTTAATGGCAGGGGGTTGGACTGGACGGCCCTTGTGGTCTCTTCCAACTCTATGATTAACAAACAAAAATAGGCAATCCAATTTGCAGATCTTCTCTGACAGCACATCTGCTTCAGCCCTTATACACAGATCTGAAAAAGATGTGTCTTTTCAGGCATTTTCCAGCAGCTTTTTTTTTACACATTTTTAAATGCAAAAGTGGGAAATTTAACTTAGAACTAGCTTTGGCAGAATAATTGTTCCCAATGCGTGTATCCCCCCTTCCCCCATAAAATCACCTTTGTCATTGCGTGCAACAAGCCCACCTCTTTACTGAAATGGCATATTTAAAGTCTTTACATAAAGTGATCTGTTAGATCAAACACTAGCGTGCAAGTCTGAGCCTGTGAAATACAGAAATCTGAAGATAGCAGTCCAACAGTCAATAACAAGCATATGCTAAAAGTTTTAAATTGGTCTCTTTTTTATTTTTCTTTAGAAGATGGATAACTCTACTCAAAACACATGAGAGTCTAGTTCACGGTTCATTTTGTAGGGAGCAATGGAAAACATTTAAAGCCAAAAGGAACTGGGCTTCTGAGCATCTCTTTGCTGAGCATTTCAGGCACTTTTGCTAGTTGCTGTGCTCTTGAAGCGCCTGAGACATGAAGAGTTTGCCCAGGTTTTGTGCAGTGAACTCCTTGACATTCTGGCTGTAAGTGTTTATTTGTCCTGCAAAGAAGCAAAAAGATTGAGAGGGAGTTGGGGAGAGAGGAACAAAATTTCTGAATTCTTCTCTTTGGAGAACATAAGGTATCATCTCTTTTTTTTTTAAAAAAAAGCAAACAAACCTAGTTTCTGACATTCCGTTCCAATCAATCAATGCTTTGTCACACTTCGGCATGAAAGAATTGTTACACTTTGGCTGCCCAATGGTCAATAACCTTTATTCTTTAAATAGCTTAACACATATGTATTTCTTTATATGTACCATAAAACAGTAATATTTTAAAGATAATGAGTTTTTAACAGTTACTTATGTGCTGACTCAAACAATGTATTAATAATATATGTGTTTCTGTTTATTCTCAGAATAGTCCCTTAAAAAGGCCAGTTTGAGATAAGGCTGAAACACACTGACCATTTCGCACATCGAGTCTAGTCTCCATTTATTATTTCAATGTACTACATATTTCCAAGTCCTTTGTTTCATTTCTACACACTTTATGACAGAAAAACAACTTGGGATGATATCATTAGATTACATGGGACAAAGTAGATAGGGTATAATTTAGGATGGTCTTGGGGAAAGGAAAAGGGTATGTTCTGTGCACAATGGATTTAACCCCCTCCCAATCTATTTATATACCAGGAAGAAATGGAAAGTAGTAATTTGTTTCCATCTCATGACATGGGCTGAGAGAGGCGGTATATAAATATGGTAATAAATAAATAAATAAGGACACTAGTTTAGATGATCATGGGCAGAATCAGCTTTTGAAGGGCAGAACTCCCCAAGGCATCAAATATGGCAAGTCTTTAGCTAGATGTGTAAAATAAGCAAACATACAAGAGCCTTGGAGCTTTAGATAGCAGAACCAACTGTCTTGTCACAGAACCATGTCATAATCTCAGAAAAATCTGTTTTCTGATTTGTTAAAAAATGTTAATATGGGTCAATTCCTCTGCTATTTCATTTGTTGATAAGGATATCTACCTTTTTTAATGTTCTGAATGATTTTAAAAGTCAAACCTGGTGAACCTTTCCCTGGATACAGGCACTTTCCCAGAGTCCCTGAAGGAGGCCAGAGTTCGCCCTCTCCTGAAAAAGGCGAACCTTGACCCCGACGAACCGGCGAGCTACCGCCCTGTTGCCAATCTGCCCTTCCTGGGTAAGCTACTGGAGCGGGCGGTGGAAAGCCAGCTGCGTGATTTTTTAAATCGATCCGGGGGCTTGGACCCGTCCCAGTCGGGATTCCGCGCGGGCCACGGAGTGGAATCCGTCCTGGTAGCGATTACGGATGACATCCACCGCCAGCTGGACGGAGGGGGCTCGGCAGTCCTGGTCCTCTTAGATCTAACTGCGACCTTCGACACCGTCGACCATGATCTGTTACTCCGCCGCCTGGTTGCCTCCGGGATCCAAGATAAGGCTCTGACTTGGCTAGGATCGTTCCTGCGGGGCCGCTCGCAGCGGGTCGAGTGGCAGGGCCAGGTCTCCAGGAAATGCGGGCTGGAGTGCGGGGTCCCTCAGGGTGCCATCTTGTCCCCCACCCTCTTTAACATCTATGTCCAGCCCCTGGCCAGTATCGCTAGGAGCCATGGTTTCAGCTGCTACCAATACGCCGACGACACACAGCTGTTGCTGAAGCTCGACCCAGGGATGTCGTCGGTGCCTGAAAGCTTTAGTCAGGGGCTGAGGGCGGTGACAAGCTGGCTCAGAGCACACAGGCTAAAAATCAATCCGGCAAAAACGGAGATCCTCTGGCCTGGCCGACCCGACCCTCACTCACCACTACCATTCTTTGAAGGCGAGCCCCTGTCCTCGGTTCCGGCGGTGAAGAGCCTGGGAGTGATTCTGGACGAGAGACTGACGATGGAAGCCCAGATCCAGGCTGCAGCCAAGGGCGCCTTCTTTCATCTTCGCAGGGCCCGACGGCTGGCCCCCTACCTACCATCAGAGGCGTTGAAGACTGTGATACATGCCACCGTGGTCTCTCGACTCGACTATTGCAATGCCCTGTATGCGGGTCTACCGCTGTCCACGACTGGAGGTTGAGACTTGTTCAGAATGCAGCGGCCAGACTCATTTCCGGGCATCGGCTAGGAACCATATCTCACCAATCCTAAAAGTTCTTCATTGGCTGCCTACAGAGTTCAGAGTGATCTATAAACTCATGGCGCTAACCTTCAAAGCACGGCAAAGAACCGGACCAGCCTATCTGGGCGTTCGGCTGACAGACCAACGCAGTGAAAGACCAGCGCGTGCAATAAATGGTGACCGTATAGCTATCCCAGGGGTGAGAGAGGCCCGGCTGACAAAGACCCGACGGAGAGCCTTCTCTGTGGTGGCCCCTGTGATCTGGAATACACTTCCGCCTGTTCTCAGGGCCACATCGGCCCCAGCCAGATTCCTGTCCGACTTGAAAACTTGGCTCTTCTGCCAGGCGTTTGGGGATTGACTAGATAACCTGGAGGCTGGGCCCTTTATGGTTCTCTGTACCTGTGTTTTTAATTGATGTACCTGTGTTTTTTTTTAAATGATGTAAGTCGCCCGGAGCACCAACGGTGGAGGGCGACTCACAAGAAATAAAGTTATTATTATTATTATTATTATTATAAAAAAATATATAATACACTCATCTATAACTCGACCTCATGTTGGGGACAAAATTATGGTTTGATATTATCCATGTATAAATCAAAGGAGAAACACTAATTGAGAGAAGAAACACTAATGGCACCTTAAGGGGAAGCTGTTGTGGGCATCATTGCCATTTCTCCACCCAGACATTCAAAAATCTGGCACCACAGCAGAGAGAGTAGTGGAGGTTAGTGCTTCTTTTAGGTTCCCCCAGGATGGACTAAGCTCTTGACTTTCGTCAATCAAAGAAGGGGATGTTTTCTTTTTTTGATAAAAGTTAAGGTGCAGTAATCCCATTGGTCCTTGGATAAGTCAACCCAAGCTTTTTGGGTTGTTTTTAAAATATTTTTAGACTTATACATGAATATTTAAGTAAGCTTGTGGGTGTCATCAGTATAAAACAAATAACGTTTTATCTAGAACTCATTTTATTTTCAAGAAACCTAAGTATTTCTCTTCTTTTTCTTCCTTCATAATGCATAACTGTGGGCATTGGTTGTCAGATGATATGTGATTGCTGAACTCGTCTCCATGGGTGATTATGTTTTGAGAACTTTTCAAAATCAACATAAAATTTGCTACTAAAAATTAAATACTTGTTATATAAAACCTAGAAAGGATGATAAGAGGACTGGGGCACCTAACAACTCACAGGACTGTAAGAGTTACATTGCTTGCTATAAATCTGGCAATTTGGTTTACTTCATTCAGCTGACATTATGTGAGCCATATTTTTGTTAGCTAGCTCACACTATTAGCCATTTCTTTAGCCAGAGGCTGTGAAATCTCTGTCTGAAGGACTGTACAAATCATTTTAAAAAGTGCCCTGTCTCTCCAACATTGTACACACACTGTGACTACAAATTCATTTCTCCTGCTTGTCAGGAAGACAACAAAATAAAAGTTAGATTATCAAAACTAGAACAGCTTAACCAACCAATACACTTTCAATTTAATGCACTACCAACCCCCCCAAAACACGCCAGAGACTAAACCAGCCAACTTTGATCCCAATTTACTGATATAAATCAGTGAATACTTTTGGTTGCTTAAAAAGGGGGGGTAGCCATTCCACATTTTGGCTGTAGACCGTTGGAGTACAAATATTCTGCAAAGGCCAAATTATAACCTACCAGAACATAGACATAAACTGAAGCATAACTGGAAACGTGTAAATACTTTGCTAAGATTTTCCCCTCCTCGCGCTCTTTAAAAAGGACTGGACTGCTGGGAGAATTCATTGCCAGAATTCAAACCATATCCATTCACAGCAAGCCAAAAAGGATAGAAACTATACGATAATGCTATAAAATTATGACATTGTATCCTGTTTGTATTAGATCATTTGAGTCACAGCATTTTCAGTGCCCACTACATTGCACTTCAACAGTGATCATCAGTATATTATCATTAGCTCCTGCTCTTGAATCATCTCAAGAGAGCTGACAAAGTTAAAAACACTGGGGCATCTTACAAGTAGCTTTTAAGCAGCTGATGCAATTCATAGCAAAGGTCATTTCCAAAGCAAGAATCATCATCCCAATGTTTTCTCCACTATATTGCCTATTTATTAAATATAACTTTGCCTTAAGACTTTGATTTCTATTGTCTTCCCTAGGATAACATATTTCTAAAAAGGGAAATATGGACTAGGGTTTGCTCTCATTTTTACTGCAATAGTTAACTCCAATCATGATAACAAAAATGAAATGCTAACTAGTAGGCATGGTTTAGAACCCAAAAATAGGGAATCAAAAATCTAATGGGGGGGGGGGGGGGTTGATTAGTAATAGAAAGACTTACAAAAATTTTCCCCAAATTTCTAAAATGTAACGTAATTACTAACGAAATTGTTAGTAGTTCGTATGCCAGCGCATGCGCATTCAGATGGTTTTGGCCTACAACTCCAAGAAATCCTAACAGCTGGTAAACTGGCTGGGATTTCTGGGAGTTGTAGGCCAAAACTTGAATAAATCACACTGAATTCTAGATGGGACTCTCCAAATAGGAAGGAGGGAGGGAAGGAGGGAGGGGGGTATTCTATTCTTGGAAGCAGCAAAAAAGGAGGAGCCCCCCCTCGCTCCTCGCTGCCTCTCTCTCACCCCGATCCTGAGGGAGCGAGGGCCCAAGTTTGCCCAGGCTGAGAGGAAAAGGAAGAGGCCTGAGGCTGTGAGGAATGGTGGGAGTTGAAGTCCAAAACACCTGGAGGGCTGAAGTTGGCCCGTCATGAAGCCTCTTCAAGGCTTTAGATCCTGGCAGGCAGAAGGGGCAGGGAGGGCCCGTCCACTCCTCCTCCTGCCAGGATCTAAAGCGCATCAAGGCTTGGCACGCTTTAGATCCTGTGAGAAACCAACCTAATGTATAATAGAATGAATGCTAACTTATAGAGTAAGTGCCTAAATATTATCAGTAATCCAACTGGTCATATACCTACATTCCATGCACATGCAATAATACAGCAGTAATAACAATGGGTATAAGAAGAGGTAAAATTCAAACTGAAGTATTCTGACTGGTCCCTCCTCAAGCGGTGCAAACGGGCTCTTCTCTATGAGCCCAGGATTCTGCAGCAAGCAAACGCTGTGCCCGGGCTTTTGGCTTTTCCCGGGAGAGGCTGCCTCCCGGGCTCATAGAGAAGAGCCGTTTGCAGTTTGCACCGCTTGAGGAGGGACCACAGTCAGAATACTTCGGTTTGAATTTTACCTCTTCTTATACCCATTGTTATTACTGCTGTATTATTGCATGTGCATGGAATGTAGGTATATGACCAGTTGGATTACTTATACATGTTGTGTGCAACTACCCAAATACTCTTTGATGCTTTAGATCCTGGCAGGCAGGAGGGGCAGGGAAGCCTGGAAATATGTAAACAGAGAGGTTTACTCAGAAGTAAATCCACAAAGGAGGGCACTTCATCCAAAGTGCCCTTCTTAGCGGATTTACTCATGAGTAAACCTCTCAGTTTACTTCCTTTGCAGATTTACTTCTGAGTAAACCTCTCTGTTTACATTTTTCCAGCCGAAAGAAGGAGCGAGTTTAGGGCTTGCCTTGCCATAATACTTATTGGCAAGGGAGGCGGGAGGGTGGTGAGAGAGAAGGAGGGTGCCCCCATTTACCTAATAACGATACTTAAGAAAATCCTGGCCCCCGAAGTTCTATAAAGAAAGTCCACTTCCTGGTTGGCGTTCCAGATGCGGAAATACTCAAAAGTAGCATTTCTCACGAATTTCTTCCGAATCATTTAATTTTCATAACTTTTTTCTCATTCCTACTAACTAGCTGTGTAAGGATTTGCATTTAACATAACAAATATCTGTCCTTCTGTAAAGAATCTGGCACTAGGAGAACCAGCACTGGAGAACAGTGTGAAGATAAAATACTGGAGTATGCGTGAAGGTTCTTCAGGAGACCTGGATCTTTGGAAAATTGTGTGGAGCCTCTGTTCTTTTAGCTGATGCAGGGACAGCTTTATTCAGATGCCACTGAATGAATAATGGAAGGAGGGGAAGCATACACACACAACATGTCTTCCGCTGCTCTCCAGACATGGAGAATGGCATTCAAGGTATGCCAGTATGCTCCCACTACTGCTTTTATAATTTCCATCTAGATCTTACACAACAATGTACATTAAAAGCAATGTCTGAATACTGTAAAATATCACATTAATTTTATAGTATTTGCCTTCAAGCTTGTCAAATTCAAATGGCAGCAGCTCTAGTATCTGACACATACAGGGTACTTTGGGGAGTACTTTTAAAATGGCAGCACTTATTCCTTTCTTGCATTGAAAATAAGCAGAACTCCCAAAAGGGAAAGTGTTCATCCCCCTCAATGACTCCTTACCTGCAATCAACAGTGATTCCATCCTGGGAGGAGGCTGAGGCGGCTTGAACAATTTGTTCATGTCTTCTTCAGGGAGAGGAGGCTCTCCGCGACTTTGACGCTGCAGGTTTTCTTGCTGACGTCTTTGCTGGTACTGAAGAGGGAACAGAAACAAAGAAGTAGGCAAACTGATCCAAAGCAGTAGTAGGCAATCTGATCACAATTCGTACTGAGAATGTGCAGGAGTTGTCTTAATATGATTTAGATCGTTTCCCAAAACTGATCCAGCTCTTCAAAAGCTGTCCTTTCTGGGAGAAGAAACACAACACTGTCTTTTATAAATTACCTCTGGATTTTAGAAAGAGGAATGGGGATTTAATTCCTACTCAGTGGAACAAAAAAAAGCTTCCATCCTTCTTTTCATTTAGTGATCTATCTAACCTCACCCATCCAAGGATTGAAGGAAGCTAGCCCGGAGTGTAAAAGCAGAAAACAAAGATGATCCTATATTTACATGCTTTAGAGGTGGACCTATATCTATTACTTGAAATAGGTTGCCATGATCCCACATGCTTTTGAAACAAGACAAGACTCAGTATAAATGTTATGAAGAGGCCTATCATGGCTGAGAAGCCTCCAGATCAGGCCTGCACAACCTATGGCCCTCCAGATGTTTTGGACTTAAGCTCCCAGAATACCTGAGGTTTGGACAAGCTGGCTAGAGCTTCTGGGAGTTGGGAGCCCAAGCACCTGGAGGGCCACAGGTTGTGAAGACCTGCTTCAGATGCATCACCCCTATCCCAAGTGGATTAACTGGGCTTTGATATGTTCTAAAGCAGATTCAAGGCTTCCCACATTCAGAAACGATTTCAACTTTTTACGGCCTTGAGACCATGCTGGATGCGGTCAACTTTTACCACGACATTTGGCTCATCCAATTGTGGAGTACAAAAATGAAGGGGAGAACTGTACCTTGAAGCCTGAAGTGTGGAATCAGGAGGCAGAAAAAAAATATTAGAGAAGGAGGGGACATTCGACGAACGCCCCAATCCCACCTCAATAAAACGTTCCATACAAAGACCCTCACATTTCAACATATGGAGAGAATCAGTAATATTGGACACATGAGAAAAGAGGGGATGTGAGTTGGCCTGGGACTGGGATGAAATAAAGGGACTGGGATTTGAGCAATCCAAGAAGTAATCCCCACAGAGAAATGAAATATACGGGGCAACCCTGAGCCAACCATTTTTTCTCAGCCTAACCAACCTGACAGGATAAGGGAAAAGTCATGCATAACATCTGAGCTCACTGGAGGAAATGGAAACAATATAAATGTAATTTGTACAGCAATGATCATTTCTCCCTCTAATCTGGAGATTTGCTAGGTTCTGCCGATTTGCTAGATTTTACTTGTTTCAACCAGGATTCAGTAGCACATTTATAGATCAATTCACCTTGTGCTCTGAGGATAGCAGGAATTAATACAGAGCAGCTAGTAAAATATTTGCTCTCACTGTTCTCATATTTGTCTCCTAATCAGTTCATATGTTCACAGGAGTGAGAGGCACAATTAAAAATGGGAGAGTCTTCATATATGAGAGTATATGCTAGTTTTGCTGTACTCAGATAGCAAACAGTTTAAAGCCCAGTCTTCTTCTATTTCTGGTTGTTGAGCAAAGAAATATCTGGTGACATTTTAATTCCTGACAAGAGAACCAAAATACACCCTGATTTAGGAAATACATAAAGTTCTGTTATCTTGGACAGAGAGAAAGTGGAAAGAATAGGAGGAAACTGATGAAAAGAGAAAAAAGAGAAAAAGATAGCTTATTGGGTAAATTTATTCTCAAGACTTTGCATTGAGGAGGTGCATTACTTACTGAAATTGCTTGCTCGTGAACACAACTACTCTATATCTAAGTATAATGAACAGACCGACTGTGCTGCAATGAGCCACATCCACAGCAATTATAGGGTGAGCAAGGACTGGTGGGTAACAGTGCTAGATTGCCCCCTCCTTTCTAATCAGTTTTTCCATCTCAGAACTCTTTTCATAAATTTACTCCTGCAGATTATATTGGCAAGCGCGGGAGAGGGAAGGAGTCACAGTACAGCAATCAAACCCATGCTTTGCATGTAATGAATGTCTAGGATGAAGAGATTAGCTTTCTGAACTGCCCCTGTATATTTAGGAGAGGCAATATAAAGATCCTGCAATTTGCATCCTATTACAGGAGCCACATAATATCATGCTTTCACCCAGACTGATGTGCTTCAGACTGCCCCTGAAAACCAACCTGGTGTTTCTGCTGCTGCTGCTTGCTGGTGTTCCTTAGGTAGGTGTTGTATTTTACAATATCCTGGCTCATCTCATCCACTCTGTCCATCAAGAGCTGCAGGCTCTTTCCAAGGTGATTACTGAAACACACAAAGATTTACAACCAGGATAACTAGGACAGTATTTACATTCTGCAAGAGAATTAAGTAACCCTTCTCTCTGAAGCCGCAGCAAGGTTTTAATCTACTCCAAAAGGTAATCTAAGACAACAGCTCTAGTATTTCCCATTTGGCTAGTTTTTTCTTTAAATATTGCTAAAGAGACACAACTTTAAAAAATATTGCTGACTAAAGCAGGCTTCTTGAACTTTTCCCATCTGCAACCCTTTTTTGCCCAATGTATTTTTTCATGACCCTGGGTACATAAGAGCTGCCGGTGGTGCAGTGGATTAAACTACTGAGCTGCTGCAGTTTGCCGGTTTGAATCCAGAGCGAGGGTGAGCGCCTGCTGTTAGCCCCAGCTTCTGCTAACCTAGCAGTTTGAAAACATGCAAATGTGAGTAGATCAATAGGGGTCACTTCAGCAGGAATGTCATGGAGCTCCTTTCAGTCATGCGGGCCACATGACCTAGGAGGAGTCTACGGACTACGCTGGCTCTTTGGCTTAGAAATAGAGAATAGCACCACCACCCCGAGTCGGACACAACTAGACATAATGTCAAAGGGAAACCTTTACTTTTACGGGTACATAGTTATATAAAACAGATATAAAAATCAAACATTTACTGATAAAATATCAGGCTTGAGAAACAGACTGATTTCCCTTTTTATGTTCTAAAGAGCCCACTGTAAACACTGCATGTTGTTGATAACAGATTCATGTAAATTTCTAGGTGGCATTCAGAAACATTTTACTGTTGCCAATTTTTGTGACCCCAACATTGAGCTAAAGGAACCACATTTGGGATCTGGACCCACAGTTATTTCTTTGAACTACAACTCTGAGAGTCCTCCAGCCCATTTCTTAAAGTGGGCTGGAAGACTCTCAGAGTTGTAGTTCAAAGAAATAACTTTCCAGGTACAGGTGTTTTTCTCAGTATAGCTATCATTCTTTAAAATGTCAAATACAAAAGAAACAAAAATCCCAATTTTAACAGTTTTGCTATATCCTGTCTCAATGTTGTAGAGCAGGGTTAGGAAATGTGTGGCCCTTCAGAGATTATTAGACGGTAAGTTCCATCAAACTTAGTCAGCCCTGTCAATGGTGAGGAAAATAGGTGTTGCAGTCCAACAACTGGAAGACGGCATGCTCCCCATCCAGTACAGAGTCAATCGTCTGCTGTGCTGGCTATCAAACCACACTCTGCATGCATTCAAAGGCACTATTATTTCACACAGCTGAAGACAGCAATGAACTCACTCCCAGCTGAAATTCCAGACCGTCTGACTTAATCTGAGTTTCCAACTGTAAGTATTCTGGTGCTTGAGGTTCTTGCTTGATACTAAACTTTTTGACATATTTGGAATAATGCCTGATTTGGAAGTAGTATAAATAACATGAAGTAATTACCTTAAGAAGGGGGAAAGCCCTAACTGAACAGACCAAAGGTTCAGAATTTTGCTACTAACAGCAACAAGATAGACATAAATGATGGGCCCTCTGCCATTACTGTCCTGAAACACATAAGATTCCGGAATCTCTAAGCCAGGATTAACAACTAGTCCTGCATCTTCTACAGCAGAAAATGTTATGATAGTTATGCATTCTGACCATACTGTGCACTAACTTTTCCAAACATTGTTTCTTTCCAGATTTAAAAAAATCCCATCAGATTTAGTCAGCATGACCACTGTCAAGGAGGACTGTAGTCTAAAACCCATTGACAGAGACACACTGGGAAGGCTGCTCTAAGTACTTTTGTACATAAATGGATGAATATATTTATTTCATCTAGGTGGGCAAACACATCATCATTCTGCCAATCCTGGCTAAACTCATTATTGCTGTACCACCATCTTGACTTGAGATAGCACAGATTATTGCTTTTGCCGTTTTCAATATTGTAAATGCCTCGGTTTCAACAAGGACTCTTCCAACTTTTTATTCCTGCAGTCTTTCCTCGTGGGTCCTTTTCCTTTATAGCTTTCACTTTGCAACTGTTAGGTATAGAATGGTTTTTATGAACATTGTGATCCTAACCGGGGTGCCAGTCACTAAGTCACATGCAAAACTAAATTGAATTACATTAAATGGAACTTAATATATTAATGGAAAACTTGGTCCGAGGGACTCCTTTAAGTTAGTAATGCAAAATAGTGGAAATTAAGATAATGAGCTGCTATACATTCATGTTTTAAAAAAACATGCCTTTAAAAAATATTATGATTTCCTTTCCAGCAGAAAGGGAAAATAGACGAGTAAGGTATTAAGAGATCTGTACAAATGAGTACAATAAACGCTTTCCCATTTTAAATATCGAATTCAGACAATGTTAAGTAAGTTTGCATCCCATTCATTTAGATGGATTTACTTAACCCTCTCCAACTGAAATCTGTTTGAGATCAAAACATGAGTGGATACCTCCTTGGATTCTACATACAGCAGCAGGAGCTGTAAGATCTTTGTCTATCAAACGCAAAACACAATTAAGAAGCAGCTAAGAGTGCTCCTTGTTGTCTCTTCCTGTTATGTATTTCTGTTTTCAAATCATTTCCTGATCAATCACCTGAGAATCTGTGACACTACCTGAACTAACAACTGATTTTTCTAAAAACAATTTCACTCCCTGCACAAAGGGCTTTCAAATGGCAAAACCACTTTTTAAAAACTGCCAGGACTTAGAACTCATGGGCTACTCTGCATGTAGCTTCTGTTTCTTCTTATATAATTACCCAATGCCTAATTGTTTTTTTTATAATAAAAAAATACAATAATGGGCATGTACAACATTCATCCATATAAACCTAATTTAGTACATTGCATCTAATGCAAACCATTAAATAAACAAAAATGTTCGTCATTTTCTGCAATTTCTTATAATTTCTTATATTTTTACATAAGCACATGTTAAAAAATTATTTGAGGGCTACAGTTATGGAGGTGAAAGGAGGTAACCTCTTCCCAAGACGCCTGGCGGCTCTCATAAGCCCCATTTATTTTGTAGGCAGGGTAAAAAGGGTTGGCAACAAAACATCATTTCTCTGGGGTCAGTTTGCCAGGGCAGGGTTTTGCACTAGGATACTACCATTAAAAGCTTCAGTATTCTGGTGTCTCCTTGGCAATGAGAGTGAGCCAAAAAAATGCAAAAAGGCAGCAGGAACAGATGTCAACAGAGACAAAGTGATAAACCTGTATTAACTATGTAAGCAGTTTTTCCATAGTTTTCCACTATGCGCCCAATGTTCAAATTTGCTCTCAATGTTCAAATAGAGGAACATGGAATGAATGATTGTCCATGCTTGTTGAGACAAGCTTTATAACCCCTACCTACCTACTTTGTGGTAAAATATTTTTGAACACAATGTCTAATAAAAACACAAAACAAAGCAAAACATTGTCCCTATTCCTCTGTTTTTGCTAATGCTTCTTCTCCATGTCCTTTTGCATGACTGATTACTTTACAGGGTGCCCCTGCCTACTCAGTTACTACTGAAGAAACCTATAAGGCTTTGATGGAGCCTGGTCTTGACAATATATGGTTACTGCTTGGTAGGCGAGGGTGTCCTGATCTGCATACTAAGCCTGAGGATAAGATCAATGAGAGTTGCATTGATGTACTGTACTTTTGGATTAACAGTCCCATAAATGGCACAGATACAGTTTGAGACCGCATGCAGGTGTCTATGGGTGACAGCACAATCCATGGCTTGTATATCTTTCTCACAAAAGAAGCTTTCAAACATTAGTGCATAACTTTTGATTTATGAATGCCAGACAATACAAGCAAATTGCAACATCATGCTTCGTCCCTGAACACAAGAGACACAGGGACTAGCTAGTATGTAAAACATGTCATGGTATGAGAAAAAAACCTCTCAAAAGTCCTTTCTGGCATCTGAAATCACGAGGACAAAAATCAAATGGCAAAGAGAAGTCAACAGCTGTCAATATTATTATACTTAAGCAAAACAAAAGGGCAACACACAAAAAGGAACTGAGGGACAGGGAAGGAATCATTTCATGTCATGCAGGAGAAGGGCTGTGTTAGTTCTAAACCCATCACTCAGCTTTAGATGGTTCTGAACAATTTATGGCACAAGTGCAAGTGACTCAAATGTGTGAGACCCCAAAGAAAAACAACAGAGACAAATGGGAAATAGACCTTTCTACCAAGGGAGAGAAACCCTTTCCTAGGGAATGAAAATTTGTCCTCTTGCTATTTTTGCAGCAGTAAATCTATGTTGTGCCTTACACAAGATACATAGTAACATTAACAATGTAAACCTTTGTTCTATGCTTTTCCTCAACCTGTCTCCCCTCCACATCATCCCAATGCACAAACACTTCAGTCACATTTCCATCATATTATGGAAGAATATACATATATCCTCAAACTTTCAGGGTGATTTTTACTGGAAATCTAATGTGAAGAGTGAGAAAGGAGCACTTACTTGCTCGCAAGACTGAGCAATTCATGCCTTGCTGCTACTGCTGACTTCTTTTCTAGCTCCCAAAGAAGGACGTTGATGAGGTAGGAATTCTTGATTATGATGGGTACTTCCTCAAACATGCTTTCAAAGGTGATGGAGGCTTTTTTTAACCTGAAAATATAAATTGTAACACATGCATGATTTTGAAAGCTTCCTCTGGATTTAGCAAAAATACTCTTCAGGCAGTCCAGGCTGTTTCGCTCTTCAATTCTAGGAACAGACAAACTTTTATAGCAAAAATAAAACAGCATGGAAAGTCTTTTTATTCCAGTTGCATTAGGAATTCTTGAGGAGAAATACAACTAAATGAGTTTGGAGTCTAAATAATGGGAAGCAAAGCAATGATAATTCAAACTGGACTCTGGTAAATTCAGAATTCCTTTTAAATTTGATGAGGGTCTCTTAATAAGGAAATAGTTTACAATGGACAATTCAGTCAGTATATAGGTGTCTACCTTCCACATCTGAGCATGCTCCATCTGAAGATTTCCACCAGTTCCGTTAACTGATTGAACTTTTTAATATCTTGTTTGTTTAAATTATTTTGTCTTAAATGTTATATTGGTTGAAATTATTTGAATTGATTTTATTGCCTTTGGGATGGAAAATATTTTAAAGGATAAGAAATAAATAATTGGGTAGGCATATTTTATTCATTTGTTGTAACAGTGAGGGCAAGTGGGTTTGTCTTGTCGTCAAGGTTGTATGCTTGATACTAATGTACAGTACTAACCTGCATCTATGGGGGTACATGCCAAGATCCCTGTAAATACCCAAAATCACAGATAGTAACGTATCCTATATCTGAACTACACTTGGGTCAGAACCATACCACAGAATTACACTGAAAGACCCCGAGAGGTCCACAAATACTTGAGTGAGGAGAATACCATCAATTTTGGTGGATTTAGAGATGCCCTAAAAGACTTCCAGGAGGAAGTGAAACTGTGGATAATGAATCCATGGTCATATATGCTTGTAACTCCAGCATAGTGCACTTTTTGTAAATGATAGAAACATAGAATGCAGTCCCCATCACTAGAGAAATTTGTCCTGCCAGCTGTTTAGCAACTCAGGAGCCAGGAAGTCTTGGGGTTTTTTTTTGGGGGGTTTTTTTTGCCTTTTTCATATCACTACTAAGCCTGCTGTCAATTTACTCCTACCCTTGCTGCCAACATCATCACTGTGCCACCTACAATGGCATAGTCATGGCAGCCAATGGAGGCATGGGTTATGTATTCACACATATAACACAGAATCCTCAGCAACTGGCCTTTTCTATAGTGTTGTGTTGACTCGAAATTGCATGTCAGGTTTATTGTCTTCTTGATGCCAAGTGAAAATCTCAATGACCCATGACTTTACACTGTAATTTTCCCCTTGGTTTTTATCTGAACATGTCTGAAATAATAATTATTAGCTTGGTATTGGAACCTGCCCTGGGAACTTGTCAGCAGGTGAACTGGAGAAGGAAATGTTTAAATCATTACAATGTCATGCCATGCAATGGCATGTTGGGGTTCTTTGGCAAACAATCCTCAAAATAGTCAAAATGGAGAAAATGCATGGCTCTAATATGGTGCATTGCAAATCATCATTCTGGCTTGTCAACAGTTTTCACAGACCACCATGTTCTCCTATTTAATTAGAAACCATGTGTGATGACACTGGAAAGGCTTTAAAACTCATCTGATGTATTCACCCATGAAACCTTAGGCCAAATAAAACTCATTAGTCTTTAAGGTATCATAAGGCAGCTGACTTGTCTGGCTACCCTCTTGGAAATTATCTGTCCTTTGCAGTCCTTTTTTACCTGGAAAAGGGCAAGGAAAATGATCTCTTAAACTGTAGTAACACAAAACAGAATGTGCCATAAATAAAAGTGCTGCAGTTATTCGGTATCCATGGGTACTGAGCACTTGAAAAGGTTTCCAGGAACGCACCCAAATAACCCTGTCCTCACACATTTCTTGCATGTATAGGTGACAGCCATGGCTGCCATGTATCTTAAGGAGGCATATGTTGTTCTAAAAGTGCACACATAACATCCTCTCTGAGAAAATGCAGCTATAACCATGTTGATCTTTAAATTAAATTCACAATGCCATTGGTGAAAGATACTTCTATTATGCCATCCTGGGGCCATAAAATATGCTAACCTTTGAAATGTATAAATTTCTTCGTCAGATGCTCACCAATGGTTCCACTTCATCCTGGAAAGAAGAATGGAGTGCCACAGGGTTCGATACTGGGCCCAGGACAGTTCAATGTCTATTAATGACTTGGATGAAGGTTTAGAGGGCATGCTTATCAAGTTTGCAGATGACAGCAAATTAGAAGGGATATCTAATACTCCAGAGGACAGGATAAGAATTCAAAACAACCTCAAGAGATTAGAGAGCTGGGCCAAAACTAACAAAATGAATTCCAGCAAGGAAAAATAGAAGATGCTATACTTTAGCAGAAAAAAATGAAATACAAAGATACAGGATGTGTGGTGCCTGGCTCGACAACAGCCCATGTGAAAAAGATTTTGTGGATAACAAGTTGAACATGAGCCAACTGTGTGATGCAGCAGCTAAAAAAGCCAATAGGATTTTGGGCTGCATCAAAAGGAGTATGGTGTCTAGATCGAGAGAATTCATGGTGCCTCTCTATTCTGCATTGATTAGACTTCACCTGGAATACTGTGTCCAATTCTGGGCACCTCAATTCAAGAGATATTGACAAGCTGGAAGGTGTCCAGAGGAGGGCAACTAAAATGATCAAAGGTCTGGAGACCATGTGCTATGAGGAGCATTTTAAAGATATGTTTTGCCTGCAGAAGAGGAGGTTGAGAGGAGATATGACAACCATGTATACATATGCTAAAAATGTCACAAAGAGGAGGGATCAGGCTGGTTTTATGATACCCTGGAAACTAGGACTCAGAACAATGGGTTCAAATTACAGGAAAGGTAAGTCCACCTAAATACTAGGAAGAACTTCCTGACTGTAAGAGCTATTCAACAGTGGAACTCTCTGCCTCAGGGGATGGTGAAAGCTTCTTCCTTGGAAATGTTTAAGCAAAGGCTGGATGGCCATCTGTCTTTGATTGTGAATTTTCTATATGGTAGGGGGTTGGACTAGATGGCCCATGTGGTCTCTTCCAACTCTTCCAACTTTCAAGATCATATGGAAATAGTCTCTTTAGTTGTCCAAAGACAAGAGTTCAGTCTGGCTTTAGACAACCAACTCTCAATAAGTGATAATAATTCTAACATTAGTTAATATAAACAATAAATAATAATATGAACTTATAATTTGATTGAATCTAATTTATGCTATCCAAAATTCATGAGAAACTTTCTCAATTGATTATTAATTTAACTATGAAATGGAGATAACGATGAATAATATTAATTAATAATAATTAATATTAAGTTTTTTTCTAAATAAAAGTTTTGTACTTATTATACGCTAGTCAAAGAAATATTAGATAAGATTCCTAGCTGTCGCAACTGCGGCGAATAAAAGGATCTGAGGTGGCAGCCCCTCCCACTGGCTATATATGCTGGAGGGGAATGTGGGCGGGGCTACCATTTAAAGAGATATTAGCTTTTAAAAGATTCTGAACTGTCCGCGCAGGCGCGGGAAATACCATAAGTACGATTCACAGTGACCACGAAAGGGAAATGTGAGTGATATTGTAGAAAATAGAGATTCCAAGTATGTATTTTTCATCTTCACCTGATAAAGACATCAATCACTAGTGTAAAAAATTTATTAAGAACATAAGAACATAAGAAGAGCCATGCTGAATCGGGCCTCAGCCCATCTAGTCCAGCATTCTGTGTCACACAGTGGCCCACTAGTTGTACACAGGGATCTCTAGCAGAAAGGAGGGCAGAACCCTCACCTGCTCCCGACCCCCCACAACCAGTACCCGGGGAAAATCCTGCCTGTCTCCATCAACACAGAGGTGGCACTTGGATGTCCATTTCAGTAACTACTGATTCCCTTGGTATCCATGAATCTGTCTAATCCTGCCTTGAAGCTGTCCAGGCTGACAGCTGTCACAACCTCCTCTGGAAGTGAGTTCCATAACCCAATGACCCTCTGGGTGAAGAAATATTTCCCTTTATTAGTCCTAACTTTCCTACCTTGGAGCTTTAGGGAGTGCCCCCTAGTCCTAGTGTTGTGTGACAGAGAAAATATTTTTCTTTATTCACCTTTTCTATCCCATGCATGATTTTATACACTTCGATCAAGTCACCTCTTAAACGCCGTCTTTCAAGGCTGAAAAGACCAGGGCGTTGCAACCTGATTTCATAAAGGAGCTGCTCCATCCCTTGGATCATTTTTGTTGCCCTTCTTTGTACCTTTTCCAGTTCCATTATATCCTTCTTGAGGTGCGGTGACCAGAATTGTACACAGTACTCCAGATGTGGCCTCACCATAGATTTGTAGAGAGGCAATACAACATTTGCTGACCTATTATCGATTCCCTTCCTCATCATGCCAAGCATAGAATTTGCTTTTTTGCTGCACTGCTTCATTGCAGCCCCAAGATCCCTTTCTGGTTTGTCTCACTTTGATCCCATCAGGTTGATTTGGGGTTCTCTTGATGTGCATTTACACTTGTTTAGGTTAAAATGCTACATCCAGATCATTTATGAATTTAAATTTGCTAAAAACTTCTACATGTAGATCATTTATGAATAAATTAAAAGTCCCTAAAACTGAACCTTGGGATACGCCACTTCTCACCTCTTTCCATCCAGAGAAGTGTCCATTTATTACCACCCTTTGTTTCCTACAGTTTAGTTAGGTTCCAATCCAGGACAAGACCTGTTCCCTGATTCCATGGCTGAAGAGCTTATTTAGGAGCCTTTGGTGAGGGACTTTGTCAAAAGCCTTTTGAAAGTCAAGGTAAACAATATCGACTGGGTCCCCTTTATCTATGTGTTTATTTACACCCTCAAAGAATTCTATCAAGTTAGTAAGACATGATTTGCCTTTGCAGAAACCATGTTGATTTTCCTTCAGCAATGCCTGTTCTTCTATGTGCTTAGTAATTTTTTTTCTTTAATAATGGTTTCCATCACTTTGCCTGGAACTGAGGTTAGACTAACTGGCCTATAATTTCCTGGATCACCCCTGGATCCTTTCTTGAAGATCAGAGTTACATTTGCCTCCCTCCAGTCCTCGGGTACAGTGCCTGATCTTAGAGAAAGGTTATATATTTTGGCTAGAATTTCAGCAATTTCACACTTGAGTTCCTTAAGGACCCTGGGGTGGATGCCATCTTGCCCTGGTGATTTGTTGACATTTAGTTTAGTAAGGCATGTGAGAACATCTTCCTTGTTTATCTCTATCTGGTTTAATTCATTTAATTCCCTCCCTGAAAAAACTGACTCAGCTGCAGGCATATGTTGTCTGTCCTCCTGTGTGGAAACGGAGACAAAGAAGTCATTTAGCCGCTCAGCAATCTCCTTGTCTTCACTTATTGTCCCTTTCTTACCATTTTCGTCAAGTGGCCCAACTGCTTTTCTAGTTGGGTTTCTGCTTCTGATGTACTTAAAGAAGTTTTTGCTATTTTTTTTAAATATTCTTAGCTATATGTGCCTCAAAATCTCTCTTGGCTTTCCTGACGGTTGCGTTGCATTGTACCTTAGCCTAATAAAGGTAGCATCAGCATGTATTTTGGATTTTATTTAACAGTCAACAAGGCTACCCTTGTATTCTATCAACCCAAAGACACCTAACAGTTGAAAAGCAGGGAAATAGTAATCTGAAGACAGTATTGTTTGATGTCTTATAGAAGAACTTGATTCGCAAGGGTAAGTAAGGAAATGTAAATTGGCTTCACTTGGCACAGCCAGCTGTCACATCAACTAACTTTTTCTCCAGACCTGACAGCATGGGATCTCACTGAACTCTGCTAATACAGAAGATCTTTGCTTCATATGAAGAGGGAGAGACCTGGCATCAACAAAATAATCTTTATGTCTACAATGGAAAACTAAAATGTTGTGGCCTTTTAATAACTGTCTTCCTAGCACTTCTCTACCTGTTTTGGAGATAGTACAGAAGGGTCTTAACTTTTTGCCTGACTAAACACTCTTTATGTAACAAACAAGACAGATACTTTAGTTCCTGTTCATGAATTCTATGCCATGTTCACATGATGAAGAAGCCAGTAAGCTTTGAAGCCTATCATTATTCTGGATAGGTGTATAGATGGGGTCATGCACTTTCTGGTTAACATAATAAAGGAATCACTTGTATATATTTGGGATTTTGAATTCCCTCAACTGGTGAACAAAGATGCAACTTGAAAGAAAAAAAGGCCTGTATGCATACCACTATACATTCTATAAGTCTCATTAAGATTCACATATACTGGTCAAGAACTGACATATGTATGAACATGTGTGTTTCTGTATGGTTGGCTTGCCCATCTCCACAACAAAGGCTAGTTGAGTACATTCTCACAAACTTGTTCATGAATTCATTGCCTATAAGTTTCCAAAAACTAAACAGAGCTATCAATATTAGAAAGCAGAACTGGACAGAGTGTGGTTGGACCGCAACTTCTGCAAGTCAATACAACCAATGAAAAAGAATAATGGGAATTATAATGAATTCCTATTCAACTTGTATGCAGAACACATTATGTGATGTGCAGTGCTTGACGAATCCAAGGGTGGGATTAAAATTGCTGTAAGAAACATTAACAACCTTAGATATGCAGATGATACCACTTTGATGGCCGAAAGCGAGGAGGAGCTGAGGAGCCTTCTAATCTAGGTGAAAGAAGAAAGTGCAAAAGCTGGGTTGCAGCTAAACATTAAAAAACCAAGATTATAGCAACAAGAATGATTGATAACTGGCAAATAGAAGGAGAAAACGTGGAGGCAGTGACAGACTTTGTATTTCTAGGTGTGAAGATCACTGCAGATGCAGACTTCAGCCAGGAAATCAGAAGACGTTTACTTCTTGGGAGGAGAGCAATGGCTAATCTTGATAAAATAGTGAAGAGTAGAGACATCACATTGACAACAAAGATCTGTGTAGTCAAAGCAATGGTATTCCCTGTAGTAACCTATGGATTTGAGAACTGGACCATAAGGAAGACTGAGCGAAGGAAGATAGAAGCTTTTGAACTGTGGTATTGGATGAAAATTCCGAGTGCCTTGGACCGTGAGAAGATCCAACCAGTCCATACTTCAGGAAATAAAGCCCGACTGCTCATTGAAGGGAAGGATAGTAGAGGCAAAGATGAAGTACTTTGGCCACATCATGAGAAGACAGGAAAGCTTAGAGAAGACAATTATGCTGGGGAAAATGGAAGGAAAAAGGAAGAGGGGCTGACCAAGGGCAAGATGGATAGATGGTATCCTTGAAGTGACTGGCTTGACCCTGAAGGCGCTGGGGGAGGTGATGGCTGACAGGAAGCTCTGGTGTGGGCTGGTCCATGAGGTCAAAGAGTCGGAAGCGACTGAACGAATGAACAACAATAATTATTTCCGCCACAAATGCAGAAATCACTCCGATTAACACCAAATGCTCAATGAAAGCCCATTTAAGAATGGATCTGAATGGATGGCTAACAGCCTGATGTCTACTTACCTACATGGTTCATTTCTAGACTATAGCATCCACAAAAAAGATGTCAGTTGCTGCATACCAAAGACTTGCCAAGTGTTAATTGCTAAATATGGTCTGTACGTTCCAATTTCCAAACTCTTACATAAGATATGGGTGCCCAGTCATTGGGACCAGTATTGGAAGCAGCAATACAAATTACTAGTATATTATAAGTGTAACTAGGAGCCCCAGGTGGCGCAATGAGAGAAAAAGAGGACATAGGAAAAAGTTATCACCCTGTGATGTTTTGGGGTTTTTTTGGGCGGGGGGGCTGTCTGTGCCCCTGTTCAGAAGATTTCACTTTACTTTCTATCCCTGTGATAACAGGCTTTTGAAAAATCTGGCTCGACTAAGACCACCAAATGCAAAAATAATGAAACAAAAAAAGGAAAGATAAATGATTTCCAACTTTCCAGTAAATGATTATAGTCCACAAATTTAACTTCCTCAGTCAATACTTTACATAAACTTCTACAAGAAACTTAAAGTGTACAAAAATTTCTTACTCCTTTAATCTCAATCCATTTTCAAATATTTAACCTCAAAATGCAACTAATATCTAAATATACTTAAAATACTGAAAAACAAAAAAATTGTAATGGCCACAATGGTTGTGGATTATTTCCAAAAATGTCAAAGCAGAGTCCTCCCCAAATCATCATCATCATCTTCCAAAATGTTGCCTTTTTGCTTTTATAATCTTTATGGTTTTCATATTTTGTTTTTCTTTTAAGGCCTGGCTATCGTTTTGACTAGGAAAGAAAGGGACAGTCTTTTGATCCTGCAGGTAGGCAGGGCACTATGTAAATATTTGTTTCACAAATTGAAGAATGAAGTGTCAGTTTCATTTTTTCCCCAAAATTGCAAAAATCATCGGTTTGTATTTGAAATCTGAAAAGACAGTATACAGGAATCGTACTAATTGGGTTTTCTTGAGGGAAAGATCCCTTTGAAAGCTGAACAACTAAAATGTTGCTTTCAATCGACTTATGACTCTGTGTTACCGTTTTTTGTCACTTAGTGCAATTTTAACAATGTTTTAATGATGTTTTTTAGTATCATTTTTGTTATTTTTATGGTTATAGCATTGCTTTATTTTGTTCGTGAATCGGCATGAGTGTTGCCTGCCGATCACTATGTATGTCTTGTAACCCGCCACGAGCCCTCGGGAAGAGGCGGAATACAAATGCAAATAATAAATAAATAAATAAATAAAACAAGTTAGTCATTATTATAGAGGAAAATGTCACTTTTTTTAAAAAAGAAAAGCTACTGAGCCTTACAGTATATGGAATTAGGAAATACTTGTAGCAACTCCATGAGTTTTATAGGCGTTTCTTAGGCATGGAATACTCAGAGGTGGTTTGCCATTGTCTTCTTTTGAATACAGCCTATATAGAGCCTAGTATTTTAAAAGATTGGGTGGTCCAAGACTATATTTGCTCTTGAAGTGTAGCTTGTGTAGCTGCAGAATTTTTCACATAAACAAGCTGGCCTGCTAATGACACAAGAAATAACTGGCTTGAAGTCTTGAGGAAAGCAGGAGATTGTGCTGGTATAGCCTTTTGATACATGGTGAAACAGACATACAAGCATTTTTCATTTTTTTCTCTTTAGAGACGAGAACGTTTGCTTTTCCCTGAGAATTGCTACACTATCCTATTTTTTTCATCCTGACCCCCTTCACTTTTTTACAAAGGGAACAGAAGTATGTGATCACAAAGAGTATGCCAATGACAATTCTTTAAAGCCCACCATTTTTAGGGAGAAAAATGTAAATTTATTCATTAGGAGTAAAAATGTCCTTCTGACACACTACAATTGTTCACCCTTGACCTAGATCATCTGTAGCTGTCCTGACAGTCTGTCATCAGTAATGGAATGAATGAGGGCAAACAAATTGAAACTTAATCTAGACAAGGCAGACATACTCCTAATCAGTCGGAAGGCAGGCTAGGGAATAGGGATCCAACCTGTGTAGGATGGGGTCACTCTCTCACTGAAGAAACAGGTTCACAGTTTTTTGGGGGGAAGGGTCCTCCTGGACTCAGAGCTGAACCTGGAGGCCCAGTTATCTGAGGTGGCTGGGACAGCCTTTGAACAATTAAAACTTGTGTGCCAACTGTGCTCATTTCTTGAAAAGCCAGGTCCTTCCCAGGCACTGAGATCTTCAGGAGAGGCCCTTCTCTCGGCCCCTCCTCCATCACAAGCTTGGTTGGTGGGAACGAGAGCAGGCCTTCTTTCTTGGTGGCTGCCCCTCTAATCTGGAACTCCCTGCCCAGGGAAACCAGAATGGCCGCCTCCCTACTGTACTTCAACCTTTTTATTCAGACAAGCTTTTAAAGATGCAGGTATTTACGATCTAGTCAGGGGGTCCTGTAGTTATTAACTGTTTTGATTATTTTAAACTGTGAATTTTTTAGTGCTGTGTTTAATTCTATTTTTAAGTTTGTATTTTTATATATTTTAAATTGTATACTAATGCTTTTATGTCAAGCCAGTTTGAATCCCCTTTGGCTCCCCAAAAGCGGGGTATAAATAAATATAATAATAATTGAGTAGGCATCTATTACAAGCTACCATTGAATGCCTTAAGCAATACTTGCAGAACAATCACATCTGAGAAGTATTGGGAAAGCTGGAAATTGTCTTAGTTTCTGACTATGTTGCATATTTATTTATTTACTTCATTTACACTGCGCCTTTCTCCCAATTGTAAGTTTCAAGTTTGTTATTATGCCAAAGCTCATATTGCCACATCAAGAAAGGGTTTAATCGCCATTTTTCTATTTAGTAGATTTGCTGAAGGAGGTCACATCCTTTTGTAGTAAAGTAAATGTTGCTCCTTTACCTGATCACCTGTGTCAGCTTTGAATATACTGAGTTCTTGCAAAAGCATATATATCAGGGCTGTCCAACAGGCGGCCCGGGGACCGTACACGGCCCCCCAGCCCCTTGGATACGGCCCCCTACCCTCCAGCAAGAAATAGGATGTTTTTTTTAAAAAAAATTCAATTAAAATATTTTTAATTATTTATTATTATTATTTTTATTAATTTTTTTTATTAATTTTTTTGGTCCCGCCCCTTGGCTTTCCATTGGCCCCCTCCTCCTGAGGGAGGGAGAGAGTGACATCTCTCGGGCCCCGCTCGTGATTGGAGGAGCGCTCCTGGAGGCGCGAAAAGCCTCCCCCAAGTCTCCTTGCGAGACCAAGAGAAGCAAGGAGCAGGGCCGCAGCAAGAGCGGGGGAGGGGCGTCACCAGGACTGTTTCCCCACACTTCCTGTCTTGCGATGTTGCCATTAGCTCGTGTGATACTAGGACTGCTCTGTCTTTGTGCCTACGTGGGCTTTATGTCATTGTAAATTGATTTGAAACTGTTATATTATATGTCATTTGATATTTGCTAGTTTGTTGCTTCCAGCTGTGTTCTTGTGTAGCAGCAGCATGGACACGGAGCTCTTGGTAAGCAGGTAAAGGAGCTTTTCTCCCTCCCATCCATCTTCCTCACTCTCTTTACTTCATCCCTTTCTTCCTTCCCTCTTCCATACTTCCCATCTTTCTTCTTCTTTCCCTCCTTTCTCTTCTTTCTTCCTCTCTCCCTCCCTCCTTTCCCTTTCTTGCTTCCTAATCTTTCTCCCCCCCTTCCTGCCTGCCTTGCCTTCTTTCTTTCCTTCCTTCCATTCTTCCTTTCCCCCCCTCCCACCTTTCCTTCGTTCCTTCCTTCCTTCTGTTCTTCCTTTTTTCCCCTCCCTCCTTCGTCTCCCCCTTACTTCCTGTGTCACCCCTTTCTTTTCTGGCAGCAGCGCACGAACACGGAGCAGGGCTTCTCTCCTCCCCCATTGCCGGTTTCTTATTTGCTGCTGCATGTGGGGGACTTTTGTGGGGGAAGTTTGCCCCAATTGTTGTTAGTGGGATTCGGAATGCTCTTTGATTGTAGGTGAACTATAAATCCCAGAAACTGTAACTCCCAAATGTCAAGGCCTATTTCCCCCCAACTCCATATGTGTTCATATTTGAGCATATTAAGGCCAGGCTTGGAAAATAATATTAATAATAATAATGGGTTGCTGTGAGTTTTCCGTATTGCTGCCTGGCCCTGTTCAAGAAGCATTCTCTCCTGACGTTTCACCCACATCTACGGCTAAAAAGGCATCCTCAGAGGTCTGTTGGGGTTTGGCCAGTGTGGGTGGGAGAAAGAAAGAAAGAAGGAATTCTTGTCTGCTTGAGTTGGGTTTGAAGGTTGCCCTTGGACACCTTGATCAGCACTGGATGGCCTTGCAGCTTCAAAGCCTGGCTGAACATTTTACAGAAATACCCATGCTGCCGTAGAAACACCAGGAGAGAATAATGCTTCTGGGACATGGCCAGGCAGCCCAGGAAACTCACAGCCACCCGTTATTATTATTATTAAAACTCACATAATAAGATATTATAATAATTATAATAGGGCGGGGCGGAGCCGGGGAGGCGGGAGGGGGTGGGGTGGAGCCGGGGCGGGGTGGGGAGGGGGGTGTGGCGGGGAGGGTGGAGCCGAGGCTTGCCCCCAGGTGATCAGTGACCGGAATTCCGGCCCAAGGTCCGGTAGAAGTTGGACAGCCCTGATATATATCATCACAACCACACACGTTCTTCATGAATGATTTAATCCTCTTTCTCCCTCTTTCTGTCACCCAAGCTCCAAAACATCGCCTTGTACTTACGCTTCTGGAGAGAAATCCTTTTCTTTGCAAACCTCCATCAATTTAGGGGTCAGTCTGTAAGCTTTCAGAGAAAGATATCCCTGGGAGGTTTTTATAGGATCTAAGAAATAACAAGAGCAAAGAGAAAAAGATACGTAGCAAATATTTATTCATGCAAATGTATCTGAACACTTTTAAATGGGGCAATTTTTATTTCCCAGTAAACATCTAAATAGTTTCCTGAAAGACATTTAATGAAACTGCAACCCCGAGGCAAAGTCATTCAAATTGTACACAAATATATTATTAAAATGTATCATCTGCTTTTCCAAAGCTCAAATCAGCAGACCAAAAACATCCAATCAATCAAACAACATCCAACAATGAAAACAGATCTTGCAAATGATTGTCAACAAAATCAGCAATCATTTATTTATAGTGTTGGTATGGTGTACAATTACTAAAGTTCCCTAGGTGGCTAAATTGGCGAGTGGCAAAATCAAGAGGGCCAGAAGAAATGAGGAATTTCAGGCCAAGACATAAATAAGTTTTGATAAAGAAGTTGCTATTCTCTTAGAAGGAGTAATTCTATAGTTGCTGGCATACAATTATAACAATCTGATCTTTAACCTGCACCATGAAAAGCTGGGAAATCTTCCAGGGAAAAATCACACAGCAGGTGATAGTCCTTGGCAGAATTTGTGTCCTTACTACTGTGAGCTTTAAAGCATCGCAACAAACACCTTGAATTCTGTCAAGAAGCTAGCTAATACCCAAATTAAAACAAAGGGGAAAAAAAATGCAACACAAGAAAACAACATTTTATCAAATAACTCAGTGCTGTCCAACTTCTAGAGGCCCAAGGGCCGGACGTCTGGTGGCTGACCACCTGGCGGGCCGGAGCGGGGGCGGGGCCAATCGCAGGGAGCGGGCCAATCGCAGGGGGCGGGGCCAATCTCCGGAGTGACAATGTAGGAGGGAGGGCGGAGCAAAGAGGGGTTCCCCTTTGCTCCTCCCTCCCTTCTACAGCGTCAAACTGGGCAAGAGGCACGGCGATTTCGCCATGCCTCTTGCCTGGTTTGACGCTGTGGAGAAAGGAAGGGAGGCGCAGAGAGGGCTCCCCTTTGCGCCTCTTTCCTTCTGCAGCGTCAAACTGGGCAAGAGGCACGGCGATTTCGCCATGCCTCTTGCCCGGTTTGACGCTGTGGAGAAGGAAGGGAGGCGCAGAGAGGGGCTCCCTTGCGCCTCTCTTCCTTCTGCAGCGTCAAACTGGGCAAGAGGCACGGCGATTTCGCCATGCCTCTTGCCCGGTTTGACGCTGTGGAGAAGGAATTTCTCCTCCTCCTCCTCCTCTTTCCGGGCACCGCGGCTGTCCCGAGCTGCCAAGGCGCCAGGAAAGGCACGGCGCCCGGGAAAGAGGAGGAGGGAGGGAGAGAAGGGGCGCCAAGGGCAGCGCGTCACAGGCCTGGTGTGATGCGCTGCCCTTGGCGCCGCCTTACTCCTCCTCGCGGCTCCCGCCCCTTCCTAGGGAGGGGCTGCTGCGGGGTAGGCGGCGCCAGGGGCAGCGCGTCACGCCAGGCCTGTGACGCGCTGCCCTTGGCGCCGCCTACCCTCCTTTCGGCGGAGAGAGGGATGGAGGCGGTGCAGGGAGGAGGAGCTAGCTCTCTTCCTCCTCCCTGCCCGTCTCCCCCCCCCCGCCATTTTTTTAAAAATAGTTTTTTTAAAAAAAAATTAAAAATGGCGGCCGGGGGCATAGCTGGGGCCGTGCCCAACAGGCTGGGGGGCCGGATCCGGCCCCAGGGCCGCCAGTTGGACAGCCCTGAAATAACTGATGTGATCTGAAAAGACCTTGAGACATCAATTTGGGCAACACTCTTTTGAAAGAATAATGCAGTACAACCCCAGTATCCACAGGGAATATATTCCTGGACTTAACTGTTAGCAAAAATAATGGATAATAGTGAACCCAACTGAGCAAACATCTCTCTAGGCATTGCTAGGTACTCCATAACAACTCTATGGTAAGCTTCCAACAGAAGCATACTATAGTGTTGTGCTGGAGAACCTAAAAAATCCCCAGTGAAGATGGAAATGAAACCATGGGTTCCCATAGAAACATGGGTTGTACTACACTGCCTTAAGAGAAAAATAATATTTTGTGTCTATGAAGACCTTATCAAAATACACTAGGTATTGTACAAGCACATTTGAAAGATTTAGAAAAAACCTTTTCTTAATAGAGCAAGGACTGTGCATGGGGCATAATGTACCAGTCACATAACTCAGCATTCCAAAAACATAAATTCTATCCGGAAATGAAGTTTCCAGACTAAGTATTATTAAGAGGAAGGTCTGGCAAGTGTACTGACTATGCTGGGTGGAACTCAGTGGCAGACCACATGCTTTCTGTGCATCCCGCTCCCATCCCAAGATTTAATCCCTTAGTGATAGAAAGTGTTCACCAAACTGAGGACATGAAGAGTACATAGGTAAATAACAGTATACAGGTGCCAAAGAGTACATAGGTGGATGCCTAGGAGAAGGCAGCTTCCAATTTTCTTTGGTGGTATTATAACAGAGGGAAGGCGGTTGGATTGGGTGGCCCTTGTGGCCTCTTCCAACTGTATGATTCTATAATTCTACTTGGTTGTTTTATACAAAGTGCTATAGGGGCCTATTCAGCCATTTTTATGTTGCTGTTTTTAATCATACTCTGGACTACCTCTCCAAATAATGGGCTGTCTCTATAGCAATGCCCCTTATATGCTACTAAAACCACAATTTATGCCCTGATTGTTTTCCAGGTCAGAGTGTAGCCCTTCAGATGTTGGAATGAAAGACACCTCGGCCAGTTAGCATCAACAATTTACAAAGGCCAAAGTGTACCCCAACAACATCCAGAAGACCTCAGTTAAGAAGGCCTTATCCAGAAGGCTAAGTGAATAAAGTTGTGTCTAAATAACAGCATTTCTGCAGAATCCTAGAATCAAAATTTTGGAAGGGGCCTTATGGATAAAGCAGTACAATCCCTTGCTCAATGCAAGATCGCCAGCTAAAACATTTCCAAAGGGTAGCAGATCAGCCCCTTTTTGAAGATGTCCAGAGAAGACTCAGCCATCCCTCTAAGCAATTGGTTCCATTGCTGAACCACTCTTACTATAAAAAAATATTTTAATGTTCAATTAAAATCTACTCTCCTGTGACTTGTTCCTAGAGATGGGAATTCACAAGACCGAATGCTCTTCTTTTGAAATATAACAATATCATTTTGCAGAAAGCTGTAGGTCAGGAAAAAACTAGACTTTACCCAGACTAAACTTTTATATGTAGAGGGTGGTAGAATTGTATGATATTCAGTCATAAGAGCCCCCTACTTGCACTTTCAATAATTGCAAGTCAAACACTAGTTCCTTACTTTTGTGGGAGCTTCACAATGGCACTGTGGCCTTTTGTGGGTTCAGATTCTACATCTGGATCACCAAGCTCTATTAGAAAAATGTTTATTTTGTCAAATCTTTCCAGTTGCACTTTTTAAAAAATAGCTAAACAGTTTTTAAGTTGACACACTATCTTATAGAATGTCAAACGTATCTTTTTGAAAACGTAACTTAATTTCTAGGGAGCTTAACAACTGTAGCCAGATAACAGCTGAACCAGTCTTGCCAAATAGCAAACTTTTTTTAAAAAAAGTTAACGTTTGTGCCGTCTGAAACCAAACACAGTCAAACCTTTAGCAATCAGTGATAAAATGAAAACCAAAATAGACTGAAACAAGTGGAAAATTCATCAAGATCTGATGATGCAATGTTTCCAGCCAGTATAAGTATACTTTAACAACTTGTTCTTTACTGTAATCCAATTGTTAACATACTGAAACAATTTTGGGGCAGCTCATAAGATTGATCGTATTCATTAGTATTTTTTCTGACAGATACTCAGGACGTTACATTTACTTCTCAGCTGGAAACTATATGCGAGCCTGCCAGATATGGCAAAACTGTGAGTGTTCAGGGAGGGGAAGGCTATAAAGCTGTTAAATTGCCTACGGTTCTGATACAGCACAGAACATCTGGTCTGGAGAGCTTGAGGAAACGCCATTTAAAAAAAGTCGGCGGAAAAGAAAAAAATCTTTGTGCTACGAAACAGTCCAGGTTTTGTATGCTTCTGTCAGATGCATAAAAAGGAGGTGGAAGGGGGGGGGAGACTTGGCAAGTTACATTATGATTGGTCAGTCACGTAGGGACCCAGACGCTCTAGCAGGCAAGGGTTTGTTAAGACATCTGGTTGAGCTCCACCATCCCCTTCCATGCAGGAGGGGGAGCAGCGGAGGAATAAAAATCAAGCAGCTACTCCAGCATTCCAAAACGTACACATCAGGGCTCTGATAGCAAGAAAAATAAACAGAAAGAAGGAAACCCTGTCTAGACTTCGCTGCTGCTGAGGCTGCTACAGACACAGGGTTGGTATTTACTCGAAAAAGGCCTGCCAAGGCTGCTCTTACAGGCAAGGAGATCGAAGACAAAAATAGCCCTAATAAGATCAAGGGGGCGGTGGGTGTTGCATGGTGGGGCTGGGGAGGAATAATACAGGAAACGGCACACTAACCGTAAATGAGCACGACAGATTCCTCGATCGCATGCTGGTAACTGAACTGGGAGTCCAAGAGAGCCCGGGTGACAAAGGAGCCATAGTAGGTAGACTGGTACCAGCCGACGTGAAGGTGATCGATGTTTACGTGGCGAAGGCTTCGCATCATTTCCATCTGATATTGCACTGGGAAGGAGAGGGAGACAGAGACAGACAGAAATCAAACACCAGGCAGGATAACCTTTCATTACTAAAAACCCCATAGCTTTTCCTGAACAATACGCTCAATTAAATACAAAGGCAATTTGCAGTTGTTTGAAGAAATCTGCTCAGAGCCAACCCGAGAGCCCCTTGAGGCCCCTGAACTGAAGGGCAAGGAAGAGAGTTCTTCTGTTTCTGAGATAAACTTTCATGTTTCAGCAGTATGTTTGCTGCTTTGATTTCAGATGTACAACAAAGGAAGACTTCTCATTTCTTCTCAGCATTGTTTGTTAAGAAGGAAAGACTGTAGGTCGGGGATTTATATCCCTAGCATCTTCAGTTAAAAGGAACAGACACAAAATATAGGGAAAGGCTTCTGCTTAACTCCTCACAGAGCTGCTACCAGTCAGAGGAGACCAAAAGGGGATAGACAGATAAACAGCCTGAGGCTGGTATATAGAAGTCATTCCAGCTTGTCTCAGCAGAGAGAGATAGCAAGAAGTTTCAATCCACTAGCTGTGCTGGAAGACCATTGGAAGGTCGACTTTTTATTATTCCTTCCTTACAACGATCATCATACCATACCCAGGTTATAGTTAAACAAGGGTTTCTCCCTCCCTCCCTCTCAAACATGCACACACATTTATGGGGATGTTCAGTGAGTTCAGTAAAAAGACCCATACAGTAATGGAAACCCATTACATCACCATGTTCTCTCAGCCTCAAACGAAGTCTATGGTATCTGCTTGGATTTTGTTCCAGGACCCTACTTAAATATCTAAATAGGATGATGATTTAATTTTGACATTGTTCTAATTGTTTATTGTTTTTTATGATATTGTTATATTGCTTTTACCAAGATGTATATTTATGCTTTTGTTGTTAGCCGCCCTGAGTCCCTCTGTGGTGGTCGAGACAGGACAGGTTATAAATGTCCAAAATAAATAAATAAATCCATGGATCCTCAAGTACTATTATATATAATGGCATAAAATGATGTCCCTCATATAAAATCAAGGTTTTCTTTTTGGTTTTTTTCAACAGTTTCAAGCTCCTGTTGGTGGAATCCATGGAGGCAGAATCCATGGATACAAGAAGGCCAATTGTAATCCCATTATGTGTATCTATGCCTCAATTATTTCCATGTATTCTAATTTATGCAACCTCAGGAACTTTTGACTTTTCCCACTTACTTGACTATAAGTTGTTGTTTTTGTTTTTTTTTTTTTTTTTTTTAAAGAAAAGTAGGATTCACCTCTGGGCAAATGTATGCAGAGCAAACCTGGTAGAGTGGTTTTGAGTGTTGAGACAGGATGTCTGGAGCTCAGTGTTTCAATACCCCCCTGGGCTGTGGAAACCCATTACATGACCATGCTCTCACAGCCTCAAAGGGCAAAACTTGAGAAGAAAAAGCTACACAATCTCCCAATATGCACTAATCCAAATTCAAAGTGATGACATCTGAAGTTCTTCTAAACTGCTTGAAATCTCAATACTTGAAAAAACACTTCTTTTTATAAAAAGTAGACCACTGAGACCATATAGGGAGGCTCTTCATTATGTCCAAGTAACAGTGACATAATGTATGGAGACAGGTAAACAATCTTTTCTACTGTGCCAACCTGGGAGTAAAACATATTCCCCTTGAAGATACAGTTTTTATGATACCAGCCTTATTTGGTGTCAGGTTAAAACTTCTCATTTTAGAAAAAAATTATGGCCTACAGGTCATGGGCTGACTAGGCTTCAGACCTTCATTGCAGTGTGTATACTGTTTTAAACTGCTTTTTTCAAACCATCTTGTATGATTTCAAACTGTTTCAGTTTTTTGTCTTGTTGCCTGAACTCCTTCCTGAGAGCTTTTCATACTTTCGATTCTTTATATACAGATTTAAACACGACTTGAAAATATCTTTTAAAATTCAAAATCCAAACTTTGTTTTTGCCATTTTATACAATGGATGATATTTACTATGTTATTGTATATAATGGGACTTCAGCATCCATAGATTTTGGTATCTTAGGGGAAGGAATTGATCACTAGCAGAAACCAAGAGCTCACTGTACTGTCAGATATAACTAAAATAAATACAATAAATCAAGCCTCAGGTCAGAAGGTGTTCTGGAATTTGCTAGTCAAATGGTATTTTTTCCAAGTTTGTTCATTTACCTTGTCTTTTGTGATGTCTTAAAATATGTTACGAAGAGAAAAAGCACTATATTCATGTTACTTATGGATTTAATGCAAGGACTGGTATACTCCAGACTTTGAGTTTGAGTTCTTCTAGCACTTCAGATAATCTCAGTGCATCATCCTGACAGCTGTTTGGACGGGACTGCTTTGATGTGGAAAGTACCCCAAAACAATTTACTAGGCTCTAGAAACGGAGGTACATTCTGTAAAGATTTTTTCCCTAGCCAAAAAGCACTCCTGTTTCATCTGAAAACAATCTATCTGCCTCAGAAAACTGTTAAAATGATGACTTCCATTTGAGAAAGTATGCTTCTCAAAGTGTGCCAAGAATAAAGGATATCATCTTTTCCTACATGGGAGCAGCTGCTGCTTTTATCTCGGAAAACACACACACACACAATGTTTCTTGGTCCCTCTTTCTCCTTCATCCATCCTTCTGGCAATAGCCTGCTTCTCTTGACATGTGTCCCAACTATTAAATGCCTCTAGGTCAAGCTTGTGTGTCTTCATCTGAGCAACAGCCACGCTCTCGACATGCTAGAATGGCATAGCTAATCTTTGTGGTTATGCCTGTCCCCTCTCTCTGCCGTTCCCTTCCTTCAAATGTTCTCCTTTTACACTGTCAGCTTCCTTCTTTGCCTACAGCCCTCGATTCCAGCTTCTTCTCCAAGGGGCTCAGCTCTCAATGCTGACCTTCTTGTGATCAGCCCCAGCATTGCATCCAAATCTAGTCTGAAACCTGCCAGGATTCACACTTCGGCTGCCCACGGGCTCTGCTTCCTATGGCCCAGTGCTAACAGTCTCTCTCCCCTTCCCAAGCCAAGAGCTATAAAGAAAACTTGGTTCTATTCAATGGATACTTAGCAAATGCTGAAGCATGGCAGCTGCCTTACTATAAAGAATAAAGGTATCCCAGTTAGAAATATAGAATTCTGACTGAAAAAGCATATACCTGTTTTACTTTTTAGCACATTTGCTCTTTTCCATGCAGCCATCCTTCTGTCCCACTTCCACATCAGTACGCGCGCGCGTGTGTGTGTACACTCAATAGGATCTTTTTGTGAACACAGAAATGTGTGCATATTTTGTACGGATTTCTCCTGAATGAATGGATGTATACAACTTGCTTTTCAATAGTCCGTCCTTTCAACTCTTCTACAGTGGCCCCCCAAACCCAAACATTGGAAATATAAGTTCTGCTTGAATACTGCCTTAATCATTACAGCATGCCACCTCAGCAAGTGAGAGTTCAAAAGTGGCAGGCTAAAACTTGGAACCTGAAGCCATGGCTGAAATCGAATGCGAGACTCCCCTTGGGCACACAGAAGACTGAGTGACTTGGAAGGCGCTAAACAGACTGTGCTCTGGCACCATGAGATGCAGAGCCAACCTTAACAAATGGGGTCACAACGTCCAGTCCACACCATGCGAATGTGGAGAGGAGCAAACCACAGACCACCTATTACAACGCAGTCTGAACCCTGCCCCATGCACAATGGAGGACCTTCTTATAGCAATACCAGAGGCACTCAAAGTGGCCAGCTACTGGTCAAAGGACATTTAGTACAATGCAAAAGGTTTTTAAAAAACTTTTTGTTTTTAAAATACATTACAAGTGTACCCTCAGTTCGCTTCTGATGTGATAAAATAAATTACAGCATGTAATATATTACACTACACACATATACACATAAATGTACAGTTGACACTCCATATCCACTGATTCACCCATTTGTGGTTTGAAAATAATTTCAAAATTTGAAAAAGTAAAGTTTTATTTTAACGTTTTATATAAGGACATGATTTTATTACCCCATTGCATAAATTATAAATTGAACACCTGTGGATTTTGGTATCCAGAGAGGTCTAGAACTAAACCCCAGCAAGGGGACCACTGTATGATTATGTATATGTGTATGTATAAATACAGTAGAATCTCACTTATCCAACACAAACAGGCCAGTAGAACGTTGGATAAGCGAAAATGTTGGATAATAAGGAGGGATTAAGAAAAGCCAATTAAACGTCAAATTATGTCATGATATTACAAATTAAGCACCAAAACATCATGTTTTACAACAAATCAACAGAAAAAGCAGTCCAATACAGTAATGTTATGTAGTAATTACTGTATTTATGAATTTAGCACCAAAACATTGCAATATATCGAAACAGTTGTGGATTCGGGCAGGAGGCAGACTGCATTGGATAAGTAGGTTTAGCACAGCTGGTAAATCATCAGTCATTATAAGATCTATCAACCAAAAGGTTGCAAGTTCGAAGCCCCGGGTTGGCGTTAGCTGCCAACTGTCAGCCTAGCTCATTGTTTACCTAAGCAACTTGGAAACAGCTGTAGCTGTGATTAGAGTAATTAGGTACTGCTAAAAGCAGGGGAGGTATTTCGTAATGCCATATAGAAAGAAGATCAGAAAAATTTGGATGACCAAAAGGAAGGAGGAAGTCCTGATGGCTCTTCGTCATAGAGGATAGAGCAACAGTACCCCCTGGACTCGAGCCCAACCTTCCATGGAACCTTCTTCTGTTCTGTCTGTCTGTGTATTGTCTATACAAAGTGGCATTCAATGTTTGCCGTGTATGTGCACTGTGATCCGCCCTGAGTCCTCTTCAGGGTGAGAAGGGCAGAATATAAATAAAGTGTTGTTGTTATTATATTATTATTATTATTATTAGCTTGGATTATTTGAGAAAGGCATTGTGTGCCAAGGTTGGTCTTTATCGGTTATTTATGTGGCTTGCAGTGGTTTCAGGCAGTCTCAGGAAATGAGTGGAGGTACTTCAAGTCCCATCATCCATGGTCCACCCGCCTCAAAACTGCAATAGGATGTACAATGGGCCACGGGGCTCTGTGTGCCAAGTTTGGTCTTGATCAATCATTGGATGAAGGTCGCAGTGGTCTGAGAAAGTGAGTGAGGATACTATACGTCCCATCATCCGTAGTCCATCCTCCTCCAAACTGCACAAGAGTGTTGAGCTGGCCATGGGGGCTATCTGTGCCAAGTTTGGTCTTTATTAGTAATTGAATGAGTGTTGCTGTGGTCTCAGGAAATGCGTGAAAGTACTTCAAGTCCCATCATCCGTTGTCTGCCCTCTTCCAAACAGCACCAGGATGTAGAGTGGGTCATGAGGGCTCTGTGTGCCAAGTTTGGTCTTGATCAATCATTGGATGGGGGTTGCAGCAGTCTCGGGAAGTAAGAGAAAGTACTTCAAGTCCCATAATCTATGGTCCATCCTCCTCCAAACTGCACCAGGTTGTAGAGTGGGTCATGGGGGTTCTGTGTCCCAAGTTTGGTCTTGATCAGTCATTGCGTGAGGGTCACAGCAGTCTTGGGAAGTGAGTGAAGGTACTTCAAGTCCCATCATCCATGGTCCATCCTCCTCCACTCATTTCCAGGATGTAGAGTGGGTCATGGGGTCTCTATTTGCCAAGTTTGGTCTTGATCAGTCATTGGATGAAGGTAGCAGCAGTCTCAGGAAGTGAGTGAAGGTACTTCAAGTCCCATCATCCATTGCCCATTCTCCTCCAAACTGCACCAGGATGTAGAGAGGGTCATGGGGGCTCTGTGTGCCAAGTTTGGTCTTGATCAGCCATTGGATATGGCTTGCAGTGGTCCCGGGAAGCGAGTGGAGGTACTTCAAGTCCCATTATCCATGGTCCATCCTCCCCCAAACCTCACCAGGATGTAGAGTGGGGCATGGGGGCTCTATGTGCCAAGTTTGGTCTTGATCAATCATTGCATGAAGGTCACAGTGGTATTAGGAAGTGCGAGTAAGTATTGCAAGTCCCATCATCTATAATCCGCCTTGCTCCAAACTGTAGTGGTTCATGGGGGCTCTGTGTGCCAAGTTTGTTTGTCAAGCCTATTTTTTGCAGTCCCTTCCCATTTGAGTACGTAACATGCTTCTAACCTTTATGTTTGATTTCTCCACTTTATAAAACTCTTTTCACACGAAGAATGGCATTAAGAATAAAAAGCCTAACCTTTGATTTTGTGTAGCCAGGAATTTGCCCCAAAGAGACAACTGTACTTTTATAGGAATATACAAAGTATCCTTTTAATGTCACTTATCTGAATGAGCATATGAATATGGTCTAGTTTCTTTCATCATATTATCCATTTACCAACTAAAAGAAAATTTTCAAGCTGAGAGTCAGAGATGTGTGGCAACTCCATCAGTCCTGGCTACCAAAATCAATTATGATAGGATCGTGGGATTTAATGTTCAACAATATCTGAAGGACCACATTATGTCTGTAATTGAATGTGGGATAACCATTGCTTTTGCTGTTGTTATATTGTTTTAATCTACAGTAACTTTTACAGTTTTGGAGGCATAGTGTTACTAAATAGGAAGGAAATAGCACATGGCTCAAGAGCTGGCTCATGCTATCTTGTGTTTCGTTGTGAACACATTGAGGTACTGTTGAGATGCCAGGGTTATCCAGCAAGTAAAGTTACAAGGCATGTACCTGTTGCAGGGAATTTCTTGGGGGAAGTTGGTATCACTGCCGTGAAGAAGGAAGCCAGCAGAAGCAAACAAGAAGTGCCAGTTGTCAGTAGCTCATTGACTGGCATTGTGGTGAAGGTTAGAGATGAGTGTCTTCATTCTGTTTCCCTCCAAGTGTGAAATTCGAACTATAATATGCTACCTAAATGCTAATAGCATGAACGCTGTTGCGATTCATGGTGAAATTATTTCAGTTTATGGAGAGGATGTAATGTCAAGACAGCATGTGACAAAATAGGTATGGAATACATTGTGAGACCATGAAGAAACTTTGCAGAGCTTCTTTAAGTAACCATGAAGTAACTATTTCAGTTACTTGACAGAGTTACTTCTTAAATTCTTGAGATATTTTGGGCAATGGACCTGTAATGATGGCTAGTAACTTTTTAAAAAATCCCAAATTTGTATTTTATTCTGCTTAATATTTTACAAATCCTACCTTGTTGGTTCAACCTTACAAACTGGATCTGAACAGGACAAATAGCTGTCTGTCCAAAACTACCCCAACCCAGAAGGTATTTGATCTTTTCTCGTATCCAGACCCGATAGTTTTATCTACTGTTCAGTTGCATCCTTATATAAAAAGGGGCCTTTGAGGTATATGCTGCCCTCCTGTTCACAACATGTTTATGGGTCTTCTGTTCAGCAACATGTTCATAAAAGAATGGTGCAAATTTCATGGTTTCAGAGCACTGACAATAAATTCAATTCACTCTCCCAACAGCTGAGCCATCCCTCGATCTGGAATTTGTGCTACAGTTTAAATAATTAGTTTTACAACAGAAACAAGAACGTGTGGTAAAGGCCATCAGCTTTTTGCCCACATAAATAAGATCCAGACGGAGAATGGAGACAATTAATACATTTTATATAATCTTTGCACATACCCTTCCAAAAGGCTAATTAAGTTATTGTTAACTATTTCCAGAGCACAAATTAAGACAGCATTTGTGTGTGAGACCAGTATGGGCCCTTTCACATCAAATATGCAAAAAGTTAAACAAGTTAAATATATGCCTGCAATTAAGAAAATGTTTTTTTAAAAATAAAACAGTACAGCACTTAGAAAAATGAGTTTATCCATCTTTAATTTTGCTTTCATTTAAGTTTTACATTTTAAGTAAAGTCATTTCGACAAGGACAATTGGTATGTGTGGTTTTTATCATTAGCCCTTTGATTGGGCCAGAGACACAGTGCCTAGACCACCCTGTGTGAGAAGAAGCTTTTTGTTCCCACTCAAGATTTAATCCTTTTAGTTTTCCCAGACTACAAGTATGAAAGCATGTGAGGCTGTCATTTTGAATAACAACAAATCCCAGGATGCAGATTTGACCAATGGAACAAACTGATTCTTCCTAAAGGTGCAGAAATTCTGGAAATGCTGAAACCCAGAAAGCAGGGTTAGGGGGGACACAGAAAAATTGGTGAAATGGAATATTGAAACTTATTTGTAGTGTGATGCTGTATGTTTTCAAGTTGTTTCCAGCTTATGGCAGCCATAAGGTAAATCTACCACAAGACTCTTTGACAATATTTGTACAGAGGAAGTTTGCCACTGCCATCCTCCAGGGCTAAGAGTGTGTCACTATTTGCCCAAAGTGACCCAGTGGGTTTCAATGAATGAGTGGGAATTCCTAGTTCAACATGAAACCGCTCTAGCTCTGACTCTTTTAAAAACTCTCTATTAATGCAGCTATGGTCAGGGGTGAAGGGGAGTGGCAACTCTATTATTTCGCCAAAATTAGAATTCTGCCACACACACTCCACAAACATTTTCCTCAGTGCCCAAATTTCTAACATTACAGTAATTTAAAGCTTCAATTGAGTATTTAGAAATTAGTTTAATACACACACCACTCCCCCCAAAAGACAGGCACAGATGCCAAGGACTACAACAGAGCAAATAAGGTATTATGAATTTTCAGTATCTCATTCTCTGTAGTCTGAGAAACCTGTAAAATCCAGTAGAGCTAGCATACTGCCGTAGTTTGTGTGTTGGAATAAAACTCCAAAAGACCATGGCTAGCATCCCTGCTCAGCCATGTAAACCTACTGCATGATGTCTCTCAAGCCTTAGGGTGGCAAGGCAAAGCACTTTTAAATAGATCTTATCAAGCATATAGGGTCTCCAAAAGTTGAATGAACTTGAAAGCACACAATGAAAAGCTATATGGCACATTCTCTAGATTCATGATCATTCAGCAACTTTTGACATACAAAGCCACCAGATATTTCAATAACTTTCTCCTACTGCATGGTACAAAACTAGAAGAAAAATGATTAGTGCTAACAGAAGCATCACAACAGTGACCTTAGTTGAGATTGCTGGACGATCCTCTGGGCTGCCTTGTGGATAGCTAAAAATAACTCTCAAAGTAAATTTCTAGGGATTTTTCATGCAAGATCATTAATTCTCCACTCATAGCAGACGCGGCAGAAAAACAAGACATCTTGATGAAGATTTCTGGAGAAGGGAGATACTTTCATCTTTAACTTCCCATCTCTGAGCACTAATGAAAATATATATGCAGATATATGTCTGTTTGTATGTATCCAAGCATTCTGTGACACTGAATTACAGTTGTCACATCTTCTTGAAAGCTCCTACAGCTTTTTAACTGCACATTCAGGGACAACTCTGGAGATGCTGCTATTGATCAAAGCACTTTAGGACCTGCTTATACCAAGGAAATAGAATTAAACACAGGCTTAATTTCCCTTTGAAATCAGAGGTAAGTAATTGCATTTCACTTTGGTTTCAGTTGTGCTTTAATCTACCTACTTGAAAATGTAGGATATTGGTTTTTTCATTGAACAGAACCTTAAAGAGAAATCAGTAAAACTTCTGTTAATTTTAACACAATTCCAAATGAACACACATATTTAGTAAAGAACAAGCAGGTCAGATTTTATTGAAATGAACGCGATCTGTATCTAGCTTTTCATTATATTTTCAATTTTAGATGAAAGCTAGGGTTCTGGTATTCTTTCTTCCAGTGGGATGTAGCTCTGTTATTATAACAAACTAACATCTTAAACGTAAGTCATGGATGACAAATGCCACATGAAGGCAAGGCATACTAAAACTGCAGTATAGGGAATAACCCAAACGGGAACAGTAATAGGCTAAGTTTCATTTCTGCTGCTCTCCAATGACTCAACAACACCAAAATTTCTGAATGTATAATAGCTTTTTTTCTAAACAGGGATTAAATGCCTTAAAGTCTTACAAATATATAAAAAAATGTCTGCCAGACTCTTGTAGTTCAACAGTGGCAACTGAATTGGAGTACCTGAAGTGCTGATTGAACATATTCCACTGGGCACATTCCAAAATCCATCAAAATTTCTATCCAGGAAAAACACACCATTTCAGTGTACGCCTACTCATGACAAGATTTATTGGCATTGATCTAATTTACCAAATGTTGATAAAAGTGCTTGCTTTGCCACATGCTGCCCACTCGCCTTTGATTATTAATACTGTGATCATTAATACTGTGTGAGATGCTTTTACAAAAGCTAGCTCACAGCAGTGTCCTTTAGCTCATCTTGGAGTTCTTTATTGAGGTTTTTTTTTTAAAAAAAGAAACAACAACAAACAAACAACAATCACTCTTTACGAATGAAGAATAGGGGAAAAGCAAGACTGAATATTAGATCAGGGCTTCATAAATGTTTTCCGCTGGGACCCCTTCCCATGTCAGAATTTATGTGACAACAAGTACCATAGTTACTTGTATCTAATGCCCACCCTTTTTGGCTAAATGACCTTGCCAAAATTGGGATGCACATTAGATTTATGTCATATAGTGATCTTAGTGCTGAGCCAAAGCAAAAGGGGAAGCAGCTTTAGGAGCTGCACTTAGAGCTCCTCTTTGAGGGACGTCATCTCTAACTAAATGGCCAGAGCTCAATGCTATGCAATTCTGAGATTTGTAGTTTGGTGAGGCATCAGCACTCTTTGGCAGATAAGGCTCAAAACCTTGTCAAACAACAGCCCCCAGTATTCCATAGCACTGAACCAAGGCAATTAAAGTGGATTCATCCTACAGAATAAATGCATCCTAAGGTTTTCTTTTCAAATGCTAGAAGCTGTGATATTCTAACCCACTTGTTTATAGTGAAGGAATTCTAAGTAGGCAGCAACAGTAATCCACAGCTTTTTTGGCCAAATTACAATGAGTGAACTTTTTGGCACTGCAAGTGACATTTGGCAGGAAATACTTTTTTTGAAAATTGAGATGCACGTTAGATTCAATGGCAAATAAGACTCAAGGAAATACAGGTGTATACCATAGCTATAGAAAATATAGAAAACATTTACTAATAAAGCAGCATTTGCAGGGCTTTCTAAACAGCCATATTCACCCTTTATTATAATAATAATAATCATCATCATCATCATCATCTTTATTTATATCCCACCCCCTCTCCCCAAAGGGACTCAAGATGGCTCAAAACACAAAAACAATATGCATAATATCAAACAAAAGACTTGTTATGAAGTACAGCTGAAGCATTTTCTGCAGAGTTAACTGTAAACACTGAACAACAGATTCATGCAAATGTCTAAATGAACCACCACTAGGTTTGCTGTTGCCAAATGTTTTGCGACCCCTGTATTAAGTGAAGGGGGCCCCCATTTGGGTTTAGTGCCTACAGTTGGAGGGTTGCCTATGTACTGTATGCGTATATATGTTTGTAATGTATACTGTGGGTGTATTACAATTTTTTTAAAGGACCCACAATTTAAGAAGCAGTGTGCTAGAGCAGGGCTGTCCAACTGGCGGCCCTGGGGCCGGATCCGGCCTGTTGGACACGGCCCCAGCTATGCCCCCAGCATTTTTAAATTTTTAAAAAATTCTATTTTTAAAAAAATGGCGGCAGTGTGCTAGGAGGAAGAATGCAATGCAAAAGTAGCATGGCAGCGCGTGAGGGCCTGTGACATTTCAAGGTTTGTTTTGGTATCCGCGGCCCCGAGGTCATCAGTGACCTTATTCCAACCCGGTAGACAGCCCTGTGCTAGAGGACAATGCAAAAGTAGCATGGAGGTGACATTTCAAAGTTTTGTTTTGGTATATCCTTTCAACATAGATGTTTACAGTAGAATCTAAAATGATGCATGTCTAGGTAGAATTATCAGTTGCTTGAGAAATATAGAAACAAAGGCACCATCAAGCTAAACTACAATGCTGAATAGGAATTTTCCTAACTCCGAAATCAGACTACCAGGTTTCAGAAAAGCCAGCAAACAAATCACTATTCTTTGTTTTCAAACAATGAAGTAAGTATCTACCCACAATTCTATTTGGGTCTTTGAGGACTCTTATTAATAAGTAGTGCTGAAATCGGAAAGCTGGTGCCCTTTAGATCCTTTAATCTACACTGCCTATAAAGACCGGCCAAGCTGGTCAATAGTTGTAGACTATGGGAATTGCAGGCGAACATATCTGGCAGGTGCCAGGTTGTCGCTGTCCTTGTCAAAGCGTACTTCTCCCATTGGAGAAACACTTACCTTATTGATGATCCAAATTATTTAATGATAACAAGCCATCAACTCCGGTTAAGTCTACTGGGCCATATAAGAAAAGCCGATTCACACAAAACATCTGTATGTGATTATAGGCTCTGCTAGATGATCATGTTAATCCCTTAGGAATGAGCAATTTAATGTAAAAGGAACCATGAATAAGAAAAGAATAATTTCACTGGACCAAACTAAATATGTATGTATCTATTAAAGATTTTTTTCCTCTCCTAAGTGGCCAACCAAATGCCTCATTTGAAATAATTCAAGCAGGACACAACAGCAATAAGACCCTCCTTTGTGAGATATATTGCTTCCGATACCGAAAAGCATTGTGACTGCTAACTATCAATAGCTTTCAGCCTCCAATTATTTAATTCTCATGTAAAGCCAAGCAGGGTGGAGGCCATCGCTCCAATTTGAAGATTTCTGCAATGGTTCTAGATGGCAAACTGAGGCACCAGTCCATAATAGATCCTAAAAAGCCCCATCCCCATTTTCAAGCTGACCTTTTCTATTCCATAATGCATCACATTCCCCGTGTGCATATCTAGCAACATATAATGTACACAGACTGGTGCATTCGAGTTGAGTGACCTGCATTCATATCACTATTCAGACATGAGAGCTTGCATGCCTACTGAGTGTTCTAGGTTTCATTTTATGTTTTACTTATTCAATTTGTCTTCTGCCCTTCCCCAGGTTGACTAACAATCTATATAAGAAGATGCTTTAAAATCAGTTCTAGATTTCTTTCTTTAAATTAGAGGATTTTACTTCAATCTTCTGTGGTAATAGATGAAACTTCACCCCGTTTACTTTTTTTGAACGTGGCAGGGCAGGCTATCCTTCAATCCCACCGCTGCCACCAAATGTAAAGAAGTCTCAAACCTCGTACTGGATTCACTGTGGATGACGGACCACTGCCACCAATACTCAATGTTTTACTTTCTCTTTATTATTATTAACTTGCTGCCACCATTTGTCAATGCTTGACCACTAGATGTGAGGGTCTTTGTGAATAAACGACTTCCACAGATGTTTTTGTTGAAAGTGTTTAACAGTTTATTTTACACAAATGGGCTCAAAGCTTAGGTGGTTTCAAAACTCCGAAGAGGTACAAACTTGAAATTTTAAACAAGATAACACTGGGGTTTTCCCCCTGATACAGTTACACACAAGTAACTACTTAATACTGGGTTACTCTTAACCCTGGGACTAAACTCTGTCCCACACACTTGGGTTTCCCTAAACCCACACACACAGAACTGAACTGCACACTACAGCTCCTACAGACAGCTTGCAGCTTCAGCAACGGCTAATTCCCAACTAACTCTGCTCACAGCTGCTGGCCAACTGACATTCTCCAACTGTCAGATTCAAACTGAACATTCTAAAGTCAGAGTGGCCTCTGTTGTCATGGCAACAGCCTCTGCTTACAGCTTGCTGCTGCGAACATTCTACTGCTCACTCTCTGCAGCTTTTAAAGAAAGTTCCTTCTAAATACATATATACAAACATGTGTTTAACATATAAATAACCACCTCATCACATCTTTTAAAGTCCTTCCTCTATTCCCAGCATTATGAGAAGATTATGTTGTGAGACATATTGTTGCACTTCATACATATATTATAGTGAGGACGCTTTAGCTGGAAATCCTGCTTTGAACAGCTGGATGCAATGGCCCTTTGGTCACCTTCCAACCATATGAATTCATGTTACATCAAACTCCTGATGGTCAGACAGAAGAGCTTCCTTCACTGTGCAAATTTTAAGTCAAAAAATGGTTCCTGAAGGCTGCTGGGCAAAATGCTGATAAAAGAAAGGGCAATACTTATTTGGAATAGAGCAGCATCATGAAGAGGAAAACTTCCTAGTCCCTACAAAAAGGGGTATTATATGTGTATAGCATGGTTTCAAATTAAGCCACTTTCACAACATCACATGAACATGACTGAGAATTCTATGAAAAGATTTCAAACCAGTATATATAATATTATCACAGCTGAAAAGGAAAATGGCTCATAATAAAACTGCAGATGAAATGCTCAATATTCTTTACAAGCAGCTAAATTTAGCACCATCATATATTCTGCTTCACTTGCAAGGTACAACTAACTTTTTACATTGCCATGACTCTAAACAACATTCTAACAAACCATTCTACTTGTTTATAAAATGATAAAGCAGGGTGGAGGAGCATCATTAGAAGTAATTTGGCTGTTACAAAATATATGTTTGAGTTACCATATATACTTGAGTATAAGTCGACCCAAATATAAGCCGAGGCACCTAATTTTACCACAAAAAACTGGGAAAACTTTTGATTCAAGTATAAGCCGAGGGTGGGCAATACAGCAGTTACAGGTAAGTTTCAAAATAAAAATAGATACCAATACAATTACATTAATTGAGGCATCAGTAGGTTAAATGTTTTTGAATATTTACATTTACACAGCCTTCGGGCTGATATGGGTGGGGTAGAAATAAAGTAAATAAATAAAACTGTAATTTAAGATAGGACTGCCCAACTCTGATTAAACCATTATTCTAATCTTCTTCAATGTAAATGTGCTTACGTAACCTTCCAATAATAATAATAAAGAGAATAAAATAAATGTAATAACAGTAATAAAGTAAAATAATAAATGTAATAATAACAATAAAGTAAAATAATAAATATAATAATAAAGTAAAATGATAAATGTAACAATAATAATAAATAGTGCAAAATAATAAATGTAATTAAAATAATAATAATAATAACAGAGTAAAATAATAAATAACCTTGACTCAAGTATAAGCCATGGGGAACTTTTTCAGCCTAAAGAAAAGTTGTATACAGTATATGAAAGCATCAGTATACCCTGAATCTTAATTTTCTTCCACATCATTTAGCATACAAAACAACCCAGGATGCAACCTAAAGAAATATTAAACATCTGGCAAAACATGTATAAACTGGAAGTTCACAGCTGCTGCTATATTTAATTTATCTTCTCTACAGCTATACGATTTGTTCACATCTCTGAAGAATAAAAATCTCTTGATCTAGAGAATTCCAACGACGAAAACAAGCAACTTTACACATATAGCTGAAATAAATTGACATGTCTTTATATTTTGTTTCTGATTACATGTTCAAATTAATTTAAAAAGAGGGCAAACTATGTTTACAACAAATTATGTAAATCTGTTGTAAATTTGACAGTATTGTGCAATGAATACAAAACTAGCCAAGTTATCTCATAAGAAAATATTAGAAAGTATTTTCAGGGAACAGATAAACTTTACTAACAGTGCACTGTCAATGTATTTTTAATATAATTATAATTCTTGCTTTGAGTTTACAGCAAAAAACTGGTGTGAATATTACAGCCTTTTTTAAAGGCCTTATACTACGCCTAGATGATTTAAAAGATAGAGTATAGGCCCTGAAATCTGCAGAAGGGAACACACACTTGCATTTTCAAACAGCTGTGAAAGATCATTCCTCTGGTGAAATGGAAATCCACAGGAAGTTTAAAAACATAAAGGATATAAAATATTCCATCATCTCACACTGTCAGCTACTTAAGGCTGTATTGATAGGGAACAACATTTCAAACATATAGGCCATTTACTTAATGAACCAGTGGAAAAAGAACAGAGTGTAGCAGAAAAGCCTATCACAAATGGAAGGAAATCGAACAGCAAAGACGACACTTAGTGGCAGCCTGGTTGGTGTAAGGAGATTTATTGTTATTATATGAAGGTCAGACTGAAGGTGAACGAATGTGTGTTGAGCTTGGTATAAAGTATGCACCATAAATGTTGTTTATATTATAGTGCAATCCTATCTACATCTATTCCAGATGACTTGAACATACTCCCAAGTAAGTGGGTTGCAGCCTACCGTATTTCACTGAGTAATAATCACCACTGTGAAATAGTCGCACACACGCCCTTTTGGGGGGTCCCAAAATTGTATTTTTGTTTTCCTTGCACAATACTCATGCCCTTGAGTCATCAATCCATCCACCTGCCTTCCCAAAGACCCACACACCCAGTTCACTCACTCTTTCTGCTGCTCACCAATCCACCTATCAAGTCACTCATTCAATCACTCACCTGGTCGCCCATCCATTCGCGAACCATCCCCTTCCAGAAACACACCACTTCATCAAGTGCCGTTCTTTGAAGGGGGTGGCCCGGTTAAAATAGTCAAAAAAAGTTTGACTATTATGTTATGAAGTACTGTAGAACCCTAGAGTTGGAGTATGTGTTAGAAATGCAGATCTGCACCCAAGAAGTTAAGAAAAAGGAAATGAGTGAGGTGCAACTCCGTGATACAGAATTGATCTAGAAATTATTACAGTTTGTTATAAATATGTTCCATGTGCTTCTTTCATTTACCATATATATCTTTTTAAAGGTTGACCAGGTGTTGAAAGGATAAAAACGTAGATTCTTGGTGAACCATCTGGGGAGGGGGCTCCACAATTAAGGCACCACAACGGAAAGTATCCTCTCTAAAGCAACCATGTAAGATGTCTCCTATGAAAACCTTCCACGGAAGCCTTGAGGGCCAAAATTATGGCTTTTGATATGACCCATGGATAAGCCTAGGGAAAGTGCTAGGACCAATTCATGCAGCTAACCGCTCTTGGTTGCCACCATTTTCCTGCACAGACATTCATAATCAGCATGGCAGCAGAGAAAGTAGAAGGGATCAGAGATATTTAGGTTTTTCCAGGATGGATGCTTGCCTTTTACCATTCTACTCAGAGAATAGAGTAGATCATTTTTTAATTGTACGTGTTAAGGTTCAGTACTTGTGCTACTACCAGTATGTTTATTTACACCTCACTTTTCTCTTTTATTATGTTTATTTATACCCCACTTTTTCTCTCTACAAATGATGTAGAGAGCAGTGTACAACCAATGGTTGACCAGGTTTTTTGGAGTCAATATTTTGAATACACATATATATTGGTATATAGTAGTTCTGCAAAGCATCCTTTTTCAGAGTGTGTGTTGCTTTTAAACAGCAATTAATGGTGTCAGAGCACAATAGGTGCACCACCCCTTAAACACTACAGCCCCAGCAAGCACAGTGCATAATTATATGGCATTTCTTAGCTGTAGCAAAACGACGACACCATCCTTACTCACTCAACATCTGCATCGCTTTGGCAGAAATGCCACTAATGTGGACTGCACCAATTTTACCTTTAATGCAAAATAACAGATCGTAAGAAAAAACAACAGCAAAACAGCAGGTATTTTTTCTAATGCTTCACATCATATCAGGTGGGAAAGTATAAAAAGCAATACAATAACTAGATGAAAATAAAATAACTAAAAAAACCATAATAATGCAAAAGCAGCTAGATTAAATTATATATAAGAAGCTTGAACTGAAATAAAAGAGAGCCATTTGCCTGGTGTTGAAAGGATAATAAAGTAGATACCTGGTCATCAGGAGAGGGTTTTTCACAATTAAGGCACCACAATGGAAAATATCTTCTCCAAGGCAGTCATCTAAGATGTCTCCAATGAGAAGCCTTCCATGAAAGACCTTAATTTACAGGTACCTATATACATGTAACTATGTAGGAAAGTGGCTCTTCAATTTCCTGATCTTAGTCCATGAGCAAATGACTGGCAAGGTCATACCTCCAACTAGACAACGTTCTGGAATTTGATTATTGTTTCCTGCCCTTGTGTGGGTCTTCTCGTTAGATGGCTTTTCTCACTTATCTCTTTCCTTTCCTACCAAATATTCATTGTATATTGATTTACTATACTGCATTGTACTGTACTGACTTGTACTGCTTTATCTATATCCTGCCTTTTACCTAAAAGTGGAACTCAAATGACTTGATATTGAAAATAAAATTTCTCTTAGCAAATCAGCTAACAGATGTTGGTAACTACACAGGTGGTGAGGATCATATTTCCACCCTACACTTGCCCATGGGGCCACACCAGCATGTTTTAACATGTTTCTGGGTACTACTTTGGCTTATTTTTAAACATTTCTTTAAATGTTGGAAAAACTTGGAGAGTGACACTGCTATGGTAAGGCCATATTTTGGGTGGCTTTTAGGCATTTAAGGGTCCCAAGGGTTGTATGCATCCATTCTTGTTCTAAAATCAAATGTGTGACACATCAAGATTTAAGTAGGTCAGAAGAGTATCAAAATGAAGTTTCAAGCATGAAACCTAGCTCATGAATTTGACAAGCTGTAGGAACTTGGATATACATGTATGGTCCCGATCAAACAGGACAAAAGCTGTGCAAATGGGAATTCACAAACCTATTGGCATCCAGCATGTACAACTAAATGGGGCAACTCAACATCTTTCAACAAACCTTACATAGAAAACTAATAATGTAGGCATGTGAAATGAAACAATCGGGAAATAACCTCAAATAAGTAATAAAAAACATTTTACACCTTCTACAGAGCACCTGAAAAACTTGTTCCAAAATCTATCTAGGGGTGATTTTTCTTTCTTTCATCAGGTTGCATTTTCCTTATGATTTCCGATTTGGTGGCCAAATCTACAGATCTGTACCTTTTAGACATATTGAGAATAATTTAAGATAAAGGGTTTTCTGCTCTTTCCTTTCCGTTTTGCTATGCACACATTTTCAGTAAGAAATGTTGTAGGCAGCTATTATTTATCTTGCCCTTTATAGGCAAGCACAAGCGAACAGCCACAATAAGATCCATCAAAGTAGAAACCTATTCTTTCCCAGCTCTGGACTTTTTGCATTGTTTACTGGAGCCACCCTTCTGCAATCTCATCTGAATGCCTATGTTAATCTATCTTATTCACTATCCTGTCAGTGCTGATGTGAGTTAAAAGCCTGCAACTAGATAGCAAATAGAAGGAAAACAGCAGACTAAGTAGGCATAAAAACCTTTGTTAACTAAGGAATATCTGTATGTGTATGGCTTTACAAGTTATTCAATTTAAAATGTTAATTTATCTTTTAACATTACTTTTCCATTTTATTTTGTTTTGGTGCTATGTCAAAAAGGATATAAATCTTTAGCTCCTGGAGCCAAATAGTGCCTCTATGGTTCTCCCTTCCACTTACTGGAAACATGACCAAACACTAAACTTACTTTGTAAACTCCTGTTCATGTTTCAGAAAGCCGTCGTTTTCAAATCCCTCTTAAAACCTCAAATGGGTCTTTCACCAGAGTTCTCAGTATGGTCTTTAAAAAAAATATTTGAAGCAAACATATTTTGGTTTTGTAAAATTATCTGTGCTTTCCCTCAAGTCAAGTTAAGGGTTACCAGCCTATTTTTCTTAACACATTCCTTCTCAGGAGATTACAATACAAGCTACCATTTTTCAGTGCTCTGGCACAGTGGCTCACTGAGTAATAAATTACACATTGTTAGCAATTCAGCTACTTTTGCTTCTTTTGTGCCTTATTAACTTGGATCAATGCCATCTGGTTCTCCTGATTTATGGCTAGTTACCTTCCTTTCCACCTGTAGGCCTCCTATATCAACTAGTCTGGACAGCTGAGCTTCTGCTTACATTCCTACAAAAACAACAGATTAACCATCTGGGGATGGAATCCACTTGTGGGCCCATTTCCTTAGATTTAGGCTTCGGAATTTGGGTTTCACCAGCTGCACCAAGAAGACTGGAGGCTGTTGGCCAGCAAGTCCTTCTAACAACTATTTTGCAGGTCAGAATCTTTACAAGCATCTAGCTTTCACAATCACTCTTTAATTATTGGAGTAAACTACTGCCACTCCCTCCCCCCCAAATGTCTTAATCTGAAGAAGCCAGAATTTAAATTTTCATTTCAGTGTATCACTATGAGAAAAGTGAGGAGTCCCCATTCACATCAGCAACAGTACGACTAGAATTTGGGCAAGCAGATGTCTAGTCGAGATCACTAAAATGTAGTCACTAAAATCACTGCCTGCCGAATTACTATGGGATAAGGATAAACCCACTTCCAGTCCAACATAAAGTGAAATACGTGCATCCATTTTCTGCTCATTCTGATCAGGGTTTTAAAAAATCTTCCATAAGAGACTAAATGTGTTTTACTGCTCCTTGGTATACTTTCCTTCTCTGAACAGAAGCAGAGTAAACAAGCCTGGCTTTGAGATTTATTATTCAAAACCTTTCAAGAGAGTTAATGAAATAGTCACAACTACTTTGAATTTTATTAATTACTTTTTAAAAAAACATATGCATGTGAGACAATCCATCAAGTTTTGGAAGCCAAAAAAAAATCTATTTTATACTTTCAGAATATATTTTAAAATATGGATTTTAGCTTTAAAAGTATCAAAACACTTTTTAGAATAAGGTCACAGAAAAGGGGAGTTATGAGAGCTTGAAGCACCTTGTTTCATTCCCTGAACCTTCTCCAAGGCATCAACTATATCTCCATTACTTGCCACTAATTCCAAACCAATGCATTTTCATTGTCAAATGTTTTCAAATCCATTGAAACATACAGTAGAGATGCTTGGCATGTCTTGTGGCTTGGTTCCAAGACTTCATCTTTCTGTGGATACCAAAATCTGTGGGCACTTATCTATTATATATAACTAGCTGTACCCGGCCACGCGTTGCTGTGGCTTAAAACCCCTGATAGGGCCAAGTTTGCCCAGGCCTTTGGAAGGGAACTGGGGCTGTGAGGAATTGTGGGAGTTGAAGTCCAGAACTTTGGCCTTTGAGGGGTTTTTGGGACTTCAACTCCCACAATTCCTCACAGCCTCAGGCCCCTTTCAAGGCCTGTGCAAACTTGGTCCTTTCAGGTGTTTTGGACTTCAACTCCCACAACTGGGCAAACTTGGGCCTGTGGGAGTTGAAGTCCAAAAACCCCTGAAAGGCCCAAGTTAGCCCAGGCCTTGGAAGGGATTGGGGCTGTGAGGAATTGGGGAGTTGAAGTCCAGAACTTTGGCCTTTGAGGGGTTTTTGGGACTTCAACTCCCACACCTCACAGCCTCAGGCCCCTTTCAAAGGCCTGTGCAAACTTGGTCCTTTCAGGTCTTTTGGACTTCAACTCCCACAACTGGGCAAACTTGGGCCTGTGGGAGTTGAAGTCCAAAACCCCTGAAAGGCCCAAGTTAGCCCAGGCCTTTGGAAGGGATTGGGGCTGTGAGGAATTGTGGAGTTGAAGTCCAGAACTTTGGCCTTTGAGGGGTTTTTGGGACTTCAACTCCCACAATTCCTCACAGCCTCAGGCCCTTTCAAGGGCCTGTGCAAACTTGGTCCTTTCAGGTGTTTTGGACTTCAACTCCCACAACTGGGCAAACATGGGCCGGTGGGAGTTGAAGTCCAAAACCCTGAAAGGCCCAAGTTAGCCCAGGCCTTTGGAAGGGGACTGGGGCTGTGAGGAATTGTGGAGCTGAAGTCCAGAACTTTGGCCTTTGAGGGGTTTTTGGGACTTCAACTCCACACCTCACAGCCTCAGGCCCCTTTCAAATGCCTGTGCAAACTTGGTCCTTTCCGGTTTGGACTTCAACTCCCACAACTGGGCAAACTGGGGCCGGTGGGAGTTGAAGTCCAATAACCCCTGGAAGGCCCACCGTTAGCCCAGGCTTTGGAGGAGATTGGGAGGGCTGGGGAATTGTGGGAGTCCCCTCGTCCAGCCTTTGGCCTCCTTGAGGGTTTTGGGACTTCAACTCCCACACCTCACAGCCTCAGGCCCCTTTCAAGGCCTGTGCAAACTTGGTCCTTTCAGGTGTTTTGGACTTCAACTCCTGGGCAAACTTGGGCCTGTGGGAGTTGAAGTCCTCACCCCTGAAAGGCCCAAGGGGCCCAGGCCTTTGGAAGGGGATTGGGGCTGAATGAAAGGTAAGGTGGGGAGGGCTCCCTTACCTGAAGTGGCTGCCCAGGGAGCACTGGCAGCACCAAATCCTCAAGAGGAGAGGATGCCGCTGGGAGGAGGTGGGAGGGGCTGGGGAAGAGGGGAGGGTGTCCCCGCCCCCTGCCACCCCCGCCGCTTTTCCTTACCGGAAAGCGGCAGGGGGGGGCGGGAGGAGGTGGGGGGGCGGGGGAATAGGGGAGGGGTGTCCCCGCCCCCTGCCACGCCCCCCCGCCGCTTTTCCTCACCGGAAGCGGCAGGGGGGGCGGGAGGAGGGGGGCTGGGGAAGAGGGAGGGGTGTCCCCGCCCCTGCCACGCCCCGCCGCTTTTCCTTACCGGAAAGCGGCAGGGGCGGGAGGAGGTGGGAGGGCTGGGAAGGGAGGTGTCCCCGCCCTGCCACGCCCCCCCGCCGCTTTTCCTCACCGGAAAGCGGCCGGGGGGGGGGCGGGGGGGGGGGGGGGGGGCGGGGGAGGGGGGGAGGGGTGTCCCCGCCCGCTGCCACCCCCGCTTTTCCTCACCGGAAAGCGGCAGGGGGGCGGGAGGAGGTGGGAGGGGCTGGGGAAGAGGGGAGGGGTGTCCCGCCCCTGCCACGCCCGCCGCTTTCCTCACCGGAAAGCGGCAGGGGGGCGGAGGAGTTGGGAGGGGCTGGGGAAGAGGGGAGGGGTGTCCCGCCCCTGCCCCCCGCCGCTTTTCCTCACCGGAAAGCGGCAGGGGGGCGGGAGGAGGTGGGAGGGCTGGGGAAGAGGGAGGGTGTCCCCGCCTGGGCCGCTTTACCTTACCGGAACGCGGCAGGGGGGGGGGGGTCGGAGTGGGAGGGGCTGGGGAAGAGGGGAGGGGTGTCCCCGCCCACTGCCACGCCCCCCCGCCGCTTTTCCTTACCGGAAAGCGGCAGGGGGGGCGGGAGGAGGTGGGAGGGGCTGGGGAAGAGGGGGGGGGTGTCCCGCCCCCTGCCACGCCCCCCCGCTTTCCTTACCGGAAAGCGGCAGGGGGGCGGGAGGAGGTGGGAGGGGCTGGGGAAGAGGGAGGGTGTCCCCGCCCCTGCCACGGCCCGCCGCTTTTCCTACCCGGAACGCGGCAGGGGGGGGGCGGGAGGAGTTGGGAGGGGCTGGGGAATAGGGGAGGGGTGTCCCCGCCCCTGCCCCCGCCCGCTTTTTCCTCACCGGAGAAGCGGCAGGGGGGGGGAGGAGTTGGAGGGGCTGGGGAAGAGGGGAGGGGTGTCCCGCCCCTGCCACGCCCGCCGCTTTTCCTCACCGGAAGCGGCAGGGGGGCGGGAGGAGTTGGGGAGGGGCTGGGGAAGAGGGAGGGGGTGTCCCCGCCCTGCCACGCCCCCTGCGCTTTCCTCACCGAAAGCGGCAGGGGGGGGGGAGGAGGTGGGAGGGGCTGGGGAAGAGGGGAGGGTGTCCCCGCCCCTGCCACGCCCCCGCCGCTTTTCCTCACCGGAAAGCGGCAGGGGGGGGCGGGAGGGGGTGGGAGGGGCTGGGGAAGAGGGGAGGGGTGTCCCCGCCCACTGCCACGCCCCCCCGCCGCTTTTCCTTACCGGAAAGCGGCAGGGGGGGCGGGAGGAGGTGGGAGGGGCTGGGGAAGAGGGGTGGGGTGGCCCCGCCCCCCTGCCACCCCCCGCCGCTTTCCTCACCGGAAAGCGGCACGGGAGCGGCAGGGGCGGGAGGGGGAGCTGGGGGGCTGGGGAGAGGGGGGTGTCCCCGCCCCTGCCACGCCCCGCCGCTTTTCCTCACCGGAAAGCGGCAGGGGGGCGGAGGAGTTGGAGGGGCTGGGGAAGAGGGGAGGGTGTCCCCGCCCCTGCCACGCCCGCCGCTTTTCCTCACCGGAAAGGCGGCAGGGGGGCGGGAGGAGGGTGGGAGGGGCTGGGGAAGAGGGGGGTGTGTCCCCGCCCCTGCCCACCGCCCACCGGGGGGGCGGGGAGGAGGTGGGGGGCGGGAGGAGTGGGAGGGGAGGGGCTGGAAGAGGGAGGGTGTCCCGCCCCCTGCCACGCCCCCGTCGCTTTCCTCACCGGAAAGCGGCAGGGGGCGGGAGGAGTTGGGAGGGGCTGGGGAAGAGGGGAGGGGTGTCCCCGCCCCCCACGCCCGCCGCTTTCCTCACCGGAAAGCGGCAGGGGGGCGGGAGGAGCTGGGAGGGGCTGGGGAAGAGGGGAGGGTGTCCCCGCCCACTGCCACGCCCCCCCGCCGCTTTTCCTTACCGGAAAGCGGCAGGGGGGCGGGAGGAGCTGGGAGGGCTGGGGAAGAGGGGAGGGGTGTCCCCGCCCCTGCCCCCCCCGCCGCTTTTCCTACCGGAAAGCGGCAGGGGGGGGAGGGAGGAGGTGGGGGGCTGGGGAAGAGGGGAGGGTGTCCCTCGCCCAGGGCTGCTGGGGACGCCCCCGCCGCTTTTCCTTACCGGCAAGCGGCAGGGGGGGCGGGGGGAGGTGGGGGGGGAGGAGTTGGGAGGGGCTGGGGAAGAGGGGAGGGTGTCCCCGCCCCTGCCACGCCCCGCCGCTTTTCCTTACCGGAAGCGGCAGGGGGCGGGAGGAGGTGGGGGGCGGGAGGAGTTGGGAGGGGCTGGGGAAGAGGGGAGGGGTGTCGGAAAGCGGCGGCAGGGGGGGGCGGAAAGAGGAGGGGCTGAGGGGAGGACGGGGGGCGGCACGCTTGCTCCTCCTCAGCTTGTCTGCGATGTGCGAACGTTCTAAACGTTCGTGCTGGCAGCGCAGAGGCCGGGGTGGGATTTCCGTTGGTATTGGGGGGGGGTGTTTTAGGGTGTTGTGAGGTAGCTAGGTCCGGTTTTTTGACTGTTGTCTGTACCTCGTGGTCAGGGCCAGTCAGCTGTTGAGTTTGGTGTTTCTGCGACTTATAGTTTCTTTGTCTATATCAATCTTTGCACGACCGTGTCTCCTTTATATATATAGATGGTGCAGTAAAATTGTGTTCCTCATATAAAATGGCAAACTTTGCTTTTTGGATTTTTTAGAAATATTTTCAAGTCATCAAAGAAGGAATCCATGGATACAGCGTACCAATTGTATTTGTGATATGAAACAGCACAGGCAAAGATATTTCATTTACACAGAATATGTGGCCTGAACTCAAAGAAATGTGTATGTAAACTAGCAATTGGGAGTTATTTAGTCTGGGCAAGACTTTATGCTCTCAGGTCTCCTGTGGAGTTGTAGGAAAGTAACATAGATTTCAATGAGGTTCAATGCATAGCCATACATAGCTCTAAGGACTCCATCCATAACGGAAAAAGAAAGATATGATCTCACCTAGCTTCTGGTTCTAAGATGGTAACATGCCATTCACCAGCTGTGGTCTGAGCTCCATATCAATCTGAACACAACTTTCAGGCAACCAAACAAGACACGATTAAAGAATCTGTCATAGAAGGAGCCATGTACTATCTTGGCCATGTACTCAAGTATTATTTTCCAATTGTTCAGGCTCAAAAATAATTAACAGTGACTACACAGCCAATAAAACAGGGATGGAGAAGGTTTGCCCCTCTAGAGGCTGTTGGGATTTCAACTCTTATCATCCCTTACCATTGGCTATACTAGCTAGGATGGATGGGAGCTATAGCCCACTAAATCTGGAAGCATGTTCCATCCCATAATCAAATAACGTATTTTATCAGAAATTTTATGATGAAAAGTGTTTGCAAAATCCCTTCCTTTTATCTTACAATTTCATTTGCAAATCACTCCACTTGCAAAACAGGTCAGAGGAGGGCACTCACAACATTTTTAGGTGTCTATATGAAAACAATGCAAATATTTCCAGAGAAAATGCAACACAATTAACTAGGTATAAATGTCATGACAGCTCCTGCTCTTTTTGTTTGGCCTTGCCATGCCTCCTTGCCATGCCTCCTTAGTTTTCACATAAACACATGCACAAACCAGAGTTCAAGTCAGCGTTGGGAAGATATCCCAACTATCTTGTACTGCGTACAGCAGTTCTCAAGTGACACAATGGAAAGGTAGGTCGGAAGGACAAAAAAAAGGACTGAACATGACATCAGGCAGTTATGAACCTTTTCTTATTCTCAAATGGAACACAATCTTGCATGTCTTATTCCAGCTCTGTTTATACAACACCTCCCAGAAATTATTCCTGAAGTAATTACAAAGCCTTTTCTGATTAAAGTCCTAAATTGTTAATTAGCTTAGCATTCTTCTTGGTCAGGTTACAGCTTTAACTGTTAGTTGCAACTCATGGTTATATTTTATTTTTTTCATCTTTCCATATATCCCACAGTGGAGTTTTAAAGGCTCTCCATTTTACAACAGTTTTATTTCATAGACACTTCCACTCCAATCTTTAAATACAATTAAAAATTGGGGGATGACCAGGATTATTCCCCTAGATAAGCACTTTATGTGCCCACAGAAATCAGACCCAGCTATTTTTTTTACTCAGCTCAGTATTTACAAGCATTAAATTTAATAAAACGACCCCAATAAAAGTTAATCAGAAGTGTTTAAATGTATCGGCAATAAAACAAATTTTATGGCTAGCAGAGCCAGTTATCTTCTGTGACAAATTAACCAACCACTCAAAAGGAGATGCATCAGTACCATTTTAATGATGAAAAACGAAAGCAAGTCAAACATAGTATAAATGCTGCTTTCTAAATAAAGCATTGTAGACACACAAACAGATTTGGGGGGAGAGAGAAAGGATTCTTCTAATGCAGTGCTGTCCAACTTCTAACCGGCCAAGGGCTGGACCCCAGGTCACTGATGACCTGGGGGGCCGTTCGGCCCCGCCCCAGGCCCCTCCCCCCGCCCCCTCCTAAACTGTCATTCTCCCTTCTCCTCCTCTTCCTCCGGCGCCGCGGCGCATGGGACACCAGCGGCGCCGGGAAGGAGGAGGAGGCCCACCTCCTCTCTCACTTCTGCCCTTCCCGGTGCAGCCGGTGTCCCGTGCGCTGCGGCGCGGGGGAAAAAGGAGGAGGAGGGAGAGTTCTCCTCCTCCTCCTCCTCCTCCTCTTCCACCGGCGCTGCGGCAGGGGAAAGCAGCGACGCCGCGCCCTTGCCGGGATGCTGGGCGCCGGCGCTGCTGGGAAAGAGAGACGAAGGAGAAGGCAATCAGCTGACTGCCTTCTCCTTCATCCCTCTTTCCCCACGCGCGCCGCCACACGGATCCTCCCGCGTCTTGGGGGAAGAGGACAAAGGGGAAGGCTGTCAGCTGACTGCCTTCTCCTTCATCCTTCTTTCCCGCGCTGGCGCCCGGGATCCCCGCGCGCACAGGGAAAGAGGGACGAAGGGGGAGGCTGTCAGCTGACTGCCTTCTCCTTCATCCCTCTTTCCCCGCGCATGCGCTGGCGCCCGGGATCCCCGCGAGGGGAAGAGGGGACGAAGGGGAAGGCTGTCAGCTGACGGCCTTCTCCTTCATCCCTCATCTTTCCCCGCCCGCGCCCCTTGCCCCGATCCCGAGCGCCGGCGCGGGGGGAAGGAGGAGGGCGAAGGAGGAAGAAGGCAGCCAGCTGACTTCCTCCTCCTTCGCCCCTCCTCTTCCCCGCGGACGCGCCGCGGCTCCAATCGCAGTGCAGGGAGGGGAAGGAGGAAGGGTGAAGGAGGAGGAGCCAGCTCACTTCCTCCTCCCTGCCTCGCCTCCCCCTCCCCCCCTGGCCGCCATTTTTTTATTTTAAAAATTAGATTTTTTTAAAAAAATGGTGGCCGGGGCATAGCGGGGGCCGTGTCCAACAGGCTGGGGGGGGGGCGTGTACGGCCCCCGGGCCGCCAGTTGGGCAGCCCTGTTCTAATGTAATGGTATCAGGGATCAATAAATTTTGGCTGACCTAACAGGCAAAATTTGTGTTGTCATCAGAACCTTACAGCTTCTACACACATACATATATACCATGCTGAAGTATTTCCCTTGATCTCTGAGTTTACTTATAAAATAAACTGCAAAATCAAAACAATCGGCTAGTTACCTCCCCCCCGGGTGCAAGCTCTGAAATGCAGTAGGGAAGTAGAAATTGCTCTGCTGTTGCATAACAATTCAATAGGCTTCTGAAGCCCTAAACTATTTTAGTGATAATTATTCCCTGCTCCTCCAGAGCTAAACTAAAGAGGAAGACAGAAAAACAGTCCACGTGTCCAGCAAAATCCTCCATGGGGTACTTTTGGGATACCTTTCAATTCTGGACACAGGATGGAGTGAGGAATTTCCACATGTTTTTGGACTACTATCAGTACCAGAGAATATGGTCAATATGTTGGTGGGAGTTCCTAGATTACATCCACTTGCTGATCATAGGGATTACAATTTCTACAATTTGATGGTAATCAATGAGATTTTATTTATATATACACATACATTATTGAGTGTATTTTGATGCTTCAAGTCAACTACCCCATTGAAAAAGGAAGTTTTCCAGGCAGTTCACGTTGTTTGCATTTCCTATTTCCTATCACAATCCCAAGGAAATTATGTAATGATTAAAGACCCCCCCCCTTTCTGATGAAACAGATGAAAATGGCTATCACTTTCAAATGTTAGGTTCCATTAACAAAAGGTGAGCTTTGTGTATCTCAAAGTCCTTCCATTAATAAGCAGTTGCATCTATTTCTTAAAAATACCTCAAGTTGTTCTTTTTAAAGAGATAGAAATAGACATAACAAGAGTAAGACAAGGCAGCCCCACATGTACATGTGCGAAAATTAAAGCTACTTGAATATGCAACCTGATGGTTATGCTTGGCAGTCAGATCGGCATCATTGCTTATTAAGAAACAAGGAAAACTCTCCCGGGAGGATGTAGCAATGGCCAAATTGAACGATTAAAACCAATTATCAGTCTTGTCAAGTCTGCAGGATCTTAAGGGAAAGTTCAACTCAATTCTATCAACCCGTGCCCCCACCTCTACAGCTTAAACTGAAGGTTAAAAGTGGATTTTGGTTTTGCTGCATAGATTATATACTCCCAACTAATTATTTGCCGATTTTCTCTCTTGCTCACCTCATATTAGGAGAAACCCAAAGGAAAGGGCTGGCATACATAATGAAGACAATATGCTTTAAAAAAATACTAGGGGATTCAGAGAGTTAATTGATATTCAAGCTGAACTGTTCTAACAAAATCCCAACTGCGGTACATTTTTAACATTTTCAAAGGCACTTTCGATGTTAATAGAGCTCACTGTTCTCTTAGATTGCCATCTCTCTAAAGATAGCATTACACTGCAACCTCTCCAAAGGTAGCACCAAGATCATGAGTGCACGTCTACAAGTACATTGTATCTGAATGCATATAAAAATTAACTGAGAATGTAGAAAGGGACAAAGGACCATTAATTCTACATTTGGCAGCCAGTTACTTATGGAAAGCCCAGAAGCAAGATATGGACTGGACTCCTCAGAAATACAGGGACATACAGTCTCTGTTATAGGTGCAACTAGCAGTCACTGATAGCTCTACCTTGCCTCAATTCATATGATTCTCATTAATGCCATTCAAATGTTGAGGCCTGCACATCTTGTGGCAAAAAATACCAACAACTAAACTATGCACTGTATAAAGTAGCCTTTTTGTTTCTCTCCAATCTCACGCCACTCAACTTCAATTTTAAAAAAAACCCTAGATAGATGACCCCATTTTCTAGTATTATAAAAACCCTCTCTTCCTATCTACTTTTTCTACCCAATATACCATTTTATATACTTTTATTATGTCTTCCACTAGTGATCATTTCTAAAATAGCAGCACTACATATTGTAACTTTTCCTCATAAGAAAGTTCATCCAACCCAATGTTCATTGAGACTAATCGTTTTTGCAGCTGGCAATGCCATTGTTTAGTGTTGCAACCAGGACCACATATGATATCCCAAGTGACAGCACTTTCAACATTTCCATAGGCTTATCTTTCCATGGTCTTACTTGTCCAACAGAAGTGCTGAGGCACACTGTTTATATAAGATGGTTTATATTCCAAGACTTCAAGTAAATAACCAGATTGACTCAAAGTTAATAAAACATTAAAACAATCAATATCTGTATTGAAAGCAGAATTCCTACACACATGCACAGCAAAAGATCCATAATACAGAGAACAGCACATCATCAAACCAAAGAAAAATATGCTGAAACTCATTTTCTTTACGTATCCATTCGGAAATTGTTACATAATTTGGATGCCACTTATGAAAAGGGCTGTATGTGTCTGCCCTCTAAGTTCACATGATAAATATGAAAAGGAGATGTGGAGGACTTGGAGTTTAACCTTAAGATATGCCAGTCCCAAACATAACTTCATCAAAAAAACAATCACTTTAATAGGTTGAGAAAGTAAGTGGGAGCTAGTGCAGTTGATACAGCAGCCTCTTTATATCATGGTCACATGATTGGGTTTTGATCAGCAACATCTCTGCATAAAATTTGGCATTAATTAAAGCTTTTGCATCTGATCATGGAAGCGAAGTAGGGTCAGCCCTGGTTAGTACTTTGATGAAAGATCCATCTCACCCCATATCAATCCCAGAGGTCACTGCGCTCCACTGATCAAAATCTTTTGATGATTCCTAGCTGCTGCTCATATTGGCTGACATCGACAAGACGGCGAGCCTTTATGATCATAGCTCCACCTCTTTGGAATGCTCTGCCAGAAGACGTGCGAGCTTTGAGAGATCTAATGTTTTTATTCCAGCAGGCTTTCGGGGTCTGATCTGATTAATCAGCTGTAAATGTTTTTATAGTTTTAGTTAAGAGTTTAATTTTGGTTGTTTTAAAGTGTGTTTATTATTATTATTTATTTATATATTCTCTGTAAGCCGTCCTGAGTCCTCGGGGAAGGATGGCATACAAAACTGAATAAATAAATAAATACCTAGTCCTGTGGACCAGAGCCCCAAAAATTGGACCATTAGGGGGGGGGGGAGCTTCCCACCCACTTATTCCCCTTCCTGGCATGCGTTCTTTTTACCTGGCATCTGCTGTTTCTACTATAGAGTAAGAAGCACGTCGCTGTAGGCACTGGCAGGCATGCGTGCTTTCCAGGCTTGCCTACATGCCCCACCACACATGAAAAGAGTGCTGGTGTGGCAGGGTGTGCAGGCAGGCCCAGAAAGTGCACCTGGGGCCAAGCACCTCTTTATTAGCTGTTAGGGTTTCTGGGAGTTGAAGGTCAAAATATCTGGGGACCCACAGATTGAGAACCACTGCTCTAGAGCAGGTGTGGGCAATTGCCGGCCCTCCAGGGGTTTTGGACTTCAACTCCCAGAAATCCTAGCCAGTTTACCAGCTGTTAGGATTTCTGGGATTTGAAGTCCAAAACACCTGGAGGGCCGACAACTGCCCACACCTGCTCTAGAGTAAGAGTCACTCAGTTGCAGGAAAGCTCCGGGCTTGGCTGCACACCCCGCCACACATGTCCCACCACACCCTTCAAGAGTGTGTGTGTGGTGGGGTGTACAGGCAGACCTAGAAAGCTTGCGTGCGTGCCAGTGCCTGCAGCCAATCCCCTCTTACTCTAAAACAGTGGTTACCAAACTTTTTCTAAAACAGTGGTTACCGCCCCCTTTCCAGAAAAAAATTGCTCACCGCCCCCCTAGAAATTAATTTTTATTTTTTTAATAGCAATTAAACAGAAAGATATATGTATTAATATTTATACCTTTTCATAAAATATAATAAAGAAAGTTGTAAATTAGAAACATTGAAGTTTGAAATTATGAAACTATTTATTGAACTTAGAATAGAAAGGTAATACAAAAAAAGTTAAAACATTCAAAATTACCTTAATGAACCTGGTATGCTGCTACCAATCTAGTAATCCTCAGCTCTATTTTCGTCAGCAGTAATCTCAAATCATCGCAATTGACTATTTTGCAATTGGTTTCTTTTTTCGTTAATAAATTGGTTACTGCACTGAATCCATGTTCCACTAAATATGTTGAAGGACATTATTATTGTTATAAGACTCAACCAGTTGGAAGGGAACCCCAAAGGTATTATTATTATTATCCCTTGCTTGGCGAGAGGAGGAAGAGGGAGCAGGAGGAGGGAAGAAGAGAGAGAGACACACACAGAGATGGATGGTAGCCTGTCACCTGGCCACCGCCACCGCCCAAACCACCCTCTTACAGGGGTTCAGTGCCCCCCAAATTCTCTTGGGCCTTCTAGCGCCCCCCTAGATCGCCCCACCGCCCACCAGGGGGTGGTACCGCCCACTCTGGGAAACACTGCTCTAGAGTAAGAGGCACTCAGCTGGGCCTGCCTGTACACCCATCACACATGCTCCACCACTCTCCGAGAATGCATGTGTGGTGGGGCGTGCAGGCAGCTCCGGGCCTGCTTGCTTGCATGCTCCACCACACACGCACTCTCTTTCCAAGGCAAGGGGGCAAGTTGATTGAGAGCTAGCCCTCCTGCTTTCCAGGTCACCCAGTTGCCCATCCTCACATCCAGAGCCCAGAAGGGGAGCAGCATCAGGGAGGAAGAAGGTAAAAGAGAAGAGGGGTGGTGCATCCCAGATCGTGCCTGCGGCCGAGCTCCGGGTATGCCTGCCTGCCCCGCCACACACGCACTCTCTTTCCAAGACAAGGAGGCAAATTCAAATTCATATGAAAACAGGCTGTAGGCGGGCTTTTGTATCAAGAAGATTTTCATGCAGGAAGGGTGCTTCCTATTTTGTGCTTCTGAATAAATGGAAGACATGAAAGAATGGTAGGAACAAATTTAGCGCACGTCTACTATTTACAGCTACCTATTTGCACTGGTCATACTCCACATCACCCTCTTCAAAGTTAAATCAATCCCGTCTTATTCAGTCCCTTATCCATATCAATTATGGTCCCTTATTTAGTCCCTTATCCATATCAATTTCCCTTCATGACTGTAAGATCTCTATGTTGTCTGCATTAAGTTACAGTTTGTTTCCTCACATCAGCACTTCATTTCACATGAATTCAAGACTATTCAAGACCACTGGAGCCTTCCTACCATGCAATGGAAAGAACAGACAAAACTGAGTGTCATAAACGTATTAATGGCATTGAATTCTTCCAGTGGTTCCATTAAATGCTAAACACTATTACCTATAATGATATTCAGGCTTGGCACCCAGTACTGCCTGGGACAAGCTGATCAGAGCAGAGAGAAAAACGAAGAGACATGAATAACCAACAAAAATGTTGCATCCATCATCTAGTTGGATCTATCATCCATCTGGAAGTACATAGTTACTTAAAACAGTAATACTCTTGAGCTAAGTAATGCAGTATGTTGGCATCATTACAATGAACCTACTCTTCATCTGACCTCAAAATGATAGGAGCTTTCATCATGCCTGAAAATTTGATGAGGAATTGTTTATGTGGAAATGAAAAATACTAAATGGGAAAAGTAAAACTGAAGTATTCAGTTTTCATTTTTTAAAAAAGTTAATGGGTTTCTAGTTTTCAGATCTGCAAATGCAAGCTTTCACGTGTGTTCACAAAGCTTGCTGAAACTCAACAGAAGTGGGATTTTAGCAAGATTTCTAATGGGCAATAAGACAAGGTTGATTCATAAACTGCTTCAAAATGGGGGGGTTATACCAAAAAATGCTTGCATCACTGCATAATTTATACAGATTGCAGAATGATGCATTTTATGGTACATAATCTAAAAGGAAGATGTGGCACACAGATGGCTACTTAGGATCTGAAGATCAAACTGAAGATCCTATGTATATAAGATCCACAACATCATCACAATTCTGTGTCAAGACCAATTGCAAAGCAGAACATTATTCAAATTTGGTTGAGTTGTAATCTCTGATTTATTTTGCATCGTTGCAACAAGTCCTGGGGAAAGGCAGGGAGCTGCAATCATGCATATGCTCAAAGCATGAAGGAGGAAACAAAGAGCATTCACACTGGTGTTCCATTAAACAATTCTGGGTCTCCCTCTCCTTATGTTTGATCCAATTTACCAACGCTGGGGATGAAGGGGAGATCAGGAGTACATCTATACTGCAAATTTAAGGCAGTCTGAAACCATTTTAACTGCCATGGGAGCTGTATATTTTTACAGGGTCTTTATCCTTCTTGGCCAACAGTGCTGCTGCCTCACGAGTCCCAGGATTCCATAGCATTGAGGCCCCTTCTACACAACTGTATAAAATCCAGATTATCTCATTTGAACTGGATCATATGGCAGTATAGACTCAGATAATCCAATTCAATGCAGATGATGTGGATTCTCTGCCTTGATATTCTGGATTATATGGCAGTGTAGAAGGGCCCTGAGTCATGGTATTGAATGTCATGTCGGACTGCATTCAGTCTACAGTGTAGATGCACCTTTGGAGGTGCAGTACTATTTCTCACTCCATACATAGAGTGCAGGAATGGAAAAAGCTCTTAAGAAAAGTCTTACTCATTGAGTGCAGATATATGTGCAACATGTAGACTTCAAGATAGATACCACCCATTTCAAACAGGAGACTTTCTGGCAAGAAAAGTATATCTAGAACAGTGAAGACTTCAAAAGCACTGGCAGAAAAAGTAGCTTGCAGCTCGCAGAAGCTGACTTTCAGCAAAACATTATCAACCATTGAAAGGCAAGGAACAGCATCTTCTCACATTGATGGAGGTATGTCCAGAAATACTGCTTCTTCTCTCTGTGAACACCAACAGCATTTTTTTCAACTCCTGACAAATCTTTCTGTTGTGGAGTTATCCCAGCGCCTGAACTTGCACCTCGCCAAAATGTACACTGCATTTACATTAACGCCTTGCCTTTCACAAGCCTCTGATGAATTATATCGAACCAAGGTCTAAATCACAGAGATGACAAGTAACTATAGCAGTTTAGCATAGACAAGTCTTGAAATAATATTATGATCAAAGTCGAAGGCAGCCTAATAAAACCCAGGTGGCTCGGGCTTATCATACATGGTACTCATTACCTCAATTGCTCTGTTTAATAGATTGCTTGGTGTCAGCAGGAGGAGGTTTCTGCTATTAATTCCTCCTGTTATAAACCTACATGTGTTTTCTGGAGCTCTCTGATAAATCAGCTTTGCCCAGGAAAAAGTGAAGGAGGGGGAGTCTATTTTAGAAGTCAAACCTTTTACCACTGCTGGCAAAACCACAGAAACCACTGTGAATTTGCTTTATTCACTCTTAACACAAGGCTAAACTAGTTTCTTGGGAGGTTCCAAATGACTCAAACTTGCCAGGGTTTTGCGTGGGTTGATATGTTTCACTCCACACCCCCACAAAGCCACACAAAAATGCTAACCTTGTGGCAAAACATGCTATAAATGCCAGATAAAGGTGCTCTGTTATTTTCACATGCTTCCTTTCATTTGGTCTACAGTTTTACCTAGCCACTGAATGACTCTGCAGCTATGAAAGGTCAAGTACCAGGAGCAAAAACCTTGCTTTCTTGTTTACAGATCCTTTAAAAAATCACGTATTACCCAAAAAAAATTCAGTTGATTGGACAGTCTTTAAAAACTACAACAATCACAACTTTTAACAAGTATGCATACATTTTATACATACTCACCTTTGAAATTAAACGTATGGGTTCACTCGAAATTCCAAAAGACTTTAAAACCCAAAAAGGTCCACATATGTGACTGAGATAATGACACCTTTGTTTTTTGTTGGTCCAATGTACAAATTTTTTTGTTTCATGAACAATATTATTTTAAAACCGTATAAAGTTATCTACAGGCTATATTTGTAAGGTGTATATGAAACATAAACTAATGCTGTGTTTACAGACCTGGTCCCATCCTTAAGAGTTTGCATTATGTACATAGAAACATTCCAAAATGGGGGGGGGGGGTCTGAAAATCCAAAACATTTCTGCTCCCAAGTATTTCAGATAAGGGTATATTGCAGACCTATTCTACGCAATCATTCTACAGTATATATGCATGCATGAAGAATTTTAGGATAAGAGATAGGGGAAAGTACCTAGATTTGAGGCTTTGGAGATAGTACTTTACAGTCCACTGTAAGGATAAGGTTGATTGTAAGTGTTTTATTACATTTCTTTTATCATTTTCATGAGCCATATAACACCATGGTTATACTCTGCAGAACACCCTATATCTCCAAATAATGCAGCTTTAAAGAAAACATCTTACAACTCTACATGCACTGTTCATACTATATAGGGAATACAATAAGCAAGACAGGACTTAGTTAAAATAAACTTTAAAAGAATTGTGATCATCTACCAAAAATGCCAGGATGGCCAATCCAGTTTTGTGGCTTATTTTTTCCACCCATGCATGGCATTACACTCAAGGATCAACCATTTTCAAAGCTGTCCCAATAACAAGCCTTCCTAGTCAAGGCTGTGTCCTGTTATGGATGTAGAAGAGGTGCTATCCAACATGTTCAGTGTTCCAGGAGTGGCACCCAGTGTTCAAACAGATTCTTTACATCTGATCTCCTCAACTCAACTCCCTACAAGGTTTCATACTGCTTCAAGTACACAAATTGGTTTCCACAATGATCTTAGGTTACTGAAAAACTTTCAATATCAATTTTCATGAATGGAAATCAATGGCTATGTTAGGAGGGACTCATTTTTGGCCACTTAGTATGATGGACTTCAGATGATTCTATTAATAAAAGCATGTCATTGCCGTTATTAAGTTATTCCTGGTACTTTATTAAGAAATAAAGAACAAATGCACATATGAAAAAGTAAACTACATCCTGAGTACAGCAATACCAACAGGATTTTTTTTTAATGTCAGGAGCAACTTGAGAAACTGGTGTAAAAGAATTAGCCATCTGCAAGGACATTGCCCAGGGGATACCTGGATGTTTGATGTTTTACCATCCTTGTGGGAGGCTTCTCCCATATCCCCGCATGGGGAGCTGGAGCTGACAGAAGGAGCTCAACCCACTCTCCCTGGATTCGAACCACTGACTTGTCCATCAGCAGTCCTGCCGACACAAGAGTTTAACCCATTGCACCACCTTTACCAGCAGGATAACAACACACTTCAGTGCACTACTACAATGCACACAACTGCTTTGCGTGTCCTTTGTGAAGAGAAAAAGCAGGGTAGACATAAACATCATCACCATCATAACTAATAATACTAAACCACTGCATAATTTCTGAGAATGGATGAGAAACTATTTTGTCCAAAAAAAGTAGCTGGTCAAGCCCAAAGTCTGAGGCATTTGCTAATGTACTATAAAAACATTCTTAACAATAGATAAAACTTTATGTAATACTATGTTCACATGGTTATATAAACTGCATTCAGACACAACATTAAAATGTAAGAAAATCCAAAATTTAAGAAAAACGTGTCCGTGGGCCTTCTCCCTCCCTTTCTTTTTTCATATTTAAAACTATGCTTTAAATCCACAAAATAATCAGGTAAGAAAATGAATGTTTTTACTATTTTCAAAATTAAATGTTAACTTGTAGAAAGCACTGACTGCTCAACTCTAGGTCAGTTGTCAATTCCAGGCATGACTATGGACATTTCCCAGATAAGGAATCAAAGTTAAATAATCTGTCCTCTACATGACAAAATAGGGCTTGATGTATTCTAATATAATGCTCTTTGTAGCACTGGAAACTACCGCAACCACAGATCAGCCTTTATTTCCAGGAGGAAATCATATTGAGTCATATATATCTTTCCAGGCTTCATTTTAAGAGGTAGCATACTGCCCTCTCCCGTATCATTCCAATTGGTCTTACAACTAGTTTTTCACATATATATTTTTAAAAAAGAAAAGCCCTATATTCTAAAAAATTTAAAACATTAGTAATTCATTTAAAGACCTTTATGCCAGTCATCGTAGGCATGTTTACACAACTGTATTCCGTACTTTAATGCCTTTTGCTGTAAAATCACAGTGTTTGTAACAGCCGGCCCCCGAGTCAAGAGACCAAAATCCTGTGTGGCAAGCTTGGGTTCCATCCTGTACTACTGCAGCCTGAATGGTCATAAATGCTCATAAATATTAAATCTCTCCTACAAGTAAACTTTGAGTGTTTCAAATAAAAACTGGAAATTATGCCCGGCACGAAGTTGTAGAAACCCAAGCATCAAGTGTGTTGGACTTTAAACGGTAATATATTTTAACTTCAACCTTCTGAAAATCTAAAAATTTCTGTTATGTATTCATAGACATTAAAGGTTAAAATTTTCCTGAAAAGAGAAAGTATAGCTTAGCAGCTATAGAATGTAGGATATGTTTGCTAAAATGTTATTTTTAAGAGCACAACAAAGACGTGATTAAACTTCAAATACTACACATAAAGTGATTTAAGGAATTCAACAAAACCATATTGAAAAACATAAAGATTATTAATTTCTCCACTTCTTCGTGTCAGTTAGGCTTTGTCCTAACAGAGCTACTACATCACAGCTTCTTCCGACTGGCTATGGCATCCTTGAGTTAGCAGCCCCTTACAATAGTTAAATTTCCTGCTGAGTTGATTCAGAGTCTGAAAAGCATTTTTATTCAGAATCCAGTTCTAGAAAATATTTAGCTCGACAGTATGAGACTTGTGTTTCCAGTATTAAGTTCCCGTACGCAACTCCAATGTATAATTCAAAAGCTTCCATTTCTGATTGCAAGTTTTTACATTGTTCTTGCAGCAGTTCACTTTTGGAAGCAGCTTTCTTAATGTTATAAGAGACTGCATTAAAAAGAGGGTACAAGAAGCTCAACCTTATGTGTAAAAGTTCTTTGTCTAGTCTTTTAGGCATTGTATATTCAAAATGTTCCAGAATACAGTCAGAAGCATGCTATTAAAGTTTCAAAACGCCATGGTTATGTCATATGGACCCTTAACATCCAACTTATATCCAATACTTTATATTTTGTTTTATGGAAGGTGGGCCAGCAATAGGAAGAAATATCCATACACATTTTTTCTTGGAATGGCTGAAACAAACCATACTCCTAGTTTACACAGAAATGTAAAGGTGATCTCAGGAATAATCGTTCAGAAGTAAATGCTGGTGGGTTGTATAAGGCTCTCTCTCTCTCTCTCTCTCTCTCTCTCTCTCTCTCCCTCCCTCCCTCCCTCCCTCCCTCCCTCTCTCTCTCTCTCTCTCTCTGGCAAATTATGCTACAATTGCAGCTTGGACCATGAAGAAACTGGAAAATGCTCTATTCAAGCAAGAGAAATCCTAGAAAACTGATAAAGATTTACATTTTCTTTCAAGCCAAGGGTCTCGGCACATTCTGTACCCATCAGTGGTAAGATGCTGCTGAGTATGCATGCCCAGTGTGGAACACATCTCACCACGCTAAAACAGTGGATGTGGCTCTTAATGAGACATGCTGCATTATCATGGGGTGTCTGCGCCCTACATCACTGGAGAAATTACACTATTTAGCTGGCACTGCACCACCTGACATCCGCCGGGAAGTAGCAACCAATACTGAAATGACCAAGGCAGTGACATATCCGGTCCATCCCCTGTTTGGGTATCAGCCAGCATGCCAACGACTTAAATCAAGAAACAGTTTTGTAAGATCTACAGAGATACTCGCTGGAACACCTTAGCAAGCGAGAGTCCAAAAGTGGCAGGCTAAAAGCCAAAACCTCAATCAACGGCTGATACCAAATGAGAGACTCCCTCCTGGGCACACAGAAAACTGGGCGACTTGGAAGGTGCTGAACAGACCACACTCTGCCACCACGAGATGTAGAGACAACCTTAAGAAATGGGGCTACAAGGCGGAATCCACAACATGCGAGTGTGGAGAAAAGCAAACCACAGACCACCTACTACAATGCAACCTGAGCCCTGCTACATGCACAATGGAGGACCTTCTTATGGCAACACCAGAGGCACTCCAAGTGGCCAACTACTAGTCAAAGGGCATTTAATAGAATACCAAGTCTGCAAACTTTATGTTTTGTTTGTTTGTTTGTTTTTAATGCAATACAACTGTTTGGTTCACTCCTGACACGATAAATAAATAAATAAGTGTAAGATAATCGCAACATGTAAACATGTTGCTGTACTGGGGAAAAGGGAATGGTTGGTTCAATGCAACCTGATTACATATATTCATTTTCTAGAAAGCTATGTGCTGAGATGGAAACCATTAGCAGACACAGAAAGCCTCAATGGCAAGCTGCCAATCTAATGCCGCACTACCCATTTTGCTGTTAACTATTAACCAGATTAAATGTCGGCATTTACTTCTTCCCTATAATCTTACTGTGGACGTTTTCAGAACACATTCTCCCTGTGCTTCATCCCTTTGCAAGGAAAACCTGTTTGTTTTCTTGATTTAAATAACAACTGTTTATTAAATTAAATATTCACAGTGGCTCTTGGATGCATTTGCACAAACTGTTGAACTGAGAGTTGTGCCACTTTTTAAAGGCTCAAGATTGCCACATCCTACTAAATTAAGGGTGGTTACTTGACACAAAGAGATTTTCTAAGACAAGTATATTCTTAAACTGTCTTTTTTTTTCTTGAATTGTAGTTATTAATGTATTTTGCAATACAGCAGAGTTTCACTTATCCAAGATAAATGGGCCGGCAGAACGCTGGCTTAGCAAAGATGTTGGATAATAAGGAGGGATTAAGAAAAAGTCTATTAAACATCAAATTATGTTATGATTTTACAGATTAAGCACCAAAATGTATTTATTTTATTTCGCATATTTGTATTCTGTCATTCTCACCCCCAAGGGGGGACTCACGGAGGCTTCACAACAGACAGCCATTCGATGCCATCACACAAGTTTACAAATAAGTTATAATTAAAACATCAATTATTAACAACATGTTTTAGAACAAATGGACAGAAAAGGCAGTTCAGTATACAGTAACATTATGTAGTAATTACTGTATTTATGAAATTTAGCACCAAAACATCACAATATATTGAAACAGCTGTGAATCCAGGAGGGAGGCAGAATGTGTTGGGTAATACAGAACACTGGATGACTGAAGGTTGGATAAGTGAGGCTCTATTGTATTACAACTAATCAGATATACTGCCTGGTTGAATAAGACAGCCAAATACTTTGGGAGGGGGGGCATTACATTTCATCAAAATGATAGAAAAAAGTATTTCCCTTCTGCTCCTCTGCAACTAGTTCTAAAAAAGCAAACGTGTATGCTTTGCCTTTGCTTCTTGTGATTATCTCATCTTTTTTTGAGTCTATACGTACCTCTAGTCTAGTGAATGGGCCTCACCACTCTAAATGAACAAGATTCCAAATAATCTTGGAACAAAGCAGGGTTACCCCTGATTAGTACAAGGAGGGGAGACCGCCAACAAAGACCAAAACCTGTAGGTCAGTGGTTCCAAAACTTTTTTTGACCAGGGACCACTCTCCAACATTAGTACCAAAAAGGTTACAAATTAGTTTTTGGTCAACTTCAGATTCGGTTTTGGTTATTTGGGGTACTGATTCAGAATACTGCATTGGATAGATCCCATTTGCTCTAGTTTCTGATACAGAACATATGCCACCCAGTATTAATCATCTGCTCGCCCACAGAAAACCATATTTAACAATCTAGAGCTGTTGTGGTAGTAGTAATCTTTCGTGGGAGTCAGGTTCTCCCCTCCTGACATCCCTGTTGCCTCATTTCATGAGACCAGTGGATCTCGTTGCCACGTGGATTTTAGGCAATGGTGTAATAATGGTGAGGCTGCGGACCATATTTTCGATCTTGCGGACCACTGGTGGTCCATGGACCACAGGTTGGGAACCACTTCTGTAGGTGATATTTCGCAGAAAGTAACAGGCAAATCACCTGAGTATCCCTGGCCTAAGAAAATCCTGTGAAATGTACAGGCTCACTCTGAGTCGTTGCATGACTTGAAGGCACATCACCATAGTTTTTAGAAGACATTCTGAAGATTAAACCACAATTGATGTGATTTTTTTCATCAACATAATAGAAGGGAGAAATTGTGTGAAAGAGAAGGTTTTTCAAAGCTTAGTTTACAAGTTCTTTATGTAGTGTCAATAGTATTGCCTTTAATTCAAATACAGTCAAAACAAACCAACTCAGATTCAGGTCTCCGCCAGCAGAGATTTCAGGGACTCAGTGAGCCCAGAGTCCTGTGTCTGATACACTGGGACCTTTCCATGCTCCCAGTGACTGACAGAGCCCTTTCCTGCATGAATTCTTTCATTTACTGCAATTTTATCTTGCCCTCACCCAAAAGCGTCAATAAACGTATGGATCAATTCATTCTATCCAATAAAAGAATAAACTAAATAAATACTGAAACATTTGCCTTTTATGAGGCAGCTTGGGGAGATATAGCATATGAAGGAATGAGGGGAAAACTGTTCATAAAGTGAGCCAATATATAAAATTTAAGCCCAGTAAAAGTGCCAGACATCCCAAATAAATAAAGACAAGCAAAAAATAACAATCACCTGGCTGAAAAATGGAGAAAGATTTTTCAATGAGCAAGGAAGAAATCCAAAGGATCATTTGGTTTGGGCTTTCTTCAGCTGATCTCAACAAACACATAAATTTAGCTTTGTTCATATTAAAATTACTATTAAACACTCATTAAAAGTAAATTTGTCCTATATCCTACAATTACAGCCCCGGAATTCACTTGTCTGTGCATATCATCTATGATTTTGGAATTGTTCTAGAAAGTTTATTGTTGAAAGTGTAAGATTTTAAACTCCACATCTTGTTGCTTTCAAAAGCATTTTAGAATTGAAACTGGCATTTTCACTAATATGTTAGCAATGCCAAACCTGAAAGTATTTTACAACAGCAGAACACCTGGGCACTTCATAAATTCCCCCACCTGTAAAATATTGTTTTGAATTTTTAAAAGCTAAGTTATTATAAGTCGTACCCTATGCAACAATATATAAAAAATATCAGAGTACAGTTACACTTTGTTTTACTATGAATGTGATATTTTAATGTCCATAATTTTTAAATAAATCCAGCCATATAAAATCTACAACCCTTTCCTTTTAACGGTTCCAAAGCTCAAGTATGAAGGGATGTAAGGGTAAAGCCATTAATTTTACTCTGATATGTCATATTTTAGTTTTAACCCTCATATATTTCAGTGTAAAGTTATCACAGCTGCCCAAGACTAAAAGGTTTATATAAATTTTCAGTTAACCAGTGCCAAGGTCTTTCCACAAGTTATCAGAATAACTTACATGCAAAACATTCAGCACGTTTGTTACCAGGAATGTTCGGCAGTTAAGTCAATAAGCTCCAATAAGTTAGCATTTCCAAAATACTGCCATGCACAGCAAATATTCACACAAGACCCAAAAAGATTAATATAAATAATTTAGCATATAGATTACCTCTGGTTGTGGACCTACATAATTTTTAAAACCTGCGAAATTCCCTGTAGCCATACTCTTTTCTCCAGAGATTCATTCTATCAATTTAGGAAAGATGTGGGTTTTAAAAAAATATGGAAGATTAATGACACATTATTTTTTTCCAGAGAACCGTAGCCACCGAAAGGTGATGATGTTTTGTGTTAACATTTTAGGCCACAGGAAATGAAAAGATTCTTAAACAGCTGTTTGTCTTGTAAGCTATGAAATGCAAAAAATAAAATGAAAAAATAAACCGTAGAGTACACCACAGGCCTGTATGTCATATAATTATGACTAATGGGTAGGAATTTCACTTAGTTTGGACAAGTACGCTCCCAAGGCAAGACCTGTAGGCTATTTTTAGATGAAAACAAGCATCTACTGTAATGGAATCAAACAAAGGATACCAGAGATCTAAGGGGATGGGAGTGAAGAAGTAACTTTTTGTGATAATTTTTCAGAGCCTTTCTTTAAGCAGATGGACCAAAGGTTTTGTTGCTTTTGCCTAAAACAAATGCCAAAACTCATACAAATGATGAATCTGTTCAAAGAAGAGTCACAAATCAGACAAGTGAGTTTATATCCACAAAAGCTCATGCTACAATAAAAACTGGATAATCCCTTCCTCCTCCAAATCAGATAATATCATGGGGTTTTTTTCTGTGCTCAACAGCCTAATAAAGGAAAATAATGGCAGGCAAGTACCACAATTCAGAGAACTACTTTCTAGGTATCCAGTGGCTTATGTACACAGTTCTCTCCGTTGGCGCCCCCTTGTTGTGGCGAGAGGCTTGTGTACCCTAATGAAGTTGTGAGCTATGCTGGCGGTGGCATAATAGCCACCGATAGGGCCTCCCATGCCAGACAGGTCACAACCAGAGGATCTGACAAAGAGCGTCAAAGGGCAGGATGGGCTCTCTGGCCTTTTGGCAACCATCCTAGGAGAAGGAAAACTCTGATTTCAAACCCGAGCAGAGGGTGCTCGTCTAACTCTGTAAGGTCAACCATCTAGCGAAGGAAACTAGATGGCCTGAGGACCTCGCTGCCACCGTCCCAGCTTGCTAGGCCTCAGCAGACAAACCTTTGGTTTAAAGGGTGAGGCCAGTTCTGTGCACGCTGTGCTCCACCTGAAAAATCCATTGCACTGGCTCGAAGGACACATCCAACCTCTGAATCATCAACACACTTGTGGAGGGCGTGGGTTGAGTCCTTCCTGAGTCTTCGTTTGCGAAGAAAGGCCAAGAATGTACGCAGTTACCTTTATGCCATGCCAAATTTGTTCTGGCTCTCTTGGTCTTAGAAAGTTTGCCATGAGACTTGGAAATTAAGAGAAAGAAGAAAAAAGCCCTCACAAAATACAGTAGTCTCGCTTATCCAACCTTCGCTCATCCAACGTTCTATCTTCAAAGCTCCTACTCAACGCCACCTTTTCCTCCAACAGTTCCCCTTCAATTAATGGAGTGCTCCCCAACTCTCTCTCTCTCTCTCCCCCCCAATAAGTGAAAAAGGCAAGACAAGTAGGAGGAAGAGGGAGGAAATGGGGAAAAGAGGCAGGACCGGAAGCGGAAGCATCCTCCCTCCCCTCTGTGATTTCTACTCTCCTCTTCCACATCCAGGGCACTTCCTGCTGGGCCACTCTAGCCCCAATGAGTTGCTTTGCTTTAATGCTTTGACTCCTTGTTATTAGTATTGTAGGTATCTAACACCTTGTTGGACAGGTAATAGTAGGAGATTCCGTATTATCCAACATTTTCATTTATCTGACATTCTGCGGCATGTTTCTGTTGGATAAGTGAGGCTCTACTGTATAGCCAAACCTCAGTTAACAGAGAATTGGACAACAGGGCTTCTTTTTATAAAGCAGTCTAATGAGATGTTTTTAGAAGCATCCCAGAAGAAAGGGGGCTGGAGAAACACAAGTGTTCAATATCAGCTCGCAGCCGTATGGCTGTAGTAAACAATGCAATAAACATGGTCGAAATGGGAAAGAACAGAATTCAATGCTGCTATAGTCTGGGTGCTTGCCTACAACAAGCAAATTAAACAGCAGCAGTTTTTGTTTACTTATGCAAGGCTTATCTGACATGATAGTTTCATTTCATGTGTACATGTTAGTTTTGAATAAAATACTTTCTGAAGCATGATGTGCTGCTCATTTCTGTGTGTGGTATAAATACCTATTCCTATTCTTTCTATGGTATTTCTTCCTCAGGTAGTATATTCTGCTAGAATGTAAATCCCAGGAAAACATTTATTTCATTAACTGAAATATATCCACAGACAGGTATGAAGCATCACTTAATCTAATTCCAGTTCTCTGGATCGTGGCTCTCACAACCCATTTTTTAATTAACATTTGAATTCCAAACAAATTTTTTCCCACGTCACTTATAAAATCGTTACATAGTTTCTCTGCATTCGTTTAAAATTTCTTCATTGAACAAAGTGACATCCTTACAGCTAACAATATTAGCTCTAAGTACCTGTCATATATCCACACAAGATACAGACGGAAATTTTGCAAAATGTGAAGAGATGCAGAAAACAAAAAATGATGTTAAGTTCAGGCACATTTCCAGCTCAGTCTAAAAGCAGCTAGTATGCTGATGGTGTTTAAGTTTCTTTCAGAGATGGCTCTTCCCATTCAAAACAAATACAACTAGCTAAAATTCAGATAGAAAGAGCTAGCTGGTAAACTGAACAAGATCAATTTCTCTACTTCCTATAGTGTGAATTAGCAGGACAAAAGACATCTCCTTCTAAGTTATCTAATTACATAAAAGCAACATCAAAATGTATTTCTCTGAAACAGATTAGTTAAAAATAGAGTATTGTATATACTTATGTATAAGTCTCAAAATTTCAGTAAAAATATTGACACAAGAACTGTATTAAGTTATTTACAGATCAATTGAAGTACTGTTCTTTAACTCTTTTTTTTTTAGGAAACTACTCCTCTGAGTAAGGTGATAAAGGAGAAAGGATTCAATTCTGGGAGAACCTACAAAAAGTACCACCATGGTGCTGCTTCTGGACATTCTGAATGCCTCAGCAGGTAAATGGCAGCAGTGGCATCCAGGGATGGCTGACCCCCGAGGCGGTGCCAGCACTATGCTCTCTGAATTAAATTACTCTCAACAGATCCATGGCCATATTGAAATCTGCAATTTTGGCCTCAAAATCTTGAATTATAAATGAGGTTGATTTATACACAAGTATATGAGATAAATGAAACATGATGCTTCAGGAAAGTTGACAATATAACTAATGCCCAGAATGGGAATTAGACCTGTGACGCTTCTCCTATGTCCATAAAAACTGCTATGTGACCTGATGTTTTAACATCACAAATTTGTCAGTGCAATGACACCATATATCTATTTTAAAAAATGAAATGTTGCGAGGAGCCGTGGGGGTACTGCACATGGAAATCTGAGGTACACACATATTCGTCTGTAGGGTTTATTGAAATATCTTGAGTTTTAAAGCATCTGCTCGAAAAAGACAGACAATACATTATCGGTTTTGCATTTAACTCTATGCACTGTGTACTTGCAGAATTTGGTTGTGTAAAACCGTCTGAACCTCAACAAATGGAAACAGCCTTCCTTATTTGCAAGCCTATTTTTATGGGTAACACACATAAACGCACACACACTTACTTATATACAAAAACAAGTTTTTATTAAGCTGGGTAACAGTGCCCCCTAATGGAAAGATAAAATAACCATCTATTTTTTATTTAAAAATGGAATAAACCTTTTACAGATATATAAAACCAATTTTCCTAGTTTCCAACAGACCTCACAACCTCTGAGGATGCCTGCCATAGATGCAGGCGAAACGTCAGGAGAGAATGCTTCTGGAACATGGCCATATAGCCCCAAAAAAACTACTACAACACAAACCATTTACCATTATTGTTATGAAGAAACATTCTTTTTAATCCAGCATTTTATTAATACCCAATAGAAAATTATTTCAGGCAACCAGAACACACAAATGATTTCTTCTGTCTGGCAGCATTTGAGAGGAGATACTGAAGTTCACCATGAGACAGAAATCCTTTAAAGCAGTGGTTCTCAACTTGTGAGTCCCCAGATGTTTTGGCCTTCAACTCCCAGAAATCCTAACAGCTTGTAAACTGGCATGGATTTCTGGGAGTTGTAGGCCAAAACACCTGGGGACCCACAGGTTGAGAACTATTTTAAAGGATTGTAGTAGTACAATGAGGAAGATAGGGACCTCATAAGGGAGTTATGCATTTCAATATAACTGGAGAGTACTAGGCTGGGGAAGCCTGATTTCTATACATGTAGCTCCAGCAGATCCCTGTTTTGCAACCATTTAAGCCTCCTAGACCACCGTGCCACAGCTGTGCATTAAAAAGAAATTCAGGTTCCAAAAATCACTCTTGTGGAGCATGCATTCTGTCCAACAAAATGCCTGGCTAGTAAGCTATTTAGCCTTGCTTTTGCTTGAGCCACAGTGACAGCTCCTCGGGGCAGATTACTAGACAACACTAATAATATACTTACAGCATTTTCTGAACTCCTCTAGATACATATGTAGATACAAACACAAATGTTGAGGTAATAATTTGACATCCTGGGACAAATTCAATGTACAAGAAAAAAAATGATTCTTACGGCACCATCAAGGCACCATCTATAACTTTTATTTGGCACAAGCTTTCGTGGGCTCCAGTCCATTTCATCAGATGCCATTAGAAGTGGGTTGGCATCTACAACTACCTTATGTCAAATAAGACTTGTTGGTCTTCAAGATGCCATAAGGCTGCAATTCTTGCGGTCACATACTAAAATCATTCCCCTATACCAGTGGTGCTCAAACTGGGGTCCCCAGATGTTTCTGGCCTACAATTCCCAGAAATCCCAGCCAGTTTACCAGATTTCTGGGAGTTGAAAGCCAAAAACATCTGGGAATCCCAGGTTGAGAACCACTGCCCTATATCTCTTGGAAAATTGTGGAGAGGAAAACAGTATGCTAGTAGAGTTGGATTTTGCTTCTGTGTAAATGGTAGTGCATGCATACACCCTGGTGGGACATTATTCTAACATACAAGACACTTGTTTGTTCAGTTGTTGCTGAAACTCCATCATTCCTACCTGGAACAGAATTCTAATGCATGTTGATCTGTGTTTATAATGGTTTAGAAAGGGGAAAAAAACATACACCGTCTTAAGGCTGCATAAGTTAAAAAAAAAGTAGTAGGTACCTAGACTTTAGAAAAGAGTTGGTGAAGAGTGTTAACACTCTCATTCTCCCTATACGCTTGTTCTATACGTGTAAAGGACACATAACATAGGAACTGGCCATATACTAGTTAATCAAGGAGGTCTGTGATAAATATTAATAAAGTGGCTTTCAGCATTTGTGGCTTCTCTAGCAGACTACAAGGTCAGCTCATGCTACAGGGACAGGTAAGGTTTTCATCTTAAAATGTCTGGAAAATTGTTCCTTAGTTAAGATAGGGTGGCCATCTCTCTTCTGCCTGGAAAAATAGCTGTCCCTTGCAGAAAAAAGAAACTACTTTTGATAATCAGGAAAAACTAAGATTCTATGCTCTCATGCTGGGGGGGGAGAGATCAGCCATAATCCAGTCAAGAAAGCCAGTCCACTAAAGTAGCACCTGGTTCATCACGGTTTTGTTCAGATGAAGAAATGTGAGCTAATCATGTCTTTGCCTTATATTTCATTGCCATATTTTGCTTGATACTTTGATCAATTAAACCATTGTTTTGGTGCCTCTGAGACTCTGCTTCATTTTGCCAGACCCTCCAGCCCTAGCTGGCTTGAGATTGAGGCCCTGAAATCATTAAACTATGAGAGTTCTGGAGCAGATTCTAGAATCAGGCTTCGACTAATGGCATGTTATTAGTGCTGGTATTAATTTAATTTGTAGCTTCATTGGTCTGAACACCAGCTAAATGCAAATGTCTTTGCATTCATCAAGTTGCCACCCTTCACCAAGGATCTGTCTTTCTCTGTTTTGTTTTTTCTATGAGGAACAGCAAGTCCAAGTATTAGGAGGCTGGTAAATTAAATAAGCTATTTTCTTGCCTGTAAAACAGTTGGTGGCAAAATAAAACTGGTATGATTCACTGTTGATCACTGCTCTTCAACAAATTACCCCTATTCTATTGAAACACACTGCATTATGCACATGCTCCACCGCCGTAGATAATCCCTATTCAAGGTTGGGTCACATACCTATAGATGAAAATCTATGGGGAATGAATGATAATTGAAGAAATGGAGGACACTGATCACTAATTTGATTGAATTCATTCTAGTCTTTTACTCTCATGATTCAGTTTGTTCTTGGAGGAAGAGGCTCAGATCTACTCTACCAAACACCTCTCCAAAAATCATAAAAAGGCAATTTCTGTGATTCTCAAAATGAAATATTAGGTAAGAAATTCAGCTGTCTTGAGAGCACAATATCATTCTGTCTAAAGGGAAGCAGCTCCTCTAGGCTTCAGTCAACAACATGGTTAGTATAAAGACTGGCAGGATGTACAACAGAAAATGCACCAAGACTGAGCAGCAGCAGGTTAAAATAACATCTGACACAGAAAAACAAGAGATTCTATTCCCAGCCCCTGGCTGTGCAGAAAAGGCACATTTAGCAGTGGGTGCTCATAAGAGAGAAACTCTTACAGCGGCATGACAGAAAACAAGGAACTAAGTAAAATAAAGCTGATAGGAACTGATCAGGAATGATGCTTTCCATTTTTCCAGGTCAGAAATATTATTTAGCAGGATGTCACACAACTAGTTACCACACAACTAGGGTAAGATCTGAAGACAAGGATATAAACAGCAAGAGCTTTCCACTTGGTTGTGGTCTTTCAAAGGAAAGAGAGAGAGAGGAAGGAAAGATCTCCAAAATCTCTCAATTTTGGTTTCTATTAAGGATTTTTAAAAGCTCTGAAACTCCAAGTATCCCCTCAATAATTGGGCCACGATTGGCTTGGTAACTAAGATCGCAATGCTAGAGTACAGTCGGTTGAATTAGTTCTGTAGATGATTCATTTCTCAAAGATATTATTTCTGACAACATAGTTCCTAAAAATAAGATCAAATGGAGTAAAAAGTCCCTCTGCTGCACTAAGATTAATCTTCATTTAAACACAAATTCACATCTCTCCTTTTCTGAAGGGTACTCCAAGTGCCACACACAAACACAAAAGAATTCCATTGCTAAATTAGCCCCCTGCACACAATTTGTATTCTTCAGAACTTCAGCCATTCTCTCTCTTCAGGATCTTTGTTGACAAGCTTACAAGTTGGAACACAGACTAAAATATGCCATTCATCCTTAAAATCATATGTCATGAGATAAAGATGCAGATGTGAAATAATCTAAAATACAGATGAAGAACCAGTGGCTTTCAAGATCTTGGTGAACTGCAGTTATCATTAGCCCTACCAGCCTGGGCATTAGTAAAGCTAAATAAGAACAGCAGCTCATCTGCTTATGAGGGGAACACAGATGAAAAACCCACATTCCCCATAATTTGAGACAATCTTAACAAGACCTGAATTTGACACCAAGAACTGACATTTCCCACCCTATTTCACTTGAGAGCAGTACTCTCCCGAGAGGCTCATCTCATACCTAACTTCATATCATTATGATGTTGGGCAAAATAATTTTAATTCCTCCGTGTGTTACATTTGTGTCAGTCTTTTATACTGTAGTGTTTTAATATTTTTGTCTAAAGTGAACTATGAAACATTTAAGACTCTTTCCTGTCTCATCTTCAGTCATCAACACACAGGGGTTTCTGTGCATAACAATAATCATAGATCCAAGCGGAACTCTGCAGAGTTACCATGAATGGTTACCTTCATCAAAATCAGCATCATCCTCTGTATGTTGAGGAAAGGGAAAGCAGTTGGTGATTTCAAGCCTGTCATCCACCACTAGACCCAAAAGGACACCTTGGACCACTTCATTGCCTTGACCTTCTTCTTGATAATGTTTGATGATCTTCAGCACAACCTGAAATGAAACCCTTTGATTAGTTTGGTGACATTTCGAACAGGATGAGCTGAATGTGATCCATGGGGAAAATGAAGCACCCAGACACCACTTATTTGGCCTCATAAGCCCCTATCAGCCCCGAACACCCCCCTAGTTTCTGCCCAAATCATACTGAAAGCACCCCAAATGCATGAAAAATGCATATACTTCTAACACACATCCTCACACTCCCTAGAACCCTGCACTACTCCCAAATAATTCCATTTTCCTCTGCAGTTGTTCTCAAAATGGCAACAGTACGTAGACCAGATAATTGGGAGTTTTGAGGACAAGAGATAATAGAACATCGTCCCCAAAATAATAATTTCTTACCCATTTACTTGCAGTATTGTGTGATATTTGTTTGGATCGCCTTAAACTTTTGGTTAATTGACAACGAGATACTCTGCTACTTCACTTGTTAATTAGCTGTTTTAATCTGTTCTACACTGCTTTATTTTAATGATTACTTCCATTGTAAACCAGCCTGAGGATATTTTGTGGAAAGCAGAGATTTCAAGAAATGTAAATAAATAAAAAGCTACAAACCAAATATAGTGTAGTGTGTACACATAGGACCTCTTGTTGTCTGCAAGTATTATTTATTTACTTACTGTATTTCTAGCCCGCCCTTCTCAACTCCCCCCCCCCCCCCGGGGGGGGGGACGACGACTGAGGGCGGCTTACAAGGCATAACTAGATGCTGGTAGCAAAGATCCTCTAGGAACTCATGCAATGGGAGGTCCACAATATACAGAAGTGGTTGGGGTTTTTTTTTTTTAAGTGTGAGTGTTGGAAGTGTGGCATGCTTCTGTTGGGGATTCCAGTCAGCACACACCATTCCAAGCCTCCTCCTCCTCTCTAGAATTCCATTATCCAATAGTCATCCCACATGCTATGATCACAGAATGAATTCAGTCTTCAGTGGACCATTTTGGAGATAATTCCCCAAAATAGGTACCCCTAAATAAACCTTGCGCTTCTGAAAACTTTGGAACTACCCAAGAATGCTTGATACCTCCTTCTTATGTGTAAATTTTGCCCTTTTTTGCATCATGGGAATCAGTGCTCAGAATACACATTCTGCTATTACAACAGGGGGTTGATGGTGATTTGTTTTCTAGTCCATCTTTTTTTGCTGGAGGATAATAACCATCTTTATTTATTTCCCACCTTTTACACAGGACAGTAAAAAACATACAATGAAATTTACACAATGTAAAAGGAGACAGCCTTCACAGCCTTTTGTTAAATGTCTGACTAAATAAAACAATATTTGCCTAACTCCAGAAATACAGCAAGGAGGAAGCTCTAAATTGGGGCAGTCACTGAGAAAGGGCCCTCTCTCAGGTTCCCAGCAACCAACTTTGTGAAAGTGGCGAGTCTGTTAAAAAGGCATTTCCTGTGGATCTCAGGTGCTGTGCAGGCTCACATCTGGTGGTACGGTCTGACAGGTAGCTGGGACCTAAGTTGTATAGGGCTTTATAGTCATAATCAGTGCTTTGAATTGTGCCTTAAAACATATCAACAACCAGTGGTGCAACAGAAGTATGGGAGTTATATATTCCCTTTAGCCAGTCCCAGTTAGCACTCCAGCTGCAGTTCTTTGTAACAATTAAAGTGTCCAAGAACTCTTCAAAGTCAGTCTCTATGGCACATTATTGTCATCCAAATGAGATCTAACCAAGACATGTGTAACTGTATCTGGAACAAGCAGTTCCAGGAATAGGCACAAAGGGCAAAGTTTTAATGTGCAAAAGCATCCTGGCCATTGTGGCAAGCTATATAGGTTGTTATCACTTCATCTGCCAATTCAGCAGAGAACGCTCTATCCCAGGCCTGCACAACCTGTTGCCCTCCAGGTGTTTTGGACTCCAACTCCCAGAAACCTAGCCAGCTTGTCCAATGGTGAGGAATTCTGGGAGCTGAAATCCAAAACACCCGGAGGACTACGGATTGTGCAGGCTTGCCTTAGTCCCAAATGAAAGGACATGTTAAAGGTCTTGCTTCAGTCTTTCTGTCCTCAAAGTAATCACCTCTCTCATACCTTCTAAAACATTCAACTTAATTAAAACTTCTACAGATAGGGGGAAATGGAACAAGGAGTTTCTTTGGATCGTGGCCCAAATGTGAAAACAAGCATAACATGTCAACTAAGCAAAGTTTAGGGCCTACTAGACTCAGAAAAAAGAGCAAAAGGTAATCAAATGCAAAGTGCTTCTGAAATAATCAAGAGGACCCAGAGTCAAATTTCTGCTCAAGCTGAACTAATTACCACACAGAAGAGAAGGTTTCATTAAGGAAATTTATATTAGGATTAACCTTCTACTCAAATACTTTGGCACCCCCTTCGTTAATTGAAATACGCAATAGATATGCAGCCCCATTATAAGATGCACGGATGCATTCCCAGGAAATGATGCAGCTATCGCAAATCTTGGCACCTAAATTCAATACAGCCTAAGGGCTAGGTTGTCATGTTCTATTGAACCAAACCAGTAAATATGACAAAAGTCAACTTCTTCCTACTGTAACAAGATCTACCTTATATTTGCAATCTCATTTTAAACAAAGGGTGCAATAGAGTTTCACCCCTATTCTCAATAAATATGTAAGTCACATGAAAACAAAGTAGAAGCTGAAAAAGGCCAAGGGGAAAGAAGATGGTGTCTGAGATATGAAGAGATTGAAGGCTTTGCATTTGCACCTTTCTCAGTACTAGCAAACAGTAACATGACTGATTTTCTTAAAGAAAATTCATACACATATTTGTGTAAGTTTAGTCAAAACACTGACCCCATAAATCTGGACCAACTTATTTATGGGTTAATGTATGTATCGTTTCTTAACTCTTTTTCTTTTCTTTTCTGCAGCCATCCTCTTCTCTGAGTAAACCAGCAAAAAGCAAAACCTTAATCTGTGCTGGGAGAACCCAAAAGAAGCACCGAATCCCCCACTCCCTACTTTCTCCACCACAATGCCACTTCTGGCCTTTTTAGCACCTAGGCTGGAAAATGGTAGCAGCAGTCAGAGATGGCCAGTACCCCGAAATGGCACTCCCCTTACCTTTCTCCATGTAATGACCCTCGATTTAGGCATGGGTTACATCAAAATCCATAATTTTGGCTCCAAAAGCAGCCTTTGACTATCACATGAGGTCAACTTATACATTAAGTCCAATCGTGTCCGACCCTGGGGGGTGGTGCTCATCTCCATTTCTAAGCCGCAGAGCCGGCATTATCCGTGGACACCTCCAAGGTCATGTGGCCAGCATGACTGCATGGAGCACTGTTACTTTCCCGTCGGAGTAGTACCTATTGATCTACTAACATTTCCATGTTTTCAAACTGCTAGGCTGGCAGGAGCTGGGGCTAACCACAGGAGCTCACGCCGCTCCCCCCAGATTCAAAAGTGCAACCTTTCAGTAAGCAAGTTCAGCAGCTCAGTGGTTTAACCCACTGCGCCACTGGGTGTATGTGTATGGTAGTCCCTTCTGCCTGAGAACTTAAGGGCCTCAGGAAAAACATGTCTCACAACATGTGTATTCTCTGGTTCACATGTCACACCTCAGATACCTTAACTTCAAGGAGCAAAGCCACCAGTAGCAGCTTAAAAGGAAGTGTTCAGGGCAATACGAACTGACTTCAAACAGTGGAGGAGCAATTATTGAAGCTGGGTCCATACTGGGAAGACAATCCCATTGCTAGAGAAAGATGAGTCAGTTTTTTCAGGGAGGGAATTAAATGAATTAAACCAGATAGAGATAAACAAGGAGGATGTTCTCACATGCCTTACTAAACTAAATGTCAACAAATCACCAGGGCCAGATGGCATCCACCCCAGAGTTCTTAAGGAACTCAAGTGTGAAATTGCTGAAATTCTAGCCAAAATATATAACCTTTCTCTAAGATCAGGCACTGTACCCGAGGACTGGAGGGAGGCAAATGTATCTCCGATCTTCAAGAAAGGATCCAGGGGTGATCCAGGAAATTATAGGCCAGTTAGTCTAACCTCAGTTCCAGGCAAAGTGATGGAAACCATTATTAAAGAAAAAATTACTAAGCACATAGAAGAACAGGCATTGCTGAAGGAAAATCAACATGGTTTCTGCAAAGGCAAATCATGTCTTACTAACTTGATAGAATTCTTTGAGGGTGTAAATAAACACATAAAGGGGACCCAGTCGATATTGTTTACCTTGACTTTCAAAAGGCTTTTGACAAAGTCCCTAACCAAAGGCTCCTAAATAAGCTCTTCAGCCATGGAATCAGGGGACAGGTCTTGTCCTGGATTGGAACCTGGCTAAACTGTAGGAAACAAAGGGTGGTAATAAATGGACACTTCTCTGGATGGAAAGAGGTGAGAAGTGGCGTACCCCAAGGTTCAGTTTTAGGACCGTTACTTTTTAATTTATTCATAAATGATCTGGATCATGTAGAAGTAAATTGTGAGGTAGCAAAGTTTGCAGATGACACTAAACTGTTCAGGGTAGTTAAAAATGAAACTGATTGTAAAGAGCTCCAGAAAGATCTCTCGAAATTGAGTGAATGGGCAACAAAGTGGCAAATGCATTTTAACCTAAACAAGTGTAAAGTCATGCACATCGGGCAAAAGAACCCCAAATACACTTATCAACTGATGGGATCAAAGCTTTCTGAGACAAACCAGGAAAGGGATCTTGGGGTTTTGGTGGACAGCTCAATGAAGATGTCAACCCAGTGCGCTGCAGCAGTGAAAAAGCAAATTCTATGCTTGGCATGATCAGGAAGGGAATCGAAAATAGGTCGGCAAATGTTGTATTGCCTCTCTACAAATCTATGGTGAGGCCACATCTGGAGTACTGTGTACAATTCTGGTCACCGCACCTCAAGAAGGATATAACGGAACTGGAAAAGGTACAAAGAAGGGCAACAAAAATGATCCAAGGGATGGAGCAGCTCCCTTATGAAATCAGGTTGCAGCGCCTTGGTCTTTTCAGCCTTGAAAGACGGCGTTTAAGAGGTGACTTGATCGAAGTGTATAAAATCATGCATGGGATAGAAAAGGTGAATAAAGAAAAAATATTTTCTCTGTCACACAACACTAGGACTAGGGGGCACTCCCTAAAGCTCCAAGGTAGGAAAGTTAGGACTAATAAAGGGAAATATTTCTTCACCCAGAGGGTCATTGGGTTATGGAATTCACTTCCAGAGGAGGTTGTGACAGCTGTTAGCCTGGACAGCTTTAAGGCAGGATTAGGCAGATTCATGGATACCAAGGGAATCAGTAGTTACTGAAATTGACATCCAAGTGCCACCTCTGTGTTGATGGAGGCAGGCAGGATTTTCCCCGGGTACTGGTTGTGGGGGGTCGGGAGCAGGTGAGGGTTTTGCCCTCCTTTCTGCTAGAGATCCCTGTGTACAACTAGTGGGCCACTGTGTGACACAGAATGCTGGACTAGATGGGCTGAGGCCCGATTCAGCATGGCTCTTCTTATGTTCTTATGAAATATAAATCCAATAAATAAATAGCAACAACTTTGCTTGTGCGAAATGATAAGTTCAATCTACAGACAGCAAGTGGTTCAGAAACCCATAGGACTCCTGCACCTAATTTCTGTAGTTCCCAACTCCTCCTAGACTCATCCCTCCTGTAAAAACACATTTTCAGCAAGGTCCATGATGAGCTGCTGTTGGGTCTAAATCACCCCTTGGGTCTGTCCTAGTTGTCCAGAGTGCAGGGTGGAGAAACAGATTACAGCACAATCTAAATATAAGTGCCAGCAAGACTACAGCCATAGAATTAATAGGAACTTATTTAATAGATCTACTCTAGCTTTTGACTAGCAATTAAAATTTAGCCTCTCATTGAACCACTTTCTATCTGGCCCTTTTTAATAGCTTTAGCAGCTATCTAAAAAAATCCAAAACATCAATGGAAAGAGGGAAGGAAAGGTAAAGGAAAACAAAGCCTCCTATTTGCACTGCACAATACAAAAATAATTTGTATTTACAAGTCCCTGATTGCGAACTATCTAACAAGTGACATGACAGTGGCATTGCATTTTACATTCATAAAGCCACCTTGCTATCAATCACTTTTATGCTTCCTTTGTAAGTGCCTAGGACTGCGGAAACAAAGCTACTGGGCTTTTTACCTTTACAACATATGCTATTAATCTTGTGTAAGCAGCGCTGAAGTCTTATTGATCTGTCAGGGACCAGGTACATAGGTAGAAGGCCTGAAGCATCCACAGCCTTAATGATATACCAACATAACCTCTGGCAGGTAAATTCTGAGGCAGTCTACACCGGTATAGGCATGGGTGGCTATTTAAGATTCTAATAAATGACACTGAATATAGCTGACCTAATTTGAAGGATTAGTATGAAAAACTCTGTAGTGCCCATTCTACAAGAGACATGTATTGCCATGGAAACTCCTGATTGACTTCCACATAGCAACATTTTTGAATCGTGTCCTTTGAGATTCGGTTTTATAAGTCTGAAGGCAGATGAGCAGTAAGTGATCAAGCAAAAACAATAACATCATTTTTAAATGATAGCTTGCCACTCCTTTTGGTGGTTCCCTACCATTACTCTATGTTTAAGAGACAAGACTAGCCATCTCATAAGGAAGTGTTAATCTCCCACTGAAGTAGAACATAAGGAGCAACTAGGGCAAATGCTGCAGCTAGGAAACAACTGTCAAAGTTCTCTCATGCAACCTAACATCTCTGCAGGTTCCACACAGCATGGGAGTAGACTAATACATCCAAGAAAGCTCTCTGTGGGGAAGGATCCACTTTCATTTCCAAGATTAACTGACAGTGCAAAGAAATGTGCAAACAGAAAACTAGTTCTTATTCCATAGAAGAGGAAGGTATACTGCAGGAACGTACATTTCAAGTCTTCTGAAAACACTTCCTGCTTGATTTAAAGCCCTTTTCCTGGTGTGCCATCAACATTCAATGGCACAGTTTGCTCCCAAATTGCAGCAATGTGGCAGCAGTGGAGTGCAACCTGTGATGGGCTCCAGGAGCAGGGCCTTTATTTTTCTCCACCTGTGGATGTACCAAGTGTGTGGAGTAACACTAGGGCTTCCTGATTTCAGAAAGCACTTAAAATATAAAAATTAAATTTTGCTACACAATTTCTAGCCCTGCCATGAGAGGAACCTATTATACTATGTAATAAAATTTGAAAGGCTTTCCGTTCCTGGTATGAAAGTATTATTTCCTGTTTAGTTGTGTGGTACTTACTTTTAAAATAGCTGTTATACTCCAGAAACTTTGTTTTTGTGGCTTTGTGATTTTCCTTAATGAAAATATGCTATTTTTATCCTTTCAATGTGCAGACAACAAAGTTTTTGCAGTTTAATAAACTCCTTCCATGTTTTTATGATAGAATGTAGTCTTGTGGAGTCCCACAGGGTTCAATACTGTCCCCGATGTTGTTTAACATCTACATGAAGCCGCTCGGGGAGATCATCCATAGTTTCGGAATGCGATGTCATCTCTATGCAGATGATGTCCAAATCTGTCACTCCTTTCCACCTGTTACCAAGGAGGCTGTCCAGACCTTGAACCGGTGCTTGGCTGCTGAATCGGACTGGATGGGAGCTAGCAAATTGAAATTGAATCCAGACAAGACAGAGGTCCTCCTGGTCAGTCGAAAGGCCGAACAGGGTATAGGGTTACAGCCTGTGTTGGATGGGGTCACACTCCCCCTGAAGACGCAGGTTCGCAGTCTGGGAGTGATCTTAGACTCATCACTGAGCCTGGAACCCCAGGTCTCGGTGGTGGCCGGGAGAGCTTTTGCAGTTAAAACTTATGCGCCAGCTGCGACCGTACCTTGGGAAGTCTGATTTGGCCACGGTGGTCCATGCTCTTGTTACATCTCGAATAGATTACTGCAACGCACTCTATGTGGGGCTGCCTTTGAAGACTGTTCGGAAACTTCAACTAGTCCAGCGATCAGCAGCCAGGTTACTAACTGGAGTGACATACAGGGAGCATACCACTCCTCTGTTATGCCAGCTCCACTGGCTGCCTGTCCAATTCCGAGCACAATTCAAAGTGATGGTTTTGGCCTTTAAAGCCCTTTATGGTTCTGGCCCAGCTTACTTGTCCGAAAGTATCTCCCCTTATGTCCCACCTTGAAATTTGCGATCTTCCAGGGAGGCCCTACTCTCGATCCCACCTCCGTCGCAAATACATTTGGTGGGGATGAGAGACAGGGCCTTCTCGGTAGTGGCCCCTCACCTGTGGAACTTGCTCCCCAGCAAAATAAGATCAACTTCTTCCCTCCTTTCCTTTAGAAAAAAGCTAAAGACGTGGCTGTGGGACCGGGCGTTTGGTTGATGTGGAGCAGCGGACGGACAAGCTGAGTAGGATAGAGTTGTGTTGGCTGACAGCCTATGAATACAGAACGGAGATTATGGGGGATTTGATATGTAACTATTTTTAATCTGCTTTGTTGTATTTTTGATATGTTGTTCTGTTCTTATATGCGGCATTGAATTGTTGCCTTTTGTGAGCCGCCCTAAGTCCCCCTTCGGGGGTAGAGAAGGGCGGGTTAGAAATGAAATAAATAAATAATAATAAAACCAATAAGGAAATGACATTTATAACCCAGGAACAAAAATCATGTTACATAGTGTTATTAACCTCAGATTGCATACAGTAAATTGAGTCTCAGCACAAATACTTTACCCCAGTTTTAGATTAAACAAAATTCTGAACCAAAATTTACACTTGTCACCTATATAATCCAAGAAATGATACTTTTGTGGAAGACACAGAAAAGGTGGGTATTCTGTATAGTTAAATCATTATGGTTTCGCTTACCAATACAACCGAAACAATCACAACATAATTAAACAAATGACAATATGAGAAGCCAGCCTCACCCTTGTAAAACATGGCCTTGCTGTTTCACAGCTGGGACATTCCTACACATATCATTATATACGTTTGTTGAAAGCTGAGAGCTACTACTGACTAACGAAGAATAAGGAATAATATTGCCAGCTATACATTGTGCTGTGTAACTATACTAATGGATGCAGCATTCAAATTACTACTGTGCTCATGAAATGCCTACTACTGCCATCTGTGCATAAAAGCATTATTCTTCAGCTTGAGTTCCCAGCGGTTGCCTGTGCGGATATTTCAAGATGACAGCCAAGTGCAATAGCACTTAACCTCATCGTTATTCAACAAGCCATTTTTCACATGGGTTTGAGCAAATTTTCTATTGTCACTTTGAATTTAGAGGAAAGAGCCTGCAGGGAAAGAGGGTGAGTGAGAGGAAGTATTTCTACATATATCTTTCCTTCAGAAGAGAACGGACTAAGACGAAAATAAAAGAAAGTGATGCAACTAGTCAGCCCACCACATTGGTAGGTTTAACTTTTGAGGATTTGGCTATTTGTGGATTATTTGGTGTTACCTCCGCTGCAGCCCCATGCTATTTTTAATAGAAAATGCAAGCTTTGAGACTGAAACAGACGTCAAATATGTAATGAGGCCTGTGAGTCCCTGTAAAACAGTGTACGGCAGCAATTTATTTATTATTTATTTACATTATTTCTACCCCGTTCTTCTCAACCCCCGAGGGGGGACTCAGAGCAGCTTGACAAAACGGCAACAATTCGATGCCAATACACTATATAAATATAATATAAAACCATAAACATTAAACATTCAGCATTAAAATACAGTTAACATTAACACATAATATACATTCACTTAAAAACAGTGTCCGTCCATAACATGAGCATTGAGCCATATCCATAAACTTGCCATTACAATTCCAATCCAAAGTGCTGCATTGTGCTAATGTGCAAAAGCCTGGTCCCACAGCTAATATTTCACTTTTTTCCTGAATGCCAGAAGGGATGGGATCGATCATATGTCGCTTGGAAGCGCATTCCACAGACGGGGAGCCACCACTGAGAAGCAATATAGGCAGCAGCAAGCTCCACCATGTACCTGCCTTGCAAAGAAACTCTGCCACTTTAAAAGGCATTTGTGAAGGATTGAATCTCATTCCACAAACAAGCCACAAAGCCAGCATTCAGGATTTCTGTTTATATGACTTAACTTATGGCAAGAAGATGGCTGGGCTCTGGAGTATTCTCAAAGATGATAAAATCATGCTGGTGTTGGAGGAAAATTCTGTGAGTGCCTTGGACCGCAAGAAGATAAAAGCAGGCTCAGTTTATTCATACCGGGACCCGTGAGTTTATGTGTCCCTAAAGAACTGAATGTGTATGACTTTAAGGCGCTCTAAGCTCCACAGGACTTTCCTTTCATTGGGCAGACATTGCCTTGTCATTTGGACTGGAATTACTTACCTGTATTAATGCTTGTTATCAATATGTATATGTGAATGCATGATGATATATATTTTGTAAAATGAAATGAAATGAAGATTATTGGCATTTATGATATACCCAGTGTATCTACTCATGAGTTTGGATTACTAGTCTCTTTGTGAGCATAGTATTCAGTTGCCTTTTCAAACGTAGCCTGCTTCCTAGATAGTGTTTTACTCCAGTGAGTTACACCCAGTGTTTAGCTTGTGTTTGGATAGAACTCACCCAGAACACTGTGTCTATTTCTTAGTACCACAATTCAAAAGGGATATTGACCAGCTGAAATGTGTCCAGAGGAGAGCAACTAAAATGATCAAAGGTTTGGAAACCATTCCCTATAAGAATAGCTGAAAGAATTGGGTCTGTTTAGCTGACAGACACGAAGGCTGAAAGGAGACATAACTATGTTTTAATATATGAAAGGATGTCATAAGGAAGCAGGAGCAAGATTGTTTTCTGCTGTCCTGGAAACTAGGACTTGGAGCAATGGGTTCAAATTACAGGAAAGGAAATTCCACCTGAACATTAGGAAGAACATCCTGACTGTAAGAGCTGTTCAGCAGTGGAACTCTCTGCTTCAGAGTGTGGTGGAAGATCCTTCTTTGGGGGCTTTTAAAAAGAGGCTGGATGGCCATCTGTCGGGGGTACTTTGTTCTTTTCCTGCATGGCAGGGAGTTGGACAAGATGATCTCTTCCAACTCTATGATTCTATGAACGACTTTGCCATGGATTGAATCCACACTTCTTTGAAATCTTTAAGAAGAAGCTGCTTGGGATTTCATATTTTGTTTGGTTATTTGATTATTCATTTTACACCAATAATTCCTGTTTTGTGTGTACATATGTGTGTGGTGCTTCACTTCTATTCTTTACTAGAAAATACCGTAAATGTTGCAACAACAGCACAGAGTTAAAAGGTCTTCATTAGCTTAAAAAATTATATAGTAGTTTATGTTGCTGGATAAAATATTTTTGGATAATTCAGAAAATAGTGCAAGATCTGAAGCATAAAACCCTTGTTCAAACAAAGTGATCAAAGTAAAGGGTCTGATTGCTTCAGGAGGAAAAAAAGGGATTCAACATATGGGTGCGTCCAACTTTTGTTGGGCACTTCCAATCTATAATCCTATAATTCTATGAATGCTCAAAAACCAAACACTATGGAAAGTAACTTATGTCATAATAATTCCACCTAACATTTATATGTAGTAGGAAAGTGAAATTTGGACCTGTAGGCCTAACCTTTTCCATAGACATAATGAAATCTGTTAAATTTCAAAACAGAAGTATTACTTGTCTTCAAAGGCAAATGATTCCTTTAAGTGTAAGCTACTTTGGGTTCCAGCCTGGGAAAAGGGCAGTATATAATGAAATAAATAAACAGTATACATTTTGTAGACCAGGCTTGGGCAAACTTCGGCCCTCCGGGAGTTTTGGACTTCAACTGCCACAATTCTTAACAGCTGGTAAGTTGGCTGGGATTTCTGGGAGATGAAGTCCAAAAAACCTGGAGGATCACAATTTCAGATACACTGCCCTAGAGAAATTAGAAACGGACATCACATGTAATTTCTGTTTGTATTTAATTATCCCTTATATTTACCATTGAAATCTGTTAAATTTCAAATTAGAAGTATTAAAGGTGATATGTAATATTGATGTTGTGCTGTGGCAATAATATAGTTTATTGTATTTGTATAGTTCAATGTGATATTGTTATAGTACAATGTGATATATAATATTGATGTTGTACTGTGGCAATAATTATAATTCATTGTATTTGCATTTTACTTGTGAGCCGCTCTGAGTCCCCTTCGGGGTTGAGAACGGCAGCATATAAATATCGTGAAATAAATAAATAAATAAGGTTTCCCTTTGGCATTAAGTCTAGTCGTGTCCCAACTCTCAAAGAGCCGGCGTTGTCTGTAGACACTTCCAATGTCATGTGGTCAGCACGACTGCATGAAGTCCCGTTACCTTCCTACCAAAGCAGTACCTATTGCTCTACTCACATCTGCATGTTTTCAAACTGCTAGGTTGGCAGAAGCTGGGGCTAACAATGGGAGCTCACCCCGTCCCACGGATTCAAACCGCAAACCTTCCAGTCAGCAAGTTCTGCAGCTTAACGGTTTAACCCACTGTTCCAACTGGCCCTCCCTGTATCAGACTTAAGATTTTGTCTGTGGAAATATTTTTCGAACTACTCGGTTTTTGCATTTTCAGCTTTAACTTCAAAAGGATGGTAGCTTTTCTAGACGGATAGTCGTTGTCAGAAATATTTAATATTAGCTAGGCATTTTTAATACAAAAGTGTGAGTCAAGCACTTAAAGAGTTAGTAGGCCGAAGCCTGTTAAGAGTCAGTGGGCCAAGGCTAGTATCGTCCTGTGGAGTGTGAGGTAAACCTCAGCATGAGAGAAGCCTCTTGTGAGAAAGCTCCAATGTGAAGGCTGCTGCGTGTAAAGCTACTAGGTACTTGTTTATTCGTGTTGTGGAAATCTTGTTATTGTAAATAGGGCAACTGTATCATTTTACTACAGAGAAAAGCCTGTAGCCTGGAACTCTAGGTTTCAGTGGTGGTCAGCTTAGAATTTGCACAATTAAAATTTGTGTGCCTGTTGCACCTGTTCCTTGGGAAGTCTGACTTGGCCATGGTAGTCCACACTCTGGTTACATCCCGAATGCACTACTGCAACGTGCTCTATGTGGGGCTGCCTTTGAAGACTGTTCGGAAGCTACAAATGGTCCAATGGGTGGCAGCCATATTGTTCACTGGAGCGCCATACAGGGAGCATACAACCCCCCTCTTGTGTCAGCTCCACTAGCTGCCAATCTGCTACCGAGCACAATTCAAAGTGCTGGCTTTAGCCTATAAAGCTCTAAATGGTTCTGGCCCACCTTATCTGTCTAAATGTATCTCCCTCTATGAACCACCACAGAGTTTAAGATTATCTGAGGAGGCCTTGCTCTCGGTCCCACCTCCCTCGTAGGGAGACATGGCCTTCCCAGTGGTACCCCCTCGACTGTGGAACTCCCTCCCCAGCAATGTTAGATCAGCCCCCTCCCTTCTGACCTTCCTCAAGAGTGAAAACTTGGCTTTGTAACCAAGCCTTTAAAGAACTTATGCAATAGATAGACTTCTATGCCTGATCTATATATACTGTAGAATAGATATCCATCCAGTTTGACCCCCATTTTATCTGCCCTGGCTCAATATTATGGGATACTGGTGAGTGGAAAGAGCAGCCTACACACCAACTCTCCTCGGCGACAGCTACACCTCGCTGCTCCCTCTTACCAGCTGCCTGCAAGGAGGAAGTTAAAAGAAGGGCAGGAGACTTCGGCTCATCCAGAGTGGAAGGTGCAGCCTACACACCAACTGTCATCGGTGGCAGCTACACTTTGGTGCCCCTTCCCACCCTCAGACTACTGGCAAGTGATAGCTCACACCTGACTTATGACACCAGAACTGATAAAATCTATGTTCCTCTGGACTTTTACGAAACTGATCAGTAGCCTACTACCATCATCAGATAAGACTCTTCCTCCGCCCGCCCCCATATTACATTTACTATCCCCCAAGAAGGACCAGGACGCGTTTTGTTTTTACCCTCCCCATTTTGTATTCAATCAACAGGGAGGGTATAAAAAGGGCTGAAACGCTATGGAGAATTTGGGGGGGGGGGGCAGAAGGGGTCTACATTGTTAATTGCAGCAATAATATGTTTCCCGCTTATATCTATGCTTGATTTTATTTTACAATTTTAATGGTTATTTTCTAGTTATATGTTATTGATTTGGATATGTGATATTTTATAAATGTGAGGCATTAAATTTGCCATTTATTATGTTGTAAACAGCATTGAGTCCCCCCAGGGGTGAGAAAAGCCGTATAGAATGCAGTTAATAATAATAATACTGGAAGCTGTAGTTTTACTGGGTCTTTAGCCTTCTTTACCAAAGGAAGTTGTAGTCCAATGCCTCTGAAAAGTCTCTCTCTCGGCATTACTTCGTGAACAAAGATTCTTAGGAAGGAATCATCCCATGCTTTTTACAAGCACATTATTGACTAAAAAGGCCAATCTGAGATAGGCAAGTTTGGTTGCAGAAAGCTCAGCAGAAAGTCTCCTTGGGTGATGTTGTTTCCACGTTGTGGTTCTTCCCGCATTGTCGTTTCTCTTCGAGACCCGTTCGGCGTGTCTTCTCGAAAGAGGCCGCAGCATTGTGGATAGCGCATCTCCATGCCTCCCAATGTGAAGCCAGGGTGGACCATTTTTGGTGATCAATCTGACTGAGCCTGAGATGTTGTTTCAGAGAGTCCTTATATCTCTTTTTTGGAGCACCTCTCTTGCGCTGACCTGTGGCGAGTTCACCATAGAGTAGTATCTTTGGGAGGTGGTGGTCCTCTATCCTAGAGACGTGCCCTGCCCAGCTCAGCTGTGTTCTCAATAGTATGGCCTCAATGCTGGTGATCCCTGCTTGCTCAAGGACAGCAACATTCGTCACATAGTCAGTCCAGTGTATATTTGGGATTGTGCGAAGACAGCGCTGATGAAAGCACTCAAGGAGTCGTAGGTGTTGGCAATAGGTGACCCATGTTTCAGACCCATATAGAATATAGTACAATAGCTCTGTACACACTGATTTTGGTGCTTTGCCTCAGGTGCTTGTTGCTCCAGACTCTTTTGTGAAGCCTTCCGAATGCACTATATGCATTTGCTAATCTGTGATCTTTCTCTTTATCAATCTTGGCGTCTGAAGAGAAGATGCTTCCCAGGTAGGTGAACTGCTGGACGGACTTAAACACAAATTGGCCTATGCTGACGTGGGGATGATGGTGTTCTGCCTGTGGTGCGGGCTGGTAGAGGACTTCCGTTTTCTGCAGGCTGGCTTCCAGCCCAAACAGCTCTGCAGCTGTTGCAAGGCAGGATGTTAAGCGCTGCAGGGCTGCTTCTGAATGAGTGACAAGGGCAGCAGCAGCAGCAAAAAGCAGCTCACGGATTAGATAGTCTGGACACCTTCCAGACTTAGCCTGAGTTACTGGAACTATTTTAATTAATTTTCCTTTCACTCAGTGGACCAAATTTGACACAAATACCCAATATGCCCAAATATGAATACTGGTGATGGTGGGGGGGGGGGTGTGATTTTTTACTTTGGGAGTTGTAGTTGCTGGGATTTATAATTAACCTACAATCAAAGAGCATTCCGAACTTCACAAATGATAGAATTGAACCAAACTTGGCACACAGAACTCCCATGACCAATAGAAAATACTGGAAGGGTTTGGTGGGCATTGACCTTGAGTTTTGGAGTTGTAGTTCTCCTACATCCTGAGAGCACTGTGGACTCAAACAATGATGGATTTAGATCCAACTTGGCAAGAATATTCAATATGCCCAAATATGAACACTGGTGGAGTTTGGGAAAAGAGACTTGATATTTGGGAGTTGTAGTTGCTGGGGTTTATAGTTCATCTACAATTAAAGAGCATGCTGAACCCCACCGATAATAAAATTGAGCCAAATTTCTCACACAGAACCTCCATGAGCAACAGAAAATACTGTGTTTTCTGGTGATCTTTGGCGACCCCTCTGACACCCCCTCGCGACCCCCCCCAGGGGTCCCGACCCCCAGGTTGAGAAACACTGGTTTAGAGTCTTAGTGCGAGCCCTCAGGCGGCTTAAGTTGAACAAGCTACCATCAGTACGATAGCGTGTGTGTATATATATATATATATATATATATATATATATGCCGTCTTCTTCTTCGAGGTCTGCCGTAGCCCTTTGCAGCACCATGCTGAAGAAGATTGTAAATAGAGTTGGTGCAAGAACACAACCTTGTTTCACTCCATTAGTTATTAGAAAGGGCTCCGAGAGAGTTGCTGGACGGACTGAAGCACAGATTCGCCAAACCAGCACTTTGAATTGAGCTCGGAATTGGACAGGCAGCCAATGGACCACCCCCCTGTTGTGTCAGCTCCATTGGCTGCCTGTCCAATTCCGAGCTCAATTCAAAGTTCTGGTTTTGACCTTTAAAGCTCTATACGGATCTGGCCCAGCTTACTTGTCCGAACGCATCGGCCTCTATGTCCCACCTCGTAATTTAAGATCATCCGGGGGGCCCCTGCTCGCTCCCGCCAACCTCTCAAATGCGGTTGGCGGGGACGAGAGGGAGGGCCTTCTCGGTGGTGGCCCCCCGTCTGTGGAACGCACTCCCTATTGATATTCGATCAGCTTCATCCCTCCTAACATTCAGAAAAAGAGTGAAATCCTGGCTTTGGGACCAAGCGTTTGCACCCTAGCACGACACGGCACTTTAGACTGGTCAGTTGGTAAATTGGTGGTTAAGATCTAAGACTTTGGATGGAACATTGTTTTAATGGTGATGAATGTATATGATGTTTTTAATATTAACTGTATTTTAATGTATTGAATTCTAGGTGTATTTTAATGTATTTTAATTTTAACTGTGTTTTACTATGTATTGTGTGGCATCAAATTGTTGCCGTCTGTTAGGCCGCACTGAGTCCCCCCTCGGGGGTTGAGAAGTAGCGGGGTATAAACACTGGAAATAAATAAATAAATAAATATGCTGATGTCCAACGCCTCTGGAAAGTAGGACCCGAATAAAACGGAGAGCTATAAATACGGATACCTGTCGCTGGTTCACAATGGAATCAAAACCAGATCTCACGGTGTTGGGTGGGGGATAGGGTTGTTGTTTTTCCACCTTCTGCATCTAAGGGGAATTATTTGAGGCATCTACACCAGGCTGGGCCAAGCTGGACTCTTCAGGTGTTTTGGACTTCAACTCCCACAATTCCTAGCAGCCTCAGGCCCTTTCCTTTTCCCCCTCAGCCGCTTAGCGGCTGAGGGGGGAAAGGAAAGGGCCTGAGGCTGCTAGGAATTGTGGGAGTTGAAGTCCAAAACACCTGAAGAGTCCAGGCCTGGTGTAGATGCTCCCTCGGGCGGTGTTATGGCCGGCATCCCTCCTCCTTCTCCTCCACCAACTCCTCCTTCTCTCACCAGGCCGTCGATCTGCACTTGCTTCACCGCAGAGTCGCCCGGAGCTGACTTGCCCTTCACTTTAGTGACGGACGACGAAGGAGCGCCGGCAGCTTCTTTGCGCGACGCCATCGCTGAGAGAGAGAGAGAGAACGAGCACGCCTACCGGAAGTGCCTTCTACCGAGCGGAAGCGCCTTCTACCGCAATACCTTCCGGGCGGAAACCAGGCGCCCTTGAAGAAAGGTTCCGGGAACGAGTTGAACTCCGAGACAAGTTGGAAGGCATGTTTTATACAATAAATAGATACAGACACTCTTATACACAAGCATATTTACTCAATACTGGTGCACGTATATCTAAATATATATTTATATTTAAATATTATATATATATATATATATAATAAATTTTGCACAATATAAATACAACATAAAGCAATGTATTTTCTATATTATACAGATTGAAATATACTGTTGGAATATATAATAATACTAATATAAATTAGATCTTAAATATTGCACAGTATAAATACAATATATTTCCATGTATTTATTTCAGTTTTTTTATTTCTTCCCTATTATTATTATTTAAATTATTATTATTTAAATATATATATATATATATAATAAATATTGCACAATATAAATATTTATTTATTTATTATTCAGGCTTCTATGCCGCCGACTCCCTGAGGCTCGCGGGGGCTTACAGGAGCCGAAGGGCACAGTAAAATACAGGCAATAAGCAGTTAAAAACAATTAAAAACAACAGCAGTATAGTAATTAATAACACAGTTAACACAATGAACAGCACATCATCCTCAGAAGAACGAATAGGTGGCGGGGCATGGGCAGGACTTACTCACCAAAGGCCTGCTTAAACAGGTATGTTTTACAGGCCCGTCTAAACGGGAGCAAGTCCTTCATAGCCCGAGTTCCGGCCGGGAGGGCGTTCCACAGCGTAGGTGCTATGACAGAGAACGCCCTCCGGCGGGTAGCAGTCAGCCTTGCGAGTTTAGCTGAAGGTATCTCCAGGAGATTGGAGTCCTCAGACCGAAGTGATCTCGGAGGGCAATATGGGGTGAGACGGTCCCTCAAATACGCTGGCCCCAGGCCGTGTAAGGCCTTAAAGGTGAGGACCAACACTTTGAAGGTGATCCGGTGCTCAATTGGCAGCCAGTGCAGATCCTGCAAAACAGGTGTGATGTGGGCGCCAGCTGGCGTGCCAGACAGGAGCCGGGCGGCAGTGTTCTGCACTAGCCTGAGCTTCCGGGTCACCGACAGAGGAAGGCCAACGTAGAGCGCGTTGCAGTAATCCAGCCTTGAGATGACTGTGGCTTGGATCACCGTGGCCAGATCGTTCCGGGAGAGATAGGGGGCCAGCCTCCTTGCCTGTCGCAGATGAAAAAGCGATCTTGCTGACCGCAGAGACCTGGGCCTCCATGGTCAGCTGGGAGTCCAAATGGACCCCCAGGCTCTTTACGGAAGGCGATGGGCATAACACCGCACCGTCCAGGCTCGGAAGCTGGACATTAACATCACCCGGGCGACCCAGCCACAAGATCTCCGTCTTCGCCGGATTCACCCTCAACCTACTGGCTCGCAGCCATCCAGTAACGGCTTCGAGGCAGTGTTGGAAATTATCGGGGACAGAACCCGGCCTGCCCTCCATCCTCAGAATGAGCTGGGTGTCGTCAGCGTACTGGTGACACTCCAGCCCATAATTCCGCACCAGCTGTGCAAGCGGCTGCATGTAGATGTTAAATAACAGAGGGGAGAGAATGGCCCCAAATACAACATAGGGCAATGTATTTTCTTCTATGTTATACAGATTTAAATTTTTAAAAAAATATATATAATAATAGTACTAATATGAATTGGATCATAAATATTGTACAGTATAAATACAATATATTTCCATGTATTTATTTCAGGGTTTTTTATTTCTTCTCTATTATTATTATTTATATATATAATAAATTTTGCACAATATAAATACAACATAGGGCAATGTATTTTCTTCTGTATTATATAGATTTAAATATATTGTTTGAATATATAATAGTACTAATATAAATTAGGTCATAAATATTGTACAGTATAAATACAATATATTTCCATGTATTTGTTTCAGTTTTTTTAAATTTATTCTCTATTATTATTATTAAATTATTATTAAACTTTATTTATACCCCGCCACCATCTTCCCTCAGGGGCTCGGAGCGGCTAACATGAAGCCAAGCTTAACAAATACAATGAGCAAAATCAAATACATACAGCAAATAATAAATAAAATACAAACAAAAAGAAAAAAAATCACACAATTGGATAAAACACAGGATATAGACCTTTATACGGTTCTGGCCCAACTTACTTGTCCAAACGTACCGGTATCTCTCCTTATGTCCCACCTCGAAATTTACGATCTTCCAGGGAGGCCCTGCTCTCGATCAGTGATTAGTGGAGTGCTGCAGGGTTTGGTCCTTGGCCCAGTGCTGTTCAATATCTTTATTAATGAAACGAATGAGGGCATGTTTTTCAAGTTTGCAGATGACTCCAAATTAGGAGGGACAGAATTCAAAACAACCTCAAGAGCTTAGAGAGCTGGGCCAACATTAACAAAATTAATTTCAACACGGACAAATGTAAAATATTACACTTGGGCAGAACAAAATGGAATGCAAAGATGCAAAATGGGTGATGCCTGGCTCGACAACAGTCCATGTGAGAAAGACCTTGGAGTCTTTGTGGACAACAAGTTGAACATGAGCCAACAGTGTGATGCAGCAGCTAAAAAAGACAATGGGATTTTGGGCTGCATCAAAAGGAGTATAGTGTCCAGATCGAGGAAAGTCATGTGCCTTCTCTATTCTGCTTTGGTTAGATCTCACCTGGAATAGTGTGTCCAATTCTGTGCACCACAAATTAAGAGATATATTGACAAGCGGGAACATGTCCAGAGAAGACCAACTAAAATGATCAAGGCTGTGGAGAACAAGCCCTATGAGGAGTGGCTTAAAGAGCTGGGCATTTTTAGCCTGCTGAAGAAAAGGCTGAGAGGAAACATGATAGCCTTGTATAAATATGTATTGTCAAAGGCTTTAATGGCCCAAATCACTGGGTTGTTGCCGATTTTTCAGGCTGTATGGCCATGTTGTAGCAGCATTCTCTCCTGACGTTTTGCCTGCATCTGTGGTAGGCATCCTCAGAGGTTGGGGAAGGAAGAAACCAGGAAAATGAACAAAATCTGGCTACCTGTATTTTAAAAAGGCTAAAATTATAACAGTAAATAAAAATAAAACTCAAACACAGGGGAACTCCAGAGAAGAAACAACCAGGAACAGCTAATCACCTCTCAACGAGGAATTCCCCTAGGCAGTAACAGGACACGTCAAAAAAACTGCCAGGCCATCAAATGCTAATCAAGGTGGCCAATTGAAACATTCCCACCTAGCTCAAACAGACAAGAGATCTTTCTCCCACCTTGGACTTTTCCACAGATATATAAACCCAATTTTCCTAGTTTCCCACAGACCTCACAACCTCTGAAGGTGCCTACCATAGATGCAGGCGAAACATCAGGAGAGAATGCTTCTAGTGTAGGGTCAAAGAACCCAAAATATTACCCAAAAAGCAGGAGCCCCCTTTCCAATAGGGTGGGCAAAGAAGGACACCACAAAAGTTGGATCTTTTAAACTGCAAAAAACTCTTTATTGCGTGACCATAGGAATAACGACAAACAAGCAATACAGAAATGCAATCAAAGGGTTATTCGCAACCCCCAATGGGGCTGCAGAGCTTTTATCACTTTGGTAGTAAATGGAATATACATTTTCATTGGTTTCCAAAGACAAATCATTTCATTGGTAGTTTATGATTTTGATTGACGTTATAGCACGCGTGGGATCCCAACAATGGCACAACTATAACACAACTATAGTCTATTGTTCTCTGACCATGACTGTATCTTATGTGTTAGTCTGTTGCAAACATGACTTCAGAGTGACTGGGAAACTTCTGCTAGAGATCCCTGTGTACAACTAGTGGGCCACTGTGTGACACAGAATGCAGGACTAGATGGGCTGAGGCCCGATTCAGCATGGCTGTTCTTATGTTCTTATGTTGGGGATTCTAACTAGCCACCAGCTAGCTGGTTTTGTCCAGATGGACTGTTATCCTTGAATAGTAACTTCTTCTCTGGAGCACCGATTTCTCAAAAAATAAGCACTTTCTGTAAATATAGGCCTATTGCAGGAATAGGCCAACATGGCAGTAAATCAGGACATATAGGCATTGGGAACATATCTGAAAATTCCCATTTTTAAAAACATGTCCCCTCTACTAAAGCATGGCCATACAGCCTGAAAAACCTACAACAACCCATGTATAAATATGTGAGGGAAGGCTTGTTTTCTGCTCCCTGGAGACTAGGATTCGGAGCAATGGGTCCAAATTGTAGGAAAGGACCCATTAGAAAGAACTTCCTGACCATAAGAGCTGTTCAGCAGTGGAACTCTCAGTCTCAGAGTGTGCTTCCGTCTGGCTGCTCTCTTTCCAGCCGGCTTACCTGAGGACCAGGTACATTTTCATGTTTATGTTTACCAACTATTACTACATTTGGCATTGGCTGGACGTGATAGCCTTTCTAGTGACTGTGTATCAACTCTCCTATTCATTGTTCACCAGTTATACAAGAGGGACTCGTCTAATGCCCACCTGGAATTACACAGGAGCATATATATTGAAGGTGGAAGCCTCATTACTGTTCCATGAGGTGTATTGATGCATAAGAACAGTACTAGTGGACTGCTTTGAAGTTATATGGACACTTTTTTTCAGTACAGTGCATATGTGAATTTCTAAGGTATAAACAAATATCCCTAGCATAGACATTTTCCAGAATTCACAATTCAGAATTCCAAACGACCTTAACATATTAGAGAGATAGGCCAATACTAACAAATGAAGTTCAACAGGACAAATGCAAAATATTCCACTTAGGCAGAAAAAAATGAAATGCATAGATACAGAACTCTTGTCTCAACGGCAGTATGTGTGAAGAAGACCTTGGAGTCCTTGTGAACATCAAGTTAAACATGAGCCAACAATGCCATGTGGCAGCTAAAGAAGCCAATGGGATTTTGGCCTGCATCAATAGGAGCATAGTGTCTAGATCCAGGGAAGTCATGCTCCCCCTCTATTCTGCCTTGGTCAGACCATACCTGGAATACTGTGTCCAGTTCTGGGCACCACCATTGAAGAGAGATGTCGACAAGCTGGAAGGTGTCCAGAAGAGGGTGACTAAAATGATCAAGGGTCTAAAGAACAAGCTCTATGAGGAGCGACTTTAAGAGCTGGGCATGTTTAGCCTGCAGAAGAGAAGGCTGAGAGGAGGCATGATAAGGGCCTTGTATAAATATGGAAGAGGAAGTCATAGGGAGGAGGGAAGAAGCCTGTTTTCTGCTGACCTGGAGACTAGACACAAAGCAATGGCTTCAGACTACAAGAAAGGAGATTCCACCTGAACATTAGGAAGAACTTCCCGACTGTGAGAGCTGTTTAGCAGTGGAACTCTCAGTCTCAAGCGCGTGGTGGAAACTCCTTCTTTGGAGGCTTTTAAGCAAAGGCTGGGTGGTCATACTTTGTGCTTTCCCTGCAGGGCAGCGGGTTGGACTAGATGCCCCCATGATTCTATGAAATAACAGTACAATATTGAATGGGCACGCGTATATTGTAGAATGAACTGAGTTTGACAGCACTTTTAATAGCCAAGGCTGTAGATTTATGTCAGAAGTTGTATAACTAACTCAGTGTTTCCCAACCAGTGTGCCGTGAGCGATCATCAGGTGTGCCGTGGGAAATTGGAACCTCCAGGAAGGGGGGGGGGGGAGAGTCTAGTATGTTGAAGTATAAAAGCCCTAAGAAACCTACCTCGATAAAGGCACAAAATTACAAACACCCCCTCCCCACCTGTTGTCTACTTGGTCTCTCCCTCTCCATGCATGGGGAAGGCCCGCCTCCCTTTCCCCAAGTAGAGACCTCCTCTTGCCTCCTGGGGTTCTGTGTGGGAAGTTTGGCCCAGTTCTATCATTGGTGGGGTTCAGAATGCTCTTTGATTGTAGGGGAACTATAAATCCCAGCAACTACAACTCCCAAATGTCAAGGTCTATTTCCCCTGAACTCCATCTGCGTTCATATTTGGGCATATTGAGTATTCATGCCAAGTTTGGTCTTGATCCAACATTGTTTGAGTCCACAGTGCTCCCTGGATATAGGTGAACTACAACTCCAAAACTCAAGGTCAATGCCCACCAAACTCTTATAGCATTTTCTCTTGGTTATGGGAGTTCTGTGTGGGAAGTTTGTGTCTTTCTGCCATTCCTGCCAGGATATCTATGTTGAGTTCATCGAAACAGGTCCAGGTTTCACACTGAGTGTATAAATACATTTTAAAAACATACTAACTATATGTATTACTGTGTTAGAGTGTCATTTTGTGTCATTTTGGTTGGTGGTGTGCCCCAGGATTTTGCAAATGTAAAAAGTGTGCCGCGGCTCAAAAAAGGTTGGGAAACATTGAACTAAAAGCAAATTCTATGCTTGGCATGATCAGGAAGGGAATCGAAAATAGGTCGGCAAATGTTGTATTGCCTCTCTACAAATCTATGGTGAGGCCACATCTGGAGTACTGTGTACAATTCTGGTCACCACACCTCAAGAAGGATATAACGGAACTGGAAAAGGTACAAAGAAGGGCGACAAAAATGATCCAAGGGATGGAGCAGCTCCCTTATGAAATCAGGTTGCAACGCCTTGGTCTTTTCAGCCTTGAAAGACGGCGCTTAAGAGGTAACTTGATCAAGTGTATAAAATCATGCATGGGATAGAAAAGGTGAATAAAGAAAAATATTTTCTTTGTCACAAAACACTAGGACTAGGGGGCACTCCTAAAGCTCAAGGTAGGAAAGTTAGGACTAATAAAGGAAATATTTCTTCACCCAGAGGGTCATTGGGTTATGGAACTCACTTCCAGAGGAGGTTGTGACAGCTGTCAGCCTGGACAGCTTCAAGGCAGGATTAGACAGATTCATGGATACGGGAGCAGGTGAGGGTTTTGCCCTCCTTTCTGCTAGAGATCCCTGTGTACAACTAGTGGGCCACTGTGTGACACAGAATGCTGGACTAGATGGGCTGAGGCCCGATTCAGCATGGCTCTTCTTATGTAACTAATGCTATAAAAAAATTAGAAGTTGTAGTTCCACAAGGTCTCCAGCCTTCTCTGCCAAAGTGTGCTGGCTCCTTCCTCATCTGGCTGTAAATCCCAATTTTCCACAGCACTGAGCCATGGCAGTTAAAGCAGTTTCAAACTGCATTACATGTGCAGTACAGATGCACATCAAAAGCGAGAATAACCAAGGATAAGCACGTGAGCCAATTTCTTGAGGGCAAGGGAGTTTCATCTCGCTCCCACAGCGCATGCGTCAAAGGCGTGCTACTTCCGGCGCAACACTTCCCACTTCCGGATAGGCGGCAAGGAGGCCGGGCCGTCTTTCCCCCCTCTCTATGGTCCCTTCCCGGCCTCCGCCATGAAGATCACGCGGCAGAAGCACGCCAAGAGGAACATGGGCTTCTACAAGTACAACTTCGGCTTCCGGGAGCCCTTCCAAGTCTTGCTGGACGGGACGTTTTGCCAGGCGGCGCTGCGCAACAAGATCCAGATCCGAGAACAGTTGCCGGGATACTTGGGCGGCCCGACGCAGCTCTGCACCACGCGGTGAGTTGGGCCGGGAAAAGGAGAAGGGGGCGTCACGTGACTCCGGGCGCGCGCAGCCAACTCCCCAGAAAGCTGCCGTTACTAGGCATTCGAAATCGACGGTTGGTGCTGCCCGCGAGCCCCACCGCGCGCGCGCGACCCCTGATTGGGCGGAGCAGTTCCGCCCCTGACAGCTGATAGGCTGCGGAGAAGTGTCATTTTATTTCACCCAGCCTTAAGCAAGCAAGCAGCATCCCTGTTGTGGAAACCCAGATAGCTTCCCCATAGCCAGAAAATCCAGAATAACATGACAGAAAATCCCACGTTACAGTACCTACTTTGAACTGGTTTATATGGCAGTGTGGAATCAGATAACCCAGTTCAAAGCAGATATTGTGCGGTTTTCTGCCTTGATATTGTGGAATATAGGGCTTTGTGGAAGGGCCCTCATATAATCCAGTTCAAAGCAGATAATCCACATCTGCTTTGAAGTGGATTATGAGGGCCCTTCTGAAGTGGATTATGAGGGCCCTATTACCCAGAAGATCAAGGCAGATAATCCACAGTATCTACTTTGAACTGGGTTATCTGAGTGTCCACACTGCGATATGACCCAGTTATGTGTCCAAATCCAGACAAAACAAAATCTGCACTATCTGCTTTGAACTGTATTATAGGAGACCCTTTCCACACTGCCATATAATCCAGATGATCTGGACTTGACCCTGAAGGAGTTGGGGGAGGTGATGGCTGACAGGGAGCTCTGGTCCATGAGGGCACAAAGAGTTGGAAGCAACTGAACGAATAAACAACAACATATGAGTCTACACTCATATAATCCAGTTCAAAACAGGTAATCTGGATTTTATATGACAGTGTAGAAGTGGCCTTAGATTCCTATGAATGTTCAGTTGTGTCAATGAGCACAACTCCAAAGGAGCTGCTGCAGGATGCCTGCTGTCTTCAAGGTCTAGTTCTGTTCTCCATGTTGTAATATGGTAATTGCCATGAAGTAATACAATTAATGAAAATTCTCACTATTTTTACCGTTCTTGTCTCATTTTCCTTTTAGATGTGTCCTCAAAGAACTGGAATCTCTTGGAAAGGAGTTGTATGGTGCAAAACTGATCGCACAGAGATTCCAGGTCCGTCATTGTTCTCATTTCAAAAGCCCAGTGAGTGGCTCGGCCTGTCTGCTGTCCATGATCGAAGGTGACAACCCACATCATTATTTCACTGCTACGCAGGTAACAGTCACTTAAACTTCCATTGCAAAAGTACCCAATTTCCCTCATGACTTTAAACCATTCTCTTCGACAAGGAGTTTTCAATTGGCGTGTTTAGCATTCCTCATGGCAGTGTTGTTACAGCAGGGATGGGCAAACTTTGGCCCCCCCGGTGTTTTGGACTTCAACTTCTACCATTCCTAACAGCCTACTAGTAGGCTGTTAGGAATGGTGGGAGTTGAAGTCCAAAACACCTGGAAGGCTGAAGGTTGCCCATGACTTGCAGTAACAGTGTATTTATTTAGCTGCAGCTCTTTGTACTGATTTTTTGAACACTCTTCAAAATCAGTGTTAATAGGGACTTTATGCAAATGTTGTCATAGACCAGTGGTTCTCAACCTGTGGGTCCCCAGATGTTTTGTCCTTCAGCTCCCAGAAATCCTAACAGCTGGTAAACTGGCTGGGATTTCTGGGAGTTGTAGGCCAAAACACCTGGGGACCCACAGGTTAAGAACACTGTCATAGACAATACAACTGCAGTCATACAAGACAGTACTAAGATTGAGTTTACAGCTCAAGCCTCAGAAATAGGCTTTTTTTTTTAGTTCAAGGGGGCTTGGGTTTGCTCATTTTCTTAAAATAAGCCTAGGATTGTAGTCCTCCTATAGCAAGCAACCAGGAGAAGAAAATTAGGCTTTCCCCTCAATTGGGGGGGGGGGGGGGTTTTGTTTTTTGCAAGAGTAAACTCCCTTCTATTATAATCATGTATTTATTTTTTTATATAGCAACATCACTGCATTACTTTGCAAGTAGAAAAATAACAGCAGTTCCTTAAGGCAATGTGCTAGGGGATTAAGGCCCCTTCTACACTGCCATATAAAATCCAGATTATCTGCTTTGAACTGGCAGTGTAGACTCATATAATCCGGTTCATAACAGATCATGCAGATTATCTGCTTTAATAATGTGGATTATATGGCAGTGCAGAAGGAGCCTTAGTCCATCAAAAACGGCATCTTCTTATCTCCCTCCAAAACCAGCATTTTGGAAGTGAAGAAAGGTTTATATTGCACTGTAATTTTGTGAGTGAAATGTCTACGTATATGAAACCTGGACTGTCTGAGCTTCTGTTGATTTGTATCTTTAAATATTTGATAGGACCAGACTCTAGCAAAAAAAATAAAGAAAAGAGTTGGAATTCCTCTTCTGTTCATAATTCAGAACACTATAGTTCTGGACAAACCTTCTACTGCATCTTTAGCCTCTGTGCAAGCCATGCAGACCAATCAACTTATTCCAGAGCATCAGAAAGAGAGCATTTCCCGTCTGAAAGAAGAACAGGGCCTAGTGAAACCTTTGGAAGGCAAAAAAAGGAAAAGAAAAAGGATTGCTGGTCCTAATCCTCTCAGTTGCCTGAAGAAGAAAAAGAACAAAGGCCAAGAGGCCACACAGCCCTCAACAACTAAGAAAAAGGTGAATAGGAAACGCAAGAAAAGGAAACTGGAAATAACAGCAGGGACTGTGCAATCAGGATCACAGAATGTTGAAGCATAAAAAGCTTGGAAAATGATTGGACCTAGAAATTATTTGACTTTGAAAAATGACAATATGTTTTATTATAATATTAAAATAAATATTTGTTTTCTCTTTGTTAAAAAACAACTAGTTCTATAAGTCGCTGTCATGTTTATATAGTGAACCAAAATATCCTCTTTCCTGCATTATTTTTTTCATTTCATTTTGTAGAACTTTTAGTTCTTCTGTAAACAATCTTTTATTTGAAAATTGCAAAATTGGGGAGGTAGGGCTGGAATCAAACAAAATCATCAACCACATGGCATTTCACACAAATGCTAATGGGCAAATTGAAAGGTCAATGTTAGTAAAAATATCAAATGGGTAAAAAAATAGTTTAAAAACAAAATCTCATACAGATCAACATTTCTTTCAAATTAAGATTTCTTCTGTCAAAGTGTTCTCCTCCTCTGCCCACTCCCCCCAATTGTGGTTGTTTGTTGATGAATTTAGACTTATTCTAGTCCAAAAACTAGATTCCCGTGTATGTCCATGTTGTAGTCATTATTTCTCTTTAAGAGGAAATCAAACCCATAATTGGCTCTCTCCTATTTCTAAGTTTAGCCAAGACTTAACAAATATTTAGTAGTGATTTACCCATGCCTATTTATATTATATTTGAACTCTCAAATTCTGTTGACTTACAAGTACAGATGGCCTAAATATAGGTTTAATTGGTGTGATCTATGTATATTGGCATGTCTATGACTTGTTTTCACAAGGTTCTCTGAGGCATAGCTATTTCTGCCACTGAAGATCACAAATTGCCAAATACGGGAGAGGCAACTGTATTTTCACCCCTGTAGTTTAGTTGCACCAAATAGGTTACCTACAAAAATTCCTTCCTCAAAGTTTGACAGCAGGAAGGTAAGTAAATCTGCTGGCACTGGAGTCTTCCATGGAATTGTGTATGGCAACATCTGGGTGAAGAATGCTTTTTGGGGAAGACATCAGAGACTTGGGGTACCAAGGTTCCTGGCTAATATGCAGCCTGCACATTTCCCATTCCTGATCAAACAGATTCTGCAGTAATTACAGATCCATTCCATATCCATTTTATATGATTACAGGATCAGAAATAGATAATTCCTTAAGTAGAAATCCTTTGTCAGTTTATTTTTTATGACTCCTATCCACACGCGTTCTAGTTTACCAGGAACTAAAACTAGCTTTTGTAATATTGCCTGGCATATTCTTGAGTGGTGCGATAATTTTTCAATATTTGTCCATATCATTCTAATCACTCAGAAAAAAGTGATTAATCGGTTCCTCATGATGCATAGTATTAATTTCTGCAGAACGTTGGAAGAGACAGTACTAGAACAATTAAAAGTATAGAATAATAGAGAAAAGTATAGAATAAATAGAGATGGCTGTAGAATATAGATCTCTAGGGAGTGCAGGGATAGGATTGAAATAACATCAAAATTTTAAGTCATCTTTTATGCCGGTCAGTAACTTGGAGTTCAATCCAGTGAGTCTGCCCAGGAATAATTATCCTTGAGTTAAAGAGCACTTTGCGACGTATGACAAAATGTATGTGATCCTGGAATTTGAAATCTGCACTAACTTGAAATGATTCATGTATTTATGAATGTTTCCTTCAGTATATGGTTCAGAACCCTACCTCGTCCATGGACTTCGTGCTTTTAGAACATCTCTGTATCAGGCAAGCCTCCACCATCATCCGGCTCTTGTAAAACTTCATAGTGCAGCTGTGTGACCTAATTTATTGTGCTTTATTGCTCTGGTGAAACTGTTCATTGTGTGCAGCAGTGCATGGGGAGGAAGTTTTGCATCTGTTCCTGTCCAGATTGACTTTGCAGAATAGTTGACAAAAGACAGCCATTAACTTGGGGAAGCAATCATCACAGGAGGAAGCCTTATGTCGTATGGCGAAGGTGTGGCCCGCAGGCTGTGTGCCATTGCAATGCTATTTTTTTAGGTCGGGACCCCATAGCATTCCCAATCTTTACACATAATAAAACTGGAAAATGTGTATGTGGCAGAGATTACACAGACAGCCTTCAGCTTCCACAAACAGTCTATAGTTTCAAGTGCTGAGACACCTCCAAAGGCAGTCCCTCAACTGACATTGCAGGTTAAAGCTAACGCCATGAACATGTAGCCCAAATGCTGCCAATGTTCTCCCCAAACCACCCAAGGAATGCTTTCATTTGGGGAGAACTTCATCCTAGATTTGACATTTCCTCCATCACAGGCAGGCATCCCAGGGTTCCTTGTGTGGAATTTGAATGACCCCGCCCACTGCCTCTCACTTAACTCTTTCCTATAGCACACAGCAAACACAGAGAACTTGATCAGCAACTGAACAGACGAGGGATTTGGAGGACTGACTCAACATGATGGAAGTTGTAGTTCACCCTACATCAAGAACCAGCACTTGTGACCCCCTTTGATAATGGACCTGGACCGCATTTGGCACATAAATCTGCCATGACCAGGTGTAGGGGAATTGACCTTGATTTATAGCAATTGTAGTTCATCTACATCCACAGAGCACTGTGAACCCAGCCAATGATGGATCTCAACCAAACTTGCCATGGACGATGGGACTTGCAGTACCTCCACTCACTTCCAAAGACCACTGCGATTGTTACATGTTACCAAACTGATATTCCCAAACTTCTCAAAACAAACAATGCCGTTCTCAAATAACCCGGGCACTGCCGAGTCCCCAAAGTAGTTATTTTAAAAATATAGGTATATGGCAGTGTGGCATCCCCAGTTCTTTTGTCAAGTGCAATAAACATGCAGGCCTCTATTCTGTATGGCTACATAACGTTTGATGTGAAACGTACCTCAAAGTCCTGCATCTTGTTATCTTTAGAAGGAATGTCAGATTATCCAATGACTTCATCTATCACCCGGAGCCCCCGGTAGCGCAATGGGTTAAACCCTTGTGCCAGCAGGATTGCTGACCAATAGGTCAGTGACTCAAATCCCAGGAGAACAGGTTGAGTTCCCTTTGTCAGCTCCAGCTCCCCATGTGGGGGCATGAGAGAAGCCTTCCACAAGGATGGTAAAAAATCAAAATATCTGGGCGTCCCCTGAGCAACGTTCTTGCAGACAGCCAATTCTCTCTCACCAGAAGCGACTTGTAGTGTCTCAAGTAATTCCTGACACAGAAAAAAAATTATCACCTGGAATCAGTATCATAGATGTACCCATTGACAATATAATTCTTTCCAGCATCCAATGGCTTATGGACCAGCACCAATCCATTGGCCACTACTCTAAGTAGCACTTCCAACAATCTTCTTGAGTAGATAAGAAAATCAGATTCTGTAGAAATAAGAAGCCAAGGAGAATACAGTTCTAATAATCCACAAAGTTAAATCTGAATAATTAAAAGACACTCATATTTTCCATATAATGGGAATGGCTCCTGCCCCACTGGAGCATTATGTTTTCTTTTTCCAGATGACTTCAGACAGTGGCACTTTTGAGATTTGTTTCCAGCAAGATGAAATACCTTTTCTGAATTAAAAATAAAATAAATGGGGGAATGGCGGTGGCTCATGTTTCTACCACCTCTTTGTTACTGTTGCAAATTGCTAAAGGAATACTTTTCCATCATTGACAGGTTTTTAAACTCTGTGCTTAAAAGATACTGGCAGGAGCAAAGCTCTATCTTTCAACCCAGAAAAAGTCAGTATTGAAGTGTGTATGAAACTGATATAGCTCACTGCTTATTTAGGTCAGGCATTAATTTAGCCTGAAATAATAGAACTCAAAATTCATCACTGAGTGGCCTCATTCCCCTTTTAAATGCTACTTGTCTGGATTTCAGATTCCTTCTGCATTTGCTTTTATTGCATTTGCCAGTCTAGCCAGACACCCTCTGTAATTACATATATAAGTGGATGATGAGTGACAGCCACATCCGTATCATGCTTCAGTTCTCACAAGAGCAAACTGTCTCTGCAAACGGGGAATGCTCCTAACAGATGCTGTAATTTCACGCCTAGAGGCCCCAAGTTTTCCCAATTCTCTTTGCAAGCTCAGTAAGCCATCAAGATTATATAACTTGCCCCCTTAAACAGCTTTTAACGTTTATCTAAAAAAGACTTCTTTCCAGATTGAAAAGTACATTTTAATCCCCCTTTTAGTTCAGCCAACACTTAAAAATAAATAAGAAATTAGATTTTATTTCTCTGCAGCTTTACCTTAGTGATGTCTGAGCACTGCAGAAACAGGTGATAGCTCTAATTCAGCAGAGCATATTGTGCCCTTAGTCCCCTTCTACTCTGCTTTAAATTGGATTATAGGAGTCTCCACTGCCAGATAATTTGGGATAAGCAAGTAATCTGGGATCAGATCCTGGGAAATAGGGAAGGGGCCTTAATCATTGTTTAACCATTACAGCTTGAGCAAAAGCTGTCGTTTTTTACATATAGCTTTATTATATTTTGAATAGCACACAAATCCCTCCCCTATTCATCCTCCTCCCATGCTTGAATGCTGAAGATAGCCTCATGCTAAATATTGCAAAGGGAAAGTGCTGAAAGCGGGAAAAAGAGTAGTGTGGCTTGCTATTAATACAAATATAATTTTACATTAACACAGTGTTCCCTCACTTATTGCTGGGGTTACGTTCCAGGACCTCCCGCAATAAGTGAAAAACCGTGATGTAGGGATGCTCTATTTATTAAAATATTTATACATTATTTTAGTAGTTATACACTATTTTAAGTCTTTATAAACTTAAAATAAAGTGAAAGAAAGGCTCTTCAAGGCTGGAGGGAGGACTGAGGAGGGAAAGTGCCTTGGAGAGCGGCGGCAGTGGCAAAACCCCACAAAACAGCGAAAATACCATATGTATTTTAAATTAATATTTTGTGAAATCCATGAAAAAGTGAATCTACAATAAGTGAACCGTGAAATAGCGAGGGAACACTGTACTACCTTTATGGTGCTCATGAGCACTTCACACAAAAGGCACAAAGGGGATAGAATAACTCACTCATGAATTTACTTTTGGTAGGCCATGTAGAGTGAGCTCTCAACCCAATAATTGGGAAAAACCATGCGCACCAGTGGTTGAGCTATAGAATTTTATTTGTTGTGGAAGATGCAGGTATTCTTCCGGGATCTCCAGCTGACTTCAATAGTATCAGATTAAGTGACTCCAATGTCAATTCTTGTGCCTGTGCTTAGCCAAATATCCTGTTCATAGTGTCAACATGTTAAGTCATCACAAAGCTTCTTAAAATATGGGTCACAATATAACTTCCTATTGTTATAACCTTGTAATGTTATAACTTTATATTGGGGTCACAACAAATTTCAGAAGGTTGGGCCAGCAGTGCGGCGAAGGAGGGAGCAAAGAAGCATCCTCTTCTGAGCTGAACTGTTGCCTCTGCTTGCATTAGAAAGAGAAAAGGGAAAGGGATAAGGAAGACTTTGCTGGGGACCCCAGCCTCGAAGCCTATGGGACAGAGGAAGAAAGCACCCCTTTCCACCTGTGTGTCTGGGTCTTTCCTTCTTATCTTGAGAGCCTGGGTGTCCCCCGCTTTCCTTCCCATCTTGGGAGTCTTTTTCTCCCTTTTCTTTCCATCGAGGGAGTCAGAAGGGCCTCTCTTGGGAATCTGTGGGGAAGGATGTATCTCTTCATCTTGGAAGTCTGGTTTTTTTTCCTTCCCATATTGGGAGTCCAGGGCTGCGGTCTCTCTTTCCCTGCTTTCTCCATTCTGCTGGGTCTTTTGTGAGAGGCACAAATTATAGACTAGATTCTTCATCTTTCACCCATTTTGCCTCCTGACTCGGGTGTCTAACTTTGTCCTTCACATTCCTCCCTTCCTCAATGCCTCAAACTTGGTGCTGATGTATCTGCCCATGAAGTCACTGGCCATGAGAATTTATTTCTCTTTGAATTCTTTGTGCAGAGATTGTTTAAAAAATACCAAATTGTTTTAAAATAAACGTACGATTTATTATCACTAATGGTTTGATACACACTTTATATATTTACATACTTTTCTCCTCTCTGGCCCCCCGACTCTGGAATTCCTTGCCCGGAGAGATTAGGAAAGCTCCCACTCTGGATACCTTCAAAAAAACAATTGAAAAGGTTAGGTTGCTTACCTGTAACCGTGTTTCTTCGAGTGTAGGTCTGTAAAATTCACACAAATGGGTTTACTCCCGCGCATGCGTAGAATCTCGGACATACTAGCTAAAATTAAAGATTTATATAAGCCCCTCCCACTCCCCGCCCCCCCCCTCACCCCCTGATCTAGCTACCTAGGCAGTTCCTTGCCGCCAGACAGCAGCAGAAACCTAGGCATGACATCAGAGGGGAGGACGGGTGGGTTCTGTGTGAATTTCACAGACCTACACTCGAAGAAACACGGTTACAGGTAAGCAACCTAACCTTCGTGTGGTCTGTGAAATGCACACAAATGGGTGACTTAACAAGCTTATGTACCTTGGAGGTGGGTCATGCCACACAGGAAAACAGGACGGCTCTGCCAAAGGATGCATCCTTCTTCGCGAGAACGTCGAGCTTGTAATGGGCTGCAAACGTCGAGGGGTTCACCCAGGTAGCAGCCTTGCAAATTTGGTCAACGGAAACACCCCGCAAAAAAGCTTGGGATGTTGAAACTGCCCTTGTGGAATGGGCTTTAACGTCAACAGGTAACTCCTTGTGGGCTAACTGATAGGCCAATCGGATTGCCAGGACTATCCAAGAAGCCAAACGTTGAGAGGTAAGGGGAAGTCCTAGGGAATCTTCCCTGTACTTAAGGAACAACTTTGGAGATTTTCTATAAGGGGCTGTCCTATGCAAATAAAAGGACAAGGCCCTTTTAACATCAAGGGAGTGAAGGGCAATCTCCAGGGGAGATGAGGGATTAGGAAAAAAGGCTGGGAGGACAATGTCCTGAGTCATATGGAAATGAGAAACAACTTTAGGAAGAAAAGTGACATCCGTCCGGAGGACCACTTTGTCTTCATGGAATCGAATGAAGGGAGGATCGGAACGGAGTGCCGTGATCTCGCTAGCCCTCCTGGCCGAGGTAATGGTCACAAGGAAGGCCGTTTTCCAGGACAGGTGGGAGATATGACATGTTGACATAGGTTCAAAGGGTGGTTTAGAGAGTTGGGAGAGGACCAGCTCCAAACTCCAAGATGGAGGAGGAGGAGACACCGGGGGAAAAGACTTCTTGCATCCCTGTAAAAACATGCCCACTAGGAGATCTTGAAAAAGGGACGGGACGCCGAATTTTTTCCTGTACCAGGAGAGGGATGCTAAATAGCATTTGATGGAGGAAAGGGAGAAACCTTTAGTGGAAAGGTCAATAAGGAAATCTAAGACAACTGATGTAGGGGCCGACTGTGGCAAATGGCCCACTGGCTGAACAAATGCACGAAACTTGTCCCATTTGTAAGTGTATGCCTTCCTGGTGGAAACCTTTTGGGCTGCTTGGATTATCAGGCGGACAGGGTCGGAGAGGTGGGACAGGGCCTGATCCTCCACGCTGTAAGGTGGAGGGATGGAAGGTCCAGGTGCAGGATGAGGCCCTGCTGAAGGGAGAGGAGGTCAGGATCCAATGGAAGATGAAGGAAGTCTCCCTGTGAGGCCTGGAGAAGGGGTGTGAACCATGGGTGACGGGGCCACCATGGGGCTAGCAGGATGCAATCCGAGTTGTCGGACAGCAACTTTGCGACCACCCTGGGTAGGAGTGGGAGAGGGGGAAACGCGTAGAGGAGACCTGGGGACCAGTGGTAGAGGAATGCGTATCCTAGACAATCTGGGGATGCGTGAGGGTGGAGTCTCGCACAATACATGAGGCAATGAGTGTTGAGGTGTGAGGCAAATAGATCTATCTGAGGAGTGCCCCAGCGCCTGATCAATGAAAGTGGTGGGGGCTGAGCTGCCACTCGTGAGTGGTGGACGAAGTCCTGCTCAGTGAGTCGGCTAGAGTGTTTTGAAGGCCTGGAAGGTGAATTGCAAGGATGAATGTGTTGTGATGAATGCACCATTCCCATATCCGGATGGATATGGAGAGGAGAGTGGGGGAGCGGGTGCCCCCCTGCTTGTTGATGTAATATTTCACTGAAGTGTTGTCCGTGAGGACTTGGACCACCTGGTTGGAGACTACGGTCACAAACGACCGAAGGGCTTTTTCTACCACTGTGAGTTCCAGGGCGTTGATGTGGAGTCTCTTTTCGGAGGGGGACCAGTGACCGCTGATGGTCAGGTCTTGGAGGTGAGCGCCCCACCCCGTGGAGGACGCGTCCGTCGTCAGAGACAGCGACGGCTGAGGAGGAGAGAAGGGAAGGGCCGAGCACACATTGGACCTGTCTGTCCACCATGAGAGGGACAGCAGGACATGGGTGGGGGGGGGTGGAGGACCATGGTCTGGCTGTCCAGCCCTGGCTGGAACACAGAGAGGAACCATGCTTGGAGGCGGAGGCGAGGCGGGCAAACGCGGTAACGTTCGTGGTGGAAGCCATATGGCCAAGGATAGATTGAACGGCCCAAGCAGAACACCGGCGGGTGGTTTGAATGACCTGGATAGAGTGGCATAAATTGAGGAAGCGATCGTCTGGGAGGTAGGCTCTCTGGGATACGGAGTCTATTAGTGCACCTATGAACTGCACCGTCCGGGCAGGTGAGAGGTGAGATTTCTCTTGGTTGACAACAAGTCCCAGGCTCTGTAAAAGAGATAAGGTATAACTGATATCAGATGACAATTGGTCACATGACCCAGAGCAGAAAAGCCAGTCGTCCAGGTAGGGGAACACGGTGACGCCCTGCTGGCGAAGGTGGGAGGCGACGACCGCCATGCACTTAGTAAAAGTCCTTGGGGCCGTGGAGAGGCCGAAGGGAAGGACATTAAAAGAGTATGGAGTATCATCCACCATAAAGGTGAGGTACTTCCTGTGGGACTGTCTAATTGAGATGTGGAAGTAGGCATCTTTAAGGTCAACAGTAGCCATCCAAGCTCCCTTCGGAATGAAAGGGAGGATGGAGGGGAGAGTGACCATCCTAAATTTGCGTGGTCTGATGAATTTGTTAACTTCCCGGAGGTCCAAAATGGGCCGGAGACCACCATCCCTTTTATCCACAAGGAAATATCTGGAAAAAAAGCAAAATTGAAGCTGGTGGGATGGGGTAGGGGAAATGGCTCCCTTAAGAAGGAGAGCGTCAATTTCTTTCAGTAAATCAGGGGAAGTCTGAGTAGAGATAGGTTTCCCTGGGGGTGGCAGGGAATCAAACTCTATAGCATAACCTCGGCGAACAATGTCCAAAACCCACTTATCAGTGGTGATGGACTGCCAAACTGAGAGGAAGGGCCGCAGCCTGTCGAGGAACAGGCTAGAAGCGGCGTGTCTTGTTGTTTGAGGATCTACCACCTCGATACTGACCCCTGAATGGAGCACCTGGACGCTTGTATCCCTGTGAGGGGAACTGCGGTCGCTGTCCTCCTCTATACGGAGCGGAGTTGTAGTATCCGCGAAAGGACTGACGGTGGTAGTAAGCACGCCAGCTCTGCCTATAGGGTTGATAGGGAGAGTTGGGCTGTTGGCCATATTTGTTTAGTGTTTGTTTCATTTTGAGGGAGTGCTCCAATTGAGAGTCTGTTTCAGGATTGAACAGGCCAGCTTCATCCATAGGCAGATTTTCAATTAATGAGCGTTGATTGGATGACAATGCTGCGGATCTCAACCAAGCATGTCTCCTAAGGGCAACTGACCCAGCGATCAGTTTGCCCGCGGTATCCGCCCCATGTTTGGCCAAGTCCTTTTGTAGGGTGGCCAGGGTGAGGGCTTCTTGGTGAAAGGCCTTAGCCATGGGTTGGTCAGAAGCTGGGAGGAGGTCCAGACATGGGCCTATCTTATTCCACAGATATGATTGATAGACGCTCATAAAGACGCCATAATGTGCCATTCTGCCTGACAGGCATGCTGAGGCATAAAACTTCCTGGCCATAGCATCAAGCTTTCTTCCTTCTTTATCAGAAGGGGCAGCCTGGTTATTTTGAATTGGCTTAGGCTGAGCATCGGTCACAATCGAATTAACTTTCGGAAGTCTGGCCAACCAGGGGGTGGTGGACAGGTCAATCCGATAGAGGTTTTCCGCCCGCTTAGACGTGCTTGGGACAGAAGCCGGGGCAACCCCAGAAATCTTTAAAAGCTTGACTAAATAAGGTATAGTAGGCAAAATGGTAGACTGCTGTGTTTGTTGTTCAGCAGAAGTAAAATAAGGGTCTTGGACCACATCCTCAGATTGAGGGGGCTGTATGCCAAGAGATCTGGCCAGTCTGATTAAGAGTGCAGAAAATTTTTTGTATTCTTCTGCCTGCTGAGGGTCAGCCTCAGGCTCAGGCAAGAGAGGAATGGGAGTCACATCCGAAGAGGACTCCATATCTGCTCCATTATCATCTGGGAGGCGAGGGGGGATTGGGCAGGAGGAGCAACTGGGAGAACAGGGGCTTGAGCGGGAGGGGCTGGAGGAGGTGGGGGTGCCACGGATTGCGATGGATAGGAGAAGGAGGCCACGGATACCGGTATGGATCCGGTGCATGAAAGGGCTCAGGAGAGTAGTAGTGAGGATAGTAAGGGACGGGGGGGGGTAAGGAGAAGGGTAGCCAAAAGGGAAGCCATAAGGAGGGTCCCAGGGGTGGCTTCGGTCACCAGAGGGCTCTTTTAGTGGGCTCCGGGACCTGGAACAAGGCAAATCAAAGTTTAAAGCTGCTGGAGAGCGTCCACGTGGCGCTCTGGAGGCGAGAGCGCGTCCGCGCACAGAGGCGGGAAAGCACTCGGTTGCCGGGGAGGAGAGGGAGGCCGCGTGGTGCTGGCCTCCTCTTGCAACAGAGCTTCGGTCTCCGGAGAAGGTGAGGGTAGGGGGGTGCCTGAGCAAGAGGAGGGGAAGGTGAGAGGAGCTCAGGTTCGGGGACCGAAGACAGGAGGCGACTGGGGAGGAGTTGGGGGGGATTTTCCACTCCTAGAGCCTCATTTTCATCGCCCTCAAAGAGTTGCAGCGTCTCTGCTGCAAACAGGGGCATACAAGGGCTGGGAGGCGCAGGGCTGGCCAGGAGCCTTGGTTGATTTTGTGCCACAGCCTCTTTAGATTTTTCTTTGGATTTGGCAGATTTGGAGGCTTTTTGCTTCTTTTTTCGGAGTGGCTCAATGGCAGAGTCAGAGGCCAACTCACGAATGGCACCATCAGTTAGGGCACTCAAAGGATTGGGATTGAGAGGCCCAGAAGGCAGGGAGGGCTGGCTCATGAAACAAGAGAGCCCGGTCCCTGTGGAAGTTATAGCTTGCTCAAAGAGAGTAGCTTTAAGCTTGGAATCCCTGTTCTTCAGGGTCCTGGTGGAAAACGACCTGCAGATCTTGCAGGTCTGGGGAATATGATATTCCCCCAAACAGAGGAGACATTTAGGATGTCTATCCTCTTGAGGCAAAGTTGCTCCACAATCGGAGCACCTTTTAAAAGAAAGGGAAGACATCTTATCTGATAGTCGAGGCAATCCGTGGTCTTTTAGCAGGAGCTAGCAGTCGGAGATCCTTTCACTGGCTAGGCGGAAAAGGAACTGCCTAGGTAGCTAGATCAGGGGGTGAGGGGGGGGGCGGGGAATGGGAGGGGCTTATGTAAATCTTTAATTTTAGCTAGTATGTCCGAGATTCTACGCATGCGCGGGAGTAAACCCATTTGTGTGCATTTCACAGACCACACGAAGAAGAACCTGGCTTTTTCGCTGTGGCTTCGGAGAGTAGCTATTTAAGCTCTATCACTGTTCCTCAATGCCCCTGTGCTCGGATTCCATCCCTCCTCCCCTATAAATGATGTTATTTCCCTGTAAAGGATGCTATTCCGCTTATCGCACCCTGAGATTTTAACATTTTATATGTTGCCTGTGGCCCGCCCTGTCTGTGATTTTAGATATCTTGTATATTGCTTTTATTTATATGTATGCATTTTGTTGTGTTTATTGCTGATGTTTTTGATTTGATTTTATTTGTTGTTTGGGCTTGGCCTCATGTGAGCCGCCCCGAGTCCCCATTGGGGAGATTGGGGCAGGTTATAAGTAAAGTTGTTTATTATTATTATTATTGTATCTGGGGTCACATATACATTTCTCAGACAAAACAGGGTTGAGTGAAAAAGGTTTAAGTAGCCCTGGTCTATCAGATTTGAGTCCAAAGTGGAGAAAGAGCTGGGACATTCCCTCAATGAAAACAGTAAATCACTGTGATAGCTGGTTCACATTATTCAGTGATCTTCTGGTTAGTTTCCTACCTGAAAAACATGCTGAGAATGGTAGGACTGCAATTAGTATATAATATCACAAAATATATAGAGAGCAAGGTTTTATAGTCAGTATTATATTCACAACTATACAGTAATAGACTAGGTTCGTCCAATAGTAGCAATCAATCATAAACATCTAATCAACGATCATTCAAGTGGACAAAGAGTGTGGAAATAGTCCGTATCATGAATAAAGGAGTCAAGGTTCGTGCTGGGAAAATCCCTAGACCATGTGGAAAAGATAAACTTCCAAAAACTACAGAAAAATCACAAAATGTGATTGATTAGCTGTTTATGATTGATTGATACTAACGGACGAACCTAGTCTATTACTGTATAGTTGTGAATATAATACTGACTATAAAATCTTACTCTCTCTATATATTTTGTGATATTATATACTAATTGTAGTCCTACCATTCTCAGCGTGTTTTTTAGTGCTTACTAAGCACAGTCTTGTATTGTTCTTTGATTGTAGTTTCCTACATGCCCTAAAATACTTCACTTTCGTGGACCACCACTGGTTCGCAAGAATGAAAATATGGTCCACGGCCTCACCATTACTATACTGTTGCCTCAAAAACACACGGCAACGAGAGCTACTTGTCTCGCAAAACCTTCTTATAGTGCTGAGACAATGGGGATATCAGGAGGGGAGAGACCGACTCTCCACAAAAGATTACTACTACAACACCGAGTAGATGGCAACTACTGGCTGACATATGTTCTGTATCAGAAACCAGAGTGGATGTGGTCTATCCAGTGCAATTTTCTGAATCAGCACCCTAAATAACCAAACCAAATCTAAAGTTGACCAAAAACTAATTTGTAACCCTTTTGGTACTAATGTTAAAGAGTGGTCCCTGGTCAAAGTGATTCCTGGTCAAAAAAAGGTTGGGAACAACTGCTTTAAAAGAAACCTTTCTCAGAAATCTGTAGCAAAAGTTTTGAAGCAACATCATGTTAACTGGTGATCTGAAGGAAGGAGACGTAGAAAGAAAGAAAGAAAGAAAGAAAGAAAAGAAAGAGTGCAGGGTGTTATGTGACCTGCTGCATTTTGTTTTGCGAGCAGTGATATAATAACTTCACTATGTAATTGTAATTGCTTATAACACAACTTTTATTAGAAAAGTTATACATAACAGCAACTATTTTCAAGAATATTAACCTTGAAAAGTAACAAGAACAGACTAAAACTTTAACAAGAAACTAATGACCTCCTCTATAATTAAACATTCAAGTTATCTACAATGTTTCTTTGTACAAAGGGGGAAATTATGGTTATACAGGCACATCATGTCAAAAATAAAGCTGCAGTAACTATTTTATACAATTAACTTTTTCAAGATTATTAAAACATGTTGCAAATTTTAAAACATTCACATAATTTTACACTTGGGCATACACTGAAATCTCAATCCCAGAAGAGAATAATTTCACAAAAGTGCCAACATTTAAAATCAAAACCTTTAGTTATTTTACTCTAAAATGTTGACATCCCTAGCATCAACATATTCACATGATTTCTGGTATAGCCTGGTCATGATAATAAAGCCTTTATTCTTTAAAAATAGTAAAACCAAATTGCAGGCCATTTGAAAAGCTATTCAGTGTTCCATGAGTGTGCATTATTGGAAAATACACTGTTACAAAAGCCGTTAAAGTCTCTGGAGATCTATTATTACACAACAAGATTACGTTCAATAAATGCAATTTTACTTTCCTCTAAATATACATCTGTAGCTTTCTGTCCTTTCAGGCCCATGGTGTCCATCCACTTATTTTTTTGTTTTGTTTTTAGAAATACAGCAGACCAATCTAGCTACCAAATTAAAAAGTTAAATTGCTTGTAATCTGAAAGTATGACATTTCTAGAAAGCCTTAAAAATCATAAATGCTCAAGAAGTTTTAATTTAAGGGGGAGGAAACCTATTGGTGCCTAACTAATTGTCCAGTCCTTACAACTATATGCCAATGGAAATGGACCACAGTGAGAAGGAATGCAGTGTTAAATACCAAACATGTTTTGTCTTTTGCATTTAAAGAAGTTTTGATAAGAACAATATTTTTCCAAAGGCAGTAATTTACATTTATTCCCAGAGCTGCTTAAATCCTATTCTAGAGATACCATGGCACAGCAAGGACTCCTGCCAGGCACTAACATTCATATTGGCAGCTCCAGGAGCACCATCAGAAGCAGAAGATGATAAACACTGAAATACATTTTGGTACTAACAATTCACTACCTTCAGGGAGAGAGAGAGAGAGAATGCGTAAGTTTGGCAAAAACTGTAAGAAGAAAAATTAGATTGGCCATTTTGGGTCTTCCGCAGTCGACTAATTGTAGTTTATTGAGCAGATAATTGTAAAACCATTTAAAAATCCCAGTTACATGCACCAATATTGCACACATCTGTTCTGAATTGTTTTAAAAACACTCTTTATAAGATCCTTGAGTTACTTTCTCTTATCACTGCAGCTGGAACTCAAGTTACCCAGTGCAGACATTGCTAGAAATGTAGAAGTGGTAAATTGTAATAGAAAAAACCTCAAAAGACAAAAGTCAATGACTGTACAGACAATGAGATCTAGTTTTATTCTTTTGTGGGCCCTACATATGGGACAACGCATAAGCACTAACAATGCCACCTATACAAAAAGCTGAACATTCAAATAATATGGAATCTTGGGCCAGGAGTGGCAATGATGTCACTGTACGGTTCCACCTGCGTCAGCTCGATGGCTTGCTGTTTTTTAAGTACCAAGAAACTGTAGAATTTTGCTGCTGCTTGCTTGCGGTTAGTGTTCCTACACAACTCAAGCAAACTGATGGATTCTGCTCCAGTCTTGGCAAGCGCTCTCTGAAAACACAGGAAACGATTAGCTGCCATCACTTCTAAGATTATTTTGAATCTTTACTTGCATAAGTGAACCACAAATAAGGTTACTGGCCAAACACTAGCAAGAACCCCTGCCATTCTTGAACACCTAAAAAGGCTGAGGACACAATTTTGAGTCTTTGAAACTGCAGCAAATGTTTTCCTGCTTCTCTGAATGCACTGTATGGTTTCCACTGCCAAAGTATTAATTTATCTACAAGCACAAACCTTACATTATCACATTCAACAACCCAAATTAGCTTGTACTGAAACATTTCAATACGGCATCTGAAACTGATGAGGAAAAGGCCGTCAAGTATATTAAGAGTTCAGCTACAGGAAGTTTAAATTCCAAAATTTAAATCAGGGGCTATATAATTTTTGTAGCAGCAGTTAGTTAAGAGAACCAAGGGAGTGAACAGTTAGTTGTCTTGGTCCTCTGCTCACAGTATCGACCAAGATTTCCAATATTTTCTGATAACAAATGCCATTCCATACCTGGAGACCATGAAGCATTTGTTGAGTTCTCTTGTTCCATCGCCTTTCTTCTTGATCCTGGTCACCCCCTGTACCATCTTCCTCCTGCAACCAATCACATTTCAGAAAAGGTTCAGACCAACAAAATGATCTTCCATCCCCCAGGCAAAATACAGAGAAGGGTGGTTCAATTTGAATGCTACATAATCGCTTCACACAGGACACCCGCATCCCCACACTATCATGTGGCAAGGACTTAGTGAACTGACAGTAGTTGTGTATGGTGGAATCTGAACAAACCCTGAGATTCATGGGGCCCATCAAAATTAAGGTTTCATTTGTGCATCCTTAGATAAGTCACATCCTCAGTCTCAATTCCCACAGCCAAGAAGCCATTTTAAAATTATTCAGGATTATTATGAAGACCATTGAAGCATTTTGCAAATGTGTTCTGTACCATAACAGGAGGTGTAAATAGCAAAGGGGGCATATGGAGATTTTATAAATTGACATCCCAGCTAGATAGCATACAAATGCCCTGCTCTAGCTCAGGGAGAAATAGACCCAGTTCTACTAACCAAGAGTGCTACCTTAAGTAGCAGTCATCAAAGCACTTTACGTTTGGTTTGTTTTGAATTGTCACCAATATTTTTGAGTTTTTAGCTCAGATCTTCCTTATTGTATTGAAATAACACTTAAACACATCTTTCAAATACAATCCCACTCTTTCAAGCAAATACTAAGAAACATACAGCACAAACATCAACATATACACAAATAAGTGCCCATATGGTTAGAAAAATACTGGAATCTAATGTTTTCCCCACAAAATAGTGCTTGCATTTTTCTATAAGAATATGACATGCTATGAGGTTGAATGCATCCCTAAAGAAGTGACAGTTGTTTTTTTTTCTTGCAGACATAAAATGAAACTACCCTAACATCTTAAAACAGCTACCATGAGGAGAACAATCTTGAATGTACAGGTTCAAAAAGATTTTCAGGTTTTATTTTAAATAAAGCTTGGGACTCATTTGTTTCAGAGCAGCCTACAGAGGGGAAGTGGGGGGGGAGGCCAGGAAGAAAGCAAGCACTGCTCCCGCCTTTGCCAAACATGCCTTCGTCCTCTCGCCCCCTCCCCTCCTGCCTCACACTTCTTCTTCCTTCCTCCCTTCTCTTCTGCCTTGCTCTCTCCCTTCCTCCCTTCTGCCTTACAATCTCCCTTCGTTCCCTTCTCCCTCGGGCTTTCTTCCTCCCTTTTGTACTGCCTTGCCCTCTCTCTTGCCCTCCTTTCTGCCTTGCAGTCTCTTCTTCCTTTCTCTTCTGCCTCAAGTTCTCTTCCTCTTTTCCTCACACACTCTCGCCCTCTCCTTTGTCTTGTGTTCTTTCTCTTTCTTTCTCTTCTGCCTCTCGCTTTTTTCCCCTTCCCTTTTGCCTTGTGCTTACTTGCCCTGTTCCCCCCTTTCGCCACCCGCACAAAATGCAGAAATTGCAACAGATCTGAAGAACTCAAAACAAAGCATCTGTAAAAACAACCTTAAATTCACTCAACCCCAGCTGAGAGATCATCAGAGCATGCACAATACTTTCAACTGAATAGACAATTGTCAAATTGGAGCATATTATGCATCTGGAGACACAATACAGAAAAGATTAAAGTGAATCTATATTTTGTTTCTACATGTTTAATCACAAAATGCAAACAAACTGTCCATTATACAGTATGTTTGCATGGCAGGTAGGAAACTGAATAAAAGTATCTCACTGCTTACCTCTTCCTCTTCCTCCTCCTCCTTTTCTTTTTCCTTCTCCTTTTCAGGCAAAAGCTCCAATTCAGGGATAAGCTGACAGATGTTTTGGGGTTCTTCGGGAGGCAATTCTACTGGTGGCATTTCTATCTGTTGCAATGGTTGAGTCTGAGGACACAGAGATGTTAACACCTGGATTTAGACAAACAACAGCACATTTGATAATATTTTAATTTGAAACGTTGTTTTTCAAAAACTTGATGCAAACTTGCACAGAAGTCTGATGATGTGTCTCCCAGTGGAAAAAATACTGTCCTAAAGGAGTTTGTTGTTTGTAGATTTTTTATTATCTTTTCCCAACTACAGTGTTCCCTCACTACTTCATGGTTCGCTTATTGCGGACTCGCTGTTTTGTGGATTTCAAAAAATAGGATTTTAAAATATATATATATTCCAGTTTTGTGGGATTTTTGCCGCCACTACTGTCCAAAGCGCTTTCCCTTCTCAGTCCTCCCTCCCTCCAGCTTTGAAGGGCCTTTCCTTCCTTTCCTTCACTTTATTTTACGTTTATAAAGACTTAAAATAGTGTATAACTACTAAAATAATGTATACATATTAAAATAAATAGAGCATCCCTACATCATGGTTTTTCACTTATTACGGGAGGTCTTGGAACGTAACCCCAGCAATAAGTGAGCGTGTTATCAAGATAAAAGTACACTTGCAAAAAGATAGCCTGAATTTTTTTTTTGACAAAAACACATCAATGCTTCGTTCTTTTGCTCACAGGTAGGATAGGTTCTGGTTCCACTTGTGCAGCCTTTCGCTTTACGCCTGTTTGAGGAGGAGGTGGCGGCATGACAGATTCATCCAAGTTGCTCCTGCTGCCTTCCATTATGGACTCCTGAAGGTGACTTGGCTCCTCCAAGATAGTTTCATCTATAGCACAAAAGGTTCAATGAGTAAAGACTTGCTCAAGAATCTATATGCCTCTTTATTTGCCCTCTTATAACTATATTGCAATTACTACATGTTGGTGAGATACACATATCTTTACATTGCCAGAAAACTGCTTTTTGCCTAAACGCAAAATGCATCGAGCAACCAAAGCAGCTACAGGTTTTGAGCATTAAATCACACAGTTATTGAAGTCTTTTAACAGCTGAAAAGAACTACATATTCAAGAATTTAAGGCACTAAAGAAACACAAACCAATAACACTGTGCTGCTTTTCCTCTCTAGGAACTTCTGGATTCTCAAAGTCTTTAAGAAACTCATCCAGGTTATCAGCTTCTCCTCCTTTCCTCCTCTTTCTGAGCTCTTCTGGTACAAGAGGTGTAAGACAGCGAGTAAAAAGCTAACAAAAAAGAAGGAAAAACACAGCAAAGTAAGTTACATGCTCTCTCTCTCCCTCTATATATAACAACAACTCAAAGCAGCTTGCATGGTTTAGTCTTAGACCAGTAGTCCATTGTAAAAAATGCTTAAAATAAGTTTGTTTGGTTTTTTTAAAAGGGGGAAGGGGCTCAGCACAAAAATAAGACATGATAAAAAAATAACTCATTTCCTATGGGTTTTTTTCTTTTCTATGATGCATTTAGGAAGTGTAGTGGTTGTGTGAGAATTGTGCTATGAGTCTGGAGGTCAGGGTTGGCCGTGAACTGGAAATGACCTGAAGGCACACAACAACAACATTATTTAAGGACTGATATATACCACCTAGGCCCTACAGAAGGAACTCTCATCCTTGTTTAGGGGTAAACTGGGTGCAAGGATATGCCTCTGCAAGTACAGCTGGTTTTTCACATTTTAGAATTTTGATTATTCATGTATTTGATTAAAACTATTATCTCCTGTAATTCCCAAGTCCTCCAATGGTATATCCAGTAACAATGGTCTGGGGACCTAGGGATTTGACTAGAGTTTATCAGTCATGCTGAAGAGTTCAGATATTCCTAGAGAGGACATCTTTCTAGAAACTTCTAGGTTCTCCAATGAGATTTTAAGAACAATTCTCAGGGTTTTATAGTTGTTTCAGAGATTTTTAAAAAACCTATTTTTAATTAATGGTTTTTCACTTTTATGAGGGATCTGTGCACCTAATCCCAAAGAATACAGAGGGAAGGCTGTAAGAGCCATTCAAAAATGTTGCTGCATGCATGCATGCTAGAATGTTGCATATTGAGTTCAAACTGGACCAGGCTCTGTAACTGTATTTAATTGAACATTGTTATTGGATATACTGTTAAGGCTAGCAAATGCCCACAGGCTACTTCTGGTGAAGGGACCTCTTATTTATGCAATCAGCTGCTCATTTTAAAGTAATGTTCAGTTCACCTTCAGAAGTCTGTTATTCCACAGAGGCTGAGCAGGAAGAGAGAAAAGCTTTTCAACACCCCCAGTTTCTTTCCACATCATTAACTTCTTAGTAGGAGGTGCCAAATCCAGTGTGGTGACAATATCAGAGTAGTCACTGAGTTGAGCTCTGATAGTCTTGCTGTCAAGTTCCTTCACGCTGTCTACAATCAACTTCCTCTTCCTCTTTGCCTTTGTTTCCTTAACTAGTTGGAGAGAAAAGAACGGTCAAAGGTCCTGGATACAATAAAGGTAGTTATAACTAGAATGGAATCACAGCATTAACAATTTTAGGATTCCATTAACTGAGGATCCACTGACTCAATTACTGAATGAAAATCTACACATATGTAAATTGCACTGATCCAGTGCATTTATCTTCTCTTCTTGGGATAACAACAGGATCCAGAAATTGCTTAACTATCTTCAATTAAAACAACAACCAAGATTTGAGTAATTAACTGCCATGGTTGAATGCCGTATGTACTCAGTGATAGTAAAGCTGGCTTACTGAAGTTTATGACATAGCAGTAACAAGACCAGTTTACTATACACTAGCCATAGCAGATGCAGATGCAGAGAATTGTTCTCTAAATAATCCAGTGTGGCACAGTGGTCTGAGTGTCTGACCAGAGTCCAAACAGCCACTAATCCATGGAAACCCACTGGGTAACCTTGTGCAAACCACAATTTCTCAGCCTCAGAGGAAATAAAAATCAAACCCACTGAACAAATCTTGCCAAAGAAAACCCATGATAGGTTTGCTTTAAGACAATTTTAAGTTGGAAGTGTCTTGAATACAAACAACAAATATGAAGAAAAACCTACTAAATTTGTGGGAATCAAGGACAATCCGTTAAATTAAAATTTGTTGAGTTGCTCTCTCACCATGAGTAAGTTCAAGGTATTTCTTGTACAAATACTTTCAAGTAAAAGTTAAATCAAGTTTGCTTATTTACCAGTTATATCAATAGGTTCTAAAGCAAATGCTTCTTCTTCATTTGGAACCAGTGTTGTCTGATCAGTCATAGTTGGTAGTGGTTCAACTGGATCTACTGAATCTGGGCTATCTGGTCCACCCACTGTGAATGAAAGGGTTAAAAATTAAGTTTCCAAGTTAATTGGAACAGTCAAAATAGCAAATACAAGCGACATTTTCCACCTTCTGATATTTCTTCTACAAGAATCAGCTAATATTTTCTGCCCACTGAACACCCACAGTCCTCTCTGGCCCGTTTTATTTTTTCTCCTTTTGCGCTATGGACAGTTCTCTACATTTCTAAATACCTTCTCAGTTTGAACCAAGTACTATCCAGAAAATGAGTGACGTACATTTTTGCATACTTTGTAGTATTAATATATGTAATCACAAGTGAAAATGTATAAAAGTTCATATAACTAGACTCATTTTCCAACTCTCATATTCAAACTATTCGTACACTGACAATTTGAATTTACAGACATTTGCATGTAAGTTCTCATGAAAAACAAGGAAGAAAAGAAACATGTATCTAAAAATATCACAAATGAACCAGGCAATAGAGCTGTATGACTTATTTTCAAAATAGGTACCCATGGTTAGTTTCAGAAAATCAGCATCAAGTATGTGAGGTGATAACATTTATGTAGAACATATTCCCGAAACTATTTGTTCTTTGGAAAAGTGCAACTTTGCTAATTGGCAAGGGTGGGGGCTGGAACTCTTCAATAACCAACTGAAATGAGCTTCATCATTCGACGTGGCTGCTGGTCATTAAGGTAGATTAAGGAAGTAGTTTATGATTGTGACACTATGCATCTAAGATTGTGAATATATAAATCTTATTGCATATAGAGCAGTTACAGATTCATAAATCTAGTATACAAATTTGTAATAGCAATACAGAATAAAAGTCACTGTTGCTTGCTACTAAAGTTTGGTAATGAATCTCTAAAAACAGTATAATAAATTGGAAAGGAAATGAGTCTACCATTGACTGTCTCATTAATTGTAGTGTATTTTGTTAGTAATGCCATTTTCAGTATTCATATAAAGTGAGCTAAGTATTTATTTATTTTATTAACTATATTTATCTCCTGCCTTTCTTGACCCCGAAGAGGACTCAAGGAAGCTTACAACATAGGCAACAATTTAATGCCTTAAAAAATTAAAACAAACATTTAAATTAAATTAAAATCAAAGATAAAATATATTAAAACATTTAAAAACATTATAATTACTATTATAAACCACTCTATCTGCAATCATAATCCAAGCCATTCTGATAGTCCTTGCACATAATTCCAAATCCATCTATTGCACTATATTATTCTCCAAAAGCCTTGATCCCAAGGGCACATTTTCACTCTCTTTCACTTTCTATCAACATCAAGTTTTTCCAATATAAAAATGTAATAATTGCTGGAGAAACTTTGTAATTATGGAGAGGAGGGGAATTTATTAACAATGAAAATAATTTTGTTGAAAGCTAATATATCAGTCAGGGAGGATTTTAGTAGTAGATAAACCCGTATTAACAGAATTTAAATATGAAAATATAAACAATGGTGTTGTTTTGGGGTTTTTTTCCATGTGAGAATTTTATTACTCTTTCATCTTAAGCAACAACCCACAGGGATATAGTCCTTGAATACTTGCCCAGCTTATGCTAAAGAAGTTGCCAGTCCCAATAAAATACAATACACACAAAATGGCTTTATAGTGATTACTGTAAGTATCATTCACATTATCTCTTTTGTCTTTAAAGATTCAACACTCACTCGAGGCATTATCGTCATCATCCAAATCATCATGGGCAGGTTGCTCAGGCATCATTACTCCTCCCTCTGAAATGACTGGTGGATCATCAAATATGCCTCCTCCATCATTGTTACTGAGAAGTTTGTCATCTGAAATGGCAACTTAGAAAAGTTAGAATTGGAGAAGGAATAATATATCTTCAATACTGTAAAGACAAAGTTTCACTTGGGATTTTTATTTATTTATTTCCTTAAGGTTTTGATCTTAAGGCTCTATGGAAACATGAAAAGTGCCACATACAAGATTACATTGTGCATTTAACTAAGTATGGCCAATTTTGGTTTGCAGTTTTGAGAATCTCAAACAAGTAACTATTCCATGAACTGCTACTAGAAGCATCTTAAAACTGGAAGCATCTTAAAATTGTAGACATGCAGCGTGTACTGTGTAAAAATACTTTTTGAGAGTCTGGAGTTCTGATGTGTGAGTTGTAATGACAGTCTGATCAGGTAGATCTGGGTTGATCAGGTGCAAGTCATGAATGACCCATGTCACTGAGCCCAGGTCCATGCCATGTTATTCCTAAAAACATCAAAGCTCCGTAAAAAAGTTATTTTCCTTCTATGCAATATTTATTTTTGAAAAAAGGTAGCCACCCTGAAGATGGTATAGAATGGAAGCCAAATCATCAGGTCAGAACCAAGAAACCTAATTCAAATCTTCTAGGTATATTTAACACTTTATCCTAACCTATAAGGTAGGGTTTCTGTGATAAAACAGGAAACTTTCAAAGGAATATAATTCTGGTGCAAGCTGGTATCTGTTTTCAATGTATCTTCAAAAACTTAATATTGGAGATCCAAATCATCTGTAGGAATAGGTAGGTAAATTGTATTATTATAATTATATTATAAATTTGCTGGGATTTAAATTACTCCTCTGTGATAAAAAAGAAATCATAACTACAGGTCCTTCTCAAAAAATTAGAATATAGTGCTAAAGTTCATTATTTTCCATAATGTAATGATAAAATTAAACTTTCATATATTTTCAATTCATTGCACACCAACTGAAATATTTCAGGTCTTTTTTTGTTTTAATGCTGATGATTTTGGCATACATATCTCAAAAAATTAGCATATTCCATCCGACCAAATACGCTAATTTTTTGAGACAGTATTTTTGGGTTTTCAGGAGCTGTATGCCAAAATCATCAGTACAAAACAAAAAAAGACCTGAAATATTTCAGTTGGTGTGCAATATATGAAAGTTTAATTTTTATCATTAAATTATGGAAAACAATGAACTTTAGCACTATATGCTAATTTTTTGAGAAGGACCTGTATGTATCATTGGAAAAAGTAGGTTTTCTAGAATTTGATTAAAAAAATTGAACAAGCCAATGGAGATGTTAAGAGCTCAGAGAAAAAAGAGGTGGAATCAAACATTGACCTTTAGCATCCACGTGAAGCTGTTTTATCATCAGGATCTATACCAAACTTAAGCAGAAGGCCATACTGTATTTGTTTGTGTTGTGGGTGGGGAAGATGTTGTTTTTATTTTCTCCCTAAAGTTGCAGTCCCACAATTCTTCAGTTCCATTCCTGATATTTTCCTTTTTGCAGGGAATTCAGATAAAATTGATTGTAATGTGAATGAAAGTACCATTCTTACAAGCACAATTTCACAAGTATAGGGATCCCAGCTATTTTGGGACAGAAGCCTGTATCCAGCCACCTGCTTAAGACTGGAATATAATCAAAACAAAGAATGTATCCACTGATTTAAAATATTACATATTCTTATGTAGGGATAGTTTGTTACAAGCTAAACAACCCATTTCCAAAGGGTTCAAATATTAGTAATCTTAAACATCTAGTCAACTTTTGAACCTTGACAGAGGAACTATTTTAGTCAGAACAAAGAAGACTAAATTAATCTCAACAGCTTGGAGAATTTCAGAAACACTTTCCTGTTTGCAACATTTAACAAAACAAACTTTGTAACATATTTTATCAAGGCTGAGCTGAACTGCAACATTTCTAAAATACTTAAGCTTAAGTAAAGCCACATTCATGAAATAATGGAAGACTTATGCTAAGTGGAACAAATTGACTACATACCTAGGATTCCCCCATCGTTTCCTTCTCCAAAATTGTCATCCTTGTATTGATCTTCATATTCCAAATGATTAGCTTTCTCATTAAGATGACTGGTGCTCTGCTCAGGCTCCAGTAGAAGGTTGGAAGCACTGGTACTGTCCAGCATGTCATCTGGAAATGCACTGTCCTCTCGCATAATTTCACGGTCATCCATTCCAAAGTCACCTATTTTCAATTTCAATTACAAATGGGAAAAAAATTCCTGAGATTGAATGATATCTTCCATTTAAAAATACGGTACCAAATGTTTCTAATGATCCACTTTGCAGTATTTGTTCTACCACTAGAATATTACAACCTAAGTCCAAAAAGGAAGTCCTATGTAGAGTAAATCGAATGGAACTTACAAATATATTGCTTTAACAAGTTTTCATTAATTCAAAGGGTCTACTCTAAATAGAACAAAAAAAGGAGTTAGGCCTACACCCACATACCTTAGTTTGAAAGCATTTACTCACATATTATTAAGAAATGTTATGAATCTTTACTAGCAAATTTAAACTAACAAACCTTAGCATAATCAGAGTAAAACAATTCTTGAACTTGGGTACAAGACGCATCAGTTCCATTGAAATGATAAATGGAAAGATTACAAAATGCGATTTCACCATCTACTTTTTTAATGACAACAAAGGGAGGTCATTTTAGTCAGGGACTGATTAATCACACTAATGTAATCTCTGTCTATTACCTGTGATTTTCATAAGTCAGTAGAAGTACAACCCATCCCAAAAATATTATCATTTAAAGAAGACTCTGAAGCACATTATATGAAGCTTAAGTTAGAAAACATATCTGATTTCACAAACACTCGCTATTTAAAAAACATGCATATTTATCAAATGAGAAAGGTAAGAGGATACTTAAGATGTGATTACATGACCTCATTTGCAAAACAAGAGCCAGGTGTCCTTCAAAATATTTTACAATTTTCAGAGACCAAGACAATTTTGAGAACTGATGACCTTCATGTCTTCGTTTGTAGAAATATGTGATAGTGTATCACAAATCATACAGGCATATGAGTTGCTTCCATAACAATATTAATAACAGTAGCAGAATAAATACAAATGTATTTATTTGATACAAAATTATCAAATAATTATACTTTACCAAAATCATTTTCCTGAAGGATACTGATGTTTCCTACTTCTTCTCGCATTGTAATTTCTTCCACTCTGCTTTGATTTAAACTGAACTGCTGAGCTACATCAATATCACTTTGGGGGGAGGGGGGGGGAAGAAACATGGTTTTAAAAGAATCCATAATTTGAAGCCATGCATAAACAGAGCTACTGATATCAGTCCATGATTACAAATAATAATAATAAGTTTTAAAAACCCTAAGGGATATTAGAAAGTTTCACTTCATTGGTTCAACAAATATCTGCAAAGATACTATTTTCAGATGTAACCATTAAAATGCTCCAAACTGCTTTAAAAGCATATTTTAATTATGAAGTACTACAAAGCAGAGGATTTTATGCATTTGACAACTCATATCATGACAGACTTTCAGAAAAAGGGTAGCTATCCAATTATACATTTCAAAGGCAACTGAAATAAATGGGCTATCATTCACAACATTTAAAGGTGAAAATTATGATTCACTGCTACCAAAATTATGTAATAGAAGTGTGATGGGATTCAGTATCCAAGACTTGATTTCCAATCAGTTTATGCAAAGAACATTTTCTCAATGGATTGTTTTGCATTTCCTAAACTCCACAAAATCAACAAGTGACTGTCTAATATACCAATATTAATTCTCTCAGATATTATAGTCAGTAAATTGCTTACTCTAGATCTGGCAAGGGCTGGTCAAAATCATGAAATTCTTCCGGTAAAGTGATAGCATTGTATGCAGCTTCTCTATTTTCCTCAGGCAAATCAACCACACCTTTAAAAAATGTTATTATATAAGTATAAAGTAGAACTTCTAGAGAAAAAGTAACAATTTCAGCATTTCAGTTATCATTATATGTGTTTTAATAGCCAATAAAATACTTTACCAGATAGGGAAAAAATATGTTTAAAACATCTATGCTACGAAATTACAATTAAATCCCACTGTAAATAACAGACCCTAACATGCATGAAGAACGCTTTATGTTCAATATTTGTTCTGTGTATTTTAATATGTATTTTGTAGAAACATGTTTTAACATGTGTATTTTATATAATGTTTTTAGATTACTGTAGTTTTAGAAATGTTGCAATCCGTCTCGAGAAGAAAAATAAAATTATTATTACTATTATTGTTCAAAAATAAGTAAGTATGAGCAATAACTGCAGATTCCAGGGCAATTGCTATGTATGCAGTAACATTAAGTTTGCAAAAAGTAAGTACACAACCTGGACGGAAAGCCATCTTGATCTTAATGAATGCTTCATTACAATCCGCAAGGAGGTATTTAGCTTTCCTGTGGTAGATTCTAACAACTCCCAATAAAAGATGTCCTGAAGTACGAAGAGCCATCTTCACCTGCAAAGTGCATGACCATTAGTACTTAGCAATCATATACATCTAAGAAATTGTTTAATTAGAATACAAGTCACTCTTGAATTCACAAATAACAATGTTTTTGGCAGTCATATTTAATTTGTCAGTATTTTGGAAAATCTGTCTTTTTATGTCTCCAACATCATGGTGGTGGTTTGTAAATTTCTTTATTAATACTTAATATTTGTTTCTAAATACAAACAGACATTCTCCTATGGTGGCCAACAGCAATTTTAAAGCTATTGAGTGAAAAGCGTTTACAGATTTCTATTCATCTCTGACTAGATTACAGGGGAAAGCAAAGTGCCTCTTAAAGTTTTATTTAATTTTTTCCAACTTTCATCCAAAAAGATTGAAAACAGAATTATTACAATATAATTAAATTAAAAGCATATAAACAAAAAAAATACAGCACCCACTCACAGACATAACTCACTAATATAGGTGGTTAGATTCCGGATGACTACCATATTAAAGTGAATCACAGCCATTTTTCTTGCTAGTTCATATAAGAGCCTAAAAACATCTTTATGTTATCATTTATTATGTTTGCAATAGCACTAGGACTAAAAACTCAATGTAAATGTAAAAAAAAAGCCACTGTACATCATTTTACTAAGCCACTGTATTTATTTATTTCATTTACAGTATATACTGCTTTTCTCACCCTTGGGGGAACTCAAAGTGGTTTTCAACATATTCACAGCAAAATTCAATGCCTTACAAAACATGAAAACTTAACATAAAACAACAGTAACATAAAACTACAAAGTAAATCATGAAACGTAACTACATTTAAACATTATAACAAAGGATTAAAAACATATTACTATAAAATTTAAAATCACATGATCCAAAAGCAAGGTCCAGGCACAGTGTTCCCTTGCTACTTCGCGGTTTGCTTTAGCAGACTTGCTGGGTTTTTTTTTAAAAAAATAATTTAAAATATATATCGCAATATTTTAACTGTTTCGGGGGTTTTTGCTGCCGCCACTCTCTGAAGCGCTTTCCCTCCTCAGTCCTCCCTCCAGCCTTGAAGGGCCTTTCCTTCCTTTATGTTAAGTTTATAAAGACTTAAAATAGTGCATAACTACTAAAATAATGTATAAATATTAAAATAAATATAGCATCCCTACATCACGGTTTTTCACTTATTGCGGGAGGTCCTGGAATGTAACACCCGCAATAAGTGAGGGAACACTGTAATCAGTGTTCATTTCCTGTCCTGCTTACTGCCCAAAGGCTTGGTTACATTAGTTTGTTTTTGCTTTTTTTCTGATGGCAAAGAGGGAGGGCGCTGATCTAATTTAATTGGGGAGGGAGTTTCATAGATGAGGGGCCACCGAGAAGGCCCTGTCTCTCGTCCCCACCAGTCACACCTGCGAAGGAGGTGGGACCGAACATAGCCTCCCTGGACAATTTTAGCCTCCAACATGGTTCATAGAAGGAGATATGTTGAGACAGGTAACCGGAACCATTTAGGCTAAAAATAGGCTAAAACCAGAACTTTGAATTGTGCTTGGTAGCAGACTGGCAGTTAGTGGAGCTGCCATAACAGGGTGCGTGTGTGCTCCCTGCACCCCGTACCACTGTATAATGGGACTTGAGCTTCAATGTATTTGGTAACCATAGGGGTTCTGAAACCAGACCCTAGCACAGACCTGGGCAATTGCCGGCCCTCCAGGTGTTTTGGACTTCAAATCCCAGAAATCCTAACAGCTAGTAAACTGGCTAGGATTTCTGGGAGTTGAAGTCCAAAACACCTGGAGGGCCGGCAATTGCCCAGGTCTGCCCTAGCGGATACCAAGGGCCCACTATCTGAACTGGGAGAATAGTCTTTCCTGAAGAACCAAAACCTGGGGAACTTAGTATAAGAGAATGTGATATTTTAGATTGCTTGAAGTCATACTAAGTTTCATAGGTTACAACCAACATTTAAAATCTGGCCCAAAAAATAACTAGTGAGTCATGTGCTCTATCTTAAGCAGGCCTGGTCAATAATTTAGCAACAGCTTTTTGAGCCAGGTGAAGTTTTTATAATATTACAAAGAGAAGCTTTACATGAAGTATTTTACAGTAAATCCACACATCTCTCATCTTGGAGAGATCAAGCTTACATCTGTTTTGAAAGCTCGAAGGCTGAGCTTTCCAAACATTTCATGCTGGTGACACACTTTTTAGACAGGCATAATTTTGTGACACAGCAATTCAGTTTTAGTAGCGAACCTGAGGATAAACCAACCCTTTATAAGAGATGCTGACACATACATAAATTATAGCTAAAATGTATAGGGACACAACATATCATAAAATATTTCATTTATATATTTAAAAACACTTGGTTTGCTTTATATAATTCATGCAAATTTGTATTGCTTATTTCACACAGACTAATAATAATAATAATAATAATAATAATAATCTTTATTTATATACCACTCTATCTCCCCTAGGGGACTCAGAACAGTTTCCACACAGGCAAGGACACAGTATTCAAAACAAAAACACAAAATATTAACACAAAAACAAATAGTTAAAACCAAGATCAAACACTATTCTATAATCTAGAATGAGTTGCTAAGGGCCAAGGTTGTCGAGTGGGTCTAAATCGTCTAAGAGGGCTTGGCCCAAGATAGTGCAGAACAATATAGGGCTGGGGAGATGGAGGGGAAGTAAAAAGCCGATCCTAACAGTGATCATAATGGGGCCTGGGACTACATTTTTAGCACCAATCAATGGACTATGAGAAGGACTGGGCAGAACGAATACTCCGAGAATGACAGGGGGTCGGACGGAGAATGAGAGATCTCTGGGTACGTTCACATGGCACACAGTTCGGAAACCCCTAGTTTAGGGAAATGTCTTTGACCTAATCCTCCCATTTACCATAGGACACATAAATAAAAATGAAATTGGAAAAAACTTATTTAGAGAACAATTAAAATCCAATTAGGCTACATCCAATCGTTAGTCCAAACCAGACCAACTCCAATATGGAAACATATTTATTTATGAATTTTTTATCCCACCTTTCTCAAGCCCGAAGGCAACTCAAGGCAGCTTACAAATTGGCGGCAATTCGATGCCATAACAATTTTAATATACAATTAAAACATTTAAAACATTATAAAAACAATATAAAAACCATTTGTATAAATCTCAATTTAATGGGACTTTAAACAAAAACAAAAACTGAATTTAGTCCATTATTTTTATATCTGGAATAATTCTGCATGAAATACCTTTGGTGAGATGATGCTCTCCACACTGCTTTCCAAGTTGCATTCGAAGACATGGGCTTTGGTTAGTTTTTTATCCCAGTGGGCCGCCAGCCAAATTTTGGCAAGCGGCCCACGCTTACTAAGGACAAAGTGAGCATAGAACATTGTGTCTGCTCTCTATGAAACAATCTGAAAAAAAGAATAAAAATTATGTAACAAAAACTATTTTTACAAGTTACTTTGTAGAAACAACAACTCATATTTATCAAGGATTACCTATATATAGGCCAGTGTATACAGTTAAAGTGTTTCAAACAAAATACCCATTAGCAAGTGGCATGAATGATGTTTGGAAACACTAGGCCCTTCAAGTAGAAACTGAGTGTCGTGTGTGCAAAACAACAGGTTATAGACTGCATTATGCAGATATCCCTACATCGTTTTCACTCACATGATAAATTATGTATAACTTCCAGTTTTAAGATACCAATTGAAAACTATGGTTTATATCCAAACTTAAATAAATTAAGGGTGGACCACTCGAATGAGATCCAACTTTTATCAAAAGCCTGAAAAGGAATGCATGTTTTGTCAAACCCAGCAATTTAGCAGATCAAGAACCCATCTACAGTTCCACACTACACATAGAGTTGTTCCACAAAGAATCCAATTTCCCCTTCCAGTGAACAAATAGTAGGACTAGTTAGTTTTCAGTCCTTTCATTTTTTAAAAATGAATATAACAAAATGGATGTAACTGGAGTGTCATATCCTTTAAAATGGTTAGTTAGCACTCCACATTTACTGGGATAGAACACAAGAACTGCATGAAAGTAAAAAAATGTTTAATAAAGACATGATTTTTTTAACCTGAAATAACCTCTTCTCTATGAATCTCTGTATTTATAGTTAGAGTCCCATTCTACAGTCAACTTCTGTAAGAAGTTGACCAAAGAATCACCCTGGTATGTCTACAAATAGCTAGAGCAGGCATGTGAACATCCACCCTCCAGGTGTTTTGGACTTCAACTCCCACAATTCCTAACAAACAGTAAACTGCCTGAGATTTCTGGGAGTCGGAGTCCAAATCACCAGTTTGCCCATGTCTAACCTAGAGAATATCTATTCAGTCACATGCAGAACAGTGATGGAGACTCTAATCAATACAGCAATCTGCTAATAATCTACTCTGTGAATGCTTAACCCACAAATGTGGAGGGATATCTATATGTTATGAGCCATCTTCAGTCCTATGTGGGATGTAAGGCAGGATACAAAATCTGTGTAACAGGGCCCTTCCAGACAGGCCCTATATCCCATGAGTCTGATCCCAGGTTTTCTGCTTTAATTTAAGATTATATGAGTTCCCACTGCCAGATAATCTGGGATAAACAGAAAACTTGGGATCAGATCCTGGCATACAGGGACAGTCTGGAAGGGCCCTAAATGTGCTTAACAGATTCAATACAATTGATGGCCAGCACCTTATATAACCCAATACATAACATTATGCATATTGATCCTTTTATTAAATTGTGAAGATGTGTAACAGTACACTGGCAAGAATGCTGAATGTACATCAAAATCCCTTTACCCACATTCCATCATGCTTTGCAGTGGTTCTCAACCTGTGGGTCCCCAGGTGTTTTGGCCTACAACTCCCAGAAATCCTAGCCAGTTTACCAGCTGATAGGATTTCTGGGAGTTGAAGGCCAAAACATCTGGGGACCCACAGGTTGAGAAACACTGCTTTAGGGGGTGTCGAATGTGGACCATGGACTCCCCTACAAAATTATTCAGCCATCATGGAACTATCCCACATATATAAGTTCACTTAAAGAGATGTAACTTCCATACAGAACTTGCTGTTTTCTGTAATCCCTATTATGATAGCTGTCTGATTTTAATTGATTTGTAATTTAATTCTACTTTAGAGATCTCTATTCAAATCAGTATCCAGCCATGAAGGCTTGAATGCCTACTGAGTGTTCTAGGCATTATTTTTATTTAATTTGATTTCTGAGAAGATTGCCTGATGTGATGGGAAGGGGGATAAACAGAAGAAAAACCTGACCAATAGAGATTAATAGTGCGGCTTTTTATTTGTTTCATGTCAAAAGAATTGCATAAATAAACAAGTATAAAACTAATTAAACAGAGTGAACGCAAGCAGCTAAATAATTTTAGACCAAAAATGAGCAACAGCGACTGCACTGTCTGTAGCTTTCACCAGTTCTTCCTCTGTGCATGAGGCAGGGCACGGTGGGCAACAGACAGCTGCTAAGTTGTTTGTTCTGCTCCACAGTTGCACAATGTGGAGGATTCTTCTAGGTCAGGCATGGGCAAACTTCGGCCCTCCAGATGCTTTGGACTTCAATTCCTATAATTCCGATAGGCTAGAGGGCCGAAGTTTGCCCATGCCTGACCTAGGTAGTGTCATTTTGCCAGGTTGTCTTTTGATCTGCTAATTCCACTTCTGTTCAAGGGACTTCCACATTACCCATTCTTGGTTTGCCTCTGGAGGCAGACCTTCATGGGGGACCATCCATTTTGGATTTCCCGGTTTAGCTGTCCAGAGGGCTTCTGTTGCTGTTACTAGGAGAGCATTGTGTTTGATTTTCTATTGTACTATCGTGCATTGTTTTTTGTATTTTATGCCTTACTAGCCGAGGACCTGGAGGTGCCCGGGTTATTTGAGGAAGGCATTTTGTGCCAAGGTTGGTTCCTATAAGATGTTTATGTGGCTTGCAGTGGTCTCAGGAACTTACTGAAGGTACTGCAAGTCCCATTGGCCATGGTCCATCCTCCTCCAAACAGCACCAGAATGTAGCGTGGGTCATGGGGGCTGTGTGTGTCACATTTGGTCTTGATCATTTTCTGGATGAGGGTTGCAGTGGTCTCAGGAAGTGAGGGAAGGTACTGGAAGTCCCATCATCCATGGTCCCCCGTTCTCCAATCTGCACCAGGATGTAGAGTGGGTCATGGGGGCTCTGTGTGCCAAGTGTGGTCTTGATCAGTCATTGGATGAGGGTGGCAGTGGTATCAGAAAGTGAGTGAAGGTACTGCAACTCCCATCATCCGTGGTCCGTCCCACTCAAAACTGCACCAGGATGTAGAGTGGGTCATGGGTACTCTGTGTGCCAAGTTTGGGCCTGGTCTTGGATTTGTAGGGGCTGCAATGTTCTGTGGGAAATCATTTGGGTGAAGGTACTGCAAATCCCATCAGTTGTGAGCCATCTTGTCGTGAACCGCAGCAGGTTTGTGAAGTGGGCCATTGGGCCTCTGTGTGCCAAGTCTGGTCCTGATTCGTCATTGGTGTGAGCCACTGTGCTCTAAGGAAATGAATTTAAGTACTGCAAGTCCCATCTTCCACGGTCCATCCTCCCTCAAACTGCACCAGGATGTGTGCCGAGTTTGGTCTTGTTCTGTCATTGTTGGTGGCCTAGTCAGGAAAATCAAGTTGAGGAAGCCTAACAATATCCCATGAGCTGAGGCCTAGTCAGGAAAATCAAGTTAAGGAAGCCTAGCTGTCAATTTTGTGCCTGGTATGTGATTAAAAGGGGCTACAGTGTTGTTTGGGAAGTGAATGATGTGAAAGTACTGCAAATCCCAACATTTGTGGCCCATCCTGCCCTAAACCAAACCAGGTTGTGAAGTGGGCCATTGGCCCCTTGTTTGCCTGAGCCGTCATTGCAAGGTTGGTTATTGTCAATTCAGGCCTTACACAATGTCCCATGAGCTGAGGCCTAGTTGGGAAAATCAAGTTAATGAAGTCTTACTGTCAATTCATGCCTTAAACAGTATCCCATTAGGTGAGGCCTAGTCAGGAAAATCAAGTTAATGAAACCTTACTGTCAATTTTGGGCCTGGATGAGGAGGAACAAGCTGAGGATCAATCCTGATAAGACAGAGGTCCTCCAGGTCAGTCGTTCGTCTGACCGGGGCATTGGGTGGCAACCTGTGCTGGACGGGGTTACACTCCCCTTGAAGTCACAGGATTTCAGTTTGGGGATCCTCCTGGATTCAGCGCTGACACTTGATGCTCAAGTGTTGTCGGTGGCCAGGAGGGCCTTCGCACAGTTAATACTTGTGCTCCAACTGCGACCATACCTCGTGAAGTCTGACTTGACCATGGTGGTCCACGCCTTGGTTACCTCTAGACAGGATTACTGCAATGCACTCTACGTGGGGCTACCCTTGAAGACGGCCCGGAAACGTCAACTTGTCCAGCGATCAGCAGCCAGATTAATAACTGGGGCAAGTTACAGGGAGCGGTCAACCCCCTGCTTAAAGAACTGCACTGGCTGCCTTTTATTTTTCAGTCCCAATTCAAGGTACAGGTGATCACCTATAAAGCCTTAAATGGTTCGGGCCCCTCCTACCTTCGTGACCAGATCTCCCTCCATGAACCACCTCGAACCCTCCTGTCGCCCCTGCCAGTCTCACAGACCTGTCTGGTGGGCACAAGGGAGAGGGCCTTCTCCTCTGTGGCCCCCTGACTCTGCAATTCCTTGCCTGGAGAAATTAGGAAAGCCCCCACAATGGAGACCTTTAAAAACACCTGAAAACCTCTTTTTTTCTGCTGTGCCTTTGGAGAATAGCTATTTAATTTCTATCATTGCTCTCAATGCCCCCGTTCTTGGAGTCCACCTCCCCCCTAAAGGATGCTATTCCGCTTATCTCACCTTGAGTTTTTAACACTTAATATGTGTGCCTGCGGCCCACCCTTTGTGATTTTAGATATTTAGTTGTATATATTTTTTATTTATATGTATGTATTTTTAATTGCGTTTATTGCTGATGTTTTTGATTTGATTTGATTGTAATTTGTTGTCTGGGCTTGGCCTCATGTGAGCCGCCCTAAGTCCCCATTGGGGAGATGGGGGTGGGGTACAAATAAAGTTTATTATTATTTCTCTCACAGATGGCAGCAACTTCCTGTTAAAAATGGGGGGATGCCAGCTAAAAAGCATTGCTTTAGTTTATTATTTATATCCCCAAAGAGACTCAGAGTGGTTTACAGCAAAAAAAACAACAAAAAACAGTATATATAATACTTGACCAACAAAATTCATCAACCAACAAATCATGATACATAAGCAAAACTAAAACGGTAATAGACATCGTAATAGACATATAACATATTAAAATTATATCTAATTGAAAAATGAGTTCTAATTGGCAGAACATTGTTGGCTAGGAGTAGAACATGAGGCACAGGTCAGAACTATCACAATGTGTCAAATCCCTTTGGCATTTTATAGCCAAATGCATATCCTCATCACATCTTCCCAGATTCATGTCAAAATTGTTCAGATGAATTTGATACTTTTTGAAGCAAATTTCACATATAACTTATACAGAAATGTAGTATGAGTTTGTTAATGTTTCCTACGTATGGAGACTTTTGGGACACCCTGTATACATTGTTTGTCAATCAAAGGAAGGGAACAGGAGAAATCAAATTAAATGAAAATAATGGCTAGAACACTCAGTAGATATGCAAGCTTTCACGGTTGGATACTGATTTGAATAGAGATCTCTACAGTAGAATTAGATGACAAATCAATTAAAATCCATATTATGCAAGGGGTTGCCTTCTCAGCTCCCCCCCCCCCCACCCGCTTTTTCTAAAGAGGATCTTGAAATTACTAAATCCCCCCTTTTGCAGGTTACTTTGTTCTGGTTTAGGGCATTTACTCCCTAGTACAGGCAGTCCCCAAGTTACGACCATGATAGGTTATGTGGGTTTGTTTTTAAGTTGAATTTGTATGCAAGTCAAAACAGGTACTTTTTGAAGTGTAACACCAGTCTCTCTCATATAGCTGTCCCCTGCCATGCATTGCGGTGTTTTGTGTGTGTGTGTGTATATATATATATATATATATATGCATGTGTGTATGTATATTTGTGTGTATGTGTATATATGTGTGTTTGAGTATATATGAGGTTTTGCACATGCATTGTAATGGGGTTGGTTTTTTTGGGGGGGGTTGCTTTTTAAGTCTCTTCTGCTTCATTGGCCTGATAGGTGTGTTGTGTCCAAACTTGGTGTCAATTCGTCCAGTGGTTTTTGAGTTATGTTAATCCCGCAAACGAACACTACATTTTTATTTATATAGATTATGTGTGTGTGTATGTGTGCATGTATTTAGGGGGAAGTTTACCTGTCCGAACGTATTCTCCCCCATGAACCGTCGAGAGTGCTAAAATCGTCAGGAGAGGCCCTGCTCTCAGTCCCACCACCTTCGCAGGCGCGTCTGGTGGGGATGAGGGACAGGGCCTTTCCTGTAATGCCCCCCCCCCCGGCTGTGGAATTCCCTCCCAAATGAAATTAGATCCGCCCCCTCCCTCCTGACTTTTAGGAAGCGGGTGAAAACATGGCTGTGCAGTGAGGCCTTCACAGAATGAAGGAGGAGATCGCGAAGCGACTAAAGTCGCCAACCACTTGATACGGACCAAATATATGGATTAAGTTGGACTTGATTTTACTTTGGCGAAAGGCTTTTAAAATGTATTCATTGTATTGTATTTTATTGTAAATTTATGATGTTTTTAGATTTTAAATGTTAGCATTGAATACTTGCTGTTTGCCGGTCTGAGTTCCTCTTTGGAGGTGAGAAGGCCGGGGTATAAAAGTTTTAAATAAATAAATAAAAATTCCTGGCCAGAATCAATCAGGACACAAGAAAAACGGTAACAAACTGTGGAAAGGAGGTAGGTAGTAATGGCTGTTGATAAAGTAGTCACATGAAACACAAAACTTCCGTGTCTCTGTAATGTGATTGCTTGAATCTCTAGGTCTACACAAAGGAATACAAAACTTCCGTATCTCTATAATTGCTTAAGTCTCAAGGTCTGCACAAAGGAATACATGACTTCTGTATAGATCTTGAGATTTGTATAGACCTAGAGATTCAAGCAATCACATTACAGAGACACGGAAGTTTTGTGTTTCATGTGACTACTTTATCCACAGCCATTATTACCTACCTCCTTTCCACAGTTTGCTACCGTTTTTCTTGTGTTCTTTGCCATAAGAATCTATCAGGGCCAGCTAACACCACTCAGCAAAGTATTACCCCTGGCAGCAACCACCTAGGCCTTGAAGCTGCAAGGTCATTCAATGCTAATCAAGGTGGCCAATCGCAACTTCCACCAGTACCTCAAGCAGAAAAGAGTTCTTCCTCCCAACTTGGACATTCCACAGATACATAGACTTCACTAGCCTAGTTTCCAACAGGCCCCTCAATCTCTGAGGATGTCGGATATAGATGTAGGCGAAACGTCAGGAGAGAATGCTTCTGGAACAAGGCCACACAGCCCGGAAAACTCACAGCAATCCAGTGATTCTGGCTATGAAAGCCTTCGACAACACACACACACACACACACACACATATAAAAGCTTTGGGAAGGGTTTACACTTCGGTGGTGTTTGTTTTGCTGTCTGTTCCCCTGTTCAGAAGATTTAGCCTCACTTTCTGTCCTTGTGGGAATTGGATTTTGGGAAATGTGGCTTGCTGTGGAGACGAGGCTTGGTGGGAAAGCTCCAGTGGAGACCTCTTTCCCCCATGACAACTCTTTTAGGGGAGAATTTCCCTTCCCAGGGGGTAGATTTTGCTCGATTCGAAACAATACGAACATAATCGTGAAGCAACGGCTTTCAGGGCCAAGCAAGGCTTCCACCAACTAACTGCCACGCTCGAGGCCGCACTGGGAGGAAAAACTGGTTCAAATCGGATCAGTAAAGGCCCCCAAAGCCTCGTGAAAGGCTCCCCGGGAGAGGCCGCTCAAGCCCGGCCCTCCTCGCCACGCAAAGCCCCTTCCTTTGCGGCGCCGCGGCCTAGGCCTCTCCGGCCTCGCTCTCCGCGCCTTCCTTCTCCCCGCCTCGGCCTCTCACCTCAGCTCCGCCGCGGCCTCCGAGGGCTTCGGGCGGTGGGAAGCCTTCCGGGCCGCCGCCTCCGCCGCTCCCTTCTCCTGACGCTCCTCTTCCCTCCCCCTCCTCCTGCCGAGGCGACTCAAACAAACAAGATGGCCGCCCTCCCTTCCTTCCTGCCGCCCAAACCAGCCGTTCAAAAATCGGCAGGATGTTTACCGTTAAAAGGAGGGAGGGGTGGGAGGAAAGAGAGACAGGGAAGCCCCTACTGCGCCTGCGCGGCGGAGCACGTTTCCTTGTCCTACTACTGTACAGAGCGGAAGACGGACCTTTGAGAAACAGGGAGGCCCTCGCTCGCCTCATACGCATGCGCGGACGAGCACGCGCGCGCTCTCTCTCATAGTACTGTACGGGAAGCATACAGGATTGACGTCGGCCAATAGAATCGCGCACAAAAGAGGCCCTCGGAGACTATTGGCTGAAGAAGGAAGCCTATGAAATGCAATAATTGGAGGCGGGGACTGAATTGAGCTCAGCATGGAGTGTTCGGCGCATGCGCAGTTTTGCAGATCCCTTGGTTTCAACTGGGTTATCTGGGGACCCTTCTACACAGCCCTATTTTCCAGGCTGTCGAGGCAGGAAATCCCACATTATCTGAGTGTGGACTCAGATAGCCCAGTTCAAAGTAGACATTGTGGGATTTTCTGGCTTGATATTCTGGGATCTAGGGCTGTGTGGAAGGGCCCTAAGTCCACACTGCCATATAACCCAGTTCAAAGCAGAGAATATGGGATTTTATTCAGCTGTGTGGAAGGGGCCTCTGGTAACCCAGTTCAAAGTAGATACTGTAGAGCAGGGGTGCTCACACTTTTTCAGCATGTGAGCTACCTATAAAACAACCAAGTCAAAATGATCTACCTACCCACTACTCAGAGAGCCATAAAAGCAAAATATTTGGAAATGTATTTCAGTGAGAGCCATATAATATATGTTAAGCCTGAATTCAACTAAATGTGAGTATAATAAGCCCCAGAATTTATTCATAATAATAATGATGATAATATTCATTCAGCATCTGCTACTACTAATAATAGCAACAACAACAGGTTCCTAGAGTAGGAGGAGACCTCCAAGGGCCATCCAGTCCAACCATCTTCTGCCATAAGGGAAAAACACAATCAAAGCATTCCTCACAAATGGCCATTCAGCCTCTCATAATAACAACAACAACGCACTCTGTGTGGGGCTGCCTTTGAAGACAGTTCGGAAATTGCAATTAGTCCAGCGGGCAGCAGCCAGATTACTAATGGGAGCTACATACAGGGAGCATAGCACCCCCCTGTTGTGTCAGCTCCACTGGCTGCCTGTCCAATTCCGAGCTCAATTCAAAGTGCTGGTTTTGACCTTTAAAGCTCTATACGGTTCTGGCCCAGCTTACTTGTCCAAACGCATCAGCCGCTACATCCCACCTCATACTCTTGAAGCAGACTAGGAGTTATGGAACTCCAAGTGAAGCAGGTTTGGTACTTTTCCGAGCATAAAAAGTACAGTCAGAGAGTGATGCTACTTGCGTGTCAACTCTGAAAAAGAGGGTTTTGGTGCCTGGAATCAGTAAGGCACATGTCATAGAAGACTAACACCCTGATTAAATGCATTTTAATCCACTCTGTGCCAAGTTATACCATATATGCTAGATGAGTGGGAATACAGTGCAGTTTGAGCTATGAAAGTAAATGGGATTCTTAATGTGAATGGAAAACACCATTGCGCATGGCAAAAGTCCTACCTTCTCTGCTGGCAGGAAGCCCGGAACTAATGTTGCAAGAAAAGAACAGAGAGAGGCTAAAAGTTGATAGCTTGCACTGTGAGAAAGAATGTTTATAGAAGGCTATTGTTCTCATTTTCTAGTGATGACAGAGACATGATGCAAATGATTTGTATAGTGTTTATTGGATCAATGAAATGCCATGTAACAACAGAAATCACCAGCCAATTATGATTGTTAAAACCATGAAGTAGGGTGGGCTTAACTGGATGGACTCCAGTAGGAGTATAAATGTCTTTGTATGAGATGTATCGGGTCCTTTTGCCCCTACCTACAGCCGTGTTCTGTTGGCAAATACCCACCAGCTGGTGAAAGATAATAAACCTTTTGTTTTTCACCCTACTTCACAGTTGTCACGGTTTTCCCTCTTCCAAGTATCCGCACGTTCGGGCAGCGTTGGTAAGATTAATTTGGTACTTGGAGTTCTAGAACTCCCGGTTTCTGCTTCATTTGGTGACCCCGACGTGATGTAAAAGATATCTAGACGGGTCTGTGTTGAGGGAAAACGAACGTGATCTCCGTTGATGACAGCGCTTGCTCCCCGGCTAGTAAGGTG